>CM030794.1:35348697-35948697 GCA_018127125.1 Rhododendron griersonianum
GTATATAAACGTCTGTAATCCGTATTGACATAGTAGGATAACAGGGCAGGATGTTGGCTGGAATGGTGTTTTTTTTGCTTTAGTTCACCCTTCAGTATACATGAACCTAGGATGTAGCATTTTCTTGTTACTTTTTAGGACTTCTTCTGTGACGTTAATGGCTGGCCTGCCTCCCCATATGACGTGGTGAAGCTAGTTGCGTGGTATTTATAAGTATCCATGGCTGTTTTCCTGCATATGATTTGTTTACATGGCTGTTTTTTAATGCCCTAGGTATGGCTGGGAAAAAGCTCTATTGTGTCATTTGTGTTGGGAAGATCCCTGGCATTAAAACCAGACATGGACAGATTGTAGCCAACAGGTACATGGTACTCTGGCGCTGTGTATGTAAAGTATCACTCAATAGAAAAAAATGATACTTCGAGGGGATATGTTTGAAGGTCAGTCCAAGGTTCAATTGAGTGGTCAACATGAAATTGTCACTTATTACCCACCTCTTGCAAACGGAGAACAAATGCAAACAAAGAGACTTGAACCCAAGACCTCTTGCAACCTAAGCTCTGATACCATATCCAGTCCCAAAAGCTTAAACTATTAGGAAATGGGCCCAACAATGTATATCAAGCTATCTAACAGGCTATTTTAATTTCATGGGGTTTTCAAAGCGGGAAGTCCGGGTTTAATGGTTTTGTTTTCAAGGTCGACGTTATTTTTTCTTCAATGGACTTCATGTTTATTATATGCATTAAATGAGATGTTGGTTGTGCTGCCATAGGTAAAATCAGTTCCGCATTTGGTGACAAAGTCAGTTTTGGACATGAGCGGAGCAAGGAAAATTTTCGATTTGGGGGTTTGTCAGGTCACCATCATCTCAACAAATTAAGCAAAATGTTACCAATCCTTGAGACCAAAAAGATTAAGGCAGCTTGGACATGTCTATCATCTGTCATTCTGTGCAGTAATTAGGCGGAGTGATATGGTTTCAGTAGATGGTAGCACTAAGGGGAGGGGTAGACCAAAATTAACTTAACTACTAATCCTTAATCTTAGTCTGGACCAAAACAAGATGGGGTATTACCTTAACTACTAATCCCAACACCATACCATTCCCCCGTACCTCGACATCCCTAGAAACAGTAAACCAGCTCAAATGAGGCCCAAGTCTCTTTTCCACCCCTTCCTACAGTATAAACATTAGCAAACGAAAATGGGACCTATTCTTGCATAGACTATAGCATATGAGGCTCTAGGTCTTACTATGTATGTTCAACTTATTTCCGAGTTCAGGCTCTAACAATCACCTTCTGCTCCTCTAAACATAACAAACAGTGATCTAAGTGCACCAGCCACCTCCAAAACAATAGCCATTAGAAAACTCCTTTCTTTATCCTTTTTGGTGTTTTTTCGCCAGGTTCTGAGTTTTCTGAGTAGCTACAGGTATCAGTGAGCTAAGGTATAAGTTGAAAAGAACCACAAACACATACTCCTATTAGATTTGCTCCCATCGACTAAAATATAGCTATACTTCCTCAAATACCGAAGCCAAGCTCGAGTTGCGTATACAACAATGGCTGATACTTGATACATCATCCTCTACGCAGAAAAACAAGTTCAGGAACAAGAGAAACAACCAATTTTCGAACACCAGTGGACTAAATGCAATATAAACGGCACCATAGTCATGGTAACATCGTCAATAATGCACAAATAGAACTTTACCAAACACTGCCTACGCTGCTTGGTGTTGAAAAAGGTATGTTAAGCACTCTCCAATAGTTCTATCATTGAGCATAGAAGCTATCGCCAAAGAACATCTTTTATTTCTGCTTACACATATGCTCCTGATGACCAACAATATTGTGAAGGTTAATTCAGGTTATTTCTCCTACCTCTAGGCATAACTCATAAAAGCTTGTTAACAATGTAAGTTCAAACCGGGCGGCCTTTGGAGATAGGCCTTAGTGCCTTACGCTGCTAGGCCAGCAGGATGACAATAGGATTAGAATGACAACTTGAACTTTCAGAAGGCATACCTTCACTAAAACCTTCGATTTCCCCATAACTTTGACCACCTCACCAACGTATGAGCCGGCCTCTTGAAGCAGCTGCAGCTCTTCTTTAAGCATCCTCACTGTGCACTTATAAAACAAGGTTAGGTACAAGAAATTGCATAAAAACCACCAAAAACAACAGGGCTACTGCATCAGAATAATGCAAAACTTAGTGCATTACTTCTTGTCAAGATTTGTCTAATCCAACATCACCAAATACCGACTGTTTGACTGGTAATGCAAATGCCCATCGAAATCAACCATACAGCCAATAACATTCACTTCCCTATAACTATAATCAACTGACTGCTCATGGCATTGCTTTCATGCAGCAAGAGTCGTCAACCAAACAACACCCCGTCCTAAAATTTACAGAAAAAACATAGAACTGTTCCCCTGTTTGGTTTTCAAACAAATGCACATAAGAGAGTAAAAAAAAAAAACTTTTTTTACAGTAGATTTTATATCAGGTCAAACCCTGAGAAAACAATTAAGACAACACATTGGGTGTTTTTGGCTGCTGAGTTTATGGTAATTTGGCAAAGGCTGATTACTGAACAAGCAGAAACAAAAAGCACGAAAATGAAACAGCTCAAAAATCAGCTTTTTCTTCTACCTATTTACAACTATTCTGGCCCATGAACCAAAAGCTTCGAGATGGGAAAAAAAACTCCAAGCTATACTTCAAATCACTAAACTAATTACGCTAACAAAAGGTTGGGGTTTGTTTTGGTGATTCTCGTGAACACAAATAAGCAGAAATAAGACAGACTACAGTGAACGCAAAAGACTTAAAACAACAAATAAGCCAAATAAAAGAACAGGTAAGACAACTAACATCGAATTCCATCGCTAGTTTAGCTAACGAAACCAAGGGTTTGTTCTGGCTATTCATGTAGACACACAAAAGACGTTGATTTTACGCGGAAAAAAACTATTGGAATGAGCAAAACCAAGACACGATACAGCAACCCAAAAGCCTTAGAACAACAACTAAGCGAAATTAGAGAACACGTAAGACAACTAACATCGAATTCTATTGCCAGTTAAGCTAACAAAACCTAGGGTTTGTTCTGGCTATTCATGTAGACACACAAAAGATATTGATTTTACGCGGAATAAGCAAAACCAAGACACGATACAGCGACCCAAAAGCCTTACAACAACAACAACAACAACTAAGAGAAATTAGAGAACACATAAGAAAACTAACATCGAATTGCATAGCCAGTTAAGCCAACAAAAAGCTAGAGTTTGTATTGGCAATTCATGTACACACTCAAAATATGCGACGAACAGGCGAAATAAACAAAACTAAGACAGACTACAGTATCCCCTTAGAATTGCACAGCCTAAGCTTAAAAAGACCTAGGGTTTGTTTTTGCGGTATAAGAAGTAGATGCGAAAATCGTACGGATGTATGTACCTTTGGAATTGAGATCGTTGCGCTCAGCTTCGAGGCGACTGAGATTGTGAGACTTCTGGCGGACCTCGAGCTGAAGATCGTGGATGTGCTGGAGGTAGTACTGCCTCAAACCCTCGCCTTGCTTTGCTCTGGTGGAGCTGCACGCCTCCATGGACGATGCTGGGGCTGGTTGTTGTTTGGTTTCAATCGCTGCTGTCGCCATTGCCGGTACGAAACCCTAGAATTTGGGGGAATTGGTGAAGACAGAAGACTTGAAGGATGGGATTTGGGATTTCACGAGTATGTATGTATCTATCTATATATAGATGTTTCCTTGCCTTTGCACACACTCAACACTCATTTATTTTTTATTTTATCAGCGAAAAAAAAAAGGGCCCTTTTATTTTAGTATTTTATTTTTTTGATCACTCTCGTTTTATTTTCTTTGGTGGTTCAAATTTTGAGCTTTCAAGTTCCAATAATCCCCAAAAATTATTCAATGTCCTTAGGCAGTCTAGGGCTGTCCATCGGTCGGATTTGGTCAGATTCAGATCGGGTCGGACCCGACCCGGCTATAGTCGGATTGGGAAAATGAATACGTTCAGACCCTACCTGGCTTAGTTAGTAGTAAATGTGGGTAATTCGTTATGTTCATGGGTCGCGGTTGTGTTTAGCTTCTTTCTTTTTTCTTTTGTAAAGTTTATTCAGTTGTAACAATGATTTTAAGGAAAACGCATGACTACCACAAGTTCATGTGTCTCATTCCCGATCGAAAATAGGCAGACTCGAAATTTAGAAACTCGTATCGTATCATATTTTACAGAAGATCGAGAATATTATCTATGATCCTTAATTAACAAGGGATATTCAGAAAAGGATCTAGTAGATGGTCAGCGTAAGATACTTTTTTTTTTCTATGATGCGAATTGCCGATTGTTGAACGTTTTTTTAATGAGGTTAAATTATTTACACCATCAGTGTAAACATTTGATTCCTTCAAATCAATTATATTGCACCACGTCGTCAAAACAGAGGGTCCCAATTAATAGAACATGGCGGCGTGTCGCAATATATAATTGATTTGAAGGAAACAAATATTTACATTGATGGTGTAAATAATTTAACCTCGTTAAGAAAACGTGCAACAATCGGCAATTCGCATCATAGAAAAAAAATGTATCGTCTATACACTGACCATCTAAATTCTTTCAAGAAATATGTACTCCGACCGTGTACTTAACTGTGTCCGATCAATCTACAAGTGGACTCAGATATCCATTTTTGTTTTGCTTTGGGTTTTGTAAATGGACGCTTTGGGTTTTGTAAATGGACTGAGTTCATGTCCAGTTCGGTTCCATCTAGTCCAGTCGTGTCTGGTTTTTTGTTTTTTGGGTCCATCCTGTATCTTTTTGTATAGAAATTCTACGATACGATCGCGTATTCTACAATTTATACGCGTATCCTACGATTACTTATTGGGAAAAAGTCGGGCCTTATTTCTGAAAGCGGAACCCCAAATGCATTATAATCTAAGTCATTTGATCTAATTATGACATCTTTCAAACCATTTGATAAAATTCAACCTCAATGTAGGGCTTGTATAGAAGAAAGAACCGTGATTCGATTGTGTTTTGTTGCCTGATTTTTCTTTCCCTAGCAAAGGGAACATGAATTCTTAATGTAGTGAGATCCAGTTGAAAGACTTGAAATTTTACTTTTTAAAAACTTTTTTTTTAAAAGTAAACATAGTTTGTTGGTGTTATAAGGTGCATCAACTTTTTTATTGTATTTTCATATTAATTATGATTAACGTTGTTGAAGCATAAAATAAATTTAGTTTTTTGTCACAAGAAAGTTAAGTCCAAACAAGTTCAATTGACAAAATCCATAGATGAAAGATATTACTCCCTCCGTCCCTTTTTAAATGTCCTGCTTCGTAACTCCAACTTATTAAAAAGACATCATCATTATACCTTTCACATCAACTTTTTCCTCTACTTTCCCTACTTACCCATCATCATTACACTTTTACTCACTAACTTTTCAAAATGGAATCTACTTTTAGGGACAAAGTAGACAATTCACCAACTTTTACCCACTAACTTTACAAAATAGACACTTATTAAGGGACAGCCCAAAATGGAATACTGGACTGTAATAAAGGGACGGAGGGAGTATTGAAGAAGATATAAATATCTAGTCTTTAGGAGCACTAAAATATCTATCTCTAGAAGCTCTAGAATATTCTTGTGAAATATCTAGAGTTTTTTTTGTGAGAATTAGTCATATGTGTAATTCTAGAATTACCTCAAAGTTTATCTTGTAAATAGGGATAGGTCTAGCTATTTTCTACCAAGCCAAAAAACAGTTTGAGTTCCAATATAATACAAATAGTCTCATTCTCCACTCTTGTCTTCAGTGTTCTGCTTTTCTAAAAATCTTATCCAACTAAACAATAGAAACTCACGTATCTTGGTACACGATACATATCCCGATACGATGTATACAATTGAAAAAACGATACAAGATACGTATCCCGATTTGAAAACATTACAAGTAATCACTGATTTGATCTGTTGTTGATTTTTTTTTTTAGATTTCTGTCTGATCATGCCTTGCATTTGTGTAATATCGTATCTCCGATTGAAAGCCAATGTATCACTTGCTATAATAGGTATGTCTTCCTGAAGAACTCATTTTCAAGACAATTTCCTATTTGCCCCCGGAAAACCAGAAAGATTTGCTGGTAGTTTCTCACACTTTGCGTCAGAGAATCGTGTCCAACCATCCGCCGAGAGTTCGGTGGGCGTGGAATCTTCCCACTGACGTGCTTCTGGATGATTTCCTAATCTTAATGAATGATGTCGAAAGAGTATTCGAGACGTTGACACGTCTAAAGGCAGGCATTAAAAAAAATAATGGACGATGAGCCTGAGAATCAAAGACGCAGAAAGATGCCTTCTCCCAATAGCAAGGAGGCCAAAGAGGCCACCTAGCTCGTTAGATCGTTCTCAAAACACGCCGATGCACTTCAAAAACTCGGATTGAACGGTAAGAATATTGTATAGTTTTTTTGGGGGATTCTTATAATTTTTTTGGTCTTTGTATAGAGCTGTTTAGCATGACAAAAGAATCTGTCAAGTTTCCTTCAATCCAAATCCAGCCCCTGGCTCCAAGCAGCAGCAGCTCGAGCACAGACGATGAATGGTTAAATTGGGTTTGTGATGGATCGAACTCATGGATCAACTCGCTCGAGCTCGGACGATGAATGCCTAAATTCGGTTTGTGACGTTACTCATGGATCTCGCTTGAGCTCGGACTACGAATGGCTAAAGTGGATATTTGATGGAACTCCATCTGCGGGGTCTGAGGTACTGTTTGCAGGTTCCAGATTATTGTTTGTTTAGTTTGGAACTTTTGTCTCATATTTTTCCTGTGATTCTTGACTTCAGTTATTTATTTTGTTCTCACCATTTGGTTGTTTAAATTATTTTATGCATTTCATTAGATTGATGAGTCAGAATATGCAAATGCACCTGGCGAAGCTGCTCTTCTGGGCTGTCTGACTCTATAAGCAGGTCTTCTTCGCTCCCATTGGTTAGACCTTTGCATCTTTTTGCTTCAATAACAGGAAGGCAAGATTTTTGTCTGAGAGAGAATATTCTTAATGCTTGTGAGGATTTGTATTTGTCTGAGGGTTGTGAGGTACAGTTTGCAGGTGTCTCTTGACTTTTGTTATTTGTTTTGTTCTTTCTTTGCTCACCATTTAGTTGTTTAAATTATTTTCCGCCGTCAATTCCCCAGGCGGGGTCTGAAAAAGTAAGTACACCTAGTTCAGTTGAGGCGTCTAGCGGGTAGGGTTCTGATGATTCAGAGTGCAGCAAGACTTCTGGCGTTGGTAGAAGGTATTGGTTTTAGATGCTAAGAGCAAGTTTACCAATGAAAAGGTAAAATACTCTGTGAACAGTGCACTTTTTTCATTTTACCTACTCAAATCTCTCTCAATCCTACACCAATCCTCTCTATTTCCATCTCTATCCTTATAAAATACTATAAAATATTACTATTCATCCGGTAGTTGAGTTCCATTGGGGAGAGGGAGAGAGAGGAAGAAAGAGAAACAAACATTTGTTTAATGAGAGCTCATGAATAGTTCCAAGCTATAAATTCAGAGCCGAACCAACAAGAGCTATTTTACCTTTGGGTTTTGCTCCTCTGATGCAAAGGACTTTTTCTTATTTTGACAAGCTAAAATAGATAAAAAGCAATTTTACCTTGACTGGTAAACTTGCTCTAAGTTGAGAAAGGTTATGTCAAGGAAAGACTTAAAATAGATTTTTTCAAACAATGTGATTTCAATGGAACAGCTAATCAACGTTTTAATGGGTTATGTGAGGTTAGAAAGTCTTTTCTAGTTCGTGATCGTCTATCCTATCCAACTGTTTTGAGGTTTTCATTATTCTAGGGTACTTGACTAGTTCCAATTTACTTCGGTCTTGTCCATTCACCTTCTAGGAAGTTTTAGCATAGAACACCCTAACACAATTTTGTAAAACTTTTTGAAAACTAAATAAGTAGTAGCTTGTTGATTCGCCAAATCTTAGCTTTTAATTGAATTTTTTATTATTTGTTGCAAAATTTTAGGAAGTCTCAATGTTTCGGTCTCGTTTTATCCTTTTCGCAACAATTCTCATCATGGTCTGGCAGAGGCGAGAACATGCTGGTACGAAATGATTTAGTTTGGCCACGCGCGGATCTGGTCCTACCACATGGCGCAGTCGTGCAACGTACGACAACATACTGATCGATGAGAGTAGGATCTGGCCACTTGGCACCAATCTTGTCTCGCCATAGAGCACGGTCATACAACGTACAACAGCATAGTACTCATCAAGCTTATTGTCCGGCCATGTAGCACCAATCACGGTCTAGCCACGTGGCATGTCGCCTATACAACATAGTACCTGAGGATTATCATGCGCGGTGTCTGGCCAGGGAGCGGCTGGCGGTGGCGTCACCACATAATAGGCCGGCATGTGTAATCTTGACTTCCAAGGCAAGGCACTCGTATGAATATGACAGTGATAAATCCTACTAGCAAGGTTATGCCTTCTTCTCCTAAACTAAGGTTTCTGTTTTCTTTCTATCAAGCTTAGCACTAGGCTTTAGAGGGCCTTTCGGCCACCTTCGGCGGGCTAGACACTAGCTGGTTGCTCCTTTTGCAAAGCCAGGTTGAAGAGGTTTAGTTCAACCCATCCAAGTTCTAAGAGATCTGAAGGAGAAAGATCCATCCAGACTAGAGCAAAACACTGGTCCCACAAAAACAAACCTAGTTTACAAAAAGTAGCAAAAACTTACAGAGGATTGTACAAATCCAATATAACAGGTGACTAAGAAATTCTAAAACAAAATACACTCTGTGGGGGTGTGATTTATCCTTGCACCTCCTGGACCCTTTTCGTTGTTTGCACCGTCGTGATTTGTCCGGCGACGCTGTGTACCTGCAAACCGGAGGGTGGTGTTCCTCCGGGAAGAAGCTCCGACGATCTAGTTAGAATCGGAGTGAATATGAGAAGAGGAAGAAGTTTAGTAGGGGAGAAGAATATCTGACCTCTTCCCCAGAAGGGGTATTCTGCTATTTATAGGCAGAGATCTAGAGTACTAAGCAAGGAGGGAGTGCATTGCACGCGCGTTTCCACGCTCGGATGACGTCATGTGTCAGAGGCACTCAATGAATGCCGCCCTTCAAGATCTGCAGACCCATGTGGACCCACGTGAGTCAGTGTCAGAGATGTCACATCGGTTATCAAAGAGGTGAACGTGCTTATCTTCGTCTCTATCAGCTGAAGCTTCTAGAACGTTCCCCCACCGCCTTAGAACATTCCTCCACTGCCTCAGCCGAGGAAACCTTCCGAACACAAGAGTTCGCCGAGTATGATACTTGTTCGTCGAACCATTCGTTCGAATAGGGAAGACTTCCACCCGAGCAAAGAGGACTGGTACCGAACAAGAGCGTTACGATTACGTTCGGGGAATCAACTTACGCTCGGTGAACAGCAGCGAGACTGACTGACGCTCGGTTAGTGACTGGGCTGACGTGTCACGTTTGACTTTTCTCACACAGAGGAACTGAGACAACTGAACTGTGGGCCCACAAGGTCATCCTATTGAACCCTTTGAACCTTCGGATATTTCGGCCCACTACAATAGCCCTTCAACTCCTGCTTTGTCTGTCCTGAAGAAAGGAGGAGTTGACAGTAGTAGCCGAACAAAGATATCCTGACAATCGGTTGACTCGTTCGCTTCCTTTCAAGCCGAACGAAAACGTATGCCGAACATTAGCTGTTCACGTAACCCAAAGCAGACAAGCTCTGGACCCACAATTAATGCTTCTGAAACCGCCGATTTCAAATTTCACACGTGTCATCAACTCATTGGGTAGTGAAACGGCGCTGTACAACGCATTCCACGTGTCAACCATCGCGTGGAACATCAATCTCCCGCTTCAATCCAACGGCTGGGGGCTCTGCGCCGTTTCGAATTCTCCTCTTGGTATAAAAAGGGGTGGAAGGAGAGAGAAAATCACTTTTTCTCTCCTTCCATCAGACGCCTCAACTGCTCCTCGACGGTTCTCGCCCAAATATCGCCTAAAATCTGAAGATTACCACATCGAATCACAGATTTCTCTTGATATTCAGGTATGTTTTGCTTTTCTTAATGCTTCTCTGCACTTTCAGTCATTTTTGAACATGTTTTGAACACAAAAGTGGTTTTTTCTCCCCGTTCTGCCCGTTCTCGTTCCTGTACGCTGTAGAACAGGTTGAACATGTTCATGTGTTCTTCCGAGCCCATGAACATCTTCGACCCGTGTTTTTCTGAACACAAATTAACTCCGAAGAACAATAACCAAGAATTCTCCGAACGAAATACCGAATAAATAACAACCTCAACGGCTTCCGAAGCATAATCGCGCTCGGAATCCCGACTCGACACGTAATCGTTCGGGATTGACATGTTTGTTCGGTTAACATAGGACACTGAAATTAGGCACCTTAGGAGTAATGACCTTGCCCTTCGCTAACGGTCTTATCCCATGCACTTGTTTTAGGTATGGAGTCGTCGTCAACTTTCTCGGGAGAGTCTTATCGTTCGACCGATTCCAAGGCTCCGGGCTTCGGCGAGATGGACCCCCGAATAGCCGAAGCAATTAGAGCCGAGGCTCAGAAGTACCGTGTAGGATCTGGATCCCCGTACGTCGGAATCGAGGGGATCGACTTCCCCTCGAACGTGATGCCTCTTCGGTCAATGGGCCCTAATATCGTCGAGATTGATGACGACGATTCTTCGGAAAAAGCTGGAGAGGACCCGGACGAAGAAGAAGAGGACGTAGAAGAGGAAGTGGAAGAAGAAACTGCGGATGGGGACGACGAGGGCCAATCCGAGAGAGACACTCTTGCCGCCTCGACTGGTCACCCAAAAGAGGAGGCTGCACTCTTCGGCGAATCGTCTTCCAAAGCGCCGAAGAAGAAGATCAAAAGGAATATCGTACCCCTAGACCCCGACTTGATCCCTGACCGAATGGGAAAAGATCATTGCCCCTACTGGGACTGTTTTTACGATCAAGAACTCTTTCGGCGGGCTTACAAAATCCCGAACGACGTTGTTATTACACCCGTCGAAGGGCCCCGAATCCTGTTCAGTGACGAACACGTCACGGTTCCCCTGATGGCAATCACCGAGGGCGAGCTTCGATTCCCAATGCACAAGGTCTTGAGAGAGATCCTGCATCGATTTAGCCTCACGCCATGCCAACTGAGCGTGAACTCCTACCGCATCATTCACTCGGTGATTAAACTTGCCGAAGTGAAGATGTTTCACCTGGAGGCTCACCATCTCTTCGAGAACTACATGATGTCGAGGAACGTTAGACATTCTCGATATTTCTTGTGCTCTCGGAGAAACATGAAAAAGATCATTCCTGAGGGAATGTATGACTCGAAAAAGTGGGCTTTAGATTACGTCGAAGTCCGGGGCAACTTTCAATACCCCCCACTTGAATATGGACAATTCGAGGTTGCAACCCGTAGGGGAGATCCTTGTAAGCATCTTGCACTGTTTAGTTCGCTTTCTATTTCTTCTTGTAATGTTTTCCACTGTTTTCCAACTTGCAACTGACATTCATAATTTTCAACTTTCTAACCTCGACAGATACTCCGAAGCTCAACAAAGACTTATTAAGGTTAGCGAGAGGGTGCGAGCTTGCTTCGACTCTTTTGACGATCCCGAGCGGAGAAAGAGACGCTCCGACAATCCTTCAGTACGACCCATCTTACGGGGGAAGAATCCGAAAAAAGGTGGTGGAGAAAGAAAAAACGGTGGTGCTCCCCGAAGAACTCCTTCCGAGTAAAGAAAAGCCGCTCCGAGGGCAAATAAGAGTGCCAACCGAAGACGAACCTTTCCCCGAAGACGAGACGATGCCTCCCCGAAGCATGAAGGCCGTGCTGCAGAAGAGGCTAGAGGACCAGGCGAGACAATTGGCCGAGCAGAAGAAGGACGGTGCCCCTGGGGCTTCAGGCTCGGCACCGAGCAAGAGTAGCCCCGTATCTTCACAGGCGCAGAAGCGGCCCCCTTCCACCACTCACTCATCCGAGGATGCCCCGCCAGTGAAGAGAACGAAGTCTCACGCAGTCAAGTCATCTGGGGTCGGCCTTCCGAGGGTCGAGGAGAAGGAGAAAAAGAAGGCTGCCGAGGGAGAAACAAGAGCTCCCTCGGTTACTGACATTCCATGGGTCCCGAACTTCGTCACCCCAGACAAGAAGCTGATCCTCAGATCTGACAGCCTTCAGGAGGACCCTTCCCTTGCCTTCACACTGCACTCGGGGCTCATGCTTCCGAAGGACATCTCAGCTCCCCCATCCCTCAAGACTGCGTTGAATGATTACTATTTCTATGTCGGGAGGGTAAGTACGAATCCTTCTACTTAATTGTTTCCTTCGTGTACTTGCTACTTCCGTTCCTTGGATTTTAACATGTCCTTTCATTCCAGGCGACGCAGTCCATCATGAGTGCCCAACTGTACCTCACCGAGCATGACAAGCAGACAAAGATGCTGAGGCAGAAGGTGGAGCTCGGCCAGCTGACGGTGGACGAGTACAAGAAGAATCTGGACCACTTCGAGGGTGTCCGCCGAGCCCAGGAGGCCCAGATCAAAACTCTTAACGATTTGGTGAAGGGCCTCCAAGATGCTGCCGAGCGAACGAGGGCCGAGGGCAAGGATGAGGGCCTGAAGGAGGGACGAGCTCTGGGGAGGAAGGAGATGGAGGAGGAGATGCAGAAGCTGCTCCAGGAGGAGTTCGACAAAGGGTACTACCAGGCTGAGGAGGACTCTGCGGATCAGATTATGGCCCTTCGAACTGAAATGAGGGAGGCGCAGCACCGAGTAAGCTTCAAGCTCGGGTTCAACATGGGTTTTGATGAAGCCGGTGTTGAACCTGAGGAAGAGCGTAGAAACCTTGTCGAAATTCCTCCCCTTCCTGCCGACCAAGCTGTGGCCGAAGAGCCCAACGTTGACGAGGCTGTAACCAGTCCAACCGACCACGAAAGCGCTGCAACTCCTACCCCGGATTCCAGCAACGTTCCCCCAGTCACTCCTACTCCCGAAGCATAGGACTTCAAATCTTTGAACTTGTTTTTGTTTTTTTTTTGAATGTTTAAACTTTTGTTTGGAACGGTCGGCGCCGAACGATTGACTTTAGCCGAGCCGTAGTTATGTAATTAATACAGGTTGAGGGTGGCCAAGAACGATTTACCATGGCCACTCCTCGGTAAGGTTGTCTAGGGATGGCACCGAACAATGCACCAACCGCCATGCCCTGGCAACAATGCTAGAAACATTTCCAAGTATTTGTGCTCGGTGAATGCACTTTTTTTTTTTTTGAAACAAGTAATGTTTAGTAATTTTGCAAGTTTCCAAGTATTATTGTTCGGTGTGTGTCTCTTTCTTGTTTTCGACAATTTTTGCTAGCTTTTAAATGCCTACGAACGTCTTTCAGATTGTAGAAATAAACACAAGTATAACTGTTCGTCCAACCGAACACACTAAGGGATCCAAACATTAAGGGGTCCGAACGATGGAGGCCACCCAGACGAACAATTAGGTGGTCCGAACGATGGACGTCACCTAGATGAATTAGTTTACTTGTTCATTTGCACACCTATGTTTACCCATAGGAGCCCCCCCTGCCTTAGTGTATTACCAAAGTAAGAGCAGGACGACGCTAAGGCAGGAGAGTGGGTAAACGAAGTAACATAGAGTGCCGAGCCCCAACGATGGGGAAAATCGAGGCTTCGAGAATTTCGCCCAAACTGAGTATCCGAACGAATGCAGGGTGGAAGTGCCCAGTTCCAAGGGATATGGGCGAGATAGTATACCCAGTAGACCGAGCGTGTAATCCGAAGAAACAAGGATGTAAGAAAAGAAAACTTTCATTAACAAAAACGCTCGAAGACTTACAATCCGAATAAAAACGAATAAAAAATCGAGAGGGTGGAGATCTGCCGAAGCTATCCATGGAACTTCCGAAGCTTTTGGGCGTTCCATGGGTTTGCGATCGGCGTACCATCCATCTCGGTGAGCTTATAGACGCTGTGGCCAATCTTCTGCACCACTCGGTAAGGGCCTTCGTAGGGATCCTTGAATTTTGTTAACTTCTTCGCCTCGACAACCATCCGAAGAACCAAGTCACCGACGTTAAACGGCCGAGCCCGAACGTTCTTGTTATATCCCCGAGCAACCTCTTGCTGATAGGCAGCGTGCCGATGATTAGCGTTATCCCGAAGCTCTTCGGCAAAGTCCAGCTCCGCACCAACCAAAGCATTGTTGTCCACCGGGTTGAAATTCTCAAACCGAACGGTAGGGATAAGGGTAGAGAGGGGCAAGACCGCCTCCATGCCATACACCATGGAGAACGGCATTCGGCCCGTGGAGCGCCGAGGGGTAGTGCGGTAGCTGCTTATGCCACAACCTCGCCTTCAGAAATAAGGTTGATAGAAACCCGAAGCATAGGGCTAGGTCATTGCACGCATAATATCCGGAAGTCCGGGATCGTACCCACAGAGAATCGAATATAGCTTAATTGGATTGTAGGTATTAAACGATGGGATTTCGGCATTTAAGACGGCCAACTTGGTTTTGCTTTAACGGTGAAAATGCTAGTAAAATGACTAGAAATGAACTTAATGAACTTAAAGAGGCAAGTCTAGGGATCTTCTAACCCTTGACAAAGGCCGTTACCGATTCTCAAATATAACTCAAGCGAGAGTCACGACCGCGTGCTCACGCCCGGAAGATTTAGCTTTAATGACTAAGTTTATCAAAAGATGTGATTAACCGGAACTAAACCAACTTATTTTTGCTAATGTATCTAACACATAGGAGGCCACGAGCCCTCGATATGCCGCTTGCCAAGACCGCTTGACTAAACTTCATATCAAGGAGTTAACACCCCTCGCTTAGACCAAAATGGCTAGGTTAGTTCAATTCCGAAAACCATGATTTTAAGCCTGAAGGTTTGAGAACCAAATAACCACCTAAGTCATGGGGAAAGAGTAGCCCAAGACTTAGCCAAGTAAACTACTCACACATACTTAAAGAACCAAGCATGCTAGAAAAATGAGACATAAGATTTAACCGACAAAAACGAAAATAAACTTGATATTAATAAAGATCCAAGCCGTAGCTACAACATTAATAAACGAAAAATTAACAAACGAGAAAGACTTACAAGTGTTCTTGAGAAAATTAACTAAGAAAGCTTGGAAGACATTAATGGAGAAAGACTAACCTAAACTAACTAACTACACATTTGAGAGAGAAAGACTTCCAACCTATTTATACAAATAAATCCCTCTCTACAAAATATCCTAAAAACATACCAAAAGTAGTAACTATTCCATAAATGGAAAGTCCAAAAAGCAGCAAATATCTGGCCGAAGGCTCCCCGTATCGATACAGATTTAGACAAAGTATCGATACCACGCTGTTATCTCCAAATGGCCATTTTCCACGTAACGCCTCCGTATCGATATGAATTTTGGCTGTACCGATACGTGCAAAGCTGGAGGCCACGAAGCAAATTGGTATCGATACAGATTTAGGCTGTATCGATACGCGCAAAGCTGGAGGCCACGAAGCAAATTGGTATCGATACAGATTTAGGCTGTATCGATACCAGGAGCTTATCTCCAGATCTTCAAGCCAGCTTCGGCAGGCAGCTCCCAGCAACTTCCAGCTCCTCAGCATCTTATTTTCATTCTCTAAATTTAAGTAAAGATTACATTTTAAACCTTTCTTTTACCTTTTATTTTATTTAATGAAAATAAGAAAGTACCCCCCATTTGGAAACAATGGCATTACCAGAATTTTAAGATTCCAATTAAATCAAAATGTCAACCCCCCACTTTTAGTACAAAACAGAAAACTGCACAATTTTCTCAAGAGAAAAAGGCTCGAAACATGACCTTGCTCTTCAAATAAAACCTTGCAACTTTGTAGTTACTCTTAGAAAAATTCAAGGATCAATTACCGCCATTTTTAATCTCGAAAATCGATACTTTTTCAGAAAGTCATTTTTCCATACTTAGACAGATTTTAAGGGGCCGACAGGGTCTTCAGGTACTTGGAAGCACTTGGGCCATCCATGGCGTTGAAGTGTGCCTTATTTGCACGTTTTACCTGAAACACATGAAAACACACCTTACGTGCAATATCGCTATAAAAGCTAAATAAACATAAGTAAAAGCAGCATAAGCCGGGACTAGTCGCACCAATTATCTACAATATTGGGTGCTCATCAGTAGCTCCACAGAACTTGGGGAAGCTCATCAACCCACTTCCCGAGCTTACGATCCAAACGACGCTTGAGACCCCGAGTAATCGCTTTATTCGAAGCTTCGGCCTGGCCGTTTCCTTGGGGATAAGCGACGGACGAAGTATGGATGGTGATATGATGCTCTCGGTAGAAGTTCTGGATTGCCGAAGCGACGAACTAGGAACCGTTATCCGAAAGAATAGCGTATGGCACCCCTAACCTGGAGATGATGTTTTTCCAGATAAAGCGTTTGACATCTCCGGCTGTAGTCTTCACCAATGGAGAAGCTTCAACCCACTTTGTGAATAAATCGGTAGCAGTGAGCATGTACTCAAATCCCCCTAGCGTCTTCGGCAACTTGCCCACGATATCAAAGCCCCAGACGGCAAACGGCCAAGGACTAGTGATCATCTTGAGAGGAAATGCTGGCTGGTGAGGGATGGAGGCATGCTTCTGACACCGAACACAACGCTTCACGTATTCTTCGGATTGTTTGACCATCTTTGGTCACCAATAGCCCTGTGTCAATGCTCGTTGGGCCATCGTTCGGCCGCCCGAATGTCCACCACAGCTTCCTGAATGAAGCTCGTCTAGGATGCTCTGAACTTGATCTTCATGTACGACGCGTAAATCCGGACCGGTGAACGTTCGGCGATATAGATTGCTGCTCGGAACAAGGAGATAGTTTGCTGCCCGGCAAAGAATCTTGTGAGCCTCCCTTCTGTTCTCAGGGAGCGTTTGATGCTTCAAATAGGCGGTAATGGGGTCCATCTGACTCGGGCCGAAGGTGATGACATTCACCGAACAAATAACGGGTTCGAAGCTCGGGGACTCAACCTCATCAAAAAACAATAGTGCGACTGCCAGAGGTTCGGTACACCGAGGCAAGGCCGGCTAGAGCGTCAGCGTGTGCATTATGTTCCCAAGCGATCCACTCTATCTCGACGCAGCCAAACTGTTTCAGCAGAGAAAGAACATGACTGACGTAAGCGTTCATCCTTAGCCTGATAGTCGTCGTTGAGGTGGCCCACAATCAGCCTGGAGTCACAGAAGACATGAACCGAATCGGCTTCCATCCGAAGAGCAAGCTTCAACCCAGCAATGAGAGCTTTGTACTCGGCTTCGTTATTCGTGGTGGGATAGCCGATGGAGACCAAACTCTCGTGGACCGTTCCAGCCGGAGAAACAAGAACAATGCCAGCCCCAGCCCCGTGGACATTGGAGGCGCCGTCAACTGTCATCTTCCAAGCGTCCCCGGAGAACAACTTCCATTCTTTCCTCGGCTTCTTCGTTCCCAAGGTGAACCGAGCCCGAAGAGACTCGGGGGGAGGATTGCTCCACTCAACAAACTCCTCCTCTTTAGCTACCCGAGCCTCTTCAGCAGCAGTTGTCAACGCGTTGTCTTTGTCCTTCAGCTCAGGCGTCAGCTCGACAAAGAAGTCAGCTAACGCTTGGCTCTTGATTGCAGTCCTCGGCTTGAACTGAATGTCAAAATTGGCAAGGTCTTGAGAAAACTTCAAGATCCTGCTGGAGGAGGTGGTTTTCCGAAGAACGGCCTTGAGAGGAAACTCAGTGAGAACCACGATCCTATGGCATTGGAAGTAGGGCATAAGGCTCGTTTTAGCTGAAACGAGCGCTAGAGCCAACTTCTCCATAGGCAGATACCTCGTCTGAGATTCCGTCATCGTCTTGCTCGAAAAGAAAATCAGCAAGTGGTCCACTCCTTCTTTCCGAACGAGCACAGCACTCGTTGCATGATCCGAAACAGCAAGGTAAAAGTACAAATCTTCGTCGGGTTCGGGGGTGACGAGGAGCGGTGCATGGGCGAGGTAATCCTTTAAAGATTGCAAAGCCTGCTCACACTCCTCAGTCCACACAAACCTACGCCGACTAGTCTTGATGGCCTGGAAGAAGGGCCTGCAAAGGTCACTTGAACGCCGGATAAACCGATTCAACGCCGCAACCATCCCTGTCAGTCGTTGGACCTCTCTGATTGTAGTTGGAGCTCGGAGGTTTTGCACGGCGGTAAGTTGGGTCGGGTCAGCTTCTATCCCTTGTCGGCTCACTATGTACCCGAGGAACTTTCCCGAACCCACTCCGAACGCACATTTCTCGGCGTTGAGTCGGAGCTGGTGTTCCTTAAGGATGTCAAAGATTTCCCCAAGATCCCGAAGATGATCAATGCCGAACTTGCTTTTGCACACCATGTCATCAATGTATGCTTCCAGAGTTTTGCCGAGCTTGAGAAGGAACATCTTAGTGATTGTTCGTTGGAAGGTTGCTCCGGCATTCTTCAATCCGAAGGGAATGACGTTGTAGCAGTACGTTCCTTGGGGGGAGATGAACGCCGTCTTCTCTTGATCATCTTTGGCAAGGGCGATCTGATGGTAGCCGCTGTATGCGTCCATGAAGCTCAGTCGCTCGTATCCAGCAGTCGCATCCACCATTTGTTCTATCCGAGGGAGTGGGAATCGATCCATTGGGCAGGCATCGTTGAGATTGGTGTAATCAACACAGACCCTGAGCTTCCCATTTTTCTTCGGAACAATGACGGGGTTAGCGAGCCAAGTTGGGTACAATATTTCCCGAATAGCTCCAGCTGCCAAAAGTTGATCCACTTCGGCCATGACCGCCTCCACATGCAAGGCTGCCGAGCGACGAACCTTCTGGACCACTGGGCGTCGATTCGGATCCACATTGAGTGAATGAGAAGTGAAGGACGGGTCCACCCCGGGCATTTCCTGAGGAGTCCAAGCAAATACTTCCATGTTCGCTTTAAGGAATTTGAACATATCCGTACGCTCAGATTCACTCAAGGAACTGCCAACGAGGAAGTATCTTCCTCCATCTTCGGTGATCGGCATCCGGACAAGTTCATCGGTTGACCTTTGTTCGGCAGGTAACCCCACTTCTTCAGGCTCGGGAATGTCGGCCCTTTCAACGCATTGTACCTCCAAGAAGCTCCGCTCGTTAGTCACTGTACTGACATAACACTTCTTCGACTGGATTTGGTCCCCCCGAAGGCTCTCCTGCCATCCATTCCAGCCGATAAATTTCATGACCAAGTGGAGGGTAGAGGCGACCGCCTTCATTCCGTGTAGCCAGGTTCGATCGAGGATGATGTTGAAGGGGCTAGGAGAACTAACCACCACAAATTTGACATCAATCACTCGGGAGCCGGCTCGCACAGGAAGAGTGATCAGTCCCTGTGGCCACACAGGTGCTCCGGTGAAGCTGACGAGGGGTGTGCTTGCCGTCCGAAGCTGGTTTGGCTTAAGTCCAAGGCTTTTGAACGTAGAGTAGAACATAACCTCCGCCGAGCTGCCCTGATCTACAAGCACTCGTTGAACAGTGGAAGTGCCAACTGTAACCGAGACAACGAGGGCGTCGGTGTGTGGCATTTGAACCCCTTGCAAATCTTCGGACGTGAAGGCTACCGGGCCATCGAGGCTAGGATCAACCCACTTTCTCTTCGGTGGAATACCAATATTGCAAACGGCCAAGGCAGCAACAGCTTTGTCGATTTCGGAGTAGAGCTCGGCCGCTCGTCCCTCGGATACAATGCCTTGAATGACTCCAACGAGATTCCCAGCTGGAAGAGGCGGAGGAGGGGGCAGTGGATTTCACCGAAGATCGATCCACTGATTCAGGTGCCCTGCGGCCGCAAGTTCCTCTAGGTAGCGCTTGAACGGTTGGCATTGGGTGGTGTAATGGCCTCGCTCTTTGTGGAACGTGCACATCCCGGGGCCATTGCTTCCTGTCCCTAGGAATCCCGTCGGCCAAACAAAGAACGGCATTTGCCCAATGATATTCAACAATTTGTAGATTGGCTCAGTGAACGCAGTACGCTCGGCGACATACTCTTCCGGCCTCGGCTCCCTCTTCGTTTGCTGCCATTGAGGTTGTTATTGCGGGTGTTGAGGGGGCTTGTTCCGATTGTTCGGTTTGCTAGTTCCAGCGCCATTTTGGCCTGTCTGCCCCTGCCGAACATTAACTACTTGTTTCTTTGCCGCATTTGTCTTTGCTGCATCTGTTCCCTTGGGAGCGTTGCGCTCGGCGACCGCTTCCTCATGCACGCAATCCTTTTCGATAATTACCATGAGCTCCCCCATGGTCTTCGGGGGATTTCATGACAGGTCCCTGAACATCGCCGAGGTAGGATCCAGCCCGTTCATAAATGATTCTGCAGCGACGCTCTGATCACAGTCGGGGATAGGTTGTAGACTTCCCAATAACGCTCGGTGTATAACCGAAGCGTTTCGCCTGCCGTCCTTTTCATATTGACCAGCATCGACAAAGTCTTCGGCTGGACGTTGCTCGTAACGAACCTTTTAGTGAACTCCAGCTCCAGCTCGTTGAAGCACTTAATGGACTTCGGCTTAAGCTGATTATACCACAACATTATTGGTTCACTCAGAGTAAGAGAGAAAATCTTACACATAAGCACGTCGAAAAAGGTTTGGAGGCTCATCGTCTGTCTGAATCGGCAAACGAACGCGACTGCGTCTTCCTTAGCCTCGTACCGCTTGAGCTTCGGCAAGACAAAATGATCCGGAGGTCGCTCCTGTTGTATAGCATCAATGAAAGGAGAGGCCTTTGCCTTGCCAAGCTTGGAATCATCTACTGTCTCCGGGACAATATGAATAACGGGCGGTGGAGCTTCAAGGTGGACCGTTCGAATTCCCCGAGGTTCTCTGTGATGATGTCGCGGCCGCTCGTTTTGCTCTTGCTGCCGATGCCTGATACTATCCGAACGTTCCCTCTACTCGCTTTGTTCTCGCTGCTGATGCCGAGGATCGAAGTTTTCGTTAGCTGGATGGTATACCGTCGGCATTCCCGTAAACTGGTCATACAGGATAATGGTGTTATCTTGCCTCTGTCGTTCCCCACTTTTCGCTCGGTGGTGGCTAGGTGAGCCAGCTGGGCGCCGTCCACCTGGGTTACGTTCCGTGCGGGACCTTGATTGCTCGGATCGCTCGGGGTGTTCGCTCGTCCGAGCTCGCCGAGGTTGATCATTGAGGTCCAGAGGTCCTTTTCCATCCGCATGCTCCCGATGCCGCCGGGAAGCGTCATACGTTCTTCCAGAGGCTCCCACTCTGCGAGTTCCTGCAGTGGAGCTCGTTGCCGAAGAGCGCGTGCTTTCGTTGCGAACGATACTTTCCAAGCGAGGGCGAGAAGCCGTAGGTTGGATCCTGGGGTCGTGCTCGAGCCTATCAAAGACGGTGCGTCGCTCGGATGGAGCACCTTCGGATGTATGTGCCTGGCGAGACTTCCTACTTCGCTTGTGTGTTTTCTTCGGCCGACTCGGTTCGGCAGGGTGGCCATGCTCGGAAGTCGTGGCCACGCCTCCGTCCCGCTTTTCAAGCCGTTGCTGGAGTAGTGCAATCACCGCAGCCTGACATTTTTGCTCTGCTAGGGCAACCTCTAGCTCGGTTGGGGGGTAGGAAAGTTGCCGTGAGACTGGCAAGGTGGTTCTCGCGGTCTAGCTTGGGTCGGCATTTATAGAACCGAACCCAGCTAAACCGAGGGTGAAATTCTCCGGGCCTGGAGGAGGAAGACGCTGCGCCATAACCTGAGTTGGTGGTGGTGCACGGAGGGGAATGGAGGAGGCCTGAGATAAACCACGGCCCACTGTGTTTGCTAGGAAAGCTCAGTCGTTCCCCAGCAGAGTCGCCAATTGTGGGGGTGTGATTTATCCTTGCACCTCCTGGACCCTTTTCGTTGTTTGCACCGTCGTGATTTGTCCGGCGACGCTGTGTACCTGCAAACCGGAGGGTGGTGTTCCTCTGGGAAGAAGCTCCGACGATCTAGTTAGAATCGGAGTGAATATGAGAAGAGGAAGAAGTTTAGTAGGGGAGAAGAATATCTGACCTCTTCCCCAGAAAGGGTATTCTGCTATTTATAGGCAGAGATCTAGAGTACTGAGCAAGGAGGGAGTGCACTGCACGCGCGTTTCCACGCTCGGATGACGTCATGTGTCAGAGGCACTTAATGGATGCCGCCCTTCAAGATCTGCAGACCTATGTGGACCCACGTGAGTCAGTGTCAGAGATGTCACATCGGGTATCAGAGAGGTGAACGTGCTTATCTTCGTCTCTATCAGCTGAAGCTTCTAGAACGTTCCCCCACCGCCTTAGAACATTCCTCCACCGCCTCAGCCGAGGAAACCTTCCGAACACAAGAGTTCGCCAAGTATGATACTTGTTCGTCGAACCATTCGTTCGAATAGGGAAGACTTCCACCCGAGCAAAGAGGACTGGTACCGAACAAGAGCGTTACGATTACGTTCGGGGAATCAACTTACGCTCGGTGAACAGCAGCGAGACTGACTGACGCTCGGTTAGTGACTGGGCTGACGTGTCACGTTTGACTTTTCTCACACAGACGAACTGAGACAACTGAATTGTGGGCCCACAAGGTCATCCTATTGAACCCTTTGAACCTTCGGATATTTCGGCCCACTACACACTCTAAGAGTGAGTAATAACAATAAGCTCTCAATATCTCACAAAATGATGATATGATGTAACTTAGGGATGATATCAGTTCGGTTCGGTTGGTTTTTGGTTAATTTTTCCACCGAACCGAACCAATCGGTTTTTGAAAGTTAGGAACTGACACCGACTGTTGGAGGCGTAAAACGTTCGGTTCGGCTGCGATTAAAGTCGGTTCAGTCCGGTCGGTTCCGTCGGTTTGCCGACTTGGTTGTTACTGACACCAAGAAGAATATCCAAAGACGAACTTGACGGTCTTGACCGCCGAATGGATTACGAACCAGTCGTTGTGATCTTCTTCGTAGAATAGGGATCGAGATTAATCAATATCGGACTTGGAGAAAGAGAGGTTCTTAGATTGAGAGATGAGAGAGAGAGAGGCTCTCCGATCTGTGCAGCACCGCTCCGATTTGTTGAGCACCGTCGTTGGCAGAAAGAGAGACGTAAAGGGAGAGAAAGAGATGGTGGCTTTGTTTGGTTACCCGTTTAGTTTTAGTTTTAGTTTTGTTTTCAATCATTACTCTATTTTTTTTTCAATCATTACCCTATTTTTTCAATTATTACTTTCTCATCTCTCTCCAATCATTACCCCTATCTTCAATCATTACTCTATTTCTCTCTCCACCCACTACCAAAACTAAACTAAACTAAACTCTCAACCAAACACAACGGGTGTGAGTTGGCCCAGTTGGGTCCAGCTTTTGAGTGGATTTGTATCTGGTGTGGATGGGCACGCACATGCATATGATCTGCTTTGAAATGAAGGGCTAGGATTAAAAGTGCATAAGAGTTATATTTCGGTTCGGTTCATTTCGGTCCTTTTCACCCATAAACCAAAATTGAACCGAAACTTAGATTTTCCTAGAATTTAAAACCGAACCGAACCGACTTACCTACAAAACCGACCGAAATTGCAAAAAATCATTCAGCTCGGTCGGTTGGTTCGATTTTTCGGTTTAAACTTTCATCCCTAGATGTAAGAATAGAGTGAGGAAGAAGATGAAAAGTGCTCTTTCTTAGAGCATCCACATCAGGCTGGTTTAAACCAGCCTGACTCGTTACTGTAGCAAGAAAATCTTCAAAACCACTCTGCATCAGTCTTGCTCACAACTCGCGGAAAAGTGAAAAAGCTACAGTTCCTCATATTTCTTAAAGTCGATTAAAGATTATTTTATTGATTTTTGGTTCTAAGACTCTCTTAGGGTACACATATGAGAGCCTTAGAGTCAAAAATTCATTATGATCATTTAGGATAAAATGTTCAGAAAAATAAGATCTTTACACTTGTTCAAACAAATTAAAAATTGGAGTACTTAATTTTTTACACATATTATATATTACTCCCTCCGTCCCTTATTTAAAATTCAGTATTCCATTTTGGGCTGTCCCTTAATAAGTGTCCATTTTGTAAAGTTAGTGGGTAAAAGTTGGTGCATTGTCTATTTTGTCCCTAAAAGTATATTCCATTTTGAAAAGTAAGTGAGTAAAAGTATAATGATAATAGGTAAGTAGGGAAAGTGGAGGAAAAAGTTGATGTGAAAGGTATAATAATTATGTTTTTTTAATAAATTGGAGTTACGAAGCAGGACACTTAAAAAGGGACGGAGGGAGTAAGAAATATGGTTAAAAAATTAAGTTCTCCAATTTTCAATTCGTTTGAACCGGTGCGAAGATCTTATTTTTCTGATTATTTTATCCTAAACACAAATATTTAATTGAGAAGAGAGTGAGAGTAAAAAGTCTAATGCAGTGGACATTGTAAAAAAGGCTAGCTAAAGTAATAAAGTGAGTTTTTAAGGTGTAATTTGGTCCAAAATTTATAAAGTCTGGTGCGGATGCTCTTAGAGGCTGAAATCGGTTGGGGTCGGTCGTGGATTTTAGATATGGCATACCGAACCGATGGTTTAGTATAGAATTGATGCACACACATACTGGACAAAATATTTAGGGCGAAATTAGTTCTGACCATCCACAACATTTTTGGATGATTTGGATGGGGTACCCATGCTGACCCTCAAAGGTAGGGTCAGGAGGATCCCCGCCATTTGAAAGAAAGAAAACACAAGCATAGTATTCCACTGGCAGGCGATCGTGTTTCCCATTCAATGCACCCAACTAGTATTGCTATTAAAAATGGACTCAGGCCGTGCAAGCACTCATATCTTGGGCCACAAGCCTAGACCGTGTACAAAATGAAATGTATTGCCAAAATTACAACCAAATTCTTGCCCATAAATAAGCATTAGCACAACTTAATTCTCAATAACAAAGCTAAACCATGATTATACTTCTATCACAACCAAATTCGCAGGAACCAATTCAAACCATCTTCTCTTAATTACCTGTTTCTATCACTCTTTAAATTTTTAACTTGACACTAGAATTTGTAGACATAAACAAAAACAAAAATTAAAACATTGTGTAGTGTACGTGTACCCATTGTAGAATGCGATAGAAACCAAAAATTTAATAAAAGCAAGCTCTTTCATTCTAAAATGAAAAATTCACAATTAATCAAATCTCCACAAGTAGGATTTGAACCTACAATGGAGGATACGGTGGAGGCTGCTGATAGTATACTATGGAGGCTCTTCATGGTATTGTGGCGGTTGCAGGTAATACGGTGGAGGGTCTTGGTAATAGCCACGCGGCTGTTGGTTGAAAATACTGGAGGTGTGGAAGACCATTCATGGGGATCTCTCTACGAGGTTGATCTTCGAAGCCACGGCCGCGATGTTGTTTTTGTGCTAAAGCCATGACCTCATGATTGTTTAGGTAGCCATGCAATCAGCATCACGTTAGATTCTAGAAGCTGGTTGTGAGTGATGTTGGGTTCCGCTGGAGATGCCTACGTATAGAAATGTGAGCTGGAGAGGTGCGATTGGCTGATGATTAGTATTGAGGGGAAAAGGGGAATGATCTCGTGGGGTGAGGGATGGAGCAAGAGGTACGGAAAGGACAAAGGCAACGTGTCTCCTTTGTTCTCCGCGGGGGGATGACGTCTGCCTTCTCTGGAATCAAACGAGTGAGGTCACCTTCTCTCCGGGGAAGAATGTTCTCCTTCCTCAGAATCAGTGCTCCCACTCTCCTTTTCCAGAAAAGTCAGCTTCTGGCAATCATTGGGAATGACAGGGGTATTTATAGGGCACCTGGGCCTAGGTCAGGCCCAGAACGGCGCTCCTATAAAACCCCAACACGTGTCCCTCCCATACCTCCAGCTCCCGGATAGACTCGCCCTCCCGCGGAGGTCTTTCCGCGGGAGGACTCACGCTTCCGCGACGCCACCTCCATCCCAAGTCACCAAGCCACAAGAGCTTCCCCAATTCCCGCAAGAGCAAGGTCGCGACCTGCGGCGATCGTTTACCTCCCGCGGGGTCCCTCCCGGGCCTTGCCTTTTGGGCCCGAATAGGACCCCGGGGTCTTCCTGTGATCCTCCGTATCCATCCGGGTACGTCTTTAGTTCCCCCCGCGGAGCTAGCGGGGGTCCCGCGGGGTCTTCCCTTCCGCGGGTCGTTTTCGCGGGCATTATTCTTACGTGCCACACGTGCTTCCCTTCTATTGGGCAGTCAACCGTCTTCTTAGAATAGGATTTTGACTAAGACTGACTTCCCGCGGGGTCCTAGTTACCACGTGTCCGCAACCAATTGGCTGGTCAAAAAGTTTTCCCTGATGACATGTCAATAATTTTGACCGCACCTACATATGCCCCCCGCGCGCGTACGACAAGTGCACGTCGTCCGCGTGTGTACTATCCTATTTGTGAGTTTCTGCGGTTACCCCGGATTCGTTCCGCGGAGCAACGGGTATGATAACCGTTGACGTCTCTTCGTGTACCGTCATGTCTCTTCGTGTACCGTCATGACTCTTCGTGTGCAGACGTCATAAATGTCCCCACCGGTTGACCACTATATAAACCATTTGTCCATTATTTCCTTTTTCCCCAAACTCCCAAATCTCCGTCGAAGTACTGTCATTTTCCCTTCTGATTCTCAACGAGCGATCGTCTTCTTTCTTGTCGTTTTCCACTCTTCGCGGTCACAACTTCCCTTTCTCTTTCACATCAATCATAAATGGCTACGCGTAATACGATCGTCGAGGTCCCAGTCCCCTCCGCGGACCAGTGGCAGAGGGCCCCGTACTTGCAGACAGTTGGGGACCCATTCTGGGCCCTCGCGGGGGTGTATCCTGTTGTGGGTGCTCCCGTGGCTGACCCCACCTTCTTCACAGCCCCTGCCGCCCCGGAGCATGCAGAGCTCGTCAACCCCTCCTCGGTGCTTCGCTTTCGCCTCGAACGCGGGGATTTCCCCTTTGTGGAATGCCGCTTTGGGGCCCAAGCTTCCCCACCCACCGACTGGGCCGACTGGGTGGATGATGTCGCCAATGATCTTCGCTACAGGCCGTTGTTGCTGGGTAGCAGTGCTCTCGACGCCGTCCAGCTGTCGCGGCGCCTGAGTATCCCTCGACAGGGGGCGGCCAACAAGAATCTGGAGTTCGCGTGCTCGCGCTGGATCATCGACACCCACTCTTTTGCATGGGCATGGGGGGAGAGTGGACTCTCGCTAGAGGACGTCTTCATTCTCACTCGCTTGTCCCTCCGCGGGGGCAATATTGTGAACTCGGCCAAACTCTCGCGTGAGGACCGAGAGGATGTTGAGGCTCTGAGGGCACTACACAAGCAAGCCTAGAATGGGCCCATCTTCACCGTCTAGGGCGTCCGCAAGGCCGCCGCGGCGAATGCCAAGAAAACCTCTCTTGGGAGCTGGCTTCGCTATTTCATCAAGGACCTTCAGCTCGCAAGGACTGTCGGTCCTGGTACCGCGCGGGACTTCGTCGCGGGCCCCCAATACCAGCAACGACTCTACATGGCGGGCTTCTTCTCTTACTTCTTCTCCTACTACGTCCTGCCCGATTACCCCATCGATGGCCTCTCCCAGGCGGTCTTTCCTCTGACCGTGCTCCTGGCCCGTGACCACCCTGTCGCACTAGCGCCTCTGTTCTTGGGGTCGCTCTACCGCCAACTGGACCTGGTTCAGGCTGATTACGCCAGGTCACTCAATAGATGTGACCATCTTTCGATGGCCCACTCCACCTTCCTGCTCGCATACTTCTTTGAGCATTTACGTACCATTGCCCCGGTTCCGCTGGTCTTCCAAGCGTCAGGGGTACGATCCCGCGCGGAGCAATGGCATGGTACCAGCACCGAGGCCTCATGGTACGAGGCATGTGATGTTGAGGCCAACTTTACTCAACGTCCCTACAACATCCCTTCTCCGGGCGTCATGGGCGTGGGCCAGTGCCTTCTCCAAGTTGCTTCTTCTCTCAGTGCCGCGAGTGGTGGCGACCCCGTGGCGCGGACGGTGATCAACTCCGCGCTCATAGCCCTTCCTGGGTGGCTCCCGTCCCTATGTAACGAGACAACTGGGGTGGCGGTGTACCGCCCGGACCGTTTTTCGAGGCAACTGTCCCCGCGATGCCTTTCTTCGCGGACTCCCAGCTCCGATTCATGGCGGGCCAGCTTTCCCCAATCCTGACACGACTTGGTGATTTACCCATCCCTGACAGGGACAGGGTCTCGAGTTATACTCCGGAGTTCCGCGCGTTTTGGAGGTGGAACCTTGACTCTTTCTTAACGTTCGTCCGCGGGCAGGCCGTGATCCTCGTGGCATCTACAATCCGCACTCGGGACACTTCGCTGCGGGCCATTACTAGAGTTCGGGCAGCCGAATGGCGCGGACCCCGCAGCCAATGGGCCGTGGTCCATGCCGCGCCCTTGAACAGGGTATTTCCTACGGTGGTCCTTGCACCTCTTCAAGCTGCCCTGGGGCGCACCCGTGCGCGGGGATCCCGCGCGAGGACATAGCCTCCGCCTCCACTGGAACCATCTCAACCGTCCTCCTCTCAGGCGCCCACGGCGGGGGAGACCCGTCGCCCAAAACGCATTCAAAATGTAAGTGTCTTCCCCGTGTTTAGAGGTGTCAAATGGGCCGGGCCGGGCCGGCACGGACACAGCACGTTTGAAGGCGGCACGGCACGGCACGGGCACGGAATAATCCTGGCACAGCACGGGAACGGCACGGTCTTAGTGGGCACGCGGCACGACACGGTCACAGAAGTGAGCGGGAACGACCGCACGCGGCGCAGGTAGGGCACGGTGCGGCGGCCCGCGGCGGTCTTAGACGGGCACGGCACGGAAGTGGGATGGGGCACGAGTCACGACACGGCACGACACGGTTCTAGCCAGGCACGGCACGGCACGGGGACGCGGCACGGCACGGGCACGAAAGTGAGGGGGAACGACACGGGCACGACACGGAAATTAGTCTGGCACGGCACGACACGGGCACGGGCACGGGCACGATAATCCAATAGCGGTCTCAGATTATAGTTTACTTTTATTTCTGTGTATTTTTTGATAATCCAATAATCTTTTAATCTTTTCCTTTTATTTAAGTAAAATAAGATTTTAATTTTTTTTATATGATTAAGAAATTTTGAATCAAAATTCAAACATAAAAATAATTGGAGAGTAAATGAGAGGATGTTGTAAATCGTGACGGAAATAGTTAAAAATAAATTGCCTAATAATATGATATATTAATAAAAATAAGGGGAATGGTTATTTTCTTCTTCTTTTTTTATATATTTGCACTCTTTTTTGTTTATCTCGTGAATTTACCACAATATCTTTCCATTAATTTGTATGTACACACATCAAAAGATAAAGCAGTATTTAACATTGATAAGGTCTAAAAATATGAGTGCAAAACAATCCCAGCAAGACCCTTTTTTTCATCTTAGTGGGGCAATTTCAGTTGGTAGTAGACTAGTAGTGTTTTATCTAATAAAGATTTCTTTAAAAAAAGAGATAGAGAAAATAAATAAGAGAAAAAACTAATTTTAAAAAAATAATTGGTTTTAAAAAAATAATCTCTATGGACTATGAGGTTCGAACCCAAGTTCTTGGAGACTTGACACACATCTCAAACCACTAAGGCCAACAATCTTTTTGTGTTTATAATTAGAACAAGTAATATATATTATATAATTCTATTCTATTCTATAAAAATGGGCAGAATGCTAGCCACACGATTGCGACACAAGTATGACGATCCATATCGTTCATTTTGTTGTTCTTGGTGTTTTAATCACTCTCGCAAATTTTCGGGTCTATCGGGTTTTGGAAGCCCTTTCATCGGGACGTAGATTTATTAATAGAAATTTTTTTGTTATGTGCGATCTAGTATATAACGACAACCAATTTACTTCATTTTTTGCACTAATGATATAATTACTCCCACATAAAAGGTAGACGGTTCTGATTTTCAAATAACACCTCAGGTGGCCCTCAAGTGGTGCATTATAGGACTTTAACGCTTTTGAAAGCACCAAATGTGTTCTGATCATGTGGTTTTCGACATCCGATTATCACCTATTTAGGGGAGAATAATAAATTTGATAAGATCTTAAATTGTAACGGTTTAGATCGAACATTTGAAAAAATGAGTTTGTAGCTACCTTTCAAATGTATACATCGAACTTATCTGGTTATAGACCAATGTATTCCGCTATAGTCTAATGTACGCTAGCCACACGATTGTGACACAAGTATGACGATCCATACCGTTCATTTTGTTTTTCTCGTCGTTTTAATCACTCTCGCAAAATTTCGGGTCTATCGGGTTTTGGAAGCCCTTTCATCGCAACGTAGATTTATTAATAGGAAGTTTGACGTTATGTACGATCAAGTATATAACGATAACCAATTTACTTCATTTTTTGCACGAATAATATAATCACTCCCACATAAAAGATAGACGGTTTTGATTTTCAAATAACACCTCGGGCGCCCCTCGAGTGATGCATTACAGGATTCTACGAGAATTTTTGATAAGTTGGTGCATATGGATTATGGTGTCTCGTATGCACATGATCACAAAGATCATATAAAAGGAATGAGACGCTGCCCTAGCAGACATCTCATTCACGTCGTTCTCATTCTCACATCTCCGATCTCACTCTCACTCTCTCAGATCTCACTGACTCTCTCTGATTCTCTCAACGTCTCTCTAATTCTCTCAAAGTTCGGATTCTTGGTGTTCCAATTAACCTCTCTCTCTCAAACGGTACTCACACACAGTCACACTTCACAGCTCTCTCTCTCTCTATCCGTTTCCGACTTTCCGGTGACACAACTCAAACGGTGAGTCGGTGCGACGGTGACCATCATCTCACTCTCCCAATGTCTCTCTCTCTCTGTGTCTCTCCGACTCTCTGAGACCGAGCTAGTTGAGCAACAGGAGGAGAATCGTTCGAATCTCAGGTAAAGACGTGAAGGGTACCTCTATCACCAGTCACCGTCTCTCTCTCTCCCTCACAGGTACCTCTATCACTTCCCTCTCCAGTCTCCACTTATCTACTGTAATTAAGGTTTTTGAAATTAGGGTTTTGACCTAGTTTTTGAAATTAGGGTTACGAAATTAGGGCTTTCGTTACTAATTGAGTAATTTCGTATATTAGTATCTTAGGGTTCTGGCCAGATCTGATGAAATGAATTTTCACCTGCCTTTTGAAATTAGGGCTTTTGTTACTAATTTCTGAAATTAGGGTTCTTGAAATTACGGTTACGAAATTAGGGCTTTGGTTACTAATTTCTTAAATTAGGGTTTTGGCCAGTCAGGCCAAATCTGATGATTTTGTTACTAATTTCTTCTATTAGTATATTTTTGACAAATTTGTCGAAACTGATTTTGCAGTGATAATCAGTCTAGTGTTATATTCAGTTTAGTGTGATTAATCACTTCCCATGTGATTAATCAGTCTAGTGTTGCTGCTGTTGCATATGATTTTGTTAGTCTGCTGTTATATTGTACCCACAGCCACTGACTAACTGAGCCACTAAGTAGGGTCTGTGAAGCTATTTACTTGAATATTGCATTTAGGGTTACAAAATTAGGGCTTTCGTGTTTCCCCTTTAATAACCCCTGTTATGATGTTTTTTTTTGTAGATGGCTGCTGGAAATGGGGAGGATCGTGACTCCCACTCAGTAGTTTGTGTTAGTAGCTCGTATTTGGCTTGGTGGATACCTCTAACCTGGTTTTATGCCAAACCTGAGGTGTAACGAAGCCAGGCTAAATATTGAGTTTGTTTTTTTGTTAGTATAGTTAGTTTTATTTGATTGCATTGCTTAGCCGAGGTGGTGGCATAACCCCTCGCATATTCTCTTTGCTGAGTTGAGGTGGCGGCCTAGCCCCTCCAGTCTGTTAGTTTGTTGTTAGTTTGTTAGTCTGTTAGCTGTTTATTTGATTGCAATGCAAGAACAGGGTGGCTGGAATCTGGATGCAGTCATCATTCAATTCAATCTCGAGCGTATATAATCTGCAGATTTTGAATGAATGAATAAGCATATATGACGTTCTAGTTGTACGGTTGAATTTACTAGGTCTGCTTGTTTTGTCACGGCATTTTAGCATGCCCTATTCTTCTTGTGTATGTAATTATGATAGGGACTTTATACACTATGCTCCAGTCCCAATCCAGGCCATCCTACTTCATTTGGAGCCTTTGGCTATCGGCCTGAACAGAATGAATTACAAGGGGGAAAATGGGGGAAAAGAAAAACAACGAAAATAGATGTCCAATTGTTAATCGAAAGTTTCTTTTAGAAACTGCTTCATGTTTGGTTTTTTGCCATTGCATGTGCCAATATTTGACAATTCTCTCATGAGCATGCGAAAACTTAAGAACATTAGAGCATCACCAAATCTCTAAATCTTTTTTTTTTTCCATTTGAATTGAAATTTACAAGTCTCAATAAAGTTTTAAGCAAAAAAGATAGTTCTTTTTGCTAGCACGCCTCAAATTAGGATTGAATACTACAAGTCTACAAACTTAGGAACATTAGAGACACGGAAATGTGTTTTTTTCACTTTTTGAGAAGATTTTTTTTAAAGACGAAAATCGGTTGCCGGTTGGTGATGTGTATACGAAAATCGATGGCACACGACACGGCACACGATTAAGTAAACGGGCACGACACGACACGACCCGACAAAAAGGGCACGGCACGACCCGACAAAAAGGCACGCCACGACCCGACAAAAAAAAGGCACGCCACGACGCAGCACGATTAATTAATCGGGCACGGCACGACACGACATGATAAAAAAGGCACGGCACAACCCGACCCGACAAAAAAAGGCATGGCACGACGCGGCACGATTAATTAATCGGGCACGGCACGACACGACACTATTTAAAAAAGGCACGGCCCGACATGACCCGACAAAGCAAAATGGCCCACCACGGTATGGGCACGGCACGGTATGGGCACGGTACGCCATGGCACGATGAAGTAAACAGGCACGGTACGGCACGACACGAAGCACGATTGGCACGGAAGAAAACGGCACGGCACGGCACGATAGGCACGTTTGACGCCTCTACCCGTGTTGAATCATCTTATTACAATGCTTTATCTCTTCGTTTTCTGGGGCTTATTCCCTTTGTTTTTGTTCTTTCTTTTTCTCAGCAGCGGGAGCGGGATGCTAGCACCTTCGTGGCTTTCGAGCCAGAGGCGGCCGCGGCGGTGGAGGCAGCGGAACAAGAAGCAGGCGGGGCGGAAGAGGACGCCCCAGACGCTCAGCCCAAAAGACGCCGCCTCGATGGTAAGCCTTGCCTTGCTAGAATGTCATCTCTGTTATTTTGCATTTTCTAATCTCTAACTTTCGTTTTGCCACAATTTTCTCGAACAGCTGTGAACGAGGACGCAGCGGCGGGCAATGATGGTGACGATGATGATGATGATGATGATGATGATGATGACCAACTCCCCCTCAGCGTCCACTTGGCGGCCTTGCAAGCCCGGTCGTCCATGCCCGCGGGGGGTCCTGCCGCGGAGGATGTCGTTGTAGTGGATATCTCTGACTCCCCGGAAGAACAGAGGGAAACGGAGGTGATTCAGCCCCAGGCGGAACCAGTTCCCTTTCCTCACCCGGAACCGGAATCCTCTGTGGTTATTGGAGGTACGTTACCCGATGAGCCCTCCATTGTTGACCTCGGGGGAGATCCCAACACAGTTTCTTCCGAGTAGTATTCTTCCTCAGAGGAGTCTGAAAATGTAATAGTTTATTCTGCTGATCGAGACCCTTCTCCATCCAATGCAGCACCTTCTGAGGCCCGCGACCCCCCGCCATCAACGGACACCCGCGAATCTGTGGGCCAGGCCGACATTGCCGCGGAACCCATCAACGCGGCGGCCGCGTAACTCTTGAGGGAGGAAGATGAAGATGACGTTGAAGAGCTTCCTCGTGCTGCCGTGGGGGGTCCTGCCGCGGACCAACCCGGGGCAGGCTCAACCTCTATTCCTTCCGGCTCTCATCAACAGTCCACCAGTGCCCGCATCCGTTCCACGGAGAGCTTCCTAGGTCGGGTTGCTGGTGGCTCCCCAGGGGTCTCCAATGCCTCGTTTCTTCAAGGTCCTGGATCGAACGCAGGGCAAGACACGGCTGTGGACGCCGCCAGTCCCCATTCCCCGGCGTGTTCCACCTCGCAGACCCACTCTCTTCATCAGTCTGCGAGACGTACGCCGACTCCGCGCGCTGAGCCTGCCGCCCCTTCTCCCGACCGACAGCTGGAGGTAAACGAAGAGCTTCTTGGGGGGCCCACCTCCATTACTGACTCAGATCTGAATTCTTTATTTAAAGATATGATCTTCTTGCCAACTGATGATGTTTTGGGGGAACAGGGAAGCCAAGCCCTTGGAGACTTCGAGCTCGACCTGAACTTGGAAATGGGCGAACAAAGAGAGGAAGTTGAGTTCAGGGAGCAGTCTCCTTCTAGGCAAAGCCAGCCTGTTCCAGATCTGGGGAAGGGCCCCATGGATACCGAGGCCGCGGAGCCAATCCGCCTTTTCCCCGCGGGCTATCCTATAGACGAGGCCCGCTACCGCTGCTGAATGCCATAGCCCAGTCTCACCCAGAGACATTCAGCTCTTTCAACCCGCGGTCTGCCCGGATTGGGGTGATCTACCTCAACAGCCTCCACGATGTGCTTACCCCTTGGGGGCAGCTACGCTTCAGGGACTTCAATCCCGAAACTGAAGCCACTTTACTAGAGGTTGCCCAGGATATGCAGGTCTTCGGGTTTAACCTGGCTTGGCTATGCCCGCGGAGCTCTATCCTGAGGGCCGCGGGGGAAAGGGCTGCTATAAGGCCCGAGATTCAGGACTTGGCTGCCCAGATGGAGTCCGCTCGACAGCACATGGCTAATCTGGAGGCCAGATTTGCCCAGGTGATGCAGCGTGACGCGGAGTTGGCTGCCACTTCGCTGAACCTTGAAGATCCTGACCCCGAGGGGCTTGTCTTTGCGGACTGGCAAACTTAGAGCTTTTTCTTCTTGTTTTGTCGTTGTTTTCTTTCTTTCTTTTTTCTTTTTTTTGAAACACATGTACTATTTCCCTTCTCTCTCTTTTTTTTGAATAAAACTGGCATTACTGGAATAAGATCGTCTCTGTATCAATGATATCATCTGAACATAATACATGTACTCTTGCTTGAATCCATGGGCCATCTTTAGTTAATGACCGCCAAGCCTGGGGTGCGCGGGTCATGTTCTGACTCCTTGTGACTTAACATCATCTCTGTTTGATAAATACTAAATCTGAAATTGGGGGCCATGTTCTGGCCACTTAAGACTTAACATTATCTCTTTTTGACAATCACTAAGTATGAATCCCGCGGGTCATGTTCTGACCTCTCGCGACTTAGTATCATCTCTTTTTGATAATCGTTAAGTTTGAAATCGGGGGCCATGTTCTGGCCATTTGAGTCTTAACATTACCTCTGTTTGACAACACTAAGTATGAATCTCGCGGGTCATGTTCTGACCTCTCGCGACTTAGTATCATCTCTTTTTGATAATCGTTAAGTTTGAATGAATGATTCATAAAAAGGGGTGACGGTTTCGCGAAAATATTCTCTCCGCGTGGCCGTATCATTTCGTTTCAGCATATTCATTAAAGAAGCAGTATGAATTAGGAACAAGTGCCAACATTCATTAATAGGTGATCAAATCAACAATTACAAATTTTAGCGTAATCCGCGGTATGATGCCACTCTTCATTGAACTTCAAACAAGATTTCAAGAAGGAAGAAACAACAAACAGAACGAAAGGGGAGGGAACTGGCAGGGTAGGACAGAGGCTCGCGAGCTCCTAATGTCTTCCCTTACGGGTAGAACTTCTTGACATATTTGGCATTCACCGCCCCTGTCTTGAAACCATCTTCAACGCGTGCCAGGTGGTAGTACCCGCTAGCAGAAGCACTGATTACTTCGTAGGGTCCTTCCCATCTGGGCATGAATTTTGGTGTCTTTAGATCACTCATCACTGCCGCAGTGGCCTTCCAAACTAACTCCCCGACTTTGAACGCCCGTGGCACCACGCCCTTATTGTAGTAGCGTGCCACAGATTCCCAGTATTTGTCGTGGGCAAGTGCCGCTGCCGTCCTTCTTTCCTCGAGGGCTTCCAGATCTGCTTTTCTTCCTTCTGCGGAATTCTCCATCGCGAGGACCATTCGTGCGGAGGGGACACTCAGTTCTGCGGGCAAGACCGTTTCTGCTCCGTACACCAGGCTGAAGGGGCTGGCGCGGGTAGACTTCCTCTTCGAAGTGCAATAAGCCCAAAGGGCTATCGGTAGATGATCAGCCCAAGTACCCCCGCGCTCATCCAGCAGCTTGCTCAATATTCTGATCAGGGTCTTATTTGTTGCTTCCGCCTGCCCGTTTTCCTGCGGGTAGTATGCGCTAGAGGTACGGTGATCGACCGTGTATTCATCGAGGAGGCTTCCCACGTGGTGATTGATGAACGGAGTCCCGTTATCAGAAAGGATCACCTTAGGTATGCCAAACCTGCAAATGATGTTTTCCTTGATGAACGCTGCCACCGCATCTCCCGTGGCCTTCTTCAGCGGAACGGCCTCGACCCACTTGGTGTAAACCTTCGTGGCCACCAAAATCCATCTATTTTTCCGCGATGCTGGCCTGACTAGTCCGACCAGATCCATGGCCCAAGTGTGGAAGGGATAAGGGGCGCGGATGGAATGCAACTCTACAAAAGGAGCGTGGACCAAGTTTTCGAATTTCTGGCAGGCTTGGCATCTTTGTACGTGCCGCTTCGAATCCTTCTCCATGGTGGGCCAAAAATATCCCAGATGAACCATCTGCTCGTAAAGCTTCCTCCACTCCTGGTGCTCAGTTCCGTGAGTCTTGGCTAGAACCTCTTCCGCCCCCTTCTTTGTCTACGCATACTTGCGGCATTCCGTCGAGGGTCCTTCTGAATAGGAGTCCCTTTTCCAAGAAAAAGTGCCAAGCTCCGCGGACTCAGTTCGCTCGATGGGCAGGGATCCCTCTCGCAGATAGTCGACGTAGACTTGTCTCCAGTCTGTCTCCTGGTTGTCAGCACTTGCCATTAGGCATTCTGGTTTGGCCATGTACAGGGAGCACCAAGTGCAATTCTTTGCGATCGAATCAGCATACTTCTTCATGCTAGGCCAATAGTAACCCTGCCTCTGAATTCTTCTGTACAGAGCTATCTCGTTGTCCGCGCAATTGTCGTTATGAATCCTGTCCAAGACTTCTTCTGCCTCCTTTGAATCAACACATCGTGCGAGCCATCCCTGCGGACCGCGATAATACAACTCTCCGCGTAGAACTATGAAACATGAAAGCTCCGCGGTGGACAGGTGCCCTGCGCCGGTGACTAACTGGATCTTGATAGATCCGCGCCAATCCTCCGTTGGCTCTGAAAAGTCCTCTACCGTGAATGGCTTAAACATCTTTACAATCTCAATGCAGGCTTTCTCTTCTTCGAATTCTGTCTTTGCCCCCAGCATTGCAAGAGCGTCCGGGAAACGATTCTCTGATCTGGGCTTGTGGACGATGCTGACGCTTTTGAAGGATTTCATCAGTTTCTGCACTGTCGTTCGGTACGGTGCCAGGGTTGATTCTTTCAGCGCGTAAATCCCTTCTGTTTGTAGGACTACCAGTTTTGAGTCTCCTGCTATTTTCAGGTGCTTGATTCCTCTCTCCTTTGCTGCTATCAGACCCAAGATCAATACTTCGTATTCCGCCTTGTTGTTGGAGCACGGGAAGTTCAATTTGTACGCCAAATGGACTCTGTCTCCCTCTTCGGTTTGTAACACTATTCTCGCGCCTCCTGATCCACTACCCGCGGCCCCATCGAAGCTGAGCGTCCAGTGCTGTTCATCCATGCTGGCCGCGAGAGCTTCAAAACCATCTCCGGGTAGACATTCTTCGAGCGGTTCGCACTGTCCGCTTGGGAATTGAGCCAGGAGGTCCGCTAGGGCTTGACATTTGATTGCTTTTGGGGTTGTGCATGAGATGTCGAACTCCGCAAGTGTCAGCAACCAGCGAGCGACCTGTCCTGTGAGGGCGGGCCGACACAGGAGATATCTCACCGGGTCACACTTAGTGATTATCTGGATAGGGAAGGATAGGAAGTAATGCCGGAGCTTCTGTGCGGTGAAGACGAGGGCTAAGCAATGCCTCTCGATGGCGGTGTACCTTTCCTCCGCTCCCTGTACCTTCCTGCTGATGTAGTAGACCGGGCGCTCTGTCCCATCTACCTCTTGCACCAGCAGGGCCCCAATGGATCTCGGGGTAGAGGTCAAATAGAGGATCAGCGGTTTTCCCGCGACTGGTGCCACCATTGTCTGGGGAGAGGTCAACGCCGTCTTGATCCGCTGAAACGCTTGCTGATGTTCTTGCTTCCACTCAAATTTTGCGTTTCCTTTCAATAAGTCCGCGAATGGTGCCGCGATTTTTGCCATCGCGGGAATAAAACGGCGGAGGTAGGATGCCTTTCCTAAGAATCGCTTGGGTGTCTTCTGGGAGTGGGGCGGGGGCATTTCCGTAATGGACTTGATCTTGGCCCCATCCGCGTCGATTCCATGGCGATGTACAAGGAAGCCCAAGAATTTGCCCGCGGTGACCCCGAATGCGCACTTTAGGGGGTTCATTTTCAGGTTGAATTTCCTGCATCTGGCGAAGACAATGGCTAAATCTGCAAGATGGTCCTTCCGCTCCTTGGATTTCACCACCAGGTCATCCACATAATCTTCTATTATCTTGTACATGAGATCGTGGAAGATTGCTGTCATAACCCGCTGGTACGTTGCTCCTGCATTCTTGAGGCCGAAAGGCATGACAATGTAGTAGAAATTTCCCAACGAAGTTCGGAACGCCGTCTTCTCCGCGTCTTCTGGAGCCATCTTGATTTGGTTATATCCGCTGAAGCCGTCCATGAAGGAGAACATCTGGTGGCCCGAGGTGGCATCCACTAATGTATCAATGTGTGGTAGCGGGAACTCATCCTTTGGGCATGCTTTGTTGAGATCACAGAAATCAACGCACACTCTGATTTGGCCGTTCTTCTTCTTCACAGGGACAATGTTTGCTAGCCACTCCGGGTACTGGATTGGGTGGATAAACCCCGCCTTCCGCAGTTTTTCAACCTCCTCTTTGATCTGCCCCTCCAAATCGGGGTGATACTTCCGCTGGGATTGCTTCGCGGGCTTGGAATTTGGGAAAGTATCCAAGTGGTGCATTACCAGCTCTGGGTCTAGCCCGGGCATTTCCTCGTAGTGCCACGCGAATACGTCTGAATTAGCACGTAGCAGTGCTATTAGCTTCTCGCGGAACTCTCCGTGCAATTCTTTACTTATAAACACCGGCTTCTTTGGGCCTGTTCCATCACTTAGATCTACCTCCTCTAACGCTTCCTGTTGCGGCTTGGGCTGGTCTTGCATGCATTCCGGAGCGGGCTCCGATTTTTGTATTACTTCTTCCTCTACCGCGGCACACGTATCGCCGGGGCCAGCGGTTTCATGATCGGCCGCTGCCCCAGTGGACCGTCATAAGTAGTACACTGTTTTGCCCCCCTCCTTTGTTTTGGTTATCTTCCTGGGGGCTGCGGCATCTGCCGCGGATGGGTCTCTCTGTCGTGTCTCCGGCTTCTCATCTTTAATATCTTCCCACCTTGGGATCCTGACAGTGCGTGGCTTGGCGGTGATCGCCTGAGATACCTCGCCCAGTTCCGAGAAATAGACCGCGTCCGAGAGGTGTGCTTCATGAGTATCAAACGGGTTCTCTAATGCGCGAATGGTGACTTTCTTTCCGGCCCCGATTCCCTTCAAGCATTGGTGGTAGCTAGACGGCACAACCGCGTACTTATGCATCCAACTTCTTCCGAGGATGATCTGATAATTGGGGTCCGCGTCGATGAGATGAAATTTAGTGCTTGAGCGGATTGCCCCCTGATAAGTAGGAAATAACCTCCCAATGTCAGCCCAGGCGATTAAGCCCAGCACAACACAAAGGGCCATGCAAGGGACCTAGTGACGCGGAGCTTAGCTTGAAGAGCTGAGCTCAATGGATCAGCCCAGGGGCGAAGGTCATCCCAAGGTTAGCCCAAACCAAAGTGCTCACGAGCACAGCCCTAAGGGCTCAAGCTAGAGTCTCAAGAACACGGGATCTAGCCTATAAAAGCTAGCCTCTACTAAACCAGCTCAAGGATGGAGGCCAGCTCACAAGCACAGCTCATAGAAGAATACCGAGCTCAGCTCACCAGGTGAGCTCGGTAAGGATGGCAAACCTGCAGCCAGAGACTTATAAAATACGTCACGACAGAAGTTCGTACAGTCTATGAGACTCATAGAACAACCAGGACCTTATCTTGTCCAAAGAGATTAAGCCGCGAGTCTTAGAGGATAACCACAGAGATTCGTCCACCATGAGGACTCCTAACCTTGATGACAATCACAGAGTTCTAAGGAGAGGAGAACTCCTAAACCTGATAAGGACCAAAGAAGTCCTGGGTAAGGAGGACACTCCAACCTATTTCCGTCATGTGCGGATAAGCCCAAGAGGTCCCAGCACCGTAAGGACTCTTAACCTGATGAGCAGGTACAAGAGTCCAAAGGTGAAGGGACTCCTCAAACCTGATAAGGACCAAAGAAGTCCTGGGTAAGGAGGACACTCCAACCTATTTCCGTCATGTGCGGATAAGCCCAAGAGGTCCCAGCACCGTAAGGACTCTTAACCTAATAAGCTAGTACAAGAGTCCAAAGGTGAATGGACTCCTCAAACCTGATAAGAATCAGGGGAGTCCTAAGGTGAGGAGGACACTCCAAACACCTATCTATACCTGCCACGGGCGGATGAGACTTAAGAGTCCCAATCCTAAGGGATTCCTCCCAAGATGCCTATATAAAGATCACACCTTCATATCACAAAGGTACGCAATGCAATACTACAGAACTCATACTCAGTCCATACTCTCTTCTAAAGCAGATCAACTGACTTAGGCATCGGAGGGGTGATGGCGATAGCCACACCGGTGCCCATAGCTTTTTGTTATGTATTGCAGGTCCAAAGATCAAGCTCTCCGGAAGCCACTTCATGGATTGGAGGATCAGATGGACGGTTGAGGAACCCCTCCTCCGGAGGTGACCAAAAACTGCTTCATCACCCCCACTTCTAGGTCTACCACCACATATCCCAGAGACTGCTTCCTGTCCCCTCCGAATCCTGTAATGGTGATTGGAGATTCCACTATCCGGTTGTCCTGTATTCCCAACTTTTGAAATGTTGACATGGGCATGAGGTTTATGGAGGCCCCACCATCTAAAAAGGTTCTCTTCAGCTCCATCCCGTTGACGCGGGATGTAACGTACAGCGGGCTCGGTCCGCGTCGGAGAAGGTGACAGAGTTGGACTCATCGCGGATTGTCCGCGGGACGGACCCCTCCACGGACATACAAGACTCTTGATGAACTTCCGCGATGTTGACAATTGCCTTAGTAATTTCCAACCTAGCTGCCGGTGTGAAGCCAAAACCGTCGAAGAATGCGCGGAACTTTGCACTGTTCTGCAACGTCTTGACCGAACGTTGGGATCTGGTGTCACAGCGGGGGCTGCACCGTCTCCGAATTCCTCCGTGATTTCATAGCAAGAGACCATGTAGGCCCATGCTTCCTCGTCTTCTCCTTCCATGTAGTAATTGTTGTCGGTATCGTCTTCATCGTCGTACATGAACGGGTAACATTCCGCCATGTTGACTTCTCCATTGTTATTCCCGTGGACCGGATAGGGCTCAATGCGGATGTCGCGCCGTCCTATCCTCAGCTCATTTGCATTTTGCTTTCTCTTGAACAATCTCTTCAGTGACCAACAATCACTTGTCGGGTGCTTGGTATGCCTGTGGTACATGCAGTACCGCGGATGCTCGCAGTCCTCCCGCGTCGGTTCATACTCTACTGGGGGAAGTTCCAGTTCTCCGTCTTGCACCCACGCATTCACTAAGGCTCGTACTTCATCCATGGTGCAGGGAAAATCCGGTGCTGGCCCCATCTCGCGTTCTCTCCGCTTTCTTCCTCCCGGGGCCTGCTGGGCCCGCGGCACCTCCGCGACAGCTACGGTGGCTCCCGTGGCTTTGCCTTTCCAGGTATCTTTCCTGGCTGGTTTAACCACGTGGCGGATGTTGTACGCAGATTCCAGTAGAGCGGAGAATGTTCCCAACTTCAGGTTGATGAGTAATATCTTGAATTCATCCATCATTCCGCCGATGCAGATTTCCACCAGTTGAACTTTCTTCGTCGACTCAGTGCAGTCCACTGCACAATCTTGGAACCTCCTGATGTAATCTACCACGTCTTCCCCGCTAGCTTGTGTTTCCTTTGTCAGGCTAATCACCGTTACCTTCTCACGAACCTGGAAGAATTTAGCATAGAAGCTATTCACCATCTCCTCCCAAGTGCTGATCGAGTAAGGCTCCAAGTTGACATACCACGTGTACGCGCGGGAAGTGAGGGACTTCGAAAACTCGCGGAGACGCAAGTTGGAGTCGGACGCGTGAGCCCCAAGAGATTCTATAAATCGGACCACGTGCTCTTGGGCACTGCCCTCTTTTCCATCAAATTTGATGAACTTTGGTGGGGTGTACCCTTCCGGGTAAGGTAGTGATAAGATCGTCATAGGATAGGGCAGGCAGATATCTGGGCTAGGAAGGGAGGGTAAAACTGTCTTCGTCTTTTCCTTAGTGAGGAGGGCCTACACATCTGCCAGGGTAATAAATTGTCCAGCGGACGGGGCCCCAACTTCGGTAACGGCTGGCTCCTTTCTGCTTGCCTCACTCGCCTTTTGTTGTGCCAGCAGGGCCTGGACTTCCACCATGATGATGTAGGGTCCCGCGGAGGGTGTGCTGGCACCATCGGCGACAACATCCTTCTGGCGGTTTCCAGCGTGATTTCCCGCGATGCCTCCTACGAGCACGGGGCGTAAATGGGGAGGCACCGTCGGGGGGACCTGAGGCTGCACCGTCTGGCTAGTGCTGCCCCCGGCTTGGTTCTGTGGTGGTTCGTCACTTTGGCCGACCGCGGCCTTTGGGAGCGCCGCTGAGATGAGCTCAGTGAGACCAATAAAGGCCGCGAGCAGCTGTTTCTGTGTCTCGAGGAACTGCCGCTGGCCGTCCTGGAGGGCCCGCAGCGTCTGCAATGCTGTACCCGCGCTGTTGGTTTCCTCGACTTCCTCGATAACTGGCGCGCCGTCGTGTGGTGCCGTCATTGCTCTACGGCGTGATAGTGGCTGTTCGATGTATTCTTTGGAACGGGTACTAACCATAAACCAAAAGACACCTCCCCAGCAGAGTCGCCTAAATGTGAGTGATGTTGGGTTCCGCTGGAGATGCTTACGTATAGAAATGTGAGTTGGAGAGGTGCGATTGGCTGATGATTAGTATTGAGGGGAAAAGGGGAATGATCTCGTGGGGTGAGGGATGGAGCAAGAGGTACGGAAAGGGCAAAGGCAACGTGTCTCCTTTGTTCTCCGCGGGGGGATGACGTCTGCCTTCTCTGGTATCAAACGAGTGAGGTCACCTTCTCTCCGGGGAAGAATGTTCTCCTTCCTTAGAATCAATGCTCACACTCTCCTTTTCCAGAAAAGTCAGCCTCTGGCAATCATTGGAATGACAGGGGTATTTATAGGGCACCTGGGCCTAGGTCAGGCCCAGAACGGCGCTCCTATAAAACCCCAACGCGTGTCCCTCCCGTACCTCCAGGTCCCGGATAGACTCGCCCTCCCGCGGAGGTCTTTCCGCGGGAGGACTCGCGCTTCCGCGACGCCACCTCCATCCCAAGCCACCAAGCCACAAGCGACTCCCCAATTCCCGCAAGAGCAAGGTCACGACCTGCGGCGATCATTTACCTCCCACGGGGTCCCTCCCGGGCCTTGCGTTTTGAGCCCGAATAGGACCCCGGGGTCTTCCTGGGATCCTCTGTACCCATCCGGGTATGTCTTTAGTTCCCCCCGCGGAGCTAGCGGGGGTCCCGCGGGGTCTTCCCTTTCGCGGGTTGTTTCCGCGGGCATTATTCTTACGTGCCACACGTGCTTCCCTTCTATTGGGTAGTCAACCGTCTTCTTAGAATAGGATTTTGACTAAGACTGACTTCCCGCGAGGTCCTAGTTACCACGTGTCCGCAACCAATTGGCTGGTCAAAAAGTCTTTCCAGATGACATGTCAATAATTTTGACCGCACCTACACTGGTTTTTTTATGATCTGGTAGTTTTTTTTTAAATCCACAACATCGCTTATATTAAGGCAAAAGGAGTACAAGAGTGTTAGGTTTTTACAATACGAGGAACTACTGTTTTTTCCTGATTCTGAGACAAAGTTGAAAACAAAAAATCGGGAGCAGCAACTATGCAAAACAAAACCATCCTGAGAAACTGTTGCATGCTTGGCTAACAAGCCAGCTACACCGTTAGCCTCCCGATAACAAAAAGTGACCTACACCAAGGAGAAATCAAAAAGCAGAACCTGAACCTCTTGGAGCATTCTCCTGAGATGACCCGTCTGGACCTACACCAAGGAGAAATCAGAAAGCAAAACCTAAACCTCTTGGAGCATTCTCCTGAGATGACCCATCTTGACCTACTTCCAACATAAGGCATTATACACAAAGACAAAGTCAGTCTCGACAATGAGATGAGGAAACCCGAACCAACGGGCACCCCATAATCCATCGCGTACAGCCCACAGTTCTGCCATTAATTATGTTGGAATTAACATGAAGAGCTCGCTCATAGCCCAAAACAAACTCACCCATCCAATTACGGAATACACCACCAAACCAGCATAAGCAGGATTTTGAAAGGAAGAACCATCTACATTTAATTTTAAATAACCATAACATGGAGGAGACCAAGAGACCCGTATCAGGAATTAATGGAGGAGGACTGGAGCGGGGGCTGCTCGGTGCCGCTTCGAATGAAGCCGAGGCAGCTTCTGGCAAATGCAGAAGCTGCGCACACAACCTTTTGGGGGAGCACTGGTGCGCGCGTTATTGAAAATTACATCATTGCGGCTTCACCACATAAACCACAATAATGCAACCAGTTTGAGATACGCATATGTTCATCCAACAAAGGCCACACCTTAGCTAAAGCTAGAAGCTAGAATATGTTGGTTCGGATTCATTAGAGACAAATTTATACATCGCCGGATGCTACCCCAAGTTGGACATTCTCATACAATATGCTGCCAAGATTCTGTTGTGTCTTCGCACAATAAACACCTTGCCGAATTAAGAATGTGTCAGGTGATGCAAAAATTCGTTAGTTGGCAAGGCGTTGTGGCAAATCAAGCAGAGGAATAACTATAATTTTGGTGGTAGCTTCAGACGCCAGATCAAATGCCAAGGGAGACCAGGCATTTGAGGGTTGAGTGTGTGATGCCTGCTCGTATGATCCGGCAGTTGCCTGCTCTTATCCCATATATCCTTTATTTGTTTATTGTTTTCGTCGCCAAACGAGGTTGAATCAAAAAGTTCGTGCATAATTTATTTCTTATAAACATCCAAAGGCACTAAATAGAACAGTAGAGTCCACCTGCCTTTTGGGTTGGGCGAACAGAGGTGCCTAACACTTGCACTTCTTGTTACCTACTCCTAGCTTTAATTAAGAATCTCAATATGGTTTCTTTGTTCCTTAAACCAAGTGGCGACTACAAAACCAAAAGCTACACCATGCTAACTCGCAAGGAGCCGCACGGGACCGTACGCCGCAGCATGTGTGTATCCACACTGTCAATTTTCGACAATAGGGTGGCTATAACCCAAACAGTATTTGTGATCAAATAGTAAAAGAAGTTTTTTTTTTTTTTTTGGTTCAACTAGTAAGGTTATGTTAATAGAGACCATTGTATTAGTGCATGAGTATTTTTTTAGAGGATCCCAAAGAGATAGCTTTTGGTCTACATTAGCAGATTGATTTAGTTTTTTGCTTCTGTTGTGCATGGTGCTGTGCTTGTTCTTATTTGTTGGTAATAACATCAATCTTTACCACAAATTTTTTTTAAAAGGTTAATGTTATGAAATTAAATGAGGAAAAAATATTTTTATTTTGTCATATTTTTTTTGGTAATGTTCAAAACATAATCCATTTTCAATGTAAGGTAGTATAGACGACATTCCTGGAAGGTGGTAAAATACAACTCACTTACTCCTATTTAGAAAAGTTCGATTAGAAAAACTAAAAACTAGTTAGACATTAGTTAACAATAGCGATCAGAACACTCATTTGTACGGACCCGGGGTGTTGTAGTGCACTACCCGTCCTACACGTGTAGGGCGGCCAAACCGGCCGTCCATCTTGGCAATGGACGGTTCGAATTTTCATCCGAACAATGGACGGCTAGGATTTATAGGAGCTCGGATTAATTAAATCCAAGCCGTCCGCTCCGAGATGGACGTTCGGATCGGCAGCACTACACGATGTAGTGCGACGGGTGCACTACAGCCCCTCTCATTCCCATTTGTACATCGAATTATCCCTTTGCAATGCCAACTCATTGTCACCATAAAATTAGATTGTATGACAAAGTCTATCCTTTTCATACACCTTCAATTGAGCGTCCGTAAGTCATCTATTGAGATTAACATTTCCAAAGATAGTTGTTACAGTACTAAAATTGTATATGTACATCTATATATACCCTCTCATTCGCTTCTAAATTTCATCCCTTCACCAACAAAAATGTGCCGTGAAATTTTGCCCTCCCCCTCTCCTCTAGGGTACATCCCGGTGGAAACCACCGACATCGATTCTTCCACCGACCAATCCACCGTGGGGTTCCCCACCGTGAACGCCGCCACCACCATTACGGTAGAAGCTCCACACCTTGAACCTCCCACCTCCTTTCCAACCCAACCGCCCCAATCTCAACCCATCGCCGAGCAAGAGCCGGACTTCTTGTCTGTAATTGTTGGTCTCTTGCTATTGGTTGGAGCTTCTGTCATCATATATAAGGCTTTGGGCACTCTAACGTACATGATGACGTATGGATTCGATCCCTACGGCCCAGAAATCCACATCGAGTCGGCTTCATTCTCCGTCCAAAATTTCTCCTCTTATCACATAACTACGGAAGGAGAAATCAAATTCAACATTACAAAGGCTGCTGATTGCGCAGTTTCGATATATGACTGACATTGTGGTGTCGATTTTTTACAAGGAAAAACCTCTTTCCATGACAGTAACGGAACCCTTTACCCAGAAGGGAATGAACCATACAATGGTGAAAGCAATGTTCCCGTCGATAGTTTCCCCGATCAATTCCCGGGTTTCGAAAAGAATGGCTCTGTATTTTATACGGAATTCTTCTTTTGAGTTTTCATTTGACGTGAAGGCGAAGGGGAGGCTGTGGCCGAACTAGTGGATGGGACCGGAGGATTCGGCCAATGCGCGGACACTAAATATCTGGTGCCCCAATGTGAAGGTTGAGATTGTAGCAAAAACAGGGCTGGGGACAATGGCAGGGGGGAGCCATTGAAATGCAAAGTTCAGGCCCAGAATAGGATATGATATGATTGCTTTAAGGAAATCACATAAATGATGTTCTTTGGTTTTACTATGTAGTATCAAAAGTTGTTTTACTCGCATGAATCTTACAAAAGTGAATTGTACGGTGTGGTTTCAAAGAAGATTACTCATTTGTTATACTTTGGTTTTACTATGATATGATTGATTAAAATGAAGCCCAGTCTTTAGGCTGTTGTCTAATTGCATCATTCACAAACAAAAAGAGACTCGAATACCTTCAGATTTTGCGAGCCCGCAAAATTTACGCAAAGTATGCATAGTTTTCACATGACTCGAACCCGTGACCTCCAGGTCACAATGGAACTTTACCATTGCGCCAGGCCCGCCCTTCTCCAGACCCCGCAATGATGAGAGCCTCATGCACTGGATTTGCCCTTCGTTGTTTACATCGTACCAGATGGTGGGAAATGGCATACTCCACAATGGCCTACGTTACAATTGCCAGTTGTGTCACACTATTACTCATCTCACAGCCATGTGATGTTGTTCCCTCCCTTCGCGGTGAAGGTGGGTGCAACACTTGTTAGACCCGAGCGGTTAATTGCAGAAGTGAAGGCTCGGATTGCGTTCCGAGATAGGAGGCGTGAGTGCCTTGATCTAACTTCTAATTCAAGGTACGTGTGTGCTGCCTTTGGGTTAGACTTAGACCACAATTGGTTCTTTTGTTGCCCCAATGAGGTAGACTTCTAATCTCAACCGTTGTTGAAAAATGCAAAATATACTAAGTGGCTAAAAACAACTGCAGAGTTGCCATTAAACCGGAAGAAAAAACTTCATTGCTGTAGCAAGAACAAAGTCGAAATAGAAATGATATGGAAATTACATAAAAGTAACTAAGTGCTAGGTAGACTAGGCTTTCATAGAAATGAAAACTCAATTAGATTGAGTACGAAATGAGGGAATTAAAAGACAGAGGTGCTGCCCCAAAGGAAAGATAAGGAAAGTCTACTTTCACCCCTGTGATTATCGTCATGTGCGGATAGACCCCATACCGTCATGTTTTCCATCCATATTAACAGAGGTGTATCTCACACGTCTCTAGAATGTAATCTGAGTCGTTCATAATGTATTAAATAAAGAATAGAGTATCTCTGTAAAAAATCATCTCGATTAGGCATCAATAACCCGGTGATTTAATTTTTAGTAAATTCAAATTTGAAATTTTAATTTCATAACAAAATCGATTCGACCATGAACTTTTCATTTTTTGATTGACTTGAATTTTGGCATAGATGTAGTACTCGTCAAAATTTATAATATCAACGGTTTGGATTCAATTTTTGGTACAGGGGATGGTGTGGTTAGATTTAAAAAAGAAGAAGAATCAAGAGATATGACGAGGGTATATCGGTCTTTTAATGTTGTGTCCGTTAATATGGATGGAAAATATGACGGCAGGGGGTCTATCCGCACATTTTCAAAACCACAGGTAGGTTATGTGGTCAATTTTAAACCATTAAGGGGTATCCGCACATGGCGATAACCACAGGGGTGAAAGTGTACTTTCCTCATAACTAATGCTACAGTAGATTCTTGGCATGGGAGCCCGAAAAATGTCTTCAGAAGTTGTATTTATAGGCACAAAGCAGTGATAGAAAACAGGTTCTGGGCCTGCCTTATGTGTTGACACCAGCTCCATGATCTTCTTGAATGTAGGCACTCCTCAATGATCCCAGATCGCGGGCTTTGAAAACTGGTTGACTATCGCCTGAAAATGGATCGTGGGGCCTCGATAGGGGCTTCAGCGAGTTTCTCTTGAGTGGCAAAGGCCTGCCAAGTGTCCCTTGTAATGGCCCATGCTACGTATTATTCAGGACCAGATCAACCACCTCCTGTCATTAAGGAATGCTTCCACTTTCGCAGCAACCACCAAATCTCTCCCCACAAGCTCATCCATCCGATGAAATGATCCGCGTGGGGAATAATGCAGTGTACCATGTCCTTATCGAACTTCAAACCTTGGAAGCTTGATCAGGCCTGAATTCGAACCTTCCTATCGGAAATAATCTCTTCCACGTGGCAGCCCCTGGTTGGGTGTCATTTTTGGGTGGAAATATAGCCCCCAGACCCTGATCCCTTTTCCTTTAGGATTAAGTTCTAAGTCTTCTAGACCTTGGTCTCTCTTTTCTTTTCCAACCTTTCTATTCCTTTTCTTTTTATCACTTCTTTTTTTGCAGCTGTAGATAGCAAAATGTATACCACATATCGTATTTATCAACTCAAATGAATCCTAGGCAAAGCCCATCCATGAACCTCAACAAAAGCTATTTTCTTTCCCTCCTAAACTCGATTTCTACTTTTGGTTTTCTGTCCTTTCTTTTTTTGGCTTCTGAAATGTGAGTAAGCGTTTTTCTCCTCTCTCGTATCTTTAAAAAGATAACAAACTAAAAATACTAACAGCAGGGACAATTTGCAGAGATCCGTGCAGAGACAATCGCATTTGGCCCCATTTCGGGTCCCCAAAAAATCTAGAAAAATATTCATAAATTTTTGAATATTATTTTATGGGGCCCTGTAAAAAATCAGCTCTTGCGGATATCGGTAAGTATTACTTTTGGATTCGTAGGGGCGAACTGCTCAGTTTGCCCCTACGAATCCAAAAGTAATACTTACCGATATCCGCAGGAGCTGATTTTTTACAGGGCCCCATAAAATAATATTCAAAAATTTATGGATATTTTTCTAGATTTTTTTGGGACCCGAAATGAGGCCAAACGCGATTGTCTCTGCACGGATCCCTACAAATTGTCCATGCTCGTAGCAGGACTGATAACAAACTATGGTAAACTCCTTAGGAAAGGGGAAAAAATGCAGCAAAATATGGCATTTATATACACAAGTTAACAGAGACTCTAATCTGAGCAGAAGATGTTACATTGATTACAAAACTTTCCTAACACACATTTCCTTTTTTATACAGATGCAAACATTTACAGGAGATCATATCATGTTACATATTGTTCAAGGCATTCTTTCAACTTTTGAAACGTAACAGGTTTCGATACAAAAGAGTCCATACCATTTGCGAAACACTCATCTGCACTCTCTGACAATGCGTTTGCGGTCATCTGCATTTATTTCCGACAAGTTTCATAAGTAGATACACTTGCACATGCATGCATACATGTTCACGTATTAGGAAAAGAAAGATCTACTTGTTTACTTGTTTTTATCAGATGTGCATTGACATGAAACAGAATATCAGAGGCAAAGGAGAGAAGAATAAAAGACTGTAAGAATCAAAAGCTTACAGCAATAATAGGGATCCTGTTTCGCGACGAGTTAAATTGTGGATCATTTGATGCTGAATTCTGTGGCACTTGGTGTTCAATTCCAGCTTCAACAGCAGCGTCCCAATTTCCCGTTTCCTCGAAAGAACGAATGAGTCTTGTTGCTTGAAGGCCATCCATTACTGGCATGCATACATCCTGCACATGGAACAGAGTTCCAGCACGTTTAATCACTCTCAAAACCAAAACCAATCCGAGCCTTAAGATCCAAATTTAATCATTACATGAAAAGATAAAAGCTAATACGACATTTTTTCTGCTTCTCACTTTCTTCCACACGCACACACACAGAGAATAAAAGAAAATACATTTAATCTTTTGTGTGCTTGTTTCTGGACTGTTTTGCACAATGAGCATGAAAGAATAATGTCAACCTAGCAAAACCTGGATCATCTGTGCGTTCACAACACTACATAGTTCAATGGGGAAAATGCAAGAGAAGGCAAAGTGAACAACTGACTTAAAGGATTCCTTTCATTGCCTTAGCAGGTGGGGTTTTAGGCTGGTACTATGGCTCCAAGTCATGCTAGAGAGAACTTGTTTCCATGCACCATGATAACAAATTTTCGATCAAATATCACCGAATGCAGAGAGAAAAACAAGTGAAACTGCAGTTCAGTGTACAAAATTGGAGACGGAGGGAAGTATGATCACGGGGGAGGTGGCAGATGGTGTTTTGAGGGCTGTTGTTACCTGTTGACAACGCAGATGTACTTGATCATACACCTCACTTACGGAAAAGAGCAAATAGACATATCAGTGCACATAAAACTTAGAACCTATGGATTCAAAGCATAACTCCCTCGGAATGTCCAAGAGAAGGGCCGTATATGATTTGCATATGATATAGTTTTCATTGACAAAACAAGAGGGGTAAAATTAAAGCTAGAATGGAGAAGAGACACTTCAAAATCTATCTACTTTGGTTTAGTCAGGGCAAAGACAGATATTTTTTTTGTACTTCAGCTAAACTTGAAGTGGGGATGACGACAAAGGAAAACTTGATAGGCAAGAGCAGAGTGTACAGGCCCAGAGGGTCAAGTGCACTCAACTTCTGAAAATTACTGTTGCAGCTACAATTTGCAAGATATCTTTCAACTTGATGTTTATTATTTCGTATTTGTGCACCTAACTGTTTGAATTTATCCTTCCTCTTGTTTCAACAAACGTCTTTCAGTTTACCCTTCAGAGTGTACTTTGCTATAATGTTCAATATACGTGTCACCTTCCATATAGACTATCTACAGATACAATCCTTTATACCCCTTCGATTAAATTCAGAAGAAATTTTATGTAGATACATACTAAAATTATGGGTACTTCCACCATATAATTGGTAAGAAGTTAGGTTAATGAGCTAAGTCTAAGTAGCTTGTAACTTTGCATGTTCTTGCTTTCAGTGCATAGCTTCACCATTATAAAATCCCACTCTAAATTCGACTCCTGACTCGAACACTGCAAAATCAATACATAATACCAATACTTTTCAATGATCTCGGGCCTGTTAATCCCGAAGAGGGAAATACTGAGGTTGATGTGGCCCATAGAATAAGAGCAAGATGGACGAAATGGAAGACTGCATTAGGATCCATCAGAATCCTAATAATTTACAGGCAAACACTTGTAGGACTACTGGAGGATGTGCGAATTGAGGTCATTTCTCTTAAGGAAAAACATTAGTAGAAAATGATTGTGGCTGAAATGAGATTGTTGAGATGGATAATCAGCGTTGCAAGAACGTTAAACAAGGAATGAATCTGGTAGGACAAGTTAGAAGTGGTTCCAATCGAAAACTAATTGGAGGGAAAATAGACAGATATGGTATGATGATAGACATTGTACTAACAAGAACAGTAAAAATGCAAACAATACGATGATTCTACATAACTAGAGCCTACAATAATTTTATGATAAAGATAGCACATCGAGTCATGAAAATTGACAGCTAAATCATTTATAACAAACAGAAACAAGTTTTGCTCCTGTAAACTCACCATCAGAATGAGATCATAACTACGGAACTGAACTGCACGCACAGCTTCAACTCCGTTATTCACGACATCTATGTTGTGGCCAAATCGAGTCATCATTGACTGTGCCACCATCACATTAATCTTGTTATCTTCCACAAGAAGGATCTTAGGTTTCAACTTTGATCTGATAATTTCTTGACCTTTGCTAGAAGAGCACTGGGAACTTCTCTCAGATCTCTCCTGCATCTCTACTTCTTCTTGGGAGTCTTTTGGCCTTACTTTTTCACTTGCTTCTTCGCTTTCCACCCTTGAGGAACAAGTGGAAACCATGAAAGGGTCCTGGAATTGACCGTTTTCTTTATGCTGAGATTGTATCTCACTACAATTCGTGACTTTGTAATTAGAATCTGAGCTTTGTCTAATTGAAGTTTCCTGTTGACATGGTGTCTCGGCACCATCAACAGCCGAACAAGCACCATCAACAGCCAAACATGCATCCTCTAATGATGTCACCTCTCTTGATGACATGCTACTACCGGGAAATGGATTGGGATCTTCTGAAAACCCATTAAGTTTGTGAGAGCCATTAAGAGCAACACAGTTCGGTAAGAAGTTTTGAGCTCTGCTAGAACTACTTGAAGAGAAAAGAGAACCTAAAGTGCGTGGTCCAAATATGAAAACCCCAGAACTTATATCTTCGTCATGGGGGTCCACTACATGACCATCCATATCTGAGAACTCGTCTGGATCATCTGAATTATCGGATTCAGGTGAAACCTTGTATGGTAGAACAAATGTAAATGTGGAACCATTGTGCTCTCGGCTGGACACTGTCAGCTGACCTCCCATGAGCTCGACCTGTTCAATAAGCATACAAATATCATGAGTTTACATGATATTACCAAATCCAAACTGTACATCAGATTAACATTTCTTATAAGGAATGAGACAAAATCATAGTTGATCAAAATTTCCATACTATCAAGTGTCCTTATTCTAAATTAATTCTGACTTGGAAGAAGAGGCAGATTACAAAATGATTCATTGCTTGGATGCCCATTTCAGTATTATTTCACTTGTAAATTAGCTACTGTCCTATACAATTAGGATTTCTAGGAAGCTTCTCAGAGCAGGGACTAGTGTTGCACGAAGGAGAATAGTGTCGTTGAGTAGACAGACTTTAAGCTCATGAATTTAAGTACTTGTCAGTCACATTATTGAGCCAAATATGCCTTCCAATGCATTTTGCATTTTCAGCTTGACAACTTGAGTAGTAAATAACCCCAAAAACATCAGTATCCCTCGTTTGTACCCAGTAATGGGTGTCTGGAAGGACAATTAAAAAAACAAAAAAGAAATATGATGGATTAAAATTATCACCAGCTGTTTGCAGATCGCTAGGCCGAGTCCAGTCCCACCATACTTCCGTGCTGTGTCTGCACTTACTTGCATGTATTTTTTAAATAGAGTTGGCAAAGCATTCTCTGTCGCAACACAATGGAAAGTGTGATTACTTCAACCAGAATTCAATTAGCTAGGTAATGTAAAATTAAAGCACCTAAAAAAAAAAAGATACCAGGTATTCCGATCCCCGTATCATAAACATCACAGCATATCCACACGGTTGTTTCACTTGCATGAGGATGTTTCTCTTCACCTCCATCCATCGAGGTTCCATTTTCAACTGGGGTTTTCGATTCATCACCAAGTGAATTTTTGCAAGGACCTTCCGGATGTATTGGCCCGTGATACACTTTCAGATCACTTTCACTTTGTGACAAAGATGAGCTTTTATCTGGTTCCTGTAACTCTTTAGATCCTTCTCCCAACCCACATGATACTGCAGGTACCACATAGAGCTTTATTCCAACCTTCCCTTCATGGGTGAATTTGATTGCATTGCTGGAGATAATGAGATAATTAATACTACGAAGCATAATCGAACATTTTTGTTAGCTAATGCAAGTAAGGCAATAACACAGAAAAGCAGGTCACATATTCATTTTAGTGTCGAGATAGCCCAGCCGCTAAATCAATATTTCCTTCGAGGAGGCATTTGACCATCACTTACAAATCCAATTCAAATGGGAATTCCTAGAGAAACAGCTAGGGACACAATATGCTGCATATGGATCATATTGCTGGAAAGAAAAAAGCATTTGCATGAGGCTCTGGATAAGTCCACAAAGGCATGGACAGATGTAAAAGGTGAATTATCAATCGAAGGCATATTTGTACAAAACATAAACATTAGTAATTCCTCAGCGGCTGAGCATTGAAGGTTGTGCATCTATCATATAAAATTAATATGGATTCAGTACCACAACCGAAGGGTGATTTTTGGTTTCCTGAAATCCAAGCTTTTGAATATCTGCCCTTATGATGAATGGTCACACAGTAAAGGATGGAAGATCGTTTATACATGGACATGATCCTGCAGGTTACCATGCGTAAAGTGCTCGTAGAAATAACCGTTTTCAAAAAAAATTGTCCATGCTATATGTATCAATGATTCAATTTCCTACTGCATATGGAAAAAACTCAAAACAGATTTTTCAAAAAATCTGATGCTTTATGAAAAAATAATTCAATTCCTACTGCAGATGGTTACAACTGTTTTTGCCTCTGTATAGAAACTGTTAAGGCCCTCAAGGCCTCACCAAAAATGAAGAATGTGATGATAGCTGTTGAAAAACAAAACTAATGGTACTAGCTTGGCAGAAAAAAGTTACTTTATCTAGCACCTCTACTGCATCAAAAATAGAAGGAACCACCAAAATAATCGACAAGGAGATTCTGAGTCCTGTGGAACACAGTACCTAATCAAGTTGGTGAGAATTTGTCGAATCCTTAGAACATCTCCAATAACCTGAAAATGATACATATTGGTTAGAATGAAGTGCATAGTTTGGAAAATGGGAATTGTTAAATGAAACAAGACATAACGTTATGAGGACTTCTAAACTTTAAGAAACCATTAGAACTTATCCGAAGTGCTTCAAAATTGCACATTGATAGTGTCATTAGTTACATCTTACATGTCAAGCTAGACACTGACCAGGCTTTTGTCCAATCTACGTTAACATAGGAATCACTACCTGAATGTCAACCGAGATGCTGCCTCGTTGAGTTCTTTCATCTGAGCAGCTTATCACATATCTATGATCAGTAATATAGTAAATAATCATCAAGTATTATTTAAGGACAAATCCATTACATTGCCTGTTCATAGGTTATGTTTATCGTGTCAAAAGTCTATCATCACAGTAAAGAAGGAATATTACTTATTCTGATCAGCAGAAAGGAAGGAACATTGCCAACAATACAGCATTCAGCATGCGTCTAGACCTTGTTATAGTTTGTAAACAAAGGTAACAATATGCGGTAAAAGCTATCACCTCCACAGGAACATCGTCAGCTACATGACCTTCCAAGATTAGTATCCTTTGCAATGATGCTGCAGCAGTCTGAAGTACATGCCTTACTACCTCTCTTGGCCTAAATTTTGTAGCTTCCAACTTCATAACTCCTAAAAAAAATGGGTAAAATTACTTGTTAAATCATCCAACTCAAAATCAATTAGAAATGGGTGGAGAGGCCGCCCAAACTTGTATTCTAGCTTTGGAGGTTACATCTAATCAATGTGGGACAAGCACTAACACTCTCCGCACGTGCGACCCCTCACCCGCACATGGAGAGGTAAACAAAGGATCCATAACATAGGGATCGTAATGAACGATGGTGCGCTTAAAGCACAAACAATGGGGCAATCAATTAAAAGACTCCTGTCCAAAAGCCTCAGAAAACCTAGCTCCGATACCATGTTAAAGCATACAATCCAAAATCAATTGGCAATGAATGGAGAGGCTGCCCAGGCTCATATACTAGTTTTGGAGGTTATAATTAACCAATGTGGGACAAGCTCTAACATTAAAAAGCCAAAGTAATGAAAATCAAAGGAAATCAGGTTGTTTGAACTTCATGGCGATTATAATCAAACAAGGAATAAATATTAAAAAATGGACAAAAACGAAAAACAAATAATTTCATAAGAATGGAAGTAGGGTGCATATTGTATGACCAAGACACCACTTTTACATACACGAAAGACAGAGTGGCAACTGTTGCACAGACAGAAGCCACAGGACTATCACCCTCTCACTCTCTCACTCACATGCAACCTCCTCTTGCTTGTAGAGTGGTAGCCTAATACACAAACTGCACGAATATGCACAGAACATAGTGAAAGTAGCATAAGTATTGACAAGAAACAAAGAAGATAAAAGCTAAACTTAGACCCAAAAACCTAAGCTTTTGACACCTCTTAGTTTACCAATCAAAAGAAAAGCATTAGCTGCTTAAACTGTGCGCAACAATGTAAATCAAGCTCTCACACAATGGTTTGAACAAGGACCGTAAATGTAAACATTAAAGGATGAAACATCAAACCTGACTCTACTTTAGAAAGGTCAAGAATGTCATTTATAAGTTGAAGAACTAAATCTCCTGAAGATAGCATGACTTTCAATAGTTGTCGTTGCTCCTTTTCAAGTTTTGTGGTGGATAGAATTTCTGCCATGCTTACGACTCCTGCTAGTGGAGATCTTATCTCATGAGACATGGTTGCAAGCATTTGTTTTGCTCGCATTGTTTCCTCTACAAGAAACACAAAAAGATAAAAAGTGAATAACCTTTATTTTCTGAAGCTAATTCATGACACATTTACAATCCACCAAGAATTGAGCAAAGAGATAGACCTGTTATATGAATGGTCTTGTTAAGTTCTGTCTCCCTTGCTTTTTGAACTGCTATTTCCTCTCGAAGTTTTACCATCTTTTCCCGTTTCCTCACCTGTTACGTAACATGAACAAGTTTTATCATTTCTTCTCATATTTTCTAAAGAACTAAAGGATTACTCAAAACTAAAACAAAAAGCAAAATAGTAATCGGTGGGAGTGGGAAAGGAAGCAGAGAACAAGTATAATGCTATAGTGACAGATCGGGCCGAAAGAGCTCAGCGGTGGATTTATTGAGATGGTGATCTGCTTACTCCTTACGGCTGAAGATGGAGAATTCCCTAGTTTTGGGGCCAGCTTCGAATGGGACCTTTGCAGTAGCATCCTTTGTTTTTCTCTCTTAACCTATTAGCGAGTTCCATCCTGCTTTACAAGTGCTTCATACCCATTGCTGATTGTTTTACCCACCAAACGGGTTTGGTGTTCTAAGGCCTCTCCAAGGTGGCTTTCTTTGCTTTGACAGCTACTATGGAGGACATTCTTACCATTGACCTTTTGAGGAAGCGAGAAGAGTTCTTTGTTGGATTGGTGTTTTATGTGGAAAGGTGCAGGGGAGCAAGTGAATCATTTGCTGTTGCTCTGTCCGATGGTATCTCATCTTTGGGTTTAATTCTTGAAACTTTTAGGCTTACTCATGTCATTCTTCTCTGTTCTAATATATCTTCCTTTGATTAATATAAAAGAATTTAACAAAGTCCATGATCAGTTTGCAATTAAAAAAAAACACGTTTAATGTTTTGTACAGAACAGCAATGGCACAAGATAGCTGGATTTTGCTCACCTGATCAGTTACTTCCATCCCCATGTAATTCACACCAATTTTATCTCCTGCTTTGCTGAACACGGGTTCCACATATATCAAAAATGTCTTTGAGCCAAAAAGTTCTGTCTCAAAAGTAAATTCCCTTTTTGCTGGTAATCCTCTTTCCAGAACTTCTCTTTTGAAGTCTTGAATTTCCTTAACACCAGCGCCAGTGAATATCTCCACGTCTGTTTTTCCTATAATTTCCTGAAAATTCATAAATTTGAGGAACCCCTGAGGTAGATTGTGTGAACAGTGCCTTGAAGAAGCAAAATGATTAAGAAAGCAAAAACTTTAATACGAATAATCAACCCTGGAACAAAAATTTTATTTGCACAATTACCTCCTCATGCAAACTCGGATAGGGATTATAGATGAAACGATACCTCAAGTCTTTGTCCTGACAGAAAACAAAATGGAAGACTGAGATATGAATGATTAATGCATCAAGAGAACCATTGTACACAATAAAGAAGCATTATTAATGACTGTAACAAAGTGGAGAGAAATGTACTCATATACTGTAACAACTAAGTTAGTGCAAGGAGTGGAAGTGTGCAGACTATAGAACAGTTTCAGAGTTCAATCCTGAATTACTGCCTAGTATATAATCTTTCCTACCAACTTGCTTTTTTTCTGAACTGATGCATGACGACATTGTACCAATACCAGAATGCTCCAAGAACTGTTCAAATATAACTACAAAGACCCTACTCCAGTTCCTTTTTCTTCAATGAAAGAATCTAGGTGGTTTCGCAACAACGGTTGGGATTCTTGGGGATGATTTTGGTTTGCTGACTTGGTGTAGCTAGTTATTTGATTTCAGGAATGGTGTCAAGACTTAAGAGTGAAATTGTACAAGTTAAAGGAGTTAAAATAAGACAAGGTTAAACTTGAAGTGGTATACCACCAACAGAACAAATAAGATGGGAGCGCAACTTGTCGCAATGGTCTTTAGATTCACAAAAGCCATCCCTAGTATGATCAGCTTCCTCATCCACATTCCTTTTGGCGAAATTCAGGTCATCGTATGTTTCTAGCTTATAACAAAGTCTGATCTTGGGTAATGGTAGAACCTATAAAAGGAAATATGTTGCACTAGATCCAAATAGAGAACTGAGAACGAAAAGGTAGAAAATTAACAGCACTGCAGCATATGAAGCACATTTAGGTGTACGGGTATGAGTATGAGTACTGGTACAATACAGGTATGATAATTTGGAAAAACCTAAAACACTGTGAGGTACATGAACGGCTGGGGTGCAGCTAAAAATTAGTATAGCAAGTCGGAGTAACGTATGACTTTGTATACCTAATCCATCATAATTCGGAGTAATGTATGACATAAATAAAGGACATTTTGGATGACTTAGGTGTCTAAGAATCCATCATAGAAACAATAATTTAACGCCAAATTTGAGGTACAAACCAGAGTTTAGACATCATATTAAAGACTTAGAGGCCAAATCTCAATTCTATGATCATGCTAAGCACAGGAAAAACATCTTATCAAGCTAGCTTCTAGTCCTTATAAAATACAATTCTATGTTGATTGGATACAGCTTGAATATACATTGGGGTTCTTTTGGAGTATAGAGAAAAATATAAAGGAAAATATTGGTACACACTTCCCGTACACGGTTCCTTGCAGAAGCAGCATGCAAAGTGCTTGTACCCAGTGCGTTATGGTTGCAAGTACAACATGGTTTTAGAAGTACCCATGCTTCATAGACAGAAGCAAAGCAGCAAACGAAAGGATGTAATATGACATGTGGCATATATTACCTGGTGACCCATGACTACCGGTGCAGTCTGAAGAATAAAATGCAAGTAATGATCAGCTCTTTTCAAAATCTGGGACAATTCTTCAACTGGTGAGGACTGCCTTTCCAAATTCACTATGCTTTCCTGCAACTTTTCACTGATTATCTGCTCCCTCTGGATGCTAGCCTCCAATAATCCCTCAAAATGCATGGCGCGCTGCTTCCAGTAAATTATGGTATCATACTCGGCTTCTATTTCTAGTCCTTTGTTTTCAACCACCACATCCTTTATCTTCCGAGGAAAATCTGGCAATATATCATACACTACATCCAATACAGATATTGGACGTTTATAACTACCGTCCTCAAAACGATGTTCCTCCAAAATCTCCAAGTGCTTGAGCTCAACTTCCTGCTTTTGTTTGCTGAGGTTGTCAAACTCTTCTCTGAGAAGTCGCACAGCATTAGCCTGTCTATATTCCCAGTTCTTTACGAGGTATGCTAACTGAGAGGAGCCCTTCTCGCTGTAATTTGTTAGCTCTATGAGGCGCTTGAAATCAACAGGTCTAGGCTCCTCAGTGATTATAATTTCCTTCAACATATCTTGATCTGCTCCCGGCTTTTCTATGTGTAATTGCTTTCTAGCATCGTTTATATCTTCGGGCCACATTGAAGAGAGGCCTTCAATGTCCATCTCTTCGACATTGTCGTTCTCCATTTCACAAACCATTGAGGTCAATATCACGTCCACTTCAGATACCTGTGACGCAGATGGGAATCAAAACGCAATTCACTATCTTGTCTGAAGTTGCGGTTATTGCTAAGTAACATTTTGCTCATCAAAAGAGTCAACCAAAAAATAGCAATATATTTGGAAGTGGGAGAGAAGTTTCAAATCTGATTGAAGGCAGAACAACATGGCAAAGGAAAAAATCATATATATTTAAGCAGAAGTTGGAAATCTGGTAATGCATCATAGACAAATTGCACTTAGGTGACTAACAAAGGTCAACATCAAATGAGAACAGCAGGCTTTGGGATTCTTTCCTTAACAGGGTCTCAGAACCAACCTACATACTAATTACTAAGAACCTTCCTAATCGAACCAGTGCTCATTTTATTAGCAGTAACGCTTCTGGCCGTCTTGTGCCTCTATGTGAGTAGGTCTATGTCCTTCAACTTCATTGAGGAGTAGAGTTTTCGGTAGGCTGAAAAAGGAACCTCATTGTGGATGGGTATGTAGTATGTACATATATGTTCTTGTCGCATCCGCTAAAGTGCACATTGAAAACTAGTAGATGTCACAGATGCTAGATTAAAACCACCATGTCCACAAATCGACATAGGAAGACTCTTGCGACAAAAAGAAAGTTCAGTGTCCAATTTGCCCTTAGTCCAAATCAATAAAGTTTTTGGGGTTGCCTTTTGATGGAAAAACCAGCCCGACTAAAGGAAGTTCTCTTTTGGCTCATCATCATCAACCTTTAGAGTACTCTTTTACATTGACAACAGTAAAATCGCTGCGAGCTACCATAACAAACTTGAGACGTAGCTGATCATAAAGTAACTTCAAATCTTTCCAATTGTGAACAAGTATTGAAAAATTCAGCTATTTAAACCAGTTCCATATATTCTACAAAATCAACAGAAAATTCCCACACAAAAAAGGTGACAAGATTTCTTGAAAAAATATGTTCTCATAGTGAGGTAATCATTTAAATTCGTCAATTGAAATATAAGAAAAAGCTAGCTACACATTCATTGAATGAGAATAGCATAATTCATGGAATTCCCTAAAATCAGTGCATTCAACGGACCATTCCTGATCGGGGGGGGGAACAGATCATTCAAAAGTCTAAAAGCAAACTCCGATAGAATTTGAAAAGAAAGGATTGAAACCGAAGCCGAATTCGAAGCCACATAGTAAATGCTCAGGAACCAAAACGAGATTAAATTCATCGATTACGGGAGATGAACCAACCATAATGCAGTTGCTAAAGAGATGTTCGACAAAATTACCCAAAAAACAAAAACATTGCAAAGGCAGAGGAAAGCTAACCTGGGTGATGGAAAGACTGTTGGGCTCTATGTTGTTCCAGCAATAATGGATTTGTGATTCAGCTTTCTTCTTTTTACACTGTAGATCTGAAAGAATCTCTTGAGAAAGTGGTCGGTCAATGAAGGAAAATAACTAGCAAAGTTTTGGGCGAGAACACACTTGCGTTTTGTATAATTTTGTATAATGAGAGAGAGAGAGAGAGATCAGAGAGGAGAGAGAGGGGGGAATGCATGTGAGGGAAAAGGAAAAGAAATGGAGAGGAGAGGAAACTCAACTCAAGGAGCCATGTGCGTTGGAGGTCAAAAATTTATTAAACTGCAATCCAATGCTGGTGGCCTCTTTGTTGCTTCAGGAAAACACCTTTTTAATTATATTTCTCTTTGTTTTTACAGGTTAGATTCACTCTCTCTCTCTCTCTCTCTCTCTCTCTCTCTCTCTCTCTCTCTCTCTCTTTCTCTCTCTCTCTCTCAATATTGTTGTTGTCTGTGTCTATATACACCTTATGCTTCCTTCACAGTTCACAGAGCTTCTCTCTCTCTCTCTCTCTCTCTCTCCAAATGATACAAGACGGGGGTTTTTAAAAGGGGTTGCTCCCCGCCATTTACGAGGTCGTGAATATTTTGTCTGCGCGTGAGACGACGCGCAAGGCATGTGAGTTTTGTTTCTTTACAACCCCTCAAGTTTCGCAAGGGAAAATTATTGAGTGCATCCTACTTACATGCTCTCTCTCAAGTCTCAACCATAGTATCCAAACTGGAAAACATCTCTACATTAATTCCCTCCCACAATGGATGAGAAAATTTCACTATTTCGGCCATTTCCAAAATTTTATTGATTCGTAATTTACACTATACTTTTATATACAATTGGGAGTTTCTTTGATTTACGTCAATCGATTATACTAGACAAAGCTTTTAAATTAATTAAAGACATCATAAATTACTAAAATATAGAAAAAAAAATGTGGGAGACAACACAACTCCGAAAAGGGCCGGCCATCTACGGTCCAAGTTGTTTCCATGTCCTTTCCATGATCGTTTTTGATAATCGGATGTCGTTTAATATGTTTTCAGAATAATATCTCTAGAAAATAGGTTTAGAAAACATTGCAACACTAGCTAATTAAAGATCCATTTTTCTCGAGTCAAACATGTTTCGAGAATACAGATGTCCACCATCCAGATCGGATCGGATTCGTATGAATCCAATCCTAATCCGTATCTCACGGTTTTTAGAAAATACAATCCAATCCTAATCCAAAAGTCTTACGGTTCGGTTTAGATTTCGAACCGTGAGTCACTGTTCGGTCCCGGTTTTATCCACGGATTTCCTTCCATAAACATTAAACACTAAAAAACGCAAAATTACTTCAACTACTGTATTACATATCATTCCAAATTTCTAGTTCAAAATTCAGTCCAAAATTCAGTCCAGATTTCATCAGCCATTGTTACATCCACGGAGCAGCAGGAGGTTCTATTTATACAGTGGTAGTAGCTGACTACAAGTTATAAATCAGAGGGGGAAGGCAGGTGAAGTAAAATTAAGGAATTTCAGATAAGGAGCAGATTTCCTTCGGTCATAGTTATGAACTTAAAATTGTTAAAAAAAATTCATAACAAGTAGTAGAATTATAATTATTTATAAATATTACACACACACATATATATATTTTAATTTTTTAAATATCTCACGGTTCGGTTCGGTTAATCCACGGATTTGAAATAAAAATCCAATCCTAATCCATATCTCACGGTTTTTTAATTTTCAAATCCATGTCCGGACCATTAATCAACTGACAAAATCCAAAAAGCACGGATCGGTTCGATCCGAACCGGTTTCACGGTTCTCGGTTTTTCTTGGACAGCCCTAGAATACATAAAACGATATCTGATTATCATGATTTTTTGCATACATAATATTTTAGACGAGATTTGTTCAGGCCCTCCCCGAATTCAATCCCATTCCATGCAAAGATTATAATAGTATCATCCATTTTAGGACCGAGGAAACATTAAGAGATATACTCCAATGATGGAGAGAGGGCATGAAGACTGAAGCATTTATTGTGAGCCCTAGATCACCATAAATGCTACTTACACAACGATCCAAACACAACAACTTACACAACCTCCCACATACATGTGGAGCCCACACATAGTAGTGTGTGTGGAGCCCATATGCATATGAGATATTGTGTTTGGTGTTGTGTTTGAATTGTTGTGTGAGTATCATTTTTGAATATTTATTAGAGGTGGCAATTTCAACCCATATTTTTTAAACCTGCCCAACCCGCCCACTTATAACCCAACCCAATCCGCCCATATTTTATAATGGGTTTATATGGGTTGAACCCATATCAACCCATTTTAATATGGGTTTAGATGGGTTAAAAATGGGTTCAATCTGGGTTGAAGCTAAAAGACCCACAGCCTGTTATAAAACGTAAAAAAAGGGAAGGAAATACAAAACACGGAGGAAAATGTCAAGCTAATTACAAAATTGCCATTGATATATGGAGTAAAAGACAGTTTCTCTCTCTCTCTAGCTTTATGGTCCCACATCCTCAACTCCCTCTTCAAAAGACAAAAACCTCTCGTCCCTCTCCTCTTCTCTCTCTCTCTAGCTTTTCTCTCTCTCTCTAGCTTTTATCAGGATCGTTACCTTTTTTCTATTCCTATTTATTTATCCATTTCATTTTTCAAACCTTTTCATCCATTAAAAGACCACATTAATTCCACACACGTGGAGTTCCACGGGCTCACTTTCAGCTCCGAGCACCAAAACAAAATTAATTCAACTGCAGGTTATTTTATTTTTTTTAACTCAAAAAAAACTGAAGCTTAACTAGCTGATCAATAACGTGCTCACTTCCATTAGCGAAATCAATTTGTTGAGATTCGTTTTCAAATTTTTGTAACTTATTGATTAGTATCATCGAGAGAAATCGGAAAAGTAAAATTTTTTGATCGAAACTTAGAATTTTTTTAAGAAAAAGATTATTATTTTTACTCATTTTGTCTTTATTCAAAAAATCATTAGTTTCGATAATAATATTTTACTTTTTCGATTCCTCTCATTGAGATGAATTAATAAACTACAAAAGTTTGACGCAAAATAAACAAATGCAAAAAAAAGTTACTCAATTTGTGAACGTGTTGCGGATCAAAAAAATAAAATAACATTTGTGAACGTGTTTCAACCCATATCGGGGGAAAACAGTAGAGAAGGAAAAGAAGGAAGGGAAATGGAGACGGGGGAGAAGAGGGGGAAAGAAAAAAGAAAAAAAAAAAGAGGGAAAACGGGTCGGGTCGGGCGGGTTTGGGTTTGGCTTGACCCATATTCGACCCGACCCGTTTCAACCCGTTTACTATTTGACCCATATTTGACCCGCCCATATTTGACCCGCAACCCATTTCGACCCGCCTAAACCCGCCCAGACCCGCCCATTACGGCTTGGGAGGTTTTTTTTTTTTTTTGCCAAAAGTTGAGAGGTAGTATTTATCAAAAGATCCCCATGGGGGCAGGTTGGGAGTCCACAGATCGAACACTCCAACAGAAAGAGCGTATAAGCGCATAGATGCGCCGCCCTACAGAATAAGAAGAAACCCCCCGAAGGAGGACGAAACCCCCCGAAGGAGGACGAAACCTCCCGCAGGAGGACAAACCCCCCAAAGAGGGGACATTATTAAAATAAATAACAAAAAAAAGAAGCACCGCCGAGACATCCGCCGCCACTCTTTCGCAACTATCTTGATAGACTCGTAACCACCACCTCTGCTTCACAAAATAGGAACACATCGTTGGGAGGTGGTCGCCCAACAAACGTGGTAGATGGCGTCAGGTCACAGATCTGAGAAGATGGAGGCTGAGAACGGTGGTGGACAATATCTTACCCGCAACCACTGAAAGCGAAGCTCCGGAACGTTGCTGGAAAACGATCTGGCTGAAAAGTTCCCAATGGACGCCCGAACTTCAATCGCAGAATTGAGAGAGGATACGGTTCGACGGTGGGGAGAAGGGAATAGAGGGAGAGAGATCGGAGGGGAATGATCCCTCCCCTCCCGCCGCCTGAGTTTTGCTTTAGTTTTATGGGCCAATAATTATAAAATGTTTCCAGCAGTCAGTTTTTTGCCTCTACTTTCGAATAATAAACTTTCATTAGAAAAGCAACTACAATACAATACCCCCAAAAGTAATATTGTGTAGAATCTTTAGATTTTTTTAAGTATATATCTAGTTAACTCTAAGAGGTTGGCCAAGTGGTTTTGGCCCGATCACTTGGATCAGGACTTAGATGTTTGTTTCATCATAAGGTCTCAGATTCGATTCTCCTCATCAACAATTTTTGGGGCCACCTCACTCTCACGTGAAACAGTTGTGGGAGAGGCTGTGTAAGAATTAGTCCGAAATACGCGCAAGTTAGCCTGACACACCATGCATTACCAAAAAAAAAAATGATGGTTACTATGATAGTTGAGTACTACGTACGGGTCATTTGGTAGAATCACACACTACCTAGTACATTTTCCTCCTATGGATCGAAAAGATGAGCATAAAGGAAGAAATCTCGTAATGTGGCCTACATATATATCACTTTCTATTTATTATTTGATGTTATTATGCGTAGTGATAAATAAATTGCCCGATTATATCAAGTGCGTGTCTAATTGTGAAAATGTGTCTTATCGGGGCGGTTTTGGGGATCCTTAATAAATTACCCGATTATATCAAGTGCGTGTCTAATTTTGATGATCCGAGCCGCTCAATGTAATTAGAATGTGATTTTAAGAGTACCCGCGAGAAATCAGCAAAAAAAATGACCGGGAAAGGCTTCATCTGAACAGTTTTTTATTGAACTTTATCGAACGGTTCAATAAAAAATTGCTCAAATCAAGCCCTTCCCGGTTATTTTTTTTTAGAGGTTTTTTTAAGGGTCCCTGGAACCGCCCCGTGTGTATATATATATATATCAGGGCACTTCTAATGCGGGCGCCCGCATTCAAACAAGTTGCGGACTTTGTCTTTCTCGATCGAATTTCGATTATCCGAGCCGCTCAATGTGTTCAGAACGTGATTTTAAGAATACTCGCGAGAAATCAGCAAAAAAAAAGACCGGGAACGGATTCATCCAAGCAGTTTTTGTTTATTTTTTATTGAACGGTTCAAATAAAAACTGCTCAAATCAAGCCCTTCCCGGTCCTTTTTTTTCCCGATTTCAAGCGGGTACCTTTAAAATCACGTTTTGAACACATTGAACGGCTCGGATCATCAAAATTCAATCGGGAAAGGGGAGAAATGGGGTGGTCCGCAACTTGCTTGAATGCGGGCGCCCGCATTAGAAGTGCCCTATATATATATATATATATATATATATCTCCTATGTGAAAAGGTATCCTATGTGAAATGGAAACCATACATGCATCAAAGAATCATACAGTATATATTCTTTAGGAAAAGAGACACATCAAGATCAGATACACCTTTTCAAGACAACGTATCTTCTTGGATGGTAGAAAATATGCTGTCTTAGGTTAGGAAGATCAAGCCGGTGTTTCCATTCGTACGTTACTTGGGTCTTAGGTTTGAAAGATCCCTCTCATTTGTTCTATCACATGATCGAGCAAATTATGCATGGCTCAAGGATATCTTTCACATGGCACATTCTTTCTAGTTCCTTGAGTGGTTTAATTTTCCCTCGTCTTTAAAGAGACCTGTTATTGGCATGGCACCAACAAGTGGGGTTCATACGGTGTACATATATATATACACGCTATGTGGGGCCCACTACGGGTCTTACACAAATGATCGGATCCGTTGATAAATTTTAGAATAGTCTTTCAAGTAGCCCCATAAAAAGTCAACTTAATTGAATATGTATAAGTAATTGATCCATTAATCTTCTAACTTTTCATTCATAAATTATGCCTACCTTCTGAATGAAAAGTTAGAAAATTGGATCAAGTATTTGCACATATTCAATTGAGCTGATTTTTTAAAGGACCACTTGAAAAAATATTTTAAAATTTTATTAATGGATCAGATCATTTATTGTGGGCCCCGTTAGTAGGCCCCACACGGCGTATGTACATTGTATGTATCCAAGTTGGTCTATAGACTCGGTACCCACAGCAGTAGGGGTCTTTAAAAGAGACCTGTTATTGGCATGGCACCAATAAGTGGGGTTCATACGGTGTACATATATATATATATACGCTGTGTGGGGCCCACAAAGGGTCTCACACAAATGATCGGATCCGTTGATAAATTTTAGAATAGTCTTTCAAGTAGCCCCATCAAAAGTCAACTTAATTGAATATGTATAAGTAATTGATCCAATCTTCTAACTTTTCAATCATAAATTATGCCTACCTTCTGAATGAAAAGTTAGAAAATTGGATCAAGTATTTGCACATATTCAATTGAGCTGATTTTTTAAAGGACCACTTGAAAAAATATTTTAAAATTTTATTAATGGATCAGATCATTATTGTGGGGCCCGTTAATAGGCCCCACACGGCGTATGTACATTGTATGTATCCAAATTGGTCTATAGACTCGGTACCCACAGCAGTAGGGGTCTTTAAAATACTGTAGTAAACTAAGCTAATTTGTTTTATTTACAAAAGTGAAGTTGTATTGATGTAAGCCTAATGTCACTTACAATACGGAATTCATTATAAATATCTTGGATAAAGCCAAACTAATCGTCTAACTAATGCAAAACGAGAAAAATACAAGGCGATTGATGTCTTTCACCCCAACCCAAGCATCGCCTGACACACATTATATTCTACTGAAATTTTATATTTTTTAACAATCTCAAAAAGAGATAAAGTGGTAGCCAAGAAAAAAGACAACAAATACCTAGACGATCAGACGAACTCCAACCAAGTATGAATGTGTGCCAATGAACTCCCAAAATTACAGATCTAACAAGCCACCATGAGTTGTTCTAGCAAAGACATCATACGGGGGTAGTAGACCATTGTTGACACGGATGCCGTTGTGAAGCAACATCATCTGAAAGAACCCGATCTGTAGACATAATATTCGCCCAAAGACGAAACTATAAAAAAAACTCTCACAAAAAGGAGAGACAAAACTCTCAAAGAAAGAATAGACAAAACTCTCACAGATCAAACGATACGTCGTTGATTTGAAAAGACACAATCAAGAAAAATAAACCAAAAACTAGAAAACAGAAAGGGAGATTGAGAACTAATATCATGGTCTTCCCCTCCCACCACCATATTAGGGTTGTGAAGGGGAAGGGGAACAAAGGTATATGTGGTGGCTAGGGTTTCAGGAGAGAGAGAGAGAGAGAGAGAGAGAGAGAGAGAGAGAGAGAGAGAGATAACTAAGCTATTGTTTACTTTGTCTAAGAGCATCCATAGTAGAATAAGCAAAAGTGAATAATCAAAACTTTTCACATTAGATTTTGATTATCCATTTAGAGGTTGTTAAAGTTAGCAATATCAAGTTCCACATTGATTATTTTCTACCCATAATCAAAATGAGTTGGCAAAAATTCAAATCTAATTATCAGTTTTCTTTTTTAATCTAATGGTCTATATTGAATGGCATTCTAGTAAAATTATAAGTGAAAGTAGAGAGTATTTGTTAAAATTTATAAAGTGATCAATATTGTTAAATGCACAATCACTTGTCAAAGTGGAGAATGAGTTTCACCTACCAATAAAGCATTTGTTTTATAGAGAGTGAATTTCATTTTCCCTTAATGGTTGTACTTCATTGAGAAAATGTGGGGTCCAATAAATTTGGTTATTTGGTAAAAAGTTGCTAATTTTGATTAGGCTTTTGATTTTGGTGGCCCACTTTTGTACGCATGCGCTCCACTTTTAACGTGAAGTAACTTCACGTACAAAGTGGAGTGTCTGCGTACAAAAGTGGAGCGCGAAAATCAATTTTCTTTTGATTATCCAATGACCAAAATTTAATGAGTTGCTTGGTTTGGTTATTCTAATGTGGGCTCTTTTTTTAGCAAATGTTGCTAACTTTTGTAATCTTTTGGTTTTGGTTATTCCACTGCGGATGCTCTGAAAATCTTCTTTTTTTTTATTGTTTGTTCCTGTGTGATTTTTCACATTTTTCTTGCCTAAACATTTTATTTTTAGATTCTTCTTTAATGGGAGAATAAAAAATGTAAAAATATCAAACATTGAAAAACAAAACGTCCACGGACCACCATTTTCTCTTTGGTGTGTTTTATTTTTCAAATAGATTCTCTTTTATAAATGTTCCTTGATGCATGTAATCAAAGATACCGAGAAAAAACTTGTGTCCCCACAAGTTTCTACTTCTAGAATGAAAGTATTTCCCAAACTGTTCTAGTTCCAAAGTACTTTTATTCATTTTAGTCCAACAGGCATTGAGTGCCAGTATTCCAGTCTACAGTATTTCAGAGCTAGCTGGTTATATACTCTTTTTTTTTATATTCAAACACCCTTTTTTGTTTTTAGTGTTGAAAGTGTATGTATTTGTTTTACTAAAAGACAAAAAAAGGGGGTGTAGATATAAAAAAAAAGGGAGTGTGAAAATCAATTCCCTAAAAAATCTATTAGCTGGTTATTTATAGATCTTTGATTAAAATATCTGTCAACTGTTTATAAATATATATATATAGGGAATTGATTTTCACACTCTTCTTTTTTATATTCATGACACTCTTTTTTTGTCATTTAGCAAAATAAAATACACACTTTTTCAACACTAAAAAAACTAAAAAAATAGTGGATATCAAAAAAGAGTGAAAATTAATTCCATATACATATACATACACATAATACATATTTAAAGGCAATTTGCTCTGGTCAAAGCCTACTTAGGGGTTTGCTTCCTCCAAGATTTCAGGTTCGAAACTTCTCAGGTGCTATCGAATCCATATTTAAAGGCAATCAGCACATGCCCCCACTAGAATGCGTGGCCCCACTCAAAATTAAAATAATTTTTTATATTTTATATAAAATTAGCATAATTATGAAAGTGTGCTAATCTATAAATATACACACTTGCATATATCTCGAAAATACACACATTTAATTAGTTTTATGATTGAATTTCATCATATAGTACATTTATACTTGTTGCTTTACGAGTTCTTTGTCTACTTAGAGCTATTCTTCCTTGATTTTCTTTATTTGTAAACCATCTGGGAGAAATATTTTAAAATAAAGTCATTAACAAAATTAACTCAATCATTCTAGAACTTGTCGATGTTCATTTAAAACTTACTTTAAAAATTGTCTAAGATTTGGTGCTTATTTTTACCTAATTTAACTTAAAGTAAGCGTTAAACTTTTGTAGTTTGTAATGCATGCCTTAATTTTGTACGAACTAAAAAAAAATGAACTTTTGCCCTTATGATTGACAAGGAGCCCCCACTAGGCTATATTCCTGGATCCGTCCTTGGGGCTAGTCCATACAGATCTTTGTCCTGACATTAGTTGGGACCCCCGACAAGTGAACGTTGGGGATTTGTATTCAGGATTAGTCGAAATACACGTAAACTGTCCCGAAATGAATTATAAAAAAAAATATTATATGCAATCTGCTCTGTCATCTCCTGTACTACGTGCGACTCTGTGGCTTCTTGTAGCTTGCCACCAATGCCCCAGAGAATACTATAGTCGAGCCTAGTTAGTTGGCCGGTTTACATGAAATCATAAATGTAGAGAGAATTTCAAAAGAATCCCTAAATTTTACTCAAATGTCTCATAAGGATCCGAACTTAGAAAAACTTCAAGCCTTATAAAAAATGAGACCAGTTTCAAAATCGTCCTTAAGTTTTCCTGGTATCAATTTAATCCTTACTTTTAAAATCATGGTTCAATGTGGTCCTTGCCGCCGTCATTTAAAGACAATTTTACTGATGTGTCTAACGGAAAATTGGAAAGCAATGATGTGTTGCCATTTTTTGCAAAACCAATATCATTGCCTTCCAAACAAGCATTTATATTGGAAGAGCCCAAAGCATCTATTACTTCATACATATGTGTTGTAGAATCTAGAAATCAGTAATTCCTAGGAGTACTATTTTGTTTTATACATTTTGCTAAAAGAGTTTTTTTTTTTTTTTGTCCAATAAATTAAGGTACATGTACTCTATATGCTCCGCATATACGAGGTATAATAACATTAAGGAAGTAAGTGGAACTAAAATTGATTAATCTTTTTTTTTTTGGGTTCAAACGGAAAGAAAAATTAATTAATCTTTCACCCCTTAAAGTACCACTAATACTTCATTTGTCCTCACGGTTCGGTTTTTATTTTTTATTTTTTGGTTCCTTATTTTGTTTTACAGAATTGTTTCAATTTTATCAAAATTCGATTCATCAAGGAAAAAAAATTAAAGTTTAAAAAAAATCCTTATAAAAGAAGAAGTTTTTCCCCTTTTTTTTTTTTTTCTTATTTTGTTTTATTAATTGTCTCGTTCTATTGACTATCTTTTATCTTTAAACTATCTATCTATCCCTCACTTAGCTTTTTGTATAGGATAGGCTGGTGATTTGTAGTTAACTCGGATCTGGTGCCCAGGTGGGTTCTCTGGCCCACGCGCTAGAAAATACTACTGTACGAGCTTAATTTGCCTTTAGGCTCTTCTCTTCATCAACTGTTTCTCACGTCACGTGGATGAGGCCAATTTTTTTACTACAACTACACCATATAATGTGTTATTAATAAGAATAGAAAAATCACTTCTTGGAGTAATTATTTCGTGTGAGCGCGCAGTTGCTTCTCGGATGCTCCAAATGTTACCTGATTGGTGTATCTTGTGGCTCCATGTACTTAATTTTGTGTTGGCAATTTGAGAAATTTTTGGGTCCTGAGTGGGTACCACGTCATCCGGACCATCCAAAAGTGTATTGGATGGCTCAGATTGAAACACTCTCTCTCCTCTTTCTCTCTCCAAATCCGAGCAGTCCAAAATCAAAATGAACTGCACAGATTCTATCTTCTCATTGTTGAGAATAACGTCCTGATTTAACCTAAGAGGGCACCTAAGAGGGTCCTACCACGGGAGAATAATGTTCGTGATTATGTTTTTCTTTTTTTCTTTTCTTTTTTAATACGAGTATAATTAAGAGTGTTCGGACTAACTACTAACACCATTATATGTTTAGGTTCTTAAAAACATGTTCTTACTTGCCTGCTCGTGTGAAGACTCATTTCTATTTCGATAAATCTTTAGCAGGTGTGGCTAAAAAACCCCTCGACATAGAGGTTTTCGGCACGGCACAAAATTAAGATCCTGCCTTGGAGCGTGGGGCCTTGCCTTTTGGGATTAGATAGAAAATGTCCATTTCCATATGTAAATTTAAGTGGAAAGCAGCACTCCGGGGTTTCTGCTGCGTATTAGCAGGTGTGGCTTGTGATTGCACCTTATTTTACGCATAAAAGTTACTCCTACGTTTCCCAGGCTGAATTGATTGAAAGGTTCCGATAACAAACTAGGTACGTTAAATGGCGGGACCAAGTAAATTTGGAATTATTAGTACAAGGGAAAATGACGGTCAAGAACGTGTTTTAATAATTAATACCCGCCAATGACATTTTCAGTATTAACAAATGTTCTTAGCTTGTCCTTGACGGGTATTAATTATCAAAACACGTCCTGGGCCGTCATTTTCCCTTAGTACAATGGAGGCCGAGGGGGTGTCGGGTGCTCTGTTGTGCCTTGCTGTGCACACACGGGCCGGCTTTGGGCATATGTTGAAGAGACGGTCGCATTAGGCCTCAATTTTTTTTCTATTTTTTAGGGCCCCAAATTTGTCATGCCCATATATATATATACACACACAGTTCGTCTTTCGTAAAAACCACCTCATTTTAATAAAATGTGGACCTCCCATTTTCCGATCGAATTTCGATGATCCGAGCCGCTCAATGTGTTCAAAACGTGATTTTAAGGGTACCCGCGAGAAATTAGCAAAAAAAAAAGACCGGAAAAGGCTTCATCCGAGCAGTTTTTGTTTATTTTTTATCGAACGGTTCAAATAAAAACTGCTCGGATGAAGCTCTTCCCGGGTTTTTTTTTGCTGATTTCTCGTGGGTACCTTTAAAATCACATTCCGAACATATTGAGGGGCTCGGATCATCGAAATTCGATCGAAAAATGGAAGAAATGGGGAGGTCCGCATTTTAACTAAAATGAGGACCCCTTCATGGGAGACTGACTGTGTGTGTATATATATATATATAGGTATAGTAGAAAAATGTTCAACAAAACTTAGGGTCCAATTTTAAATGGAAGTCAAGTCGATTGGACATCATCAACAACTCTAAACGAATCACATTTTTGGGATTGATATTTCAGATTTCGATAATATCGTGTACAAATGTGATTTTCTCATTGGATTTATCGATAACCAATTGACGTAATGTTTTTTAGGATTTTTTTAACGCGTTGAACTTATGAAGTAATAGTTTGGATCACATTTGCAAATTAGAGACGATATGCAAATGGTTGGTATAAAAGCCCCCCGGGGCGGAGTGAGGGTACACAAAATTGCTAAAAATAGCAATCCTCTCATTGGCAATCATGTAATGTCACAATAATTTGCACAAAACTATTCTCATCTTAAAATAGTTCTAGCTAAAAAAAAAAAACTAGCATCTCTAACATGTACAAGTAACACCTATCATATATATTCTGGCTTGTAACATAATTTATGAACTTGCATAATCCTATACCATTGGGAATTTTTTTAGTTATGAGATTATTTGGTTTTGGTCTCCTACTTTGGAATGTATTTGTAACAACTTTTTATAATATTAAGCCCAAAATTTACATAGTTTCTCCTCATTGCGTTTCCAAAGATTTTGGTAAGCAGCAAGAAAAAAAAAATTGAAAAAGTCCGAGGATCAATCTAAATCTAACCGTCTCGAGCCATTCGTTCCTTTTTCATTTCTTTTCTTTTTTTCCTTTTTTCCCTTTACTCGAATCCTTGATCAAAATACAGTCTTGGTGAATCTTTCGACCTAACAAATCCGAATTAAACCATTTCGGAGGAATAAGGTGTTGTGCAATATAAACTGGCCCATATTGGAGGAAGCAGCTTGGAGTTGGACTTGATCCAAAACCAACAAAAAAAAAAAAAAAGAAGCTCTGAGTTGGACTACCAAAATTCTAACTTTTAGTACATGGTCCTCGTCTTTCTTTTTTTTCCCAAAAAAACCCCACTTGATCACTGGTCGATGAACAGAGAATTAGAGAATTTCAAAAGCCCACATCACTTTAGACAGTTGTGTTTGAATTAAGAATTTGTAGACATCTTAATTTACGGGGGCCTAAAATGGAATGTCTAGGGAAACCTCCAGGCAGAAATCGACCATGAGTACCGATGGCACATGAATCCCACTCCGGGCCCGCACGAATGATCCGAGCCATTTAATAATTTTTTAAAAATAACCGAGTGAGTCCCGTGAAAAATTAGCTCAATCCGATGTGTAGGTGCTCGATCCAATTTTCTCATTTTTTGAAAAATTGGAAAAACACATATCGGATTGAGCTAATTTTTCACAAGCTCACTTGGTTTTGTTTTTGAAAATTATTGAACGGATCGGATCATCTGTGTGGGCCCACTTTGGGCCCCGCGTGCCGTCGGTACTTACGTCGGTGTCTATGGTTGATTTCCGTAGCAGCGTTAGGCCTAAAAATAACTTGCCAGAGTGAAAAATGCCAGGATTTTCCTACAACCCCTACCATTTACATTTCTAATGAAACGTCTTGCCCATTTTATGCACGGGACGAAAACAAAAAAATAAAGAACACACATCAGTGAGAACTTTTTACTCTCTTTTCTCGCAAAATAAATAAGAAAATTTCACAATAATAAAAAAACAAAGAAATGAAGAAAAGAAATAGGTTTCAAGGAGCATTTGTTATGTTATTGATTGAACTTAGTTTCCTTTTCAAGCAAAAAAAAAGTACTCCCTCCGTCCCTTTATTACAGTCCAGTATTTCATTTTGGGCTGTCCCTTAATAAGTGTCCATTTTGTAAAGTTAGTGGGTAAAAGTTGGTGAATTGTCTATTTTGTCCCTAAAAGTAGATTCCATTTTGAAAAGTTAGTGAGTAATAGTGTAATGATGATGGGTAAGTAGGGAAAGTGGAGGAAAAAGTTGATGTGAAAGGTATAATGATGCTGTCTTTTTAATAAGTTGGAGTTACGAAGCAGGACATTTAAAAAGGGACGGACGAGTATATATTTTATATTTTGTAGAAAGAGTAGAATTATGGCCGCTTGCATCGGAATTGTTGCCGCATATGAGTAGATCTCAAGATTCTCAAGAAACAAATTCCAAATTATAGCATTTGAAACACTAATGGCTATGTTTGGTAACACTGCCACTTTTTTGTTTCCTGTTTTCTATTTGCTGAAATCAGTTTTTACTTTTCCTAAAAAAAAGTGAAAACAGAAAACATGTTTGTGTTAACCTGTTTTTAAAAAAAAAAATCAATTTCTGAAACTAGTTTTTACTTTTTCTAAAATGGTCTTTCTTGCAATTTCTCCACTAGTTCTCAAACTATACAAGAGAGAGAGAGAGAGAGAGAGAGAGAGAATCATCCAAGCCTTTGCAATCATTTTAGAAACAAATTTCATACTTGATATTCTGAAAGAAAGGGCCGGGTGGATAGACCAGGCATAGCCAGCTTAAAGAGGAAGCCAAAGAAGTCGTTGCTTTTGGCCCCCAATTTTTTAGCCCGAAGAGGGCTCCAAAAAATACAATTTTTTAGTTTTAAATAATAAGAAGTTTCAATTGCCTTGCTTTGAGTAACATCTTTTTGGTCATGTGACAGCTTAGGCTCTTTGAATGCTTTAAAAACTGGGTTCGAATCTTCACCCCTTAGTTTTCCTCAACATTTCGCAAAATTTTGTTCAAATATGAGGAGATAAATGGCCCCCTATTGCAACTTTCGCTTCGGGCCCAAATATCTTTGAGCCGGCACTGAGTCCAGGTGATTGAGTTCTTCTTTCCTAGGCCGAAGTTATAGTATCAACTTTCATAAAATGATGACTTCATAAGCCCAACGTATCCCTTCCGGCCTCCTCTCATCTCTAAGTTAAGAGAGTACATATATATATAGATGAAATACATGTGAAATTTTCTAATTCCAAAGTCGGTCCTTTATTGACTATAAGGTTTTTCTCCTTCGATAAGAATCTTTTATTGACTATAAGAGGGAGGGAGGGAGGGAGGGAGGGAGCGAGAGAGAGAGAGAGAGAGTATCTTCAATGGCCTGGGTTTGAGAAAGAGAGGAAGAGGAAATGAAAAAAGACCTCCAAGGAATTGTAGCGGAATAGCCTGTTTTTTGTTTCTGAAAATAGTGAAAGTTGAGTTTTGTTACTTCCTCAAATTATGAAAATAGTGAAAGTGATTTCCAGAATTTGAAAGTGGAAGTAGTGCACAAAACAAACTTTCAAAGTTAACTTTTGAAAATTCTGAAAATGAAAACAGAAAACAGAAGATAGAATGGCTACCAAACATGACCTATAAGATACTATATTTTGTCATTTGAAAGGTTCAAATAGCCGCTTGCATCAGAATTGATGCCGCGTATATTGTCCCTTCAACTTGTATTGAGTTTAGTATTTTTCCAGAGGCTTTCAAAATAAATGCCTTGCTTGGTTCCCTTTTTGGGGGGGAAAAAAAAATTTCAACTCAAAAAATACTCATTACTCCTACTTTTAATCATTACTCTCCACTCATTACCTCTATTTCCAATCAATTATTCTCATTTCTCTCTTTATCTCTCTCCACTCATTATCCATACTTTCAATCATTACTCTCATTTCTCTCTCCACTTATAACCCTAATAAATTTTCAAAAATTACTAAAAAACTCATCCAAAAACAGCATTTATTTCATCAGTCGTCATGATCTTCCACCTTTTAATAAGCACTGGTCAAATCTAGCCGGATCCAATTTTTACAACACTTCTTCCACGTAGTAGTTGGAGGCAAATCACAAATAATAACAAATCATTCATACGAGTCTAAAGTGAAAAACCAAATACTACTACTCCACTCGTAACCACAAAACGACGAAGCCAGGAATAAATAACATCGCCACACAACTTCTATAAGCAAAAACAGTTACGAAAAGTATTCTTAAGAGGGGAAAAAGTACTCAAAAGTCAAAACTAAAATTCAACACCATTGCTACTAGACTATTCCAATGGCACGTCAAAACTTGCATAGCTATGGAAAAATGGCGATTTCGATAGGCCCCATGACAACGGATACAGAAATTGGCTTCTCTTGCAAGTTGGCTAATGATACAGTTCGCATGATATACATGAGACAGTTCGCATGATATACATGAGAACACGGCAAACAATCAACCACCGTACCCGCATAATAATCTTGGTAACAAATCGCGCATTTTTTGATTGAAGACAAACCCTCAAGCCTCACGTACTCCACTGCTTTGATGCACGATACACACTCCTCCGATGCTTTCGAGTCAAGGAAGGACTTGGCCAACTCCGTACAAGCTCGGGCAATCCCCTCTTGCTCAGTCTCATTGGGTTGCCTCAACATCCTGGCCATTACTTCCACGGAAATCGGCATCGCCCGGCATCGCCTTCCTAACGCCGGCTTGATTCTTGGCATTTATTCCACATTGACTTGACCAAACTGGACACATCATCTGCAACCATCTCCTTGATTTTGTCTGGTACATCCACTCTATCATATGTAAGCATAGTACCAAGCAACAGGAGCTTGACCCTCTGGCAAATCCACACTAGGATACGTTTTTGTAATTTTCTTTTTCCCCTTTATGGGATCCGGAAGATAAAAACAATACTTCAACACCCCATCACTGTGCTCAATCACAGGGCACACAAAAAAATTCTTGATCTTATCTATCAACACATAATCATCGCCGTTAGCTCTTTGAAGATAATGACGAAACTCAATACGGATGACAAAGCCGTTAAATCCCTCATGTAGCTAGTGGGGGATGATTCTATCATCCCCCAGATTCTATAAGCGTACCCGGCGCCATGATACACCTTCAAATCCGGAAAAAAGAAAAACAAATAACAAACTGTATAAGTAGAATAAACAAACAGAGAAGATGGTGTGTGGAAGCATACTACAGTAAAAAAAAAAATTGAAAAATCCGAAGGCAGCAAGTATACATGACGTTGAAAAAATTGGTTAATGCTTGCCGGCCAAATCTTTTCGACGTTATGTATACGTTTTATTTTTGAAAGGCAAAAAAGTTTCATTAATCTTTGATAATGTTACAAAGACCAAAAGAACAAAGAGAACGGCATCATACTCCTAACAAAGCTAAGAAAAATCCAAAGGCAGCAAGTATACATGACGTTGAAAAAAATTGGTTAATGCTTGGCGGCCAAATCTTTTCGACGTTAAGTAAATGTTTTACTTTTGAAAGACAAAAAAGTTTCATTAATCTTTGATAATGGTACAAAGACCAAAAGAACAAGGAGAACGGCATTGTACCCCTAACAAACCTAAGAATAATCCTTTGCCAACATTATGTATACTTACTGTCGGAATTTACCCCCCCAAAAAATTGAAATGCTTGCCGGCAACCATATCAAAATTCAAACAGTTGCGGCCTCAACAGAACAACAATAAGGAACCCAGAAAAAAAAAATCCAAAAATTATTTAAAAATAATAATATATATTCGTGAGAACTGTGGGATTGTGTCCGTGTGTGGGCGGAATAATCGAAGGAAATATCCCAAACCCGAGCCGCATGGGTAACAAGGCTTCAATTTTAGTTTCTCTGACCTAAACAATTTCTCCGGGGAAAAAAAAACATGTATTTACGGCCAACAAAATATCGTTAGATCTGGATTCGAATGGTTGAATTAGGGATTAGTAACGTTTACTACTAAAAATCACGATCAAACAGGTATTAATTAGGGTTTGAAAACCAATAAGAGCGTCGGTGATCAGACAGAGACTTTTACATACCTACCAATCGTCGGTGAAGCGACGAGAGTAAATGGAGGAATTCATTCGAGTCCAGCCCTAATGGTCAGGCCATGATTTAAATTGAGAGTTTTTTTGGAAATTTACCTTCTCAACGTTGCGAAAGGAGAGAGACGGATAGAGAGAGAGAATTGCTGGGCTTGATCGATCTGCCTTTCCCCACTGTCGTCCGGCTACCATGCCCCAAAGTGGCATTAGGGCATCAGGCCTCTTTTTGTTTTTGACCCTTGGATCTCATTTTTTAATCACAGCCCTAGGATCCATTACACACTCTCTCCCACCCACCAACTTCTCTCTCATGTTAACCTACTACCACCGGTTAAAAAAAATTTGAACACACCCAAAAATTTTGGCAGCCTTCTTCTGTCACGCCACACCTGTCTCCTCCTCTCCTCCTCCATAGCAGCTCTTCCACAACATCTTCTCCACAGAGTGGGTCGCCAGAAAAGAAGGGGATCGAGGGAGGTGTTGTGTGCAGGGGCGGAACCCAAAGGAAGAAAGGCTAGACAACCTTTGTGCTTTAGTGATCTCAGGAGTGGACGGAGCCAAAGGCCGGCGATCTCGATTTTTTCCATTCAGTCCGGAGCAGTTTAGTCCGGGGCCGTGCGAGTCGGTCCATGGCTTTGGCTTTCAGTCCGATTCTGACACTTCGATCTCGACACAGTGCGACGAGTTGATGACCCCGATCGGAGAACTAATGATTGTAATGGTGGCCTTGTTATTGTGGTGGTGGGGGCACACTAATCACACTCAGAGCCATATCATTTTGTGTAAACAAATATGACGGATTTATTAATATTTTGTAGTAAGGTGTGGGCAGCATTCCCTCGGTGAAGGGATTCCGTTCCCTTTCCGACGAACTTTTTTGGGCAAGGCCCTCGCGGGAATCGAGGGAGCGCGAGCGGAGAGGCAAGCGCTCAAAAATACAGAGTCGCCACTCGGGTTTTGAAGGTCCGACACCCAAGGAAGCGTATTTCGAAGCACCTGCCGCGCTATTTGATTTGAAAAAGTGAAGGCACCAGTCCGTCATAACTGTCACACCCTCGATTTTTAACATAAATTATAAGCATTTTTAATAAATAAAACCTTCACTGAAATACCGGAAATACCCAAATGACATACTTTTCCCAGTTTTCAAAGTTAAATTTGAGTTACAATCTTGGTTCGAAGCCCCAAGTTATACAAACGCTAAAACAATATTACAATTTTCATTAATCAATTTTTCGAATATTACTTTTTTTAAAAAAATGCAAACTTGACTCCTCATTTGAACCTCCGAGACACGTGATCAGCAAGCACGGGATGCACGTCATGCCAACTTCCTTGACCTTTACCTGAAAATGATAGGTTGAGCTACACTAGCCCAGTAGAGAAATCTATACTCAAGTTATATGGAAATGAGATGAAATATACACCTGACACGAATGAGACACCCAATTGAACATGAGACACAAGAGGGATTACAAAAAAGAAACTGACGAATTTAGACCTTTCCGTATATCTTAGAGATAACCCTAACCATCCATGCATCAACTAGAAGAAACATTAGGACTCATATCAATCAAACAAACAACAACTATAGTTCAACCAACAACGTTTCAAATGAATTCCACAAACCATCTCCTCTTTTCATACCATCCACCATGGTGCCTCATTACTTAAAACTTTTCTTTTAGATTTCCAAAACATTTTAGGGAAAACTCAAGACCATCACAGGTCAAGCTCCGTTGATTCGAGCTTGAATGCCGGAGTCCGTTGATTTGTGCCCAAATACCGGATCCGTTGATTCGCTCAAGAATACCGGAGGATTTTTAAATAAAAATCCTCTTTTCAAAACTCAAATTGCTTTCTTTGATAAAAATCAACCTTTCATTCTCTGTCTCGGCAACCACAATCTCAAGCAATCATGCAATCCAAACATCAATATAGACCTCTAAGGTCAATCAAAATTCTCTTCATCATGCGAGACATTCAACTGTGTTACCACCCCTTGCGTCACATTGAATTCTCTCAACCTGGGTTTTCGCACTACCACACCTTGCGTTGCGGGCCCTCTAGAGTCTCCGCATTTCCACACCTTGCGTTGCAGGACCCTCAATTCAGAATTCACAACTCACGTAAACATAAAAGCGTTATCAATCCATATATAAACAAACATCACTTTCCACACTCACAATCGTTCTTACATCATTAACCATGCATACCAACTCATAAGTACACCCCATTACACATTGATAAATACTTTAAGTCCACGTTATTCATCAAAGTCAATCACGACGCCCTACGTCACGTATCGAACCCGCAAAGACTCTACGACACACCACCCACTTGGTTCTTAACAGAAAACATATCGAACGAGGACACGAGTCACAATACCACCCATAGGATCACTAGATAAACTCAAGTCTACGCGTAACGTTCACCTCTTACTCCCTTATAGCCCACGGTACTCCAACCACCCTTACGGTATATATTCTCCAACCAACGACACTAATATTATACTCTAACGAGTGCTCAGAGACAAGATCCAACAACGAACCATTAGGGCATAAGCAACCCTACTCAAGAGTGACTTAAACATAGTCTAATCATATAGGAAGTCATAACACGGAACGAATATAACCTAGGGAGTAGCCGCAAACATCGACAGACTGACACACCTCTACTCAAATGGTCATAACTTTCTGTGTACAAAGAGTTTAAAGGTGATTCCGGTGGCAAACGAAAGCTAACTTCAAGACCTTCGAATCGATATAAAATTTTCATGAAACGGACGTCGGACGAGAAAGTTATGGCTGTTCAAGGTTGGGCTGAAACCTAAAAACGGGCTGAAATTCCCAAATTCGGCCGAAACGCAAAACCCAACCTCAAGCACTAAACAAAACACGATCTAGGTACATAAACTTCACATAAACGTATAACAAGAGTAAGAAATCCCTACCACAATGGGTTTTGAGCAAAACCCTAAGTAACCCAAGCTTGAAACACCAAGATCTAGCTCCTCCCAAGCTACAATACGAGACCTAGGTCCAAGATTTCCCAAGATCAAGAGAAATAAGTGAGGTTCAACAAGTGATTGAGAGGAGAGAGAGAGAGAGAAATCCGAAAATGATGAAGTTCTTACCTCTTTGAACGCAATAACCTTGATTCCGAATGAAATTAGGATGAACAACCCATAGATCTTGAAGATTTTGAGGTGTTTGATGTGGAAATCCAAGAATTTGGGTGAGGGATTGAAGAGAGAAGGTAGAGGGGCGATTTTAGGGCTTGGTTCGTGGCCTTGGAGTGAGAAAATAACATAAGAGGTCTATTTATAGTAGTCCAAGAAGCGCGCTGAAAAAGTGCAGAAAACAGACCATGTACCGGTACGGGTAAAAGCTGTACCGGTTCATGAACCTTCAAACTGTCAAGAATCTCAACTTCTGGATACCATGTACCGGTACGGGGAAAAGCTGTACCGGTTCATGAAGGGTAGAAAAAAGAAAATTTTCCAACGGACACCGAAACGAACCTGACTTGGTACTAACACTTCCAAACATCATTGCAACATCAAAACTAACATTTTACTATCCTACGAGAGTCCGATACACACCCGGATACGTATCTCCGTACACCCCACAACATACGAGCGATTTTACCAACAATACAACTAATTGACGAAATAAATGATTTCTGAAATTAAAACAAATTTGCGAGTCTCTACAATAACCATATCTGGGTTCGGGAGCCAGGTTATAAGAGGGGAAGGGTTTTAAGGCACCCCTCTCGCCCAATCCGGAGATCGATCTCTAATTGAGCATTTTGAAAATGTTTACGATTCTTCTTTTATTAACCAGATTTTAACCAATTAGGGTGGGGGAACAGTTAATCGGGGATTAAAACTTTAACACGTTTTGCAATGATGTGATGAATAGCATGGATGGATGAAATACCAAGTAATAAATGGAACAAAGTTCAAAATATCGCTAAAACACCAAAACAGTGCTTTGGCATGGGAGTATCACAAGCAGTAGCCAACTTGCATGCATGGATCAACCTGCATGCAAGTGAACCATCGCGCGATACTTCCATACCGTCGCGCGAGGATTGGTGCCTCACCAATAGCTTGAACTTTGTCCCCTTCTGGGCTCTGGAAGGACCAGTGCACACCCAGGAGGCAAACCAGGCAGTTTATAAGTACTTCAAAATAAATAATTATTACAAGCCAACAGAAACAAATGGGAAGACAGCCCCTAAACAGTGGGGGAAATAAGCAGAGGCCAAAGGCCTAGTTGCCCATGCAAGGGCCATAACTGGAAATCAGTGAACCATCGCGCGACAGAGTGAAATACTCGCGCGAGGGTTCTGACTGGACTTCCAGGAATTGCTTTGCATGCTTGGGAATCTGAGACATGTTCAGAGACATCCCAAGGGCATTCCAAACTAACTGAAACAGCAAGCTAGAAACTGGACTGTTTAAAACCAAGTTGGCCATGCAAGGGCAGCCACTGGAAATCAGTGAACCATCGCGCGACAGAGTGAAATACTCGCGCGAGTGTTCTGATTGGACTTCCAGGAGTTGCTTTGCATGCTTGGGATTCTGAGAGGTTCAGGAACATCCCAAGGGCAATACAAACTAACTAAAATGACAAACCAAGAAACTGAACTTGTTTTAACATGCATAACAGTGATCTATATATCAAGATAAAAACCACAACAAGCATGCTCATGAATAAAACAAGAAATGACCAGCATCCCTTCCCCACGTGGATCAATCTCTTGCAGACGAAAATGTCGCGCGAGTGTTCGGATCCATTGCGCGAGGGTTTGGCTGATCACAGTTTCTTATAACTCTGTTGATTTTAGGGCCAGGACTGGTATTGATTACCAGCCTTGGCCCTGCCAGCCCCCCCCAGGGATCAAAACAGGGACAGGTAAATTTATACCTTTGCTTGAATGGTTTTGAAATAGATTAGACAAGGTGATGTAGCTTGCCAAATGAGTGTTTGGAAAGCTCAAGTGAGAGTGAGTAGGAGATGTGGTTAGGGCTTGTAACTTTGTGCTAGATTTTGATAACTCTTCTTTGTTGAAACTTGGTAACTCTTTGGAAGAATAACCACTGGGGGTATATATAGGAGGAGTGAGTGGTTCAAGGGGGGTGGAAAACTTGGCCTAACAACCAGCCAACAAGGCTGGTCACTCTTACTTGGTGGAGAAATGAGCCACCAAGGTGAGTGGGGGTGGTTGTGAGGGTGGTGTATCCAAGCCTGCCAGAACGCTGTTCAGCCAAGGAAAACGGGGTTCTAGCCCATGTGGCCCTGATGATCACAAAAATCCAGCTGGATTAAGATGATGGGGACAGGTGGGACCGTCGCGCGAGGGTTTGGAACCATTGCGCGAAGGTCAACAGTCAAACTTTGACTTTGACCAACACCTGGCAAGCTGACTATCGCGCGAGGAACAAGAAGTATCGCGCGACGGTCAAACTTCGGTTAGGATTTTGACTGAAGGTTTTAGGGGTTCAAAGGGTTCAAGAAGGGTTCCAAGTCCAATCCATTCCACATTCAAGCCTGTTTGATCCGATCTTATCATCGGGGAAACAAGAAACTGAAAAATAAAGTAAAACAAACGGGAGACCCAGACTGGGGTGTCTACATAAGGATAAGCTGCTTTATGTGATTATTCTTTAGTGAGAAACTTCTTTAAGGTTTTTTGACTGTGATTAGTGCGCAAATATGTCATAATTTGTAGATACTCATCTGATTGTTCTTTATTTTATGTACGAGAAACATAAATGAATATATGCAATTTTTAATGCTATTACATCCTGCGGTTACCAGTCCATAGACTTGACTTTGTTCCTAAATTTCGGTTTTATTTGTTAAATGTTGCTGAAGTTCAGTTTAGAAAAGGGTAGAATCGGGTTGGTTTTGGACTCGGTCATTTTTTAGAAGAACATGCTTACCACAGGCATTTGAAAATTTGTTACTTAGCAACTCGAGTCTGGAGGTACTTACCATTTCAATGAACATACTTACCACAAATAGTGGATGTGTTTAATGACACCATGTGTGGCAAGTAAGCAAGACTCTAGACTTGTTGCACCTAAGAAGAATTGGCAAAAAGGTCTAAACATGTAGTCAGTATTTCCTTTCAGAAAGGTAAGTACTAGCAAAAGTCATGGTATGTTTGCATGAAGAAGTAATGGTTGAATGTTATGATGGTAATAATGATCAAGTTTTGTGGTATGCGTAGCCTTATTCTATGGTAAGTATGGTATTAACAATGATCAAGCTCTCTGATGTATGGAATGTGAGGCAAGGTGATTGATGACTTTCATACAAGAGTTGGAATTGGTTATGAGACGTGGGAACATAACTAATGCTGGCTATCATTTTCAAGTTTAGTGAACTCGTTATTCAATTCAAGATGTTGAGTTATCAGACTAATTAGTTTTTTTTTTGGTTGTTGGTTAGAACAAACCAATTTTATTAACTATAATGAGTTTATTGGATCTAAGATGTGGTAAAAACGTCATTTCTTAGAACAAACCGATTATCATCATTTCCATCATCATCGCTAGTGTCATCGTCATCACTAATGTCTATCATTACATTCTTTCCTTTCGAATGAATGTTGTCATCCATCTCTTCAAATCTGGTCAACTACGACCACAATCAGTGGCAAGTGTTTTCTTATATAATGATATAAAATGCAATACATTATAGTCAACGTGATCTAAACAAACAAAAAAGGTAATCATTAAGATAAATTCAGATTATGGTCAAATACGACTATAGTTTGTGGTAAGTAATTTCATATATCGTGGTAATCGATTGATATACATTATGGTCATTGTTATCTATACAAATCAAAAACGTAAGTATTGATCTTTTGTGGCAAGTGTATCATTTTCAAAAAGTAAGTACTAGCATAAACCGTGGTATGTACACATCCAGTAATAGTCGAGTATTTTGGTGGTAACAATGATCAAGTAGTGTGGTTTGCATAGCCTTATTTTGTGATAAGTATGACATTAATGACGGGTAGGTACACATTTTTCTAACATAACTAATGTACCATAATAAGGATAGTTAATAAGCTAACTACCACAACAAAATTTGATGTCACTTAGTTCTACTTAATTTGTATTACCTTGTAATTAAAGCATCATACCTAATGATTAATGAAGCTAAATGATTTATTGAATGCGGCATTAGAGATCAATAGTTAGTGGTTACTCTTAAATTAGCCAATTGTATCAATCACTCATTGATCGCAATCAACACTATAGTTAACTATTACATCTACTAATGACTTTGATAACTATCGACCTACATTAACTAATTCATTTTAGCCAATTATTAATGCTCAATCATCACTATAGCATTAGTACAATTGGCCAATGACTCGACTACTATAGTCAATCATCACTCATTGAATATGATCAATTAATTAAGCTCTTAGTCAAATGACTCTGACTACTATAGTCGATTATAGCAATTAATCGTTACCCTACCACTAATTGAATAGTCTAATGTCATATTATAGCTACTAATCGTTATAGTATCACGTCAATCGATTGTAGAAATTATTTCAAATAAATTATTTAAATATAATTTGGAGATTATTACAATTATATGGTTTATATTTTTAATTTTTAAAAATTTGTATAAGAAAACATATACACACAAAGTAAAAATTTAATGGAATATATTTACAACATTAATGGTAAGTTATTCAAAACAATAAATGAATAATTATTTTCACAATAATATTTGTTAAATACGTAATTATAATTAATTTAATGGAATATATTTAAAAAATGAATATAAAATAAAGGCAATTTTTTGGCTTAAATAATTAGTTTCAAAAAATTGTTACAAAAAGATTGTTTTACAAATTAAATATTATTATTTATATTTATATTTTCACCAAATTTGGTAGTATATTATACAAATGATTAGAAAATGTCAAAAAGTAGGGGGAATAGGACAAAAAGTGGTGTCAATTTATAAATTTTTAATAATTAAAAGTTTTTTTGCAAAAAGGTTCATTTTCCCGCCAAAAAAAAATATTTTCCCGCCAAACTGGCTATCTGGAGAACCAGTTAGAGAGAGAAAGGGCAAAAAACGTTGAAGTGTAGCATTTAGTTGTGGTAAGTATACAGTATTTGTGTGGTAAGTATCAGCATAAAATATGGTAAAAAGAGCCTGTTTTCATGGTAAGTATAATTGCGTTTTTAAACTGAAAAAACGCAAAACCACTTCACTTTTTGGGGGTGGTTTTGATCCAAGGGCTTAGATTCACCTAAAATTTGATCTAAAGGTTCATATTAAATGGGGGCATTATGCCCCAATACCACATTGGGGCATCATAGAAAAATTGCACTGTGTGTGAGTACTATTTATATTTATATACTGTATTTATTATATAGGGGTATACTTCTCTATGGGGAGGGTTCTAGAGGAGAAATTTTTGGGTTCCGGGTAGGTATTATAAGCAACACATTTGGACCGTCCAAAAGTGTATTGGACAGCTCAGATTGAAAGATTCTCTCTCCTCTTTCTCTCTCCAAATCCGAGCCGTTCAAAACCAAAATGGACGGCTCGGATGCGCCGACGTGGTGCCCGCTCGGCACTGAAAATCTTCTCGTCCTAGAGACAACACGTTCGTTAAAATTTTTGACACTAGATCACAACCATTGATTTGGACGGCTCAGATTAAAATTTAAAGGCCACAGTATGTTCAAACCCATATGGGTTATATACTCTCTTTTTTGTTGGTAAATGATGCGTTTTATAGCCAACCAAACAAGAATCTCACGAGAAAACCCCTTATACAAGCAACTTTACAAAGAGAACCTACTACAAACTAATAGAATCAAACTAGCAAACTAGCAAAAATGCGCCAAAGATCACATAATCTTTTGTTCTCTACAGTTTTAGGGATGCTCCTCCATGTACAAATTCTAAGTCTCATATTTTCTGCTATACAAGCTAAAATACGATCTGGATTCTTTGGATTCCCTCTAAACACACGAGAGTTCCTCTCAAGCCAGATGAAGTATGGAATGAATTCCCTTTGCAGAGGCTAATGGCATAATTCAGCTCATTCTCCCATCCACAAGCTGGTTGAAGAATATGAAATTTGTTGAGAACAGATTCCCATATTTGTCTAGAATAAACGCAGTCAAAAAATAGGTGAGAAACAGTTTCCGCTTTCTGCGAGCAAAGAATGCAGAAAGGGTCTATTTGCATGCCCCATTTCGTGAGTCTATCTTTTGTTGGAAGCTTCATAAGACAGACAATCTAAAGTATAAATGCCCATTTAGGAGCGTTATTAGTGAACCAAACAAGAGAAGACCATTGAACCTAGGGATTTTTGTTCCAAATTGCTTCCCAAGTATGTTTTGTTGAGTAAGAATCTGTAGGAGAGATTGTCCAGGTTATCACGTCTTCACTATCTGTCACGACCTGGATTTTCAACGTAAATTAAGTAATACGTTTTGATAAAAGGACCTCGCTTGCCATCGAATTCCCAAAATAGTATCCCACCTGTTTAAATTATAGACAAGTCCCCAATTCAAAAGAATATACGATTTTGGCTCCACAGCCCAAATTAGCTTAAGTGTGGTTACAACATGTACGGAATGTCACAACTTTCTAGTCAAAAGGACATTTATGAATATTTAGTTACAAAACCATCTTGATCAAAACCAAACTATTACAAGATGAAGAAGTAACTAAAGTAGTAAGCTTCCAAAAATTCGTCCACATCCCAAGCACGCATTGCATGATGCAGCAGACCGGCATTAGAACCTGAAAAGAAGGATTTTGTTGAGCTATAATAGCCCAGTAGGAAAATCTTAACCAACGTTATATGCAAACATGTTGAGTGATGCAATGGAAAGAGAGATAAGGAAACATGGTTCGATACTTAATGACCGATGGATTTGTAATATGAATCTCTATTCCGATTATGTACACGAGTCACATGACTCAATAATCTCGACAATCCCAACTCACTCATTACCTCAAACTTCCCATTTAGGTATTTCCGCCCCTTGCGTTACCATACAACACCACGTGGATTACCGCGTTACCACCCCTTGCGTCACGGTGATCCCTACAACCCCGGTTTACTGTATTGCCACCCCTTGCGTTACGAAACCCTACAAAGTCTCCGTATTACCACCCCTTGCGCTACGGGACTCCCTAAACCAACTTCCGACCCAAACAACTAAATTCTCAACTACAAGCAGGCTAAGACTTTCACTTGATCACACTCATGGACGCAACATCTTAAAATATGCCAACGATATCACAAATGTATCATAAACAGTCACATATTCCAACAATCAACAAATAAGCACTTAACGACGTTTAATTATGTAATTCCACATTCGATTTGTGCTAACGGAAGGCCAACGGGCAAGGATAACAACGAGAGGTCAAAGGAAACCAAATAGACGAGCTTAAGATAGATTATGAGGTGTTCAAAAGGGTTTAGATCGAAGTGGTCGGAGTCGAATCAATCAACATAGGATCAACAGGAGCAAAACCTGGAGTTAAGCTCCTAGTATCGATACGGGTAAAATCCGTATCGATACGGAACAACCTGTCCAAAATGATAACTTTATGGTATCGATACAGCACGAAATCTGTATCGATACCACGGGGCTTCGATGGGCGATTTCTGCAGATTTTCAGAACACGGTCCACAACCAAAACTCAACAACCAACAGCTCGATTCTACACCAAAACAACAAGTATACATATAAAAGAAGTCAAGAAGTTCCTACCTCGAGACTGTTAGATATAATTGATTTTGATTTTATTCTACGACAAAATTTGATTTATGCAAAGCTTTTTATTTTTCGACAAGTAATATGGTTGGTCCTGCATAATTTTTTTGTAAACTTTTGGACTACAACACATTTTGATAAGCGTCGAAAAAGGATCTTTTAAAAGCAATAATTTTGGCCCAAAAGTAAAACTTGCACAGTGGACATGGTCGAACAGTTCTTTCATTTAAGTCTATGGTTTTCTTCTTCCTTTGATTGACTTGGGTGCCACCAGTAGTGTTTTCTCCTGCTATCATTAATTGAAGATGAGACCGTTGCTCTCCTGCCCTTATTGAATTGGGAGCATGCAAGTTTTGTTTTCTACCTTTGCTGTACAAAGCCTTGGCCTTCATCATATTTTTATTGATCCACAATGAGATCTTTTTAAATCATGTCAGTAGCCCTAAACCATTTACACTAGCTAAATAGAAATGGTCGTCCAGATTATAGGAAAAGAAATGGTTCACTTTGTCAATCAATTATTTCTTTAGTCCTCTCTAATTTATTGATTGTTGACTTGGAGCCTCTCAATTAATACTCCTGGACGTTGCAAAAATCTGTGACTATGGCTTAAAGGTTGCTCATTGCATTTACTGAAGATCATAAGAAAGCTACTGGGAAGATTTTATAGCTCAACGGAAACATCTCAACGTTCAAGTCATTCTCCTATATAACCAGAGCTTCAACAGAAGAGAAAAATACGAAGCTTCACCAGAGAAAATACGCAGAGCAATATTCATCATCTCCTACACTTCATTTTTCTCATACAATTACTTTGAGAGATTTGTGAGCAATATTGTTATACCTACTCTTTAAGGAGTGTTGTAATTGTGAGCTACAACTTCTATTATCCTTTGAGAGATTAAGTGTTTGAGAAATCAAACACTGGTTTTGTAATTCCAAAAACAGGGGGTTTTGTTTTTGGAAGGGGTTTTTGAGGATTTTGTACTTTAAATCCTTGCGGTTGTCTAGCTCCTCCGGAAAGCTAGGAGTGAAGGTAATTGTAAGCACCCGCAAGGCTTACTGGTGTAATTCCATTTTTATTAGTGGAACCTTCAAGCGATTGACTTGGAGAGAAGTGGAGTAGGCTGGACTGTGGACAAATTCAGACCGAACCACTATAAACTGGTTTTGCGCTTCTTAACTCTCTCTCTATATTTGCTAATTAGTTATTTGCCTTTGTAGTTTTTAATTGGTAATTTTTAATTAGCAACCCTATTCACCCCCCCTCTAGGTTGCTGTCTGGGTAACAGAGACAATGGTCGAGATTCACACGCTATTGAACGAGCCCTAGACTTTCGAACCTCGAAACTCCGATTCGAACTCCACCCAAGGATTTCCGAGCTTATGAACGCGAATGGAAGGCTTGATTGAAGTTGTTACTTGAAGTTTTTGGGTGATAAGGGAGAGTTTAAGTGAGAGGAAAGGAGAGAGAAAGAGAGCCGGTGGAGAGAGAGATGGGAGACGGTGAGAGAGAGAAACAAGGAGATACTTTTATCTCCTACACTCACACACACACTCTTATATACCACCTCAAAGACAAATCACACATTTACTCCCTCAAACTTCAATTCTTTCACTTCAAGCCCCAATCTAATTAATCACCAATTATGCCATATTCTTTCAATTAGTCATTTAATAAATATTTCAAGAATTAAAATTATTCGGGTCTCTACAATCTATCATCCTTAAAGAAATTTTGTCCCGAAATTTACAATGCAAGCCAACCAAAATCATGCATCAAGTAATCATGCTCACGTCACAACATACATTGCCAAACAATGAATTAACAATCATAAAGTCGAAACTTAAACTCACATTGGTTAATTCAGAAACAATTGCGGATACTTCTCTCTAACTTCGTCTTCCCTTTCCCGCGTAGACTTTTCCTTGCTCTGATTGCTCCACAAAACCCTTGCTAATGGTATGGTCCTACTCCTCTACACTCAGTCACGCATGCCTAGGATGCATATCGGTTTCCCCTCAAGAACTACGCCAACCCCTAATCATTCTTATTAAATTTTCAACCTTCACAGACACTCAAGTTCTAACACTCGTACAAGAGTCCTAGTACCCATACAATTACATGACATTCACACCGAAATCCAACAAATGGTACCCCCACGTTTCTTCAAACTTACCTTATTTTACCAAGTGCCTCTCGAACTTTCTAAAAGGGATATATTGAACCACTTAATGAACTCCAATTCTCATTTTCCCCAATCACGTCAACTAATGAATCAATTTAGAAAACCCAAATAATCTCCACTGGAATGAAACTAAAAAGTCTAGAACCCAATTATTAGACTACATAATGACTTATCATCTTCTGCTCAGCTATAAACACCCACTTATCATAGTTAAACTCCTCACATTCCAAAATTATTGATATTTCTTTCAACTCCAAAAATTAACACGTCTCACAACCTATTCAATTCTATTGTTTCTGCTAATAATTGACAGAAACACCACTCCCTTAACAATCCCAAATGACCCCGTGCATCTTGGCACTCACTTCACTCTCATAAAGACACTATTAACCTCCCTTGGTACGGCGAAACACATAACACAAATCCGCTGGCCACTACCTCCAACTCACACATCTATTCACCCATAAAACTACTTTGTCAATTCTGCACAAACCTCAGATGCCTTTTCGTCCATCTAACATTCGAACAAAACCAAAATTCCAATACCACTCCACATTCCCCTCAGCCCACTCAGACTCACTACCGGTTTCTGTTTCGGATGTCCAAACCCCCCCCCCCCCTTTTTTATAGAAATGCGTCTGTCCTACATAACCTAACATAACACAACCTTGAAACCATTCGAGTGAACTCTCCATTTCACTATTCTCCCTATCACAAGCCATTAACCATTTCAAACTAGTGGGGTTGACATATCGCGGAAACTTCTCGTATCAAAATTTTCTAATTAGGTCATACAAAAGAGTAGTAAGTACAACAATTTTTTTGGGTCAAATTCTACCATCTTCAAAATGTATATCTCATTATTGTTAGTAAAAGAAAGAACATACGCTAGATTTCAACTAAAGATTAACTCCTCATTCCAAGTGCCCACGCACACATCAGTGTCCATCCTGCACTGCATTCTAAGAGCGAATTCCACACACTAAGACTATACAACACGTCAAACATGTAAATTTTTAACGAAAAAGCAACACATTTCATACATGAAATTTTAATTTTTTTTATTTTTATTTTAAATCAACTGTACAAATTAATAGCTTACACAATACCCATCTCTTCATAACTCATGGCTCTTAAAAGCCCAATAGTAATCAAGTTCACCTCACTCTCGTAAGACCTCACATGATATCCATTCACCTTGCCATTCTCCGGTACTCTCATTCATTTAGTCTAGTCAATTTAAGCATTTTCATATTCACCATCTTAAATCACACTTCTAATATAACCATCAATACTAATCATTCCTCTGATTCGACAACATCACAACCTAATAATATCTCATCACCCAAGCACCCACAAAATATGTGCAACGGTTGCACCAACAAACATCTAATACTTTATCCGATCTTAGAAATTTTTTTTTTCACATTCCTAATTACTCCCTCCGTTCCAAATTGAGAGTCCCATTTTGGGTTGTTCCAAAATGATGGCCCTTTTCCAAAAATGGAAGGAAAAATTTGGTGATTTTCCAAAAGTGTCCCTCACAATTGAATATAAGTGTTATAAAGTAGGTAAAATATAGGGGTAATGGTGGAAATAATAGGCAATATAGGGGTAATCATTGCATGTCCTCTAAAATAGTTGGAATCCCCAAGAGGGACTCTCAATTTGGAACGGAGGGAGTATGTTTTAAGACTTCTACTACCCCATTACTCAAGAGTCAAATTCTCTCGCTCAAATAACTTCCAACGGTCTTGCACACCACAAATTTCACAGCTCACAAATCTCTATTTCCACTAAGTAATCATATCAACATCAATGTTTCTCAAAGACAATCACTACTATTTCACCACCAACCCACAATAGTAACAACAAACCATAACAATAAGTATTTCAATAAGGATCTATTGCGTCCCCCATCGTATCCCTCTATTTTACATTATTTATTTTAATGCCAACATGCCAACGAGAGCTCACATTCGTACACATGCATGCCCCTTTTCTTTTCTTTTCTTTTCTTTTCTTTTTTTTCAATCAAATTTTCATTTTTTTTTAATCCACATGTGACACACCAACATAACCCTCCTACAATATCTGTCGCACCCCAAGTATCAATATGTCTTCATAACAAACAAATTATCACATTGATAATAGAATAATGACCCACAATACAGGAAGGCTATAAGAAAGAAAGAAGGCAAGTACAGACATTCCAAACGATCTAGTATACCAACTCAACCACAAAAATTTGAAAGGTCAGCTAGTATCGACATTTTGAACACTCCAAGATGCCAACTCCACAAACACCCATATTCGATGTTAATAACATACAACCAAGGTATGAATAACAACTTCATTTCACAATTTGTATCAAAAGACACATACTCACAAACCATCTGCATTTCCACCCATTGCGTTGCAGTAAACACCCACATTCCAATTCTCAACCACAACCACTCAAATCATATTAGTCTAACAACTTTACTATCAAGTATTTTCTCTAATCTCAATACATAACAAAAAAAACACGCCAACCAAACGAATTTATAGGGCGAACACATGTAAATAATCTCATCTTCCCTATTTCAACAAGAAAGGCACACAATTCCATTTTTTTTTTTTCATATAGAAAATCAACCCTTTATTTCACATCTCATCTTACCACCTATCGCTATCACTATTATCTCTTAATCACTCTCAAACCAACATCATCCCAATGGTATACCCCGACATGTCCTCTACTATTGGCAGTGTAAGTCTACCTTACCGAATACACATCGTACCCCATCTCTACGCTCAAACCTTTCAACTCATAACGTCCCTTCTTCTCACGCCTATCACTCCAGATTTCCCACCATTTTAATTAAAGACATTAACTACACTCCACTTCGTTAACAACCACAATAGTTCCCATTCGTATTACTCTCGCTTCAAGCAAATTTCTCACCGTGCAGCTTACTTCAACCACTCGACTCAAGTCACATCGATATAGTCCACCTCAAGTCTTGTTGTCCCTCTCACCAAACAATGTCTTCACTAGTTCCTATCAATCTGTCATAATGACACCATCACGGCATTCACCTCAGCAATGACGACTACAACACTATAACTCTTCTCAAGCCTAGAGATCTAGCCCCTATACACAATCCTAGTGTCCAATTGACTTTCCGAGACTTCCATCTAGAAGGAGCGGTGATCAGGCGCCTCTTCCAACTGGATCTCATCGATAGTCGCCTGGGTGTCCAGAAGACACATACTGTATCTAGACACCCTACCTATGACCCTCATCTTCCTAAGTCAACCTCAGATACTTACAATTCTCTACGGGGCTCAACTTACCTTACCTTACTTATACTCCAAATCACTACCCCCAATAACTACCATAACAATGACAAACTACAATCATTAGCACACAAAGACATCATTACTTTAAACACATTCAAGGCCTTCGCTAGCTCAACCTTCTAGCTATGACGCACCTCGCTCACTTTCTGGACAAACCATGGTACTTGTCACTCCTCTACATGTATTCTCTTTACTTTTTTTTTCTTTTTCGATCCTAACAAACATACCACCCTTCGCTTGTTTACACTCAGCACACCTCACATCACTTAGAATATATTTAAAGTATTTAAAATTTAATACATAATCTGCGCAATTCGAATAAAACACATCAAACACTTAGCTCACAAATCTTTCGAATAGTCTAACACTTTTATTACAAACTAACGGATACATCATATGTCGACCTCGCCACCACGCATAGACATTACAACGATCTCGGCCTTTCAGATTCTTTTCCGTCTAACATCTCATCCAAAAAGAGCACCTTACTATGAATGATTCAAGACCAAGACTACCAATAGTAACGATAACCATAACAACAGTCGCAGCCATAGCCACCACAAGGATGTCAAACTTCACTTTTTCTCAGATACAAGAATCAACTTTTCACTGTTTCATGTAAACACAGATGCAATGCCAGTTCAGTGAACACACGTCAGTCATGCAAGCACACACATGTTTTTGTAAAAAAAAAATTATGCAATGATTTTTTTTTTTGAACCCATGAGACAGAGTCTCCCCACGGTCTCTAGGTATTCAAACCTAATGCTCTGATACCAATTTATCACGACCTGGATTTTCAACGTAAATTAAGTAATACGTTTTGATAAAAGGACCTCGCTTGCCATCGAATTTCCAAAATAGTATCCCACCTGTTTAAATTACATACAAGTCCCCAATTCAAAAGAATATACGATTTTGGCTCCACAGCCCAAATTAGCTCAAGTGTGGTTACAACATGTACGGAATGTCACAACTTTCTAGTCAAAAGGAAATTTATGAATATTTAGTTACAAAACCATCTTGATCAAAACCAAACTATTACAAGATGAAGAAGTAACTAAAGTAGTAAGCTTCCAAAAATTCGTCCACATCCCAAGCACGCATTGCATGATGCTGCTGACCGGCATTAGAACCTGAAAAGAAGGATTTTGTTGAGCTACAATAGCCCAGTAGGAAAATCTTAACCAACGTTATATGCAAACATGTTGAGTGATGCAATGGAAAGAGAGATAAGGAAACATGGTTCGATACTTAATGACCGATGGATTTGTAATATGAATCTCTATTCCGATTATGTACACGAGTCACATGACTCAATAATCTCGACAATCCCAACTCACTCATTACCTCAAACTTCCCATTTAGGTATTTCCACCCCTTGCGTTACCATACAACACCACGTGGATTACCGTGTTACCACCCCTTGCGTCACGGTGATCCCTACAACCCCGGGTTACCGTATTGCCACCCCTTGCGTTACGAAACCCTACAAAGTCTCCGTATTACCATCCCTTGCGCTACGGGACTCCCTAAACCAACTTCCGACCCAAACAACTAAATTCTCAACTACAAGCAGGCTAAGACTTTCACTTGATCACACTCATAGACGCAACATCTTAAAATATGCCAACGATATCACAAATGTATCATAAACAGTCACATATTCCAACAATCAACAAATAAGCACTTAACGACGTTTAATTATGTAATTCCACATTCGATTTGTGCTAACGGAAGGCCAACGGGCAAGGATAACAACGAGAGGTCAAAGGAAACCAAATAGACGAGCTTAAGATAGATTATGAGGTGTTCAAAAGGGTTTAGATCGAAGTGGTCGGAGTCAAAACAATCAACATAGGATCAACAGGAGCAAAACCTGGAGTTAAGCTCCTGGTATCGATACGGGTAAAATCCGTATCGATACGGAACAACCTGTCCAAAATGATAACTTTATGGTATCGATACAGCACGAAATCTGTATCGATACCACGGGGCTTCGATGGGTGATTTCTGCAGATTTTCAGAACACGATCCACAACCAAAACTCAACAACCAACAGCTCGATTCTACACCAAAACAACAAGTATACATATAAAAGAAGTCAAGAAGTTCCTACCTCGAGACAATGGTCGAGACTCACGCGCTATTGAACGAGCCCTAGACTTTCGAACCTCGAAACTCCGAGTTGAACTCCACCCAAGGATTTCTGAGCTTATGAACGCGAATGGAAGGCTTGATTGAAGTCGTTACTTGAAGTTTTGGGGTGATAAGGGAGAGTTTAAGTGAGAGGAAAGGAGAGAGAAAGAGAGCCGGTGGAGAGAGAGATGGGAGACGGTGAGAGAGAGAGAGAGAAACAAGGAGATACTTTTATCTCCTACACTCACACACACACTCTTATATACCACCTCAAAGACAAATCACACATTTACTCCCTCAAACTTCAATTCTTTCACTTCAAGCCCCAATCTAATTAATCACCAATTATGCCATATTCTTCCAATTAGTCATTTAATAAATATTTCAAGAATTAAAATTATTCGGGTCTCTACACTATCCCCTAAAGTTAAAAGAGATGGAGGGGTAGAGGCCTGAATGTGTTGTATAATCCTGTTCCTAAGTCTTGGCTAGTGCCAAACACCATTCAAAATGTAAGAGCTGACTTTATCATATAAAGAGGATCCAAGGCTTGATATAATCCTGTCATTAAAGAGTTTGTACAGGGGCCCACTTGGATGCCAATTGTCAAGCCATAAGAAGGTAGCTTGCCCATTACCTAAGGTTTGTCTGATGAAATTCTAAGCTAAAGGTTTTAATTTCAGCAACATTATAATTGTCCAAGAACAGTCATGAGGGATTGGCATGTACCAAAGATTGCTACTTTTAATGATGTAGCTATGAATCCATTGGACCCAAAGGGTGTCCTCCTTTTTACTCAATGCCCAAAGGTGACGCATCATGGAGGTCTTGTTCCAAAGTTTCAGAGACTTGAAGCCAAGACCACCTTCAGATTTTGGAGAGCAAACGTCCAACGAATTCACTTTAGCCCCCGCCTTTTTGAGATTAAGACCAGACCAAAGAAAAGCTCTAAGTAAAGCCTCCACTTCCTTCAAGATTTTTTGGGGGAGAATAAACAAGGAGCACCAATATGTTTGCATGCTGAAAAGCACAGACTGAATCAAAAGAGCTCGACTCCAAAAGATAGAGAACGGTTGGACTAGCAGGCAATTCTTTGTTGTGTTCTTTCTTTTAGCAGGATACAATCTTCATACTTCAATCTGGAAGATATGAGAGGCACACCTAGATATTTCACAGGTAAGGATCCCTCAGGTATAAAGAGGATGTTAAGAATGGTAGCTTTAACATCAGTACCAACACCAGAGAAGAAGAATTGGCTTTTTTGCAGGTTTGGTTTAAAGCCTGAAGAATGATAGAATTCATCAAGAGCTTCATTAATAATTTTCATGGAACTGTAGTCAGCTCCAGCTGCAAGGAATAGGTCATCAGCGAAGGCCAAATAAGAGATGGAAAGATCATTGCACTTAGGATGGAAAGTGAACTGGCCTTGAGAAATCTTCTTTTATAAAATGGCATAAAACCTTTCCATTGCCAAAAGAAAGAGGTAAGGGGAGATCGGGTCTCCTTGTCTTAGCCCTTTTTCTCCTTTGAAGAAGCCCTCAAGTTCCCCATTAATGACAACTGAATACATTACAGATGAAATGCAAGTCTTGATCCACATGATAAATTGAGAGGGAAACTCCAAAGCTACCATGACATCAAAAAGGAAATCCCAGTCAACTGAATCAAAAGCTTTCATTAGATCTATCTTTATGGCACATCTTGGATGGCCACAATCTCTTTGATAGTTCCCCACTAACTCTTGCATTAAAAGAATATTATCTGAGATTGATCTCCCTCTAACAAAGGCAGCTTAAGCTTTGTTGATAATGAGAGGAAGGACAGGTTGAAGTCTGTTTGCTAACACCTTAGTAATGGTTTTATACAAGACATTGCAATAGGCAATAGGTCAAAACTCTTTCATTGTCTGAGGGCAATGAGTCTTGGGAACCAAAGTAGAGGCTGTAGCATTAACATCTTTAAGGAGATAACATGTTTGAAAGAAGTGAACCACAGTAGCAGTCACTTCATCACCTACTAAACTCCAGTTCTTTTGAAAAAAACTTGCATTATAGCCATCTGGACCAGGGGATTTGTCTCCATTGATAGAAAAAATAGCTTTCCTAACTTCCTCAGAAGTTACATGAGTGACTAAGTGAACTTGATAAGAAGTAAGGACAGTGTTGGAGAAAGACAACCTCTCTCCTTGCCTTTTCTGATCAAATTTAGAGCCCAACATTTTCTGATAGAACCCCAGAATCTCACCTTTTACATCAGTTGGGTCATCCAGTCTATTCCCACTATCATCACAATTGAAAGGATTTTGTTTCGCATACAATGACTGGCCATTTTTTTGTGAAAAAAAACTAGTGTTATTATCTTCCAACTCAAGCCACTTAACCCTTGATTTCTGCCTATTCCAAGCTTCCTCAGCAGCACTCAATTCATTGAAATGAAGAAGGCAGAGTTTTCCATAGTCCAGAAAGATAGGATCACCTGAGGAGTTAGCAATTATAGTTTGGATAGAGAGGAGCTTCTCTTTTGCCTGCAGGGCTTTCTTTTGAATATTACCATAAAACTCATTATTAAAAGCTTTTAAACAAGGTTTAAGACGCCTTAATTTCTTGTAGAGAATCAGCATGGGAGAAGTTAGGTCTTCTATTAGTCGACTCCAAGACTGAAGAAGAAGATGGGAGAACCCTTTATGTTTCATCCAGAAGTTGAAAATTTTGAAGGGCTTTTTCCCTCCCTTATAAGGTACAATAGAAACAACTATAGGGCTGTGATCTGAGATACCTGGATCAAGGAAAGCTGCCTCAGATTCAGTGAACAAATTTTGCCAGTGGAAGTTAACCAAGGCTCTATCAATCTGGCTGTTACAATGATCAGATCCAACCCTTCTATTGGACCAAGTAAACCAGAGTCCTTTAGAATTTAGATCCTCTACTTCAATATCTTCCAAACAATTATTGAATTCGGAAGCAGCACTAGCATCAAAATGACAAGGATCAGATTTCTCATTTGGTTTACGAACAGAGTTAAAATCACCAACAATAATCCAAGGAAGAGACCCCACAAACCCTTTGCAATTCCTCAAATCATCCCAGAGCTGCCTCCGTGAAGGAACGTGATTGGAACCATAGACTACTTGTAGAGACCCATATTTTACGAAAATAGTTTAAAGGTTTTATGAATGCCAAAGTAATGCGAAAATGAGAAATTTGTGGGTTTATTTGATTTGGGTCTTAAATGATAGGATTGTTATTTGAGGGACTATGTGTGTAATTTGTATATGTACTGGTATATATATGTGGGTGTGTGTAGGGGATCAAAAATCCCATCTCACCCTCTCTCTCTAACTCTCGGCTCTCTTTCTCTCTCCGGCTCTCTCACTCTCTCCCACTCTCTCACCCAAAAACTTCATCAATCACTTGAAACCCATGAAGATCAACCACTAATCCTCATTCCTATAGTGATTTTGAGTTCGTATTTCGGTGGGTCAAGCGTGGAGAGGTGTATTTCGGTTCGTTCAAGCTTTTGGAGCTAGGGCTCGCTTGTTTGGGATGGATCTTCGTGTTTACACTTCGAGGTAGGGATTTCTTACTCATTTTATGTGTTTATGAGTTGATTTCGTGCTTTAATCGAGTTTTGATCGTCCTCCATCGATCATTTGAAAAGCTGTCAAAAAGTGCAGAAATCGCCCAGGGATCGATCCCCAAGCATGAGGGATCGATCCCGCTTTTCAAATCTGGAATTTTAGCTTGGGGGATCGATCCCCATGAGAGGAGGCATCGATCCCTCCCCTCTCTGGAAAATTCTGCTCGCTTTCTGGGTTTCAGCCCAACTTCAAACGGCCGTAACTTCCTCGTCCGAGGTCCGATTCACGCAAACTTTATATCGATTCGAAGGTCTTGAGGTCAGCTTTCATTTGCCACCGGAATCACCGTAAACCTCTTAGTACACAGAAAGTTATGACCACTTGAGTAGAGGTGTGTCAGTCTACCGATGTCTGTGACTATTCCTAAGGTTGTTCTCGATACGTGTTATGATTCCCTATATAATTAGAATACGTTTAAGTCACCTTTGAGCATGATTGCTTGTGTCCTAATGAACCATTGTTCGACTTTGTTTCTTGGCACTCATTATAGCATAATATCAATGACGTTGGTTAGAGAATGTACCGTAAGGTTGATAGAAGTACCGTGGGCTATAAGGGATAAAGTGGTGTGTGTTGTGAGTAGACATGAGCGTGTCTAGAGATCCGATGGGTAGTATTGTGACTCGTATCCTCGCGCTTTGTCTTGTTAAGTTCCCTAGGTTCCTTTGGCATTCGTTCTATAAGATTCTCGTTTAGAACCTAGCGGGTGGTGTGTCGAGAAGTCAATTGTGGTTTCGATACGTAGGGAAGGACGTTGTGATAGACTTAGAGAAAGAACATGAACTTAAGTTAATTATCAATGTACGATGTGACATGTTTACGAGTTTGTATTACAATGTGAATTTGGGAAATGTTACATGCTTGTACACTGAACGATGGCTTATATGTGTGCATGCTTGAATTGAGATTTTGCATAAATGGCCCGCAACGCAAGGTGTTGTAATGCGAGGACTCTAGAGTGCCCGCAACGTAAGGTGTGGTAATGCGGAAACCCAGGTGGAGAGAATTCACTGTCACGCAAGGGGTGGTAACACAGTTGAATGTCTCTCCAGGATGAAGAGAATTTTGATTGATTTTAGAAGTTTATGTTGAAGTTTGGATTGTTTGTTGCTTGGGATCGTGGCTGTCGAAAAAGAGAATGAACGGTTGATTCTATTAAGTTTTTATTAAAGAAAGGATTTTGGATTTTGAAAAGACTAAAAATCCTCCGGTATTCTTGAGCGAATCAACGGATTCGGTATTTGGGCACAAATCAACGGACTCTGGCATTCAAGCTCGAATCAACGGAGCTTGACCTGTGATGGTCTTGGGTTTTCTCTAAATTGTTTTGGAAATCAAAAAGGAAAGTTTTATGAAATAAAGCTCTATAGTGAATGGTATGAAATGAGGAAGTGGTTTATGGCATTCATTCGAAAAGTTATGAGATGGTTGAACTATTGTTGTTATTTGTTTGGCTGATGTGAGTTTAAATGCTGCTTCTAGTCGACGTGTTGATGGTTAGGGTTATCTCTAGGATGTCCGAAATCCCAAAGTCTAATCGTCTGTTCATTTTGGTAACCCCTCTTGTATCTCATGTCCTTTTATTGAAACTCATTCACTCTTATTGCATATTTCATCGCATTTACATATAACTTGAGTATAGATTTCTCTACTGGGCTAGTGTAGCTTAACCTATCATTTTCAGGTACAAAGCAAGGAAATTTGGCATAGCGTGCATCTCATACTTGTTGATCATGGGTCACAGAGGTATAAAAGAGGAGTTGAATTTGCATTTAATTTGAAAGTGGTATTCAGAAGAAAGATTAATGAAAATTGTAATATTATTTTGGTATTTGTATAACTTGGGGTTTTGAGCCGGGATTGTAACTTTTAAATTTAACTTTGAGAACAAGGGAAAATATGTCATTTGGGTATTATTGGTACTTCAGTGGTAGTTTTATTTATTGAAAATGATTATTATTTATGTTGAAAATCGAGGGCGTGACACTACTGAAAGGAGAAAAGACTTCATGTCAATTTCAACAGAGAGAAGAATCATTTGATCAGACTTGAAAAGCTCACTAACCACAGTCCCCTGTTTCCTCCAAGCCACAATAATCCTTGCAACAGTTCCTAAATCACTATTTTATGAATATAATCCCATCCAGAAGGAAGGCAATATTGCATGGAAGGTATGATATTGTCCTTCCTAATTTTGGACTCCACAATTCCAACCAAAGATAAACTATTAGCATGAATAAATTTTCTAAGTTCAACCTGCTTTATGGGGTTGTTTAGACCCCTAACATTCCAGGAGGCTAGTTTAATCATTTCTTTTTTGGTTTCCTTGCTTGCCTCCCTCCCCCTAGTTTATGAGCACCTTTAGCCTGCTTAGAAGAAGCTTGTTCCATCTCTGTTAAGGCTTGAAACACAGCATCTGGGTCAGATATTCCCACACCAAGATCATGTGGCAGAAAATCATATGCTGGAAGATGCTTGCTCGACCAAAGTGCGTCGTAGTAAAGAACGCCCCAAGCGTAGGGCTAGGTCTGTTGTAGCATAATAAACTCGGAAATCCGAGGTCGAATCCACAGGGAGCCAATGGAGCTAGGCCGGAGGTTTGATTTACAAAGGGTTTTTAGCGTTAGGACCGCCAACCTTTAGTTCAGCTTTGAGACGGACAACTTTTGAATGATGGAAATTCTCTCTACCTCCTAACTTTAATTGAAAATGAAGATTGACTAGAAATTAAAGGCGGCAAGGTTTAGGGGTTTATTCCGCCCATAACTTAGGTCGTTCAATGCTTCTCTTTGATAACTCAAGTGAGAGTCATTGTCATTTGATCTCACTCGGAAGATTTAACTATGAAAATCAAGTTGGACTCATACAACGGGGTTTGGTAATGGAAAGGAACTCATTTAGGCATTTTATCAAACACATAGAGTGCCATGGTTCTAAGCATTGGGTGTGCCAAGGAGACTTGTCTACACCCAATCAAAGAAGTTAACAACCCTAAGTTTAGACCAAAGATTAGAGTTCAACAAGTTCTTTGAGACATTTTGGCAAACACCTAGAGTGACATAGCTCCAAGCATTATATGTGGCAAGAGATCAAGTCCTTGCCTACACACAGTGCCGGCCCCGACATTTGGGTTGTCCAAGCCCGACCTCAAGCTTGGTTGCCCACTTAGTATTAAGTATAAAAATAAAAAATAAAAAAACCATACAAGAAAAAAAAAACTTACAATAACAAAAACAAGATTATATTGTGCCTTTAGCTTCAATTACATCAAAAAATCAAAATCAAAATGAAACCCGGTTATAGTGCTTTATGATTAACACAATCTGTTTCAAAGAAAACAACTTCTCCTTGCATTTTTTAAAGCAAATTCTTCAATTAAATCATCGTACTCTAACTTATCCAAGTACTCATTTTCAATTGAGATCATAGTCAATCCACTTAATCTCTCCTGTGACATGGTAGTCCGAAGATATGTTTTTATCAACTTCAACTTCGAAAAGCTCCTCTCCGCCGAAGCAACTGTGACCGGAATAGTAAACAAAATTCGATAAGCAACCCAAACCATTTGGAAACCGCCATCTTTCCAATAAGACTTGATAAAATCGAGGATGTCGATCAATTTTGTTACTTCTCTCGGCAATATTGTTTTCAAATGTCTAAGTTCTTGGAATAACTCCTTCCCATAAATATCACCACGTTGTTCGTATTCCAAGAAACTTTCTAGTTTAGTGCAATACTCCATCAATTGCTCTTCACTAACACTCCTGAATTTCGCGATAAACAAAAATCCAAAGATTGAGTCATAAAGTTCAAATTGCTTAAACCGGTCCTTAAGTGATGCAAGAGCTTGATCTATGATGTGGAGGAAATAAGAAGTTCTAAAACGCTCTTCCGGTGATTGACTTCCATGGGCATCATCTACCACATCCTCATCAAATTGCTTTTTTCTTTGAACAACTCTTTTTTTTTGCAAATACCGGTTCAAAACCAACATCATGAGCAAGTTCTTTGGCTTCCTTCATCAAGTCTTCAAAACCATCTTCTCTAAGCTCTTCAAAGAATAAAATCAACTCTTTTATCCTTGTAATTGCATCTTCAATATCCATCTCTTCTCGTTGAAGAATTTTGCTAACTTGATTAACTTTGTCTAAGATTTTGTACCAAATGCATAAGCTAATCAAGAACTCAAAATCCTCCAAAGCATTCTTGCACAAGCCTTTAGCTTCCGAAAACACAATATCTTCTTTAGAAACATTTGCAATTTCGATCAATGCATCTCTTAATTCCGGTGCTTGATTTCTTATTGCTCTAACACTCTCAACATGACTTTCCCAACGAGTAACTGACAATGCCTTTGGTGTCAAACCCTTCACATATGCTCTAAGAATATCCCACCGTTGTGTTGAACCCGAAAACAAAGTATAAACTTTTTGCACATATCCAAAAAAATCTCTTGCTTTCGAACTAGATTTTGCCATATCACATAGTGCAAGGTTTAAGCTATGACAACCACATGGAATATAGAATGCTCTAGGATTTACATCAAGTAGCCTTTTTTGTACACCTTGATTTTTACCTTTCATATTTGAGCCATTGTCATAACCATGCCCTCTTATATCATCAATGTTGAGTTTGAGATCAACCAAAACTCCTTCAAATCGCTTGAAAATCCCAAGCCCCGACGTGTCATGAATCTTAATAAACCCAAGAAAGAATTCCTCCACCTTGACTTTACTTTCACCCTCAACATCCACACATCTTATAACAATCGACATTTGTTCATCATGACTAAGATCTGGAGTACAATCAAGGATAACCGAAAAGTACTTTGCTTTTAAAATCTTCTTCAAGATTTTATCTTTAATCTCTTTCGCCAACAAGCTTATCAATTCATTTTGAATTTTGTGGCTAAGATAATGATTTTGAATCTCTTTATCTACCACACGTCGAAGGTGCTCTTGCATAATAGGATCAAATTCCGCAACAAATTCAATAAGTTGACAAAAAAGTCCATTATTCTTCTCATAAATCTTCTCATTAGTTCCACGGAATGGCAAACTATTTCGAGAAAGAGTCTTCACAACCCCAATTATTCGAACTAGTATCATCTTCCAATGAACTCTCTCTTTGTCGATTAGATCTTCCATTTTCTTGTCAATTGTTGCTTTGTTGAAGTCCCTTTTGCAAGTCCACCCACCTCACGACATTGGTGATATGTTCTACATTCCTTTCATGGTCTCTAAGCTTTGTAGGAAGGTTATGCCAATCATTAGTTCCCTCTCCGGCCAAATTAGTTGTCATTGTTTTATGCTTGAATAACTTGCAACAAAAACAAAAGACCTTGTTCAACTCATTTGAATACACAAGCCACTTCCTTTCTTGCTTTTCACCATTTGGAAGATCACAAATATAAAGATGGGAAGAAAAGTGTCTCCCACAAGTACCTTCTTTTGGAAATGCATCATTCTCCCTTACAATCTTAATAGGACCTCATAGAACTAACATTATCCTCTTCGAATCGTTAATGCTTCCCCACAATCCCGGATCGTAGTTCACATCAACATCTTTCTCAAGGTCAAGCATACTCTCATGTTCTTCATTCCCAATATTTTCATTCATAGGAATAGGGCCTTCATTATACCCCTCTCTAGATTCTTCATTTGCTACATCAACATCTTCACTCATACGTTCCTCATGAACGTCACCCGTATTTGCGCCACTAGCTTCTTCATTAACATCTTTATCTCCAAGATTATCATTCACATCATCCTCCCCAAATTCTTCATCACTTGCTTCTTCAACTTGACTCGTAAGAAGAGATTTTTGTTTTTTCGCATTAAATAGACTAGATATTGAACCCACTAGTGATTTTTCCGTTGCATCTTTCCGTTGCCTCACTTTTCTATTTTGAGACCCGGATTTTTGTTTGCGCACTCTCACTCTATTATTGTCATTCTCGTTGTTCGTCATAGTACCTATATTAGTACACCTCACCAATCAAAAACCCAATACAAGTAATAAAAAAAACAGTCACAATTCCTATAAATTTATTATGCATTTATGCTCCACTATCATTTTTATGGAGTAATAATTTAGTCTCCCCTCTCCACAGACTCCACTAGGACCACTACTCCTCCTGTGACCCTGTCCTCCACTAACCAAACCACATACCACACCACTTCAACCGAACAAAACAAAAAAAGAATAAAGGAAAGAATCATTACGAATAAATGAAAAAGAAAGAGTCAGAAGTCTCCCACTTACTGTTAAGAGTTTAGTCGTTCGTTACAACCGAGGCAACTCAGGCAGGCGAGATGAGATTCATGAGAAGAGGCGACTCAGGCGAGAAGACTTCGATCGGCGACTCGGTGTCCACAATTTCAATCTGTTCTTGCGGCGCCTATCCTCTTGACTCCTCAGTTGTTCCTCGTTCGTTACCACCGTCCACCGAGGGTATTTCTCTTCTTCAAAATTAGGTTTAAATGAGGTATGAAAAATTTGGGGGCAAATAAAGTTTCATCCCTTCTAATTTCCCGTCCCCTTTTTTTTTCCCTTCTTATATCTAGTAATGCCCTTTTAATTTGCTTCTTAATTTTTGCCCTCCTAATTTTCTTTTTCTCTCTTATTTATCCCAGGCATAGAAAACTTTTTGTTTGCCCTCCTAATTTTTCTGAGTATCATAATTTTTTTGGAAACTATACATCTTTACAATTTTTTTTTGAATTTGTAAAAAAAATTTGGATTATGCCCCTACATTTTTTTCTGTTGGATTTCAATTTTTTTTTAATATATATACAATTTTTATTTTTTTTTGTTGCCCGAGCCGGCGGGCTTGCGGGGCTTACCCCCGGCCGGCCCTGCCTACACATAATCAAAGAGGTTAACAACCCTACGTTTTGTTACATAAAAATGAACTTAATCCATTCACAAACCACATTAAGCACAAGAAATGAGAGAAGCCATTAAACTTCCTAAATCATGGAGTAGAAATCACCCCATGACCAAGCCTTGATCACTACTCACCCATAGTGGGTGTAAACACAAGGGAAAGCATAGAGAGAAATGAAAACATGGATGAAACTTGAAATAAAAGCTAGATTAATGAAGAACACAAGTATACTTACAGCATTAATGAAGGAAAAAGCCCCAAAACCTTAGCAATCCTCCTCCTTTGAAGAGAGAAGGAGAGCTAGAGAAAAGGGAGGTAGAGAGAGAAAGGAAAAAGTGAAGAATGCCCTAAAATCGGGCTAAGGGTGATATATATACCCCCTTTACAAAATAATTACAAAAATGCCCTTAAAATGTCCACGCAGGAGTGAGGGATCGATCCCTAAACATTGAGGGATCGATCCCTGTGCTTGCTGGATTTTGCAGGCACTTTTCCAACTTCGCGGGCTTGCTCCGGACACTCCCGAACTCGGTTTTGGGTGTTCTTCGAACCGTTGGAAAGCTTGTTGAGTCTACTTTCTAACCCAAGTGGTTTGGGTCAAAAGTATTTTGTACATCAAAATTTATGATGATTCTACCCTCAGCTGGTCGGAAAATGAATTGCTTTGGGTAACATCCTTGCATCTCCCTCACTTCCCTTGGCCCTTGGGCATCCCGAGTATGCTTCAAAGCTTCTTTTCATGACTTTTGGGACTCGGTCGCAGAGTGCCACGTGGTCTTGGGTACTTGGACACACTCGGGGCTATCCATGGCCTTCAAATGCGCCTTATTCACGCGATTTACCTGAAAACGCCAAAAACACACCTTTCGTGCAATATCGTTCAAATCAAGCAAGTTATGCACTTGTGTGTGACAAAAATGAGAGAGATAAGCCCCATTATTTACACTATTGAGGGCTTATCAGAAGAACCCCTTGATCATCACAAGATTCAGCAAAGTTTACTATTGGATTCACTGTTTCTACAGAATTGCCTTTATCAGAAGTATCCAAAGTAACTATATCACTCTCATGCACATTGGGAGCAGGAGTAGTCTCTTTTCCAGATAACTCCATTCTGTAGAGCTGAAAACTGGTTAGCACAAGGAATAGCAATTGTAGGTTCCTTAGGAGTATTCTGAAGCCCAAGGATATCAGGAATAGCACAAGCCTCAGTCACAGTCTTAACACTTTTAACAGCCCAGACCTTGGCTTGAGGAACTCTCATGAAAGTCGTAGGTTGAATAGATTCCTTAGCTAGCTGGTTATAGTCAGAGTGACCAAAGACATTGCAAGCTACACACCGTAAATGCCTCCACGGGTACTTCACACCAATTGTAATCATCCTTCCAGCTGAAGTAAGAAGATCTATAGAGTGAGGCAGCTCTAAGTGAACATCAACTTCTACACATATTTTTGCATAGCTAATTCTCTTAAATGATTCAGTCATTTCATCTGCATACAGGGGTTTACCAATGCCACTGGCAATGTAACTAAGCCCCTCCTCAGACCAATATTGAAGGGGAACATTATATAGTTGGATCCACAGGGGTAGCTTTGAAAGGCTTTCCTTCTCAAACTCCAAGTCAGGATGCCACTCCTGTAAAACCATTAGTCAATTACCAAAGTGCCAAGCACCAACCTCAGAAATTTGACAATAAGCCCCTTCTGCCCCAAATTGGAAAAAGAAAAGGCCCTTTTCATTAGAGAGTACGTCCTTCAGACCATACTTGCCCCAAATACGGAATGCAGTGGATCTTACAGACAAGTATGGGAGTTTTTTATCCACAAAATGTCCAACAATACAATCCTTCCATTTCTCTGCTCCATGAGTCTCAACATGTTTAGGAGGAGAAACCCTAACCGTTGCCCCCTCAATAGCGGGGGAAAGTACTGTAACTTCATCCTGGAATGCACTTCAGGGGAAGAAACCTTGTCTTTCCAGGAAAGTCTAGAATTCTGCCCAGCCATGGGAACTGAATCTTTAACCCGTAATGACTCAATCAATTAATCCTTAGCTTTCAACTCATTATGAAGGGATGAAACCTCTTTAGTAAGATTTTTAATCTGTTTGACCGTAGGAGTATCACCCTCTAGAATCTCAAGATGTTCATTATGAGGAATCGTAGCAGCTTCTAAGAAATCAAACAAATTCACTTTCCCCAATGAATTATGGACTACAGGAACACACAAAGACTTATTCTTATGATCAGAGACAATCATAGCATCCTCACGTTGTAATATAATAGGAACACCAGAATTAGGTAACCCTAGTTTCGAAGCAGAGCAATACGAATTAGGTTTGATGCATAGTTCCCTCGGTTGCATGTCTAGACAACCAAGGGAACGAACCCCTAAGTCCCATGTCTAGACAACCAAGTCGTGGGTTTATCCCACCCCATCTATGAATCCTAGTAGAATATCTGAATACTAGGGTTTGCCTGTGCCAATGCGTTTTGAACACAACTAAAATGAATTACGAAACTATTGACTACCCCCGCTAACGAAATTGGTTTATATGGGAAGATTTTTTATTAAATTAGGTTCAAACAAAGTTTCTTCTAGGGCTGTGAATTTAAGGCCCCGCTTTGTATGAAAATTACAAACACAAAGAAGACGAATGTGTAGTTTAAAGATACTCCACATTTTGGTATTCAAGTCCCGTTAATCTTTTCTCAACTCTACAAAGCTACCAAAAGAAAGCTAGAAGATACCCATGAATTTTCCTTTCCATTACCTACATGTGTTGTCTTCCCTTTCCTAGCCATTGTTTGTATTTCCGATTAAGAAATACATAAAATGTATTAAGGGTAATACGGTATGCAATTGGAACTTTTTTATTAGTATGGGGTCATACCTCATGCATATGGATGACATTTTAGTCCCACTCATCACGGATTACAATTTCGATATTTCTATCTCGGAGTGGTTGAATCTGCACGTACAAAGTCAGTTGAGAAATGTGAAAAAAAAAAAACATGGTTCGAAGACTATAAACATTGTTTTTTCAAAATTATAAGGGTTATGCTTGTGCATTCTCGTTTCTCATGGGATAGGTTGCCTTTTCTTTCCCTTTGAGCTAGACTTTAGATGTCAACAAATAACGAGAGAGACAATACATAAAACCATCCTTGAGTTTATAAACCCAACAAAACCGACCCACCCTACGAAGCCTCTCAATTCCCAGCAAGACCAACCCACACGTTACAATGCCTCTCAATTTATCAAACCCAATAGATTATGTCAAAGATAGAAAAATTTAAATGCAATGCAAAGAAAGGAGAGCAACTTGGATTAAGCATTCTTACAAACACCTTAAGTGCAATATACAATTCTCACAGTCCCTATTCCCGAATGCCTAAAAAATTAGAAGGTACAATTTCTGGAATAAAAAATAACTAAAAGAAAGAAAAAGAACTTGGAGAATACCTAGAATAAAAAAAAGAATGAAAAAAGTTCGGTAAAAGGCTTTCTTCCACTTTTGGACTACCGATTAGGGCGACAGTTATCTGCTGCGGGCGAGAGGGAGACGGAGAAGGGGAGAGAGGTGGAAACCAAAAGGCGAGGGTGGGAAGGAGAGAGGCCATCCTTTGGATTTTGGGTAAGGTAGAAATATGTTTGAGAGGGAGAGAGAGAGGACTGATTCAGAGAGAAGATGTAAAGAGAGAAGACCAAACGTAGGTTTTGCTTCACATTATCTGATGTTCAAAAAAAAAACCGTGGGTTTCAAATTTTGAAAACCAAATCTAAATTTTACCAAAAGGCCATTTGACCAAACTCTACAGAATTTCCCTAAATCAGTTTGAGATTTACTGAATTGCCATCTTTGTTCTCAGCCCTTAGATTTATATGGGGATAAATTTGGACCCTTGATTTATGTATATAAGTTCAAATAATGATAGCAGAAAAACGTTCAACAAATTACGGTCCAATTTAAATGGAAGTCCAAAATAAAAGGCTCAAACAAGTTGGTAAAGATGTAATTTTAAATGTCTGTGGGTTAAATTATATAATAAGGAATGGTATATTTGTTCTAACTTGTTTAAATGTAGTACATTTGCAGCGAAAAATAAGAGAAGAATTGTTATTATTTGAAGTCGTACATTTCAAACTAATAGAATGATTATCCAGCTTTTTATTACTCCCTCCGTCTCTTTTTAAGTGTCCTGCTTCGTAATTCCAACTTATTAAAAAGACATTATCATTATACCTTTCACATCAACTTTTTCCTCCACTTTTCCTAATTACCCATCATCATTACACTTTTACTCACTAACTTTTCAAAATAGAATCTACTTTTAGGGGCAAAATAAAAAATTCACCAACTTTTACCCACTAACTTTATAAAATAGTCACTTATTAAGGGACAGCCCAAAATAGAATACCGGACTCTAAAAAAGGGATGGAGGGAGTACTATCTCTATTATAAAACAGAAGGGTGTGGGGACAAGTTGTTAGAACGGTTTAGATTCATTTGATCCAAAGGCTGTAGTGCATCCTCCCACTTCCCGGTTAAGTGCCCATGGTTTTTACCTAAATCACACAACTGTCATCCCCTTCCAACCGGGATGCGTAGTGCCGTAGGCACGGGCTAACACTAGTTATATATACTGTACAATTTTGAATACTTCTTGTATTTTGTTTGTACTTGTGAATTATATAAAGAGCACCATTTAAAAAGTTCGCATCGGCCCCGAAAAACTAAGAGCCGGCCCTATGTTCACACAATTTGGACATTGTTTTGACCCTGAAAACATGATCCGAATCATTTATCTTAGAAGCCTTAAACAGCATTATCAAAAATCAAGTCGATTGGACATCATCAACAACTCTGAACGAATCACATTTTTTTGATTGATATTTCATATATCGATAACACCATGTACAAATGGGATTTTCACATTGGGTTTGTCAATGACCAATCGACGTAATGTTTTTTAGGATTTTTTTTAACGTGTTGAAACTCTATGAAGTAACGTTTTTTAGATTTTTTTTTTTAAAACAAATCTAGCATCTCTAACATCTACAAGTAACACCTGTCATATATTCTGGCTTGTAACATAATTTATGAACTTGCATAATCCTATACCATTGGGAATTTTTTTAGTTATGAGATTTTGTGGTTTTGGTCTACTACTTTGTCATGGAAAAGTTACTTTGGAATGTATTTGTAACAACTTTTTATAATATTAAGCCCAAAATTTACATAGTTTCTCCCCATTGCGTTTCCAAAGATTTTGGCAACAGCAAGAAAAAAATATTGAAAAAATCCGAGGATCGATCTAACCGTCTCGAGCCATTCGTTCTTCTTTTTTTTCCTTTACTCGAATCCTGGATCAAAATACAGGCCCATATTGGAGGAAGCAGTTTGGAATTGGACTTGATCCAAAAAAAATAAATAAATAAAAATAAATAAGCAACGAGTTGGACTACCAAATTTCTTAAGGAAAATGACGGCCAATGACGTGTTTTGATAATTAATATCCGTCAAGGAGATTTTCAGCATTAACAAATGTTCTTAGCTTGTCTTTAGCGGATATTAATTATCAAAACACATTTTGGGCCGTCATTTTTAACTTCAGTCTTGGACGGCCAAATATTGAATGAAATGTTGGCATGTGGTCCTTGTCATTTTTCTTTTTTCCGAAAAAGCCCACTACAGGTCGATGAACAGAGAATTGGAGAGAGTTAGAGCATCCTATTGTAATAAGCAAATGGGTGTAGAAAAGTAAAATTTAACAATGCTCGAAAAAAATTTCACATTATAATAAGCAAAGTTACAAGTCTTTTAGCAAATACGGAGTAACTAAATTCTACCAATTCCATAACCAAATTTAACAACTTTTACTAATAGCCAAAACTCAATAACTCAAAAACACCCCACATTGGAATCGTCTCATCGAGGCGAATAATTTGGTGTGGTCAGGTACGTGATTGAAATTCATTTGCGATTGGACAAATGTGCATTGTGTATTATGAGGATTTTTTTAGTTAGAGATGCAAAAACAACCAATGTAGAGATAGATGTTGTTAAGTTTGATTATGGACTAAATGGATAATCAAATGCTGACGTGATATATTTTGGTTATTGATTTTCATTATTACCATTGCGGATACTCTTACTCCATCCGTCCTAATTTATTTTTTCGATTTTCGATTTAGAAAATCCAACTTCTTTAAAATGCCCTTCAATTCAAATTGTAGTTGTCACTTCAAAAAGAAATAAGGGTAAGTCTTCTCAAAATCTACCTAATAAAACACAAGGGTGTGGGGACCACACAAACACAAGTTGAAAGAAAGGCTAAGATTCATTTGATCCAAGGGTTGATGTGTACTCTCCAACTTTCTTAAGAAAACACCCACACTCTTTCAAATATATTATAAAAATGTCATCGATTCTTTTTACCCACTGCTCAACTTCCAGCGTTAGCATACAAAAACTAAAATATATTACAAAAATACCCGTGAAGCACTAGCTGACAAATATTTTGAAACAATGAAAAGTCAAAAAGTGGATAAAGACAGGAGGACAAAAGCCCACATCACTTCAGACAGCTGTGTTTGAATTAAGAATTTGTAGAGAGACCTTTACAGGGGCCTAAAATAACGCAAGAAAATAACTAGCCAGAGTGAAAATGCCAGGGTTTTCCTAGAATCCCTACCATTTACATTTCTAATGAAATTTCCCCACACAAGTACAGAACCAGCCTTGAGGGTATAAGAAGTACTTGAAAATCATTAAGACAACGAAATTTACAAGTATAACGTTCGTGAAATTAGCTAAATCAGTAAGATCAACTAGAGGAGAGCGAACAGGGGAAGAAGACCTTCAAAAAGTTTTAATTCAATGCCGATGGAAATTTTGTAGGTGACAAAGAATTAGTACTTAATTAAGCCACGAATTCAACAAGCAGTTCCATGATAATATGCAAGAATTAAAGAAGAGGAGCAACGCGCATAAACGCACATATGTGTGGAAACCCTAGGGTATGTCCCCGAGATTAAAATCATGACCCGAACATAACTAAGCTATATATTTAACCATGAATCAGAAAAGTTTGCAAGAAGTGTGAGAAATTACGACCAAGGTTCTAAATATTGGACTAGCTAGAGTACCGCTCTTTCTACTAGTACGTACGTTATGTACCAGTATCAATGAGACACAATGTACCGTTTTGGATTAATCGCTATTGACATCGAACATAATATATACATTTATGTAAAAGAAAATTAAATTTAAACATAGTCTGGATATTGACGGATACCATATTGTAGATATTTGAGCTGAGACATAGTTTCAGTTCTAGAGTACCAGATTTGCACAGAAACACTACGTGCCGGCCGGTACGGGATTCAAATCCTTGATTACAACCAATACTTACAGGTCCACCGCAACTTCTTCTAGCACTCCAAGCTCCTTGATCCATAGCGTGCACGAGATTTCAACTTCGACCTCTGTTCTCTAACGGCTCGTCGGCTCCAATGCAATCAGCCAAAGACTTGTAGGGAAAGGTGAAGAGTGTAGTAAAGAGTGTAGGGTACGAAATTAGAATAAAATGTGCTGATAAACCTCGACGCATGCAGATGCAAAGATAGAGCGCACCTCTACAAATTTACGGGAAAAAAAACGTATAATCGCCTGTCCAGCGATGACATGCCTAGCAAGCACCGCTTCGCTCACACACCCAATAAGCGCTTACTGCACGCTGAGCACTGGAAAACCGCGGTGCCTTGGCCAAAATTTCACGGAAAATACAAAAAGGACCTAAAGGGTGAGTCGAAAGTGCAAAACTAAAGAGTAGAGGTGCTCAGGATAGGTCATATACGTTCAAGCAGCTAAGCGATGACTTTGAACAGTTCAATCAATCCTTGAATCAAGTGAGCAGAGACTAAACATCTACCCATGCCTACAATTAGAGGTGGCAATCCAAACCCATATTTCATAACCCGCCCAAATCCGCCCACTTATAACCCAACCCAATCCGCCCATATTATGTAATGGGTTGATATGGGTTTAGATGGGTTGAGAGTGGATTAAATATGGGTCAGAATTAAAAATGGCCCAACACCTCTTTCTCTCTCAGCCCACACTCTCCCCTCGTCTTTCTCTGGTACACATTTGGCGTCGAGATTAGAAGAGAGAGTAAATAAACCCAAGTGTAGAGAGAGAGAGAGAGATAGACAACCAGATCAAATTCAATCCTACTCCTTCATTTCAACTCCTCTCTCTCTCTCTCTCCCTCCTTTATGAACTCCCGTTTTTTTGCTAGAAAAATGTCCCAGTGATATAAGTACACCAAATTCTCTCTCTCTCTCTCTCTCTCTCTCTCTAAGAATCTCTCCATTCCAGTGAGATAAGTACACCAATTTTTTTTGACTTTTTTTTTAAAGTGATTTTTTCAAAAATATATAAGTAAAGGACAAAAAATTTTACTTTTCCATTTGCCACCTCTAAAATTCATCCACACAAATTCTCTCTCTCTCTCTCCAATCCCTTGAGCTCCTATGAGCGACAAGTATTTTACGATTTTTGATTCGCTCCAATCAGAAAAGTACGGAGTAAAAAATTTTGACTTTTACCCAAATATTTTTGAAAACATCCAAGATAAAGCCCAAAAAACCGGTTGTTGGGATTTATCTTGAATATTACAAAAAATATTAGGGTAAAAGTAAAAAAAAAATTACTTTTTCGATTCTCTCATTGAGACGAACTAATAGGAATAAAAAGTTTGTCTCAAAACAAACAAATACAAAAAATTGAGTTTTAATCATAAAATTTTACTTTTCTGAATTCCCTTATTGAGACAAATCACCCGCGGGGGGAAGGGAGAAAAACAAAACCAAAAAACAAAACCAAAACCAAAAAAAAAAAGAGGAGAGGAAAACGGGTCGGGTCGGGCGGGTTTGGGTTTGGCTTGACCCATATTTGACCCGACCCGTTTCAACCCGTTTACTTTTTGACCCATATTCGACCCGCCCATATTTGACCCACGACCCGTTTTAACCCGACCAAACCCGCCCGGACCCGCCCGTTTGCCACCTCTACCTACAATATAAAGACTAAAATACAGGTTCTAGACTCGATTGCAAACAATGGTGGTTTTGACATGATCTAAACATCGCCAATTACCCTAGCAGTTAGAAAACAAACATTAATTTTGAGCTTCTTGTCAACCCTTTTGATTATCTTCTTTATTGTCGACTTGGACTAGTTTTCTGGTTTGGTTTCCCTTGCTTCATCATTTCCTACAAAAAAAAAAAAAAAAAAAGCCAATGCAAAATAAATCAGAAATTCACTAGCAAACATATAACCAAAACCTTCAAAAAAAAACTAATATTGGGAATTGCCCGAGTAAAGCCAGATATGGGGTTTCACTGGTTGATTCCTTCGGCAGCATATAACCATACAAATACAGCAAGAGGACCAAGCTAGGCAGCAACATAAACATGTAAATAATACAATTCCCATCCAATACAAGAAAACAGGAAATGCTATAACAGGGGAAAATGATGGCCCATGACGTGTTTTGATAATTAATACCCGCCAAAAACATGCTGAGAACATTTGTTAATGCTGAAAATGTCCTTAGCGGGTATTAATTATCAAAACACGTCATTGGCCGTCATTTTCCCCTATAACAATGGGTCATTGTGTTTGCTTTGCTCGCATTGTTTCCTCTACAAGAAACACTAAATGCTATAACAAAGGGTTATAGCAATTGTTTTGCTCGCGTTGTTTCCTCTACAAGAAACACGAAAAGTTTAAAACTGAATAACCTTTGCTTTCTGAAGCTGATTCACGAAACATTTACAATCCAGTGAATCCACCAAGAACTGAGCAAAGAGATAGACCTGTTGTGTGAATGGTCTTGTTAAGTTCTGTCTCCCTTGCTTTTTGAACTGCTATTTCCTCACAAAGTTTTGCCATCTTTTCCCTTTCCCTCACCTGTTATGTAACCACGAACAAGTCGTATCATTTCTTCTCATATTGTCTAAAGAATACTCAAAACCTATGTAGCACGGATACGGGAACGAAACATGGAAACAGACACAGACACAAGACACGAAATTCTACGAAAATAGGGACACGGACACGGCAGGGTCATGGCAGAATATATGTATACTAGTGCTAGCCTGTGCCTACGGCACTACGCATCCCGGTTGGAAGGGGATGACAATTGTGTGATTTAGGTGAAAATCATGGGCACTTAACCGGGAAGTGGGAGGATGCACTACAGCCTTTGGATCAAATGAATCTAAGCCGTTCTAACAACTTGTCCCCACACCCTTCTGTTTTATAATAGAGATGTGCTGAAGTACGCGTGTCGATGTGTCCGACACAAGTATCCATTTTGACACTCAGATCCTCTACTTGTTATGATTTTTACAGAAAAATCAACACCAAATTAGCTAGAAAAGCGATATTTCTAGTCTCACATGCTCATGAAATAGCAAAAAACATATTTTTCTTAACCCCTTCTGATTTAAATACGTTTCTAAATATAATTTACGGTACATCATCTGAACAAATTACGCAACATGTACTACAAATAAGTGTTAAGGACGTGTCCTTGTATCCATACCAAATTTGGGGACACATATCCGAGTATCCTAAGATTTAAGTTTAGGAAGGTCCGACGGTTGGACTTGCACCCGCACTCGAGTACATGTAACAAAGGATATATGTTATGTTTTAGGCTTTTTTAAATATTTTTAATTACACTAAAACTCAACTCTCTACGTCATAACATGTTTACCCCCAAAAAAAATTAAAATTGGCATATTACACATCTATCCCGCATGTCCCCGAACATGTCCCAACCGTATTCCCCACATCTCCATGCCGTGTCCCCCTCCAAAAATCAACTAAATTTAAGGGACACGTCACGATCAATTAAATTTAAGGAACACGCCACGTGGAGTGTTCCATACGTATTTAGGCATGTCCCCTGCTTGTCCCTGTGTCCCAATACGGGGGCAGCGACCTAGTTGGAGTTTTTGTGCTTCATAGCTCAAAACAAAAACCGAAATACTAAACGGTGGGAGTTAAAAGGAAGCAGAGAACAAGTACAATGCTATAGTGAAACTGAAACAGATCGGTCCAAAAGAGCTTGACCGTAGCATGGTGATCTGCTTACTCCTTGCAGCTGAAGATGGAGAAATCCTTAGTTTGGGGGCCAGCTTCAAACGGGACCTCTGCAGTGGCGTGCTTTGTTTTTCTCTTTTCGTATTACCGAGTGCCGTCCTGATTTATAGGTGCTTAATACCAATTGCTGATTGTTTTACTCCACTAAAGGGTGTTCTAAGGCCCCTCCAAAGTTGGCTTTCTTTGCTTCGGCAGCTACTAAGGACATCCTTCCTATTGACATTTTGAGGAAGCGAGAAGAGCTCTAGTTGGATTTGTGTTTTTATGTGCAAAGGTGCAGGAGCCTGTGAATCCTTAGTTCTTGAACTAACCAATGGTATCTCATCTTTGGATTGGTGTTTTGTTCTTGCAAATCAAAAATATCTCGGACTTGTGGTTCAACAGAAAAGACTTACTCAAATTTTTCATCTCTGTGTTCTACTATATCTTCCTTTGACCAATATATAAAAGAAATTAACAAAATATGCTGATCAGTTTATGGTAAAGCAAGCATTTAATGTTTTGTACAGTATAGAGATGACAGAAGATAGCTAAATTTGGCTCACCTGATCAGTTACTTCCATCCCCATGTAATTCACACCAATAGTATTTCCTGCTTTGCTGAAGACAGGTTCTACATACATCAAAAATGTCTTTGAACCAAAAAGTTCGGTCTCAAAAGCACATTCCATTTTCGCTGGTAATCCTCTTTCCAGAACTTCTCTTTTGAACTCTTGAAATTCCTCAACACCAGTACCAGTGAATATTTCCAGATCTGCTTTTCCTATAATGTCCTGATAATCATTGAATTTGAGGAATCCCTGAGCTAGATTCTATGAACAGTGCCTTGAGGAAGCAAAATGACTAAGAAACCCAAAACTTCAATAAGAATATAAAAAATGAAACTACTTTAGATAGCAAAACTGTGGGAAGATTTCACACCATCATATACGTAAGAAATTCGAGAACATGGAAAAAATATTTCATTTGCAAAATTACCTCCTCATGCAAAGTCGGATAAGGGTTATAGATGAAACGATACCGCAACTCTTTATCCTGACACAGAACAAAATGGAAGAGTGAGATATGAATGATGAATGCATCGAGAAAACCACTGTACACGATAAAGAAGCACTATTAATGACAGAAACAAAGTGGAGAGAAATGAACTCAGCTACTGTAAGAACAGTTGGTGCAAGGAGTGAAGTGTACAGACAATAGAACAGCTTCAGAGTTCAACCCTGAATTCCTGCCTAATATATACTCTTTCCTACCGACTTACTTATCTTATGCACTGATGCATCACAATATTGTACAAATATCAGAATGCTCAATAACTCGTTCAAATCTAAATACAAAGACCCGTCTCCAGTTCCTTTTTCTTCAACAAAAGCATCTAGGTGGTTTGGCAACAATCGTTGTTAATGATTTTTGGTAGTTAACTTGGTGTAGCTAGTTAGTTGAACTCAGGAACCGTAACAACACTTTAGAGTGAATCATACAAGTTAAAGGAGTTACAATGAGGAAAGGTTAAACTTGAAGTGGTTTACCGCCAACAGAACAAATAAGAGCAGCTAGTTTAAGTAGAAGAATGGGCATGGGAAATATAAAAGCAGGTTTATTTTCTGGTAGTAAATAAATGAAACAGAATTGGGAGAGCCGAACACCGGATGGGAAAAAACTTGTTGCACTCGTATTATGTACTTGTATAAAAATTTTAAATCATTTGCAAGAATGGAAAAGTCAGGAATGTAATTTTTAGGCAAGACTCAAGAGTTTGAAGTTGCATCAGAGTATGTCGAAGCTGTCTCTAGTATGATCAGCTTCCTAACCCACATTTCCTTTTAGCGAAATTCATGTGATTTTATGTTTCTAACTTAAAACCAAGCCTGATCTTACGAAATGAGGGTAAATATGAGAAAACAATATCATCAAGATCTGAGAACAACAGTGTAGACGATCAACACTATGTATACAAGTATGACTACGAGTACTGATACAATAAGGTACAACGATAAGGCAAACACCTAGAAAAAGTAGGGTACAAGTATGGCTGTAAAAAAATATTTTTATTCTTCAGAGGATGCATGACATGTATAATTACACGTAACTAAAGGAAATAGTTGAACAATTTAGGTGACTAAAAATCCATCACATAAAAAATAGTTTAACGCCAAACTTAAGGCACAAACTAGAGTTTAGAAATCATACTAAAGAACTTACTAGACAAAATCTTAATTCCACAACCATGCTTCAACTTTGTAGAGCAGAATTTGATACATACTTTGCGTATCGGGTACGTGTAGAATTAACATGCAAAGTAGGGGCACCCAGTCCGTTAGTGTTGCGAGTATGACATGGTTTTAGAAGTACCCATGCTTCATAGACAGCAGCAAACTAAAGGATTTAAAATGACATCTGGCAAATATTACCTGGTGACCTATGACAACCGGCGCAGTCTGAAGAATAAAATTCAAGAAATGATCAGCTCTTTTCAAAATCTGGGACAATTCTTCAACTGTTGGGGACTGTCTTTCCAAATTCTTTATGCTTTCCTGCAACTTTTCCATGAGTATCTGCTCCCTCTGGATGCTAGCCTCCAACAATTCCTCAAAATGCCAGGTGCGCTGCTTCCAGTAAATTACGGTATCATACTCGGCTTCTATTTCTAGTCCTTTGTTTTCAACCACCACATCTTTTATCTTTGAAGGAAAATCTGGCGATATATCACACACTTCATCCAACATAGATATTGGACGTTTATCACTAACATAACTACTTTTTTCCTCAAAACGATGTTCCTCCAATATCTCCAAGTGCTTGAGCTCAACTTCCTGCTTTTGTTTGCTCAGGTTGTCAAGCTCTTCTCTCAGAAGTCGCACAGCATTAGCCTGTCTATCTTCCCAGTTCTTTACAAGGTAAGCTAACTGAAAGGATCCCTTCTCACTGTAATTTGTTAGCTCTACAAGGTGCTCGAAATCAACAATTTGAGGCTCCTCAATGATTTCAATTTCCTCCAGAATATCTTGATCTGCACCTGGCTTTTCTATACTGAATTGCTTTCCAGCTTCGTTTATATCATCAGGCAACGTTATAGAGAGGCCTTCAACGTCCAACTCTTCCACATTGTCGTTCTCCATTTCACAAACCCTTGAGGTCAATATCATGTTTTAACCAGAAGTTAGAAATCTGGAAATGCATCATAAATAAATTGCACTTGAGTGACTAACAAAGTTCACCATCAAATGAGGGACTAAAAATGATAGGTATCAGACTATATCACAAAATAGTTTATCATTAGCTTATCCTCTGATTGATAAGGTCCCATTAATTGATTGTCACTAGTCACTACTCAGTCTTCAACGATAACAAAACTTCAGCCAAGCATTTTGATCCGCAAACAGAAGTTACTTTTTTTTTTTTTTTGAACGGCCAAACAGAAGTTACTTTTATACACTTCCTCTTCCATGGTAGATTTTGTCTTTAATACCATCAATGATAGAAAGTTTTGTTCCTCATCTACCCATTTCAATTATCAAGAACCCAACTAAATAAACGAAAGTGCCTTTCTTTTATAAAATTTCCTTTCAACAGTGTCCTCCTCAATAGCATACTTTTTTAGAAGTCTTTGTTAGTTTTTCTACTTCGTAATTGGAAGTAATGTAGTGGTTTTTGTTCGCATCACACTCCCACGAAAAGCTGAGAGTTGCAAATACAGTGTTGCACTTTTCTAAAGTTCAATCCCACTATTGACACCAAATCCAAAATAACAGAAAGTGACTGAATAATGTTAGATAGTGGTTGGACAGAGGAAAATAGCAGGCTCCAAGATACTTTCCTTAACAGGGTCTCAGAACAATCCTACATACTGAGAACCATCCTGATCAAAACAGAACAAAACATTACTATTCCGGTGGGGAGTTCACCTGCAGAGTTGTCTTTTTCCTAGAGACTACTAGAATCTCTTCTCCGGGCCGGGTTGCTTGACACTACAGAGCGATAGCGACCTATCTCTTGCTCTTCTCCGCAGCCGGACCTCGAACACAGAACACGACTTCCTCCACCGATTTCTCTTGTTCTTGCTGTTTGTTGTTTTGAGTTGAGCTTCCATCCCCTGATCGAACCAGTGCTCATTCCTACTACTTCTATTAAATATCTGATTGGAGTGGCTTTGTTACCTTTCATTTTGTCTGCGGTAACGCTTCTGGCGGTCTTGCACCTAGATAAAGTAGGTCTATGTACTTCAACTTCATTGAGGGGTAGAGTTTTAACGTCCCTGCCCCCCGACCCACCCCCAAAAATAAAAAACAGATATATGAAGTACCGAATGAGGAACAATTTTGTGGACAGATTGAAGACTAGTAGATGGCACAGAGGGTAGATTAAAACCACCACGTCCGTGAATCGACAGAGGAAGATTATCACATTAGATCGCATATCAATATTCCATAAATCCGAATCAATAAAGTTTTGGGGAAGCATTTTAAGGAAAAACCAGCCCAAGTTAAGTAGTACTTTTTTGGCTTATCCGCATCAACCTTTTGGGTTCTCTTTTACCTAGATGAGTAAAATTACCAAACCAAGCCAAAACGCAAACACGAACTATAATTCATCAACTATGGATGATGAACGAAACACAATGCAATTGCCAAAGGATGTTCAACAAATTTCTCAAAAAAAAATTAAAAAAGAAAGACATTGCAAAGGCAAACGAAAGCTAACCTTGGTGATAGAAAGACTGTTCGACTCTGTTCCAACTATACTGGACGTGTGATTCAGCTTCTTCCTTTCACTGTAGATCTAAAAGAAACCCATGAAAAAGTGATCGGTCAATGGAAAAATAACTAGCAAAGTTATGGACAATATATATGTATTGTATTTTGTATGTAGGAGAGAGAGAGAGGAGTGCATGTGAGGGAAAAGGAAAACAATTGGAGAGAAGAGAAACTCAAGAAGCCATGTGCGTTGGAGGTCAAAAATATTAATGTATTGCAATGCTGGCCCCTTTGTTGCTTCAGAAAAACACTACTATATTTCTTTGTTTTTACAGGTTAGACTCTCTCTCTCTCACACACACACCTTATGCTTCCTTCACAGAGCTTCTCTCTCTTCAAACGATTTATCCTTTCATTCAATACTAGATGCATATCCACAATCTTTTGAAAACAGTTTGCTCCCCGCCATTTAAGAGGTGACTATTTTGTCTGCGCGTGAGACGACGCAACTTCACGCCCTCTCTCCATCACTGGATGTGTGGTGAAGAGAGGGCAGAGAGCATTGAATAATTTCTCTTAATACTTCCTTGGTTCTAATATGGATGACAATTTCAGCATTTGTATCAAGTCGAAAGAAATAACCAATGTACTAAAGTGAATAAGACAAAGTTAACTCTTAACAAAGCCGCGACGCAAAATCAAATATATCAAATAAAAGCTTCAAATACCCTAATAAAAGTATAGAAAATTAGTCTTAGGTCCATTATGTGAACTTCATAAGCCCACAAGTCCACCTATTAATTTTGTAAGGTCTCAAGTCCATTTTAGGGTACCCTAGGGTTTAGGCACTTTCATAAAATTTTAGGGTGCACTTTTTTATTATAGGATAGGGTACCCTAGGGTAGGGTAGATTACCCTAGCGTATGGTACCCTAGGGTTTAGGCACTTTTATAGGGTTTTAGGATGCACTTTCCTATTATAGGGTTTAGGCACTTTCATATGGTTTAGGGTTTTAAGCACTTTCATAGGATACCCTAGGGTTTAGGTTGTGTGGACTTGTGGCTTTACAAAACTATTAAGTGGACTTGTGGGCTTATGAAATATCTATAGTGGGCGTATCACTAAATCTCCCATAAAAGTAATGATAATTTTGACACTTCATTTCCCCGATCGCTAACAAAATCAAAATTTGGTAAAATAAGTCTAAGAATCACTCAACCTCCTGAATGATCCAAACTTCTCCTCCAAAGATTTGAACCTACTAACAACAATGGGTTATGGCAGTGGGGCGTTGCAAGGAAAAAGCGGGAGGCCCTCCCGCTAACAGGACAGAGAAGAAGAGAGGGAGAAAGAGAGATGGCCCTCCCGTCTTGAAAAGTTGCATGTTCAGATTTAGAGAGAATCAAGCCATGGCCTCTAAAACTTCTACACCTGGGGAGGGTAAGAACATGGAAAAATAAGTAGGGGTAACTCAGTCTTCGGAATGGAACAGCATACATATCTTTATAAACATATCCCAAAAGCAAGTAAACAAGAAAGAAGCAAACATACTCTCAATGCCAGTAAAAGGTCACATAATCTTCAGGACAGCGCATTCAATACTCCTAACAATCCTCTTCATAAACATTCCTACTCCAAATAGCAGAATGGTGAAAAAGGATTCATGTAGTCAACTCTTATTGATTAGGACACAGGGCATACTTTGGTTTGGTTTGGTTTGGTACTCTGGTATGATAACTAAGCTCATTTTCATTCATCAAGGATGGATGAACTTAAACAGAGCAGCTCCGTGCCGGAAAGGTAAAACCTAAAGGCAGTGACAGTGTGCTCCGAAAGTCCTCATATGGGGTTGAGTTACAATGACATGATCGTTATCGAAAAATTTTCAAAGTTACCTATATTTCTAAAAATCCCAAAGAAAGTCCATGTGGGGTTGAATGAATAATGTGATTTTACTAAACCCTTATGCCTTTCTAAAGCCATGAGAGAGGAAAAGAATTTGACCAAAGGAAGTCCATGAAACAATGGAAAGAAAAACAAAAAAGAATGTCATCTGATAACACTTCAACCTGGGGGCAAACTCAAATTCAGTGGAAAGTTGGCGGTCATGCAACATTCATTCATGTGGATGATCGAGTAAAATATATACTTGTATGAATTCGTATAAACAATAAAAATACTATTCCTATCAAATTAAGATAAAAATCACCAACTGTTTTTAACATTATGAAGATACAAATCATCAGCCATTATACAAGTGTTCATGAAATAAACATCTACGGATATTTTGACTCAGCCAAGTTTTTTATAACCTACATTTTAACTCATAATGTCTCCTTAACATGTCCAAAAAGTTTCCACATAGTGTCCCAGAGTGTGAATAAAATAATATAGTAAAAAGTTAGACATGTATGCTTGTTCGACAGGTGTTCAGAGAGTGTTGTGTCGTATGACACCTGTCCAACAAGGATACGTGAGGCCGAGACATGTCTGTGATTCTTCAATATCCACAAACAATCAGACCCATTTGCAAATGAATACTCATTGAGAAAATAACGCAATGAATGAGAAATAATGATTAAAAAAAAGAGGTAATATTGAGGCTTAAGATTACAGGGAGCTTCTAAATACGAAAATATTGATTTTGAGATAACCAGTGACTCTATTCAGGTCTTTAATTTTTCAATTCCTTGAAGGCTTAATTGACAGACTTCCACTAGTGTCCTTCCATGCCTAATGGAATGGTATCATACATCCAAACTTGTGCTATGTTACTACTTGCATAGTCTAAGGTGCGGGTATGTATCTAAGTGTCCACTTCATCAAATTTTTATCTCAAGGATTTGGGGATATGCAAAAATATTCAAATTCATCATACATTTCATTTACTTTCCCGGACAAATAGTGTTAACAAAGTACCTTAGGGCAAAGATTTCGAAATTATACAAAACTTTATAGATTGTGAAATATAGACAATTTTTTAGAGGTCTCAAAAAAGAAACAGGCACAACAATTTGGGACAGAGGGAGTATATAGTTTTTTGGTTACACCGGAAAGTACACGTATGTGTCATTTAGTAAATATTGTTTCGTATTCTTATATCTTATTGGTAATCTTTAAAGCTTAAAACCTGAGGGGTTAAGTGTAATTACACCCAAATGGACAAAAAATGTAAACAAAGTAGCAAACCAAGATTCTTACTTCTTCTATAGGTCACCTTTGGTAGATCCACGGCTTACATCTCTCGCTCAACTCTCTGTCTTTGCATCACCTGCATCTCTGTTCACCTTTACTAGATCCTTTGTTGAGCTTGTGAAGGATTTATATTGCTAAAAGGTTTTGTTTAGATCTTGCTCTTGGAAATATGGAGGGAACAGAAGTTTTTTTTTTTATGAGGGAACATCCTAATCTCAGTACAGAAGAAGTTGTTTGGCATAATTTTCAACAGTTCTTCAGTAGTCCAAGCCTTAAGTTGAACCAAACCGTGATTCGCGGATTGGTTTGGTATCTGGACACGGTGCTCAATTTTCTTGGTACCATAGCAGTTCGGTCCTCAAATTTCTACGGAATCAGACAAATCTGGACTGTGTGCACCCCTAGTCAACACCAGTTACTTCAGAAATCTTTGAATGGGTGGATCTGCAAGTGGGGGGGGAGGGGGAGTGATAGTCTTAGAGAGGAAAGATATACATGAGATGAATACTAGCAGAAACTGTGCCGGTGTATGAGGTTGAGGGTACTGGCGCTTAGAGCCAGGGCCATTTAACCAGCTTCTGTGATTCAAACAATTTATCAGAGATGAATAAACAAACATCAAGTTTGAGACTTAATATCACAATCGGAAGATAGAAACGCGAAGTAGAAGAATGGTTTCTTGACTTTCTTGGCGTCCACTTTCACCGTATTCTTCAGTCTTAACTTGGACTTGTTTTCTAGATCTGGTTAGTGGTTATGCTGTGTCATTTCCTCCCAAGAATCACTATGCCCAAACAAATAACATATACTCGGTTCTAAATACGACCGACAATCTTTGAGAAAAGGGAAATTTGGGACTTACATGTGTACATTTGAAGACATTGTCCAGCTCGTGCTCTAGGGTTTCGCTATCCGATCCCTTGGACGGCAAATAACAAAGCAAATAAACCAGTTAGGCAAGAATGTATCCAATGATGATCAAAAAAGAAAAAAGAAAAAAGTAAAAAAGGTATGTATCCAATGCCAAACCCCTTCTATATCATCAATGTCGTCTTCAAACTAACCATGTTAGCATTACTTGTTTTTTTTGTTTTTTCTCTAGGCGAAAGTCAGTATTGTTAGTTGTAGTTAGTGAGATTTGAACCCAGTCAAATGCATGGAAGTACAAGGTGCCTACCACTAGGCTACCACTCCCCTTGCATGTTAGCTTTACTGTTCTATCAACTAGTTCTAACAAAAGTATACACAACCAAAGGCAAGTAAATGTCCAGAGAGTCACGTTCTACCATTTGCATAGCATCTAACCTCAACCATCCCCAAATAGCTGTTTCACTCCACGCTATCAATTACAAAAACTAAACACACTGATCCTGAGCCAACTTGAGCCAAAGTCAGCAAATGACCAAGCTTCGTCTACTATTTTTTTTGTTTTAACCTTGGGAATACTATGAAGAAGTACAAACTACAAACGCAGGTGACAAAATGGAAAAACATAAAACATGTAGGGTACTGGTAAGGCTGAATACATCTGTCAAAAGAACATATTCTTGTCATTTGAAGGATACACGTTACTAATAACAGTTTTTTTTTATCAGCACGTTACTAATAACAGTTAAAGAATAAATGGAAAAACTATCTAGAAATGGTTTAGTTGAATGAATTATCTAACACACAAACCACAAGTCCGCCAAAAATAAGGTACAAACAAGAGTTTAAGTTACCACAAATTCACATTATAGAACCTACATAATAAACCTTAATTTAAAAGCATTGCTAAGCTTAGACAAATGTCCTATCAAGCCAGCTTTATCTCTACATAAAAGGAAATACTCTTCCAGTCAGCATGTAGCTTGTTTATACACTGGATACCTGTGGGCGCTGGGCTAGGAAAAAAGCTTAGAGAAAATTTGACGAAGCATCTTCCGTACCGAGTACGCAAGCAGATGTACTATGCAAAGAACTGCAACTGACAAGTACCCTGTACAGGACGACATTTTTTTTGAAGTACAAATGCTCCATCGGGGACATATCAAATAAGGTTGAGTTAGTCTAGGGTTGAGGGTATGGAAACATGATCCAATAACCACAACTAGTATAAATGTATCTCATAATTCCAGGGGTATTCAACAAATGATGAAATTAGGCTTCAGATAATAATGGTTATAGTTATGTTATGACATATTCAGTCTGAAGTAAAAAACAGGTAAGATTACATATCAACCTGTTAAGACAGTACAACAGATAATAAAACCTTTGGTCTGACTAGATTCAGATGATCTCAAACAGAAACTTCTTCCACCTGTTCACTAAGGATTATATTTCTTCTTTAGATAAGCTGTTCCAATTCTGGCTTATTTGACCAAGCTTTTCCAACCTGGAAGCTAAAAGCTAGAGCCTCTTGCAGACAACCGTCTTATTTTACTACTAGTTGTTACACCAGAGCTGATTGATGAAGTGCTAACAAGAGGTACTTCCTATCAGCTTTTGTAAATAGTAACATTCTAAAAGGCATAACATACTGATCAAATGGTCATACAACAATGCATTAAGATGAAAGATTAGAATACTTTATAAGCAAACTGTTCATTATAAGCAGCACCCTTGGACAAGGTACAACTGTACAAGGCCTTTCCATTTAGATGTCACCCATATGTAAGGCGCTAAGGGCTCTATGCGCAAGGTAAAAAACACTAGAAGTTCGAGCAGCAGCAACTTCTGCCTCATCAAAAATATGGTACCTGCTTGTTTGTAGATTAACAAGAAAAACTCCCCAGTCCCCAACAAGGACTACCAATAGCTTATGCCCATCAAGTATGAACTAACAAAACCATGGGATCCTTTTGGCTGTCTATGATCAGCGGGACGACCATATTGGCTTCTCTTCTTGTCTGGCGTTTTTTTGCCCACCTTAAGAAAACTACTGACAATAAGAGAGCATCATCTATTCCAAAAGCATTTTGCATGATAATATAAAGATAAATGGCTGTGGATCTGTGGATATTAACAATGAAAAGTAGAAAAGTTCATAACAGATTCAGCCATTGGTCAAACTAATGGAAATTAAGTCATGAGAAAGAAAGAAATGCGTTTTATTTTGCAATACTGCCCTACTAACATAAATGGCTCCTATAATACAGCTCAAAATTGTCCACAAGTGTATTGTGTACCCACCAATAGCAAAAAGAACAGGGGAGCCATCAGGGTTCTGAATTTATTTTAGCTACTTCAACAAATTGTGACTAAGAGTGAACAAGTAAACGATCACTAGAGCTCTAAATGAACATTTCTAGCGAATAATTTAACACAAAAGCTAAAGCATAACCTTACACTTTATATTGCCACCTACCAGCCAGCAGAATCAATAATTGAAGATATAATAGAAGACTACTAGCTATATGTTTCCTCAACTAACTTGAACAAAAGGGACCACAAATTCACTTCATCATCCTGTCTGTTGCTTGGAGAATAAGCGATCCCTCAAAGAACCAACCTCTGGTACATAGAAATATGATTTTTCCCAGCAAGTCCAAGCAACCAACAGAATTCCATGTCATGGAGGACGCTTAGTCAATATATACAAGAGCACTTGAGATCGTTGAAAGCATATTGATTGGTGCATGATTCAAATCAGATTAACCAAACCAAGACTGACCTATAATAAATAGTCAGTCATGTAACAGTCGGAGAAGAGGAAGGATCATGATCCGTAACACCATTACTGCCGTTACTGAGTTTTGCACTCGATTGTCTGATTCTAAAACTACCATATTTCACCGGCTTTGGTTGAAAAAGAGAGCTGAGCATTTTCTCCAAAGACTGTGCTGTATATTTTGCATACTTACTGGCACTCGCATCTTGCTCCACCAATGGCCCATAATTCTGCATGTAACTCCTGTAAACGGGCACAATAGCCTGCACTATAAGTTGACATGTCTTCTCTCTCAGATCTTTCTCAACCATAACCCAATTGGACTGCTTCTTGTACATTTCATCGAAACTTTCATTGAATGCTTTCAGCCTTTTCTTAACCAGATCCCGAGCCGTGGCCCGCCCACCAGAGAACAGAATCAGACCTTCCCTGCTAAGAAGAGGAGGAAGCTTCCCCCAACTCTCTCTCATGAAAATAGCAGAATAGTACTCCTTGTACTGTTCATGTTCCCTCAACCGAGAATCTCCCAATATAACCCCAAGCTTTGTGCCTTTCAAATGCTTGTACAGATGCCAGTGGTTGTTCATCAAGAAAAGATGTGATAACACAGGATCATCATAACCCTTTGACCACACTTCCAAATTCGTCTCAATGGCTCGAATCGACCTCAATAACTCATCAATAAGAAACCTATCTTGGAATTTTTCCTGCTTCCAACTCCGCTGAATGACCAAAGCTTGAGTCAATACCGGCTTGTAATCTTCCCCAAGTAGCCTATTACAGTAATCTGTAATAAAGCTCACAAGTCTCGGAACACTGCCGTCTGAAGGAGGAGCCGTTTGTCGCTGCAATTCCACTTGTACAAATAACTCCCAGAAGATATCACAAGCCCCTTCAACGACACTCTTAATCAGATCCCTAGTCAAGTTTTGGATTTCAGCACAGGCAGGACCCCCAAAAAGGCGGTTAAAATCCAATCTCAGCTTGTTCAAAGATGTAAATATATCTAACAGCTTCAGAAGCTTGATGGGATCCTTCTTACTCTCTGTAACAGTTTTCCCAAACTGAAGGAACGCAATAAAACCCGCTTGGGCAGCTATCTTAGCAAAGCAATCCATGCACACATCCAATCCCATCCTCTCAAAGACATCATTACAAAGCTTGTATTCGGCTTCAAAAAGGTGCTTCACGGCAAACTCCAAATGCTTACCCCACTGAGCTATGTAACCCTCTATACTCTGCACATCATTGAATTCCAAGACTGAAATCTCAAGGTAATCCAAATTCAGCGCCTGCAAACTCGCCCTGACATTCGAACTCCGAACTTCAACATAAATACTTATGCACTTTTCAAGTCTGTTGTTTGCAATTAGTCTCCCGAGAATAGCATGTAGCTTCTGAATAACAGCCACAGGTAATTGGGATGGAGCAATACAAGCTGGTTCGTCAATCAAGGAAGATGAAGACATAGGGAGTGGAACACTGTTTTCAGTCAAGAGCCGCCGGAATTCACTCTCCAACCTGTCCAAAGCGGCCCCAAGAAGCCCTCCATCAAGGTGACCCTTCTCCTCATACTGCAATTCCCTCAGGTACTTCAATGCCTTTTTCAAATACACAACATACCTATCATCTGCAACCTTATTGTCCTCCAAATACTCCACGATATCGTCTAACCACTGAATTGCCATCCCACAGTTATCACCTAAAAATCTCAACGCCTCTTCAAGCCTTTTGAGTACAGAGAGGTAACCGGGAAGATCCGATTGGGGATCTGACAACGACTTCTCTAGCCCATGGATGGCGTCGAAGACCTTAAGAACAGCGGCCGCGGGGACCACAGCTCGGTTGATGTGACCCCCAACGGCTACAAGTGCTTCCCTTTGCGCACGGATTGGTCGAACCGCAGCTTCTAGAGACGGTAATCTCTGATTAATCTCATCCAATCTAGGCCCAGCTCTCTCAAGAGCTAGCCCTAGGGCTTTTGATTTCTCTAGACTACTCTTCAGTGAATTCCTCCCAGCTGTCAAATTTTCCATACCGTTGCTTTTCGCTGATCCCATTGGCACAATAAATCAAACTATATCTTCAATCCTCAAAAAGGAAGAAAAGAAAAAGAAAAAAGAACCAAAACCTCCAACCCTAAAAATTTAAGAAAAAACCCAGAAAAATAAATAATTAACACCACTATTTGAATCCTCGAAAACCCAGAAAAAGAAAAAAGAAAAGAAAAGAAAAGAATCAAACTAGATGAACTACACCAAACAGCATCAAGAAAACACCTTTACTAGGGTTAGCGTTCATCAATCTGGTTTCTCATAAAAATGAACCTTCATTTTAACCCCCCAAAACAAACCCTCACCAAACCAAACCCACCAATTGGAACAAAAACAACAAAAGTCAAATAACAACTGCCCAACGACACAAATTGAGGGCTTTTTCAAAGAATCAACGAGAGAGAGAAAGTACAATGGCAATGTGCTTGAGGAAACTCACTGGCAATTGAAGAATCAAAAGGGATCCAACCGAATCGAACTGGGGAAGTTGAATCAGAAGAATCTTTCGTTCATTCGATGCGATGGGGAAGAAGATTCAGGGAGAGAAAAAGAGAAACCCTAAAAATCTGAAACGGGAAAAGGAGGCTTTTTATTGCTTTCTTCACTACTTTGTTTCGCATTTAGTAGCTAGTTGTGCCAAAGTGCAGGACAGTAGTGTAATGTGTGTCGTGCTCTTTTTGTTTTCTTTCCTTTTACTCTCTCTGACTCTCTGTCTCTCTTTTTTTCTCAAATTTCGTCCATCTATCTACCTTCAACGACCCGATTGTTACTTGAGGGAAAATGAAAACAAAAGAGAAAATTAAAAAATAATTACTGTATTTATTTATAATTTTCAAATTTAAAAATAATAGATTTATTGAAATAATTTTTTACACAATATGAATCTTATTTGATAGATGTCGATGAGATCTTTTGAAACCTTAGCGGAACAGGGCATATATATTTGAGTAAATTTCACAGACACACCTTAAATTTCTCTTAATGACAAATACCTTTTTCCATATGAAAAATGGCAATGAGTTCCATCTGATTTCTTTGTGTGTTTCACTGACCCCAGATTGACAATTGTTTGTCAAAATGCATGATTAAAAAAGGTAAAATTTATTAGTGGTCTTTTATTTTTTACTCATAGATGGGACCATTTTGGTCATAAATTACAAATTTATTCTTGCCTCTGTCCCAATTTAATAGTCTCTCGTTCTATTCTAATTGGATAAAAAACTAGTTACATCTTTAAATCAGTAATGAATCTTGTTAAATAAATTCTCAATTATTTCTATAATACAATATTTTTAAAATCACATGAAATATTATAAATTACAAGATATAATCAATTGAAAAGTAGCACAAACTCCAAATTGGATTGTTAAGTTGGGACGGAGGGAGTACTTTTGAATAAAAAATGAGAATTGAGAAATTTTATAATTTGTTTGTTATTAAAAGAGTAAATTTGACAATATAGGCCACTTTTGCTTGCTTATTACATCATGTGTTTGTTCGGACATTTGTTACTTAGGTGTCGGTCAAATGGACATTGAAATTGCAGGGTTTTTTTAGTCATTTTTCAAACCAGAAAGGGGTATCTATCTTTACAAGTAAGGCTGCAAATGAACAGAGCTGCTCGCGAGCCGCTCAAGACTCAGCTCGGTAAAAGCTCGTTCGAGCTCGACTTGAGACATAAATAAACAAGCTCAAGCTCAAATTTTAGGCTCGTTTCGTTATCAAGGTGAACACAAGCCAGTAGAGGCTCAGCTCGAGTTGGCTCGCAAGCCTAAACTTAGTAGACTTTTTACGTTAATTATTACAATTAGCATTAGCATTTTGATACCCTGATGCAGAATCCTTACAAAAACATATTACATGTTATTATTATTCTAAAATTGAGATTATTTTTTTGTTGAGTATAGGAAAATGAAAGATATATACATTCACAATCAAAATATTTTTGGTTGTATTAGGCCTGCGATGATATATATAGTACATTTTTCGTTGATCTGTTAAGGCTCGTAAACAAGCTCAAACTCGAGTCAAGCCAAGCCCGCTCGGCTCGAGCTTGACTCATTAAGTTTTCACTAAGCTCGAGCTCAGGTTCGTTAAAAACTTAATAAACAAGCTTGAGCACAGTAAAGCTCAGCTCGACTCGGCTCGTTTGCAGCCCTTTTTACAAGAAATCTCAAGGGTGTCAATTAAATTTATCCTAAATTACAAATGGATTCCCTCTCTATCTTTCTTTTTCTTTTTTTTTATCCAAATGGAGTGGAGTTTGAACACTCGCCAAATAAGGTGTCTATTAGAGCATCTACAGCAGCCTCAGCTGGTGGAGATTTCAGGTTAACTGGCGAGGAAAACCTCCCAAAGCCACACCCAACAGCCTCATCTCCGGCTCGCTAGTTAACCCGCCGCCAAAACACCTCGCTCGTTCTGGCGAGATTTTCCAGCTCGCTTGCCCTCGCCTTTCTCTCTCTCTCTCTCTGTGTGTGTGTGCAGACCAAGCAGCTTCCCTTGCCCTCGACGACGGTAGAAACGTAGATCTGGTGGAATTGACGACGGCGGATTCCAGAATTAAAACCCACGCTACGGTACCTCTCTCGCCGTCGTCCGTTGTCAACTTCCCGGCGAGTTCCCCGGTGGGTTCTTGGAATTTTTACTGGTGAGTGTGTGTGTGTATATATATATATATATGCGTATGTATATGTGTGTCGGCTGGATTGAATTTGTGGGTTTCAACTTCGATTTGTTGACTAGATTTGATTTGTGGGTTTAATTTTGAGGTTTGATTTGGTTTTTAGGTTCGATTTAGTATTTGAATTTTGAGGGTTGAGGTTTGTCGACTGTTTTTGTTTTCTCTGATGACTGGGTTTGTATTGTAGCGGAGAGAGACAGAGGAGAGAGGAATGATTTGGTACAAATAGCATTTGGTTTTGCTTAGGCTGTTGGGTACCCATATATTAAATGACTAGCTAAAGTTTAGAAATCACAATTTTCCTAAGCATTTTGGCTAGGATTGTGTCTAGACTATTGGAGATGCTCTTACATGCTCCACCAACACATGCTCCACCAACTAAGGTAGAAGACAATTTTTTCTATAGGTCGCATCACCCTCTTTTTACTTCAGAAAATTAATTACTACAAAAAGAGATACTTTATGTCAGGCCGGCATCTAGAAGTATACTTATGTGATTCTAATTAGGTTACGAGATTAAAAAAAAAATGCACTTTTAGTAAATATTTTTAGAATACGAGTATAGCACGATATAATTTTAGGGGTTTAATATTTTTCTTTACAAAGCGAATGACACCCTAAGAAGCTACACGTTTTAAGTAGTCTACGTTGTAATCTTTTTGAGTTTAGAATCCGGACATGAATGATTGAATCAGAACAAATTTTATTTGGAAGTAGAATTAAAATTTGTATATTCCAATTACCTTAGTTAACAGCTAGGAAATTTGATTGGCACATGTGTCCTCATATCTCATAAAGTTAAGAGTGACTCGGATGTTTCACCTTTAAAATATATATATATACTAGTGTAATACACGTGCTTCGCACGTTTCCGTGTGCTCACTTGATTATTTGGTAGACGGGAAGTGTTTCGGTTGATACTGATCCTACTACCATAATTCCAAATGTATTGCTTGATGAATCTTATAGCTGGAGATTATGCAAAGTTGAAACACTCTTGCTTTGCTTGGGCAGGCTTGAGTTGAAGACCAAATTACTGTTGCAATTGGAATGTTGTTCGTGATGTGGCTGCAGTGGATATGATGGTGTCATATACAACGGTTTTGTTTCTGAGAGATGCCTGAGGAATTATGTGTTTGTGATGACCATGTGTTGTGTAGCTGGAAACTTTCTGTGTCAAACATATGCTAATCTACCCAGTCATGTAAATCTGCATCCTGTGCCCATTCGGTGACAGATAAAGCTGTAGTCACACGATAATTTTTAAAATGGATCCAAGAAAAGGGGCAGTCTAAGAGTTCTCCGAATTAACATGTTCTCCATATACTGTAGAAGGCCAATGTAATCTTATGTAATTCTACTTCAGGGTTCATGTCTCTCATGCAGACTGATCTTATGGCAGGAACACCTGTATGATAAGTTGTGAATGCTTTTATGAGGTTATATGTACTTCCAATGTTTAGACAACCTAAATGGCGAGAACAAAAATAGATGAAGAAGAAAGGACATCAACTGATGTTTCTATAAGATGAACCAAGAATTTGTGCAATAACCAACAAAGCCAACAAAAAAACCACCAGATGCTTCATAAGCATTTTCGATAGCAGTTTTTATGACAAAATTTTCAAGAGCCATTCTCTCAATCAATGGATTTTGTGGCTTGGAAGGAACATAGATTGTCGAAAATCTTCTGATGCATTCCTCATAATAGGGGCAATTGACTTGCACTTTTAGTATGAAGAAAAAAGGAAATGCAACCATCTACAAACTTGCACCATAAACAATTTGTAGTTATATGCCACAAGTAAATCCCTCCTACTTGCATATATCTTACAAGGGAGAGTCATTAAAGAAAGAAGCAAAAGATTGTGTACCATAGTAGCCAAAATGAAAAGCAACCATCCATGAGCACATGTTGATACAAGATTTTTTTTTTAAAGTATGAACCTATGTATTCAATTTCCCATAGTCATATGGAAATCAAATGAATAAATATCCATTCATCAATACGATCACCTTGTTGAACTAATAAGTTGATAGGGATAGTAGGAAAAATGAGATGATTCACCTGTGGCATCTTCAATTGAAGTACTCTTGGTACAAGATGAATCCCCATTGTCCACTTTCTTCAAATCCTTGCTTTCGGGACGGAGATCAACCCCCACGTTTGCCCCACTGGCTTGACCGTGAATAAGGTGACTGGCAGAGGGTACAAAAGAGAACTTCTCCATGCCAAATTGAGATGTCGGTTGACAGAAATCAACCCTATTAGCCGCCAACTTCTGATCATAACCCCCAGACTCCGGTGCAACCCTAACCGTATTTGTCACCGGTAACTTGTTCACTTGGCTTTGCATATGTGATTTCTTGGAATAACTATTTTCAACATTTTGCTTCTTCATAATCCATTTCTCTGCTCCATTCCACTTGAATGGCATATTTCGTGACAGTGATCTGGTCAAGGGATTTTACATTGACCTTTCTCCTTAGACTCGAAGCTAGATGACCTGGCAATGCTATCGTAATCAAGATTGCCCTCGCCTAGTGACCTCACAGGGTGAACTGCACTTGAATTACCGCTATCGCTCTTTGAAAATTGATGCAGTTTAGTATTTTCTTTTGGCTGGAAAGTACCCAGATCAGCTTGTCCAGCTTCTGGCATCGCATTGCTTGATAATTTAACTGATGAAACTTCTGAACTGGAAACTGCAATAGAATGGATGAGGCCAAAAATCAAAACAAAAGTTTGTAAACTGTATTCCTTCCCGCCACTCCCTAAGGATATTCGAAGAAAAAATTGAAACGGGGAGTGTCAGATAACTTGATACATGAGGTTTTGGGAGTATTGGTATAATATCTATGAGAAATTTGGTTTTTAGAAGATTCTGGGTCAAGTCTTTGCAATTTGTGCATTTTCATGGTCATTTTGCTTCTCTCCATGTAGGAAGGTTAGTATTTCAATGCATAAGACAGGACTGCACTAAGCAATGAAAGAAAATTCTTAGTTGACAGGTTTCAAAACTTGTTTGTAGGGAATTTTATCAAGCCAAATCCACTTTTAAGTAAACACCAAATAGATGCTTCCAATGTGGAAACTTTATATCCATTTCGGAACCAATTGGCAATGAGTGAAGAGGTCCCTCATGTTATTAAGTGATCACCCATTCCACACCTAAGCAATGTGGGACTCTATTTCTTTAAAATCCAAATACTCGAAAACCACTTTGTGTAAAAAACAAATACAGATGTAAACAATGAGAGTGCTTGCCTTTAAAAAGATAGTTTCAAGAAAACAAAGAACTGATTCTGAAACAAGTGAACAACTGATGTTTTAAGAAAATTGGGGATGATCTAACTGAAACAACCAAACTAATCCGCGCATTTGGCGGTCATATCCATCGACTCAGTTCCCAAATATGCATAGCAGTTTCTCTTGGAGACAAAACCATCTCGAAATGGCTTTTGCACTCCACTATTTTATAGATGCACTCCATATTTTCTAATGTGAATTGGAAATTGAGTTGTGTATTAACTTAAGCACTAAAAAGACAAATTGTGGACTGCATTTGTAAAATAGAGGAGTTCAAAAATCATGTCCCAACTAAATATTATTGGAATAAATACATATGCAGTAAAAAGTGGAGTAAACCAGTTTCAGTTTATTTATTGCCACTTAACTATTGGAAACAAGACTTAGCAAATGGATGGGTTGTCAAAATCTTGTTTTAGAACATAGTTCCTTACCTTCCTCATCAAAGTCTCCACTCTTGGTGGCTAACAAACTGTTCTTGGCAAACTCAGAATCCTCAAGCTTGGAAGGAAATGTTCTTGAAGAGTTTGATCCCTCTTTCTTTTTCCGACTTTGATGCCCCATTAGCTTCGTCCTCAATTTATTTGGAGAAATAATACCAGTCTACATTGGAACAAGCATAAGCAAAAAAATCATAAATTATTTACCCAAAAAAAGAAAATCATAAATTCGAGCTTATTGACGACATTTGCTAGCACAAAACCACAGGGAAAAATTGTAAAGAGTTTTCAACTTTGTTAGTTACTCATTTGACCGGTCCGAAGACCCACCAATCTATGAATCCCCAATTTGAAAGACTCTCATCAAAAACCACTACTGAGTTGTCTTAACTTAATTGAAACAATTAGAGCTAATTGAACAATTGGAAGTCCAACCCAAGTGGAAAAATGCTTAAAAGTTCTCAACTTTGTTACAGAATAAAAACCACTAATCCTTTTAAACCCCCTTTTCAAAAAAACCTAGAAAACAAAAAACACTTGAAACCCAGATCAAACAAGTTAAGCACTCCTTGTATAATGTGTGTGCAAAAATAGAGATAAGAACTCACTTTAAATATACAGAAACTTGAAAACAACACCACGCTCCAAACAGTAAAATGAGCTCATGGCATTGGAACAAGCTTTTTCATTTGTGTCTTTTAGAGATGGGTAGGGGCAGGGGTGTTGAAAATATTGTTGACCTCAAATTTTCACTATCGTAATAAAAGTATTATTAGAATGCATCCAGGTAAAAGAATAAAAACACCTTGGCTTTTTTATTTTATTTTATATATAAGTAACATCTTGACTTCCTTTACTTCTAAATTCCAATATTTTCTCATTCCAAGAAAGCAAAAGCATACCTTTAGAGAAGGAGCAAGTTGGATAAAGTCTCCAACAACGAAGCCGTAGACTTTTGCGTTACTTAATGCCATTTCCACTTGTTGAGGATCAATGTCAATAGCAACGTGATAGCACCTATATTACAACAGAAATACATGAGCCCACTCCAAGTACCTGATACAGTTTGTCCCAATAAAGGAAAACATTGGTCAAATGCAAGGTTAAACATACTAAGATTGGAAGCCAAAAAGGAAATTACACAAAACTCTATCTATTATTGTTGTCTATCAAGTCTAATACTGCAGGAAAGCATGCGAGATATTACTATATAATGTTTGGAGGTTTGTCTATGGGTATCCATTAGGCTAAAGCCCACAAGCAATGCATTGTTTGGCTTTCAATTAAAAGTTTGCATTAATAAGTCATTTTGTAATGATTCAAGAATGAAATAGAGTTATAATCTTATACGATGGACAGATATCGTTAAACTTGTAACATTATCCAATACATCTAAAAGCCCTCTGGGATGAGAAGCGAATAAGATTTGAAGCAGTTTGCAGATTCAGAATATATTCTCAATTTTGTACCATGGAATTCCACAATGAAAGAAAAAGGGAAGATCGGTAAGTAGCACAGTAAATGGAGAGTTCTGTTAGGCAACTAAAACTCGTTTAAAAACATGCAAAACCCTATAATTATTGGCATAAAGGAAGACAAGATAGAGGGTGGACTGACAGACCTGAGTGAGCCTAAACAGATTCACATAATACAAATTCTGTGTATGGCACTTATAGCAACTCCAACCAAATTACAAAAATCATTAATCCATGAAACAGGAAATATCAGTTTCTTGAAAGAAAGCAGGATCTTTCAACATTACCGAGGAAGAAATACATCAAAATTACAAACCAGCCTCGTAGCAAAATCAACAAAGAACAAATTTAGGTCTAAAATGGAAAAATAACATCGAAAAATCAGATCCCCATTTTCAGAACACGATACAAACAACGCACCGTATTACAAAAATTCCAAAAAATACTTCAAAATAATCATCACAAACAGATTGGAAAGAACTAATCGAACCTGAATGAGGTAGGAATTGGACGAAAACTTGGACATTCAGTAGGGAACAAAGGTTAATCGATCAGCTATTGGAAGAAATAGAGAACAAGAAACACACCTGATATTGACGATTGAAACCCTAGAAATTACTCACCCCAGTTCCCACAGCCTTACGAACAAATAAATGGAGCAATAATCGATCATCTTCTCTCAAGGACAGCAACAGCCACTACAACAGTTGAACTGTACTTCCGCCTTTCCGACAAAGCAACAGAAAACAGACCTCAGTTGCACATGATTACGGAAAAATTGCTTCCAAAGGCTTAAGAATATACAAGCATCAAAAGGGCATTTCCGTCGTGATACAGTACTCTCAAAGTCAACAAATTTTTTAAAAAAAACCTGGAGAATACATAGGTGAGATATCCCCAAATCTCCATGATCCGCCCCAGGAATAAACATCTCACTAAAGTATTATGGTACTTTGGTACTTGAAATATTTCATCTTGGTAGTGCCAGTTAGCCATTAGTACTGCCCGTTCTTATGCTAATGTGAATGAACCAAAAGGAAGAAGAAGAAGAAAAAAACTGTGAACAAGAAGGTTTAAGGGTGTGTTTAGATACCAGTAATATAGATACCTTTTTCCCTATCATTCAACCACTGGCAGTTTGGGCTTAGTGTATGTCTACAAGCCTTAAATCTGGTTGCCGGATAAGCAGTCATGACTTCCCACACCTGGAAAAACCCCTAAAGAATAAGAAACCAGATTCAGGATATGAAACACAATAAGAATGCTCTAGTGTGTGTGTGTGTGTGGTGGTCGAACTTTTGCTTCAACCATAACAATTGTCACTTGATTAGACATGATTTAAAGGGTGTTTTCTTGTAATGGATGTTTTTTCTGCAATCTAAGGGTGTGCTTAGAATTAGGAAAAGGAAAAGAAAAGAATGAAAAATGTTAGTTTCTGTGATTTGCTTCAGCTTTGATAGAGTCTCTTATTCTCCCTAAACACAGTAACTTAAATTCTTTACTTTGCTCTGCAAATATAGTTCATTAATTATCTATAAACTAATCAATAAAAGAAAAAGTATCCATAAAAGCTATAAGCATTACAATCAGGCCAAATGCATATGTTTCAACTATCATATGAATGCATTCTTGCTACAATATATTCAATTACCTTTCCCAACAGTATCTCGTCAATGTGATTGGCACCATATATATCTGATGTACAATATACCAAAGAAAGAGATTCCTTTGCTGCGTAAGTAATGCAACACCGTCTTTATCAGAGACTGGAACTCAGATCCACGCACCAATAACCCAATTTTGAGGCCTGAGAAGAGAAACAGGTTGCACATTTGTTAAAATCAATGAGACGGAAAAGTGTCTCGACAACACATTTGTGAAACTCACCCTTAAACTGCCTAACCCCAAGCTATAAGTCAAGGGCTTTACTTCCATTCCCCCAATCACTCGTATTTGGTTATTGTCCTAGTACATTAATCAGAAAATGTCTGAAATTGTAGGGCAAGGCGCGAAGGTGGTATTGATGAGTGATTCAGAGTTGGAGACTCATGTTGAGGCCATCCATTTTTTTTTGTAAGTATTTATTTTGTAAGTGAGGCCATCCAAACAATGGCGGTAGGTATACCATTTGCAAGTCTAGGGGATGGTATCCAATGCCAGAAGAGAAAATTAAAACAATGGCATTTTAGGTATACCATTTGCAAGTCTAGGAGGTGAAAAGTATGTAATCTACTCACATATCACCCTCTCTCATCCACAAGTTCAGAATGTCATGTTCATTGGTGTTCTAAGATTTTTCCATTCTCCTTTACTTGACATCTTGCTAATGAGGAGTGATGTTAGAAATGAACCGATTCGATTTAGAAAATGGAAAATAAAATAAAAGACCTAACCCTGCAAATTATTTTATCTGCCCCAGTCTTCTGTAACTGTGCTTATTTTGTAAGTGGAAGAAAGACAAATCATAAACAACTTAACAACAAAGTATTTTTCGCTTCTGTAAGAGCCCCATCGCAGTTTGGGAAAAAGAAAGCTTTCAGGTTTCTCACCAAATCTAACCAAACAGAAACTTCATCCAACTAATCTGACCATAATTAAACAAAAAATGAGGAGCGCGAAAGGTCACACGAACTTTTAGGATTCTACAAGACTATGCTAAAGCCAAATCCCTATTTCAGTGCATACGTTAGACGCTATCCATTACAAAACAGAATTGAGGCAAGCCCGAATAATAGAATCAACAAAATTCCTGTTAAAAAGACGATATTAAGCCATATTCTTAACAAAACATTGAGACAACCTAGCACGAATAAAAAATTCCATGAAATTCTAATTCGAAAGACGATATTAAAACAGACCTTTTCCAGAGACATAACCTGCAATCCCCTTTCTTATTCTGCCTTGCAGGTTTGCAACCTTCCAGATTTGAAGCAATGTAAAAACCCCACCGAATGTCATTCTAGTAGAAAGCTATGTAACATTATACGCTGATTAAATGCCCACATCTAATATACAAAGCACTATTCATGCCCAATTTACATGTGGGCATGTAAAAAAAGGAAGGAAAAAGAGGGCTAGGGTTCGAGATTGAAGAACAGCGAAAGGGAAAGAGGGTTACAATTAAAAACCTCACCTGATTAGGCAAAAAGAAGCTTTGACGCTGGTGGGGAGGAGAAAAATCCATCAAAGAAAAGCTAGCATACATCCGAGCATGGAATTCATGTCTATTACATGCAGCACAAAATCGAAAACCAAAGATGACGAAGCCAGAGAAATCAACCGACTACTTCTCTATTCTTGGCGAAACCCTTTTATCCACAGCCGCTAGAACAGTGCCTACCTACAACAGTGCTTTGATGATAACACAGTGATCGCGCGTACTTTTTCTTTAGCCTTGTCGACAAAGTATCGGAAAACAGCCAGAAAAGAAGCCGGAAAATCAGGAATCAAATCGGCCGAGGAAGTACGAAGCGGAGACGTACAGAGAAATTGAGTAAAGGAAGGAAAACATAAATACCTAAACTACCCCAACATCAAGACACGCAAAAACAGATTGTAAGCTTAATCTTGATGAGGGCAATAATGTAATTTCATATCATGTCTTGGCTTACCATGCTAGGTGCTAGGTTCTTTTATTACAAGTGTATTGATATATATATATATATACTAGTAATAGTAAATAAAAAGGGTTAAAGAAAAAAGAAAAGAAAAGAACTAACTAGAAGAAAAAGGAAACGGTGAAGGAAGAACGAGAGAGAGGAGCAACTCGCGTACCCCTCTGGTTAGATCCTTCGATTACCGCTGGATAACTTCAGTAGGTAATTTCCTCTTCCCTCTCTTTCTGTATTCCCTACGCATGCACCGCACGTGGCGGTGGCCATGGCGGATCTTCCCATACCTTTTTCCCCTCTTCTCTCGACCTAAATCAGATGTAGGAGTAACAGTAGCACCGCCGCTGCTGTGCGAGAAGTATGTTGTGTATCTTTGCATCTAGTATAAAATTAGAATGTGTGTATATATGTTCATGTATGCACTGGTGTGTTTGGGTATAACTATAGATATATTCTGCATATGAGCTTTCAATTATTGAGGTTTGAGTAATAGCTGGTAACGATAGTTTTGTCAGGAACTCTAATCAAGTTGATTTACGTAACTTGTAAGTTTTGACCCTATATTTGCATTACAGATTCTAACTCTACTCATACTATTTAGTTTAATCAGACTCTAAGAACTATGGTTTGATCCTGGAACTTATAAAATTGAGAATCAGGATCAGCTCCTATAGTTTGGATAAAATTTGTATATGAACTTGTTCTTTAAAAGATTGTGTGTCGTTTAAAGTAAAGAATTGTTGTTACGCGACCGAGCCACCTCCAAGCCCAGTAGGCCGACTCACAATCGAGAAGGCCTAAAGAAAAATATATCTCGATTACAGTTTTGAATGTATTATGACACAAAGTAATTGGCAATAGGTTGGTTCAAGGGATAAGAACGAGAACAATCCAAGTCTTTAGCTTAGCTGTCAAGAAGTTAAAGGTGAGATACTCTAACCTTGGTTATATTGCTTTCTCAAGGTATAACCAAGGTTATAATTGGCAATAGGTTGCTTCAGGAGTGAGTGGCTTCTATTGTGAGCTATTTGCAACCACAATCTTGATTTGGGTAACTATAGATGTTTCTTAACTTGGCTACAATCAACAGTTGGGTAGAGCTTGAAACTGTTTACCTTGAAACAATTTGGTAGAGTTCGGCACCACTACCTTGATACAGTTTTGTAGTGGTATTTTAGAGTTTCCCCGTACAGTGTGGTAGAGTTTCTTAGATCAGAGTTTTTAATAGCAATGGCATCATTTTCTTCGTAATACTCCTCTATCAACCCAACAACCCACCTTTCCTAAATTTCTCCTCTCTCGACCCGAAAAAAACACCATTTACTTTATCTGGTTTACCCACGAAGCCTGCTTCATTTTCCTCGCTGGAAATAGATCGAAATTTATCCGGCGATGGTGAAGTCAGTGAAATGGGCTGAGAAGTTTTTGGGTTTTGTTGGGAGGGGTATGTTGGGAGCTTTAGGGGGATTTGTTGGGTTGTATTTAGTAATTTTGTGAAAGCAGAAAAGAGTTGTGGGTTGTATGGAGAAAATAAATGGTTCTGAATAGAATCAAAAACACTGTTTACACACATGCTTTTAACACAGATTTGCATAAATTTTTGTGGGGCCCATTTTGGAGTCCCACAAAAATAATCCGAGCCGTTTATTAATTTTACAGTATTTTTTAAGCAACCCCTAAAAAAATCCGCTCAATAAGATTAATTTAAGATTGGATGCACTTACATTTATTCTATTGAGTTTATTTTTATAGGGTCGCTTAAAAAAATATTTTAAAATTAATAAACGGATCGGATCATTTTTGTGGGACTCCAGAATGGGCCCCACAAAAAATCTATGTAGAATCTATGTTAAAAATATCTGTGTAAGTAGAATGACTCAAATAGAATCACCATTTCTCATTATTAGGGCTGCGCACGGTCCGGATTGGATCGGATTCCTATGAATCCAATCCTAATCCGCGAGTTACGATTTTTTGAAAATAAAATCTGTGTTGAGACCAAAAGTCTCACGGTTCGGTTCCATGAGTCACGTTTCGGTTCCGGTTTTGTCCATGGATTGAATCAACCAAGTACTTCATCCTCTGTGCGAACATAGTTTCGTCTTATTATGTACTTCGGATGTTTGTATAATGGAAGCTTATAATGTGGTTTAGACATCGTTATGATCGAGACTTTGGACAAACAAACAAACGTGAAAGGCCTCTGTAACATAGATGTTTGATATCATAGTGATAGGGTATCATACAAATATACTGATGTATATACTCTATTAGAAACAAGGTCATGCCTAAAGGATAGAAAAAACAGATTTAACCCATATAACGTGTCCTACAGCTAAATAATACTCCTATATTTTTCAAAAGTTTGTATCTCAATACATATTGTATCACTACTGAGACCTTGATTTTAAAATTCCTTTTAAGATGAATGACATTATTGGAAATGCATGAATTAATGTTAGTTTTTTCTATCTAATTTATTAGACCTGTACATTTTTAGAATGTAACAAATTTCCATTATTGTGTACATGTTTCATAACTTGGGTCTTGTAGTGCGGCAAAAGATGTCTAGTTACAAATAATTTATAAAAATAGGTGTAAAATTATAATTATTTACTTTATGTTACATATATATTACTATTATTTTTTATTTTTCTAATATCTCACTGTTCGATTAGGATAATTCACGATTTTTAAATGAAAATCTAATCCTAATCCGTATCTCACGGTTTTTTAATTTTCGAATCCGTGTCCGGACCATTAATCCACGAACTGTAGAGACCCGGAAAATTTTAAAAATTGAAATGATTATTAAATGTCCAATTGAGAAAGTATGGTTTATTTGGTGGTTAATTAGATTGAGGATTGAAGAGAAAGAATTGAAACTAGAGGGAGGGTGTGTGTGATTTAGAGGGAGGGTGTGTGGGGTGTAGGAGATTATTGGGGGCGACTATTCGCAATCCCGTATTTTCTCCCTTAGCCCGTTAAAAATTTCCAACTAATTACAACATGACCCCTAATGCAAAATGACCTACTTACCCTTATACCTATACATGGAATGACCTACATGCCCTTATGACCAAAACCCCTAAATTATGGTCTTCCCCCTTCCCCATCAAAAATCAGATTCACTTTTTTTTTTAAAAAACACACAGACGACCCACTGTTCTTCATCTACTCCTGTTCATCTTCTGTTCCCCCTTACAGTTTTCTTGCACGTCGTAATCATAGTCGTAATCTTCATAGCCATCGTCATAGTCGTCTTCATCATAATCAACTCCATATTTTACTTTTCGAGGCATGTTCCTAATCTCTACAAAAAAAAAAAAAAAACCCCAATTAGACAATGCATTCTTTATTAGGCAGGTCAAAATCTAGGTTACGAAAAAAGCACGATAATACATACCGTAAATAGCTATTGCATTAAACTAGAAAAAACATGGATTTTCACACCAAAAATCCACGGCGCCGGGCTATCCTCCGCCTGGGATAAACTAATTCATCTATCACCGCATCTATATAGAATTTCTAAAGAGTAATTTATGTATCAAGTTCTCATGAGTTTTTGCTCCTTAACATGGATTTTCACACCAAAAATCCACGGCGCCGGGCTATCCTCCGTCTGGGATAAACTAATTCATCTATCACCGCATCTATATAGAATTTCTAAAGAGTAATTTATGTATTAAGTTCTCATGAGTTTTTGCTCCTACAGTAATCTACAAAGATCGTTCTTTTACTTGAGAAGAGACATCTTAAAAAAGAGAAACCCTAGAAAGAGAAAGACATTTTTTTTTTCTTTCCCAATCGTCGATTCAAAGCACCGCTTGCTAAATAAAGCCGCGGATTGTAGTAGAGATCAACCTAATTCGCTCAAAACCCTCGTTAACTCTCAAACTCGCATCCAAATTTGTTTGATTTGGGGCTAATCACTTGGGTGGATCTTTTTATGGGTTGAAGTAGGGAAATTCTTGTCACGCCCCTCTCCTTTCTTTGCCCCTCTCCTCTCTTTGTACCCACGCCATCTTTAAAACATTCTTTCATAAATTTCCAAATTGCCTCATGTTTTCTCATGGGGCGAGCTATTTGCAATCACCAAATTCCTGAACGTAGCCTGTTTTAAACATGGTGAACAGTGCACGTGCAGTTTAAAACAGGCTACGTTTAGAAAATTTGTGGTTGCAAATATCAAGTCCCTTTCTCATTGGGTGGGAAAAAATTTCAGGTGGGTACCACGTGGTGGCTGTTCGGCGCATTCGAGCCGTCCTTTGCGTTTTTTTACTGCTCAGATTTGGATAGAGAAAAATGAAAAAGAAAGTGTTAGGGTGGGAAAAGAGAGAGGGTTTCAATTTGATCCGTCCAAAATGTATTGGATGACCCAAATGTGCTGAGCGGATTTCACGTGGGATATACCCATCCGACACCGAAAAATTTCTCCATTGGGTGATTCTATTTGCAACCCATAATTTCCCCATACAACTCATTTAAACTAAAGAGATAGACAAAAATGCCCTAAAGGTAAAGTTTAATTTATCCCTACGTTCAAATTGCACTTTTCACCATGTTTAAAACAGGCTACGTTCAGGAAATTTGTGGTTGCAAATAGCTCGCCCCATGAGAAAACATGAGGCAATTTGGAAATTTATGAAAGAATGTTTTAAAGATGGCGTGGGTACAAAGAATGGAGAGGGGCGTGACAAGAATTTCCCTGCTTCAACCCATAAAAAGATCCACCCAAATGATTAGCCCCAAATCAAACAAATTTGGATGCGAGTTTGAGAGTTAACGAGGGTTTTGAGTGAATTAGGTTGATCTCTACTACAATCCGCGGCTTTATTTAGCAAGCGGTGCTTTGAATCGACGATTGGGAAAGAAAAAAAAAATGTCTCTCTTTTTCTAGGGTTTCTCTTTTTTAAGATGTCTCTTCTCAAGTAAAAGAACGATCTTTGTAGATTACTGTAGGAGCTCAAACTCATGAGAACTTGATACCTAAATTACTCTTCAGAAATTCTATTTAGATGCGGTGATAGATGAATTAGTTTATCCCAGGCGGAGGATAGCCCGGCGCCGTGGATTTTTGGTGTGAAATCCATGTTTTTTCTAGTTTAATGCAATAGCTATTTACGGTATGTATTATCGTGCTTTTTTCGTAACCTAGATTTTGACCTGCCTAATAAAGAATGCATTGTCTAATTGGGGTTTTTTTTGTGTGTGTAGAGATTAGGAACATGCCTCGAAAAGTAAATTATGGAGTTGATTATGATGAAGACGACTATGACGATGGCTATGAAGATTACGACTATGATTACGACGTGCAAGAAAACTGTAAGTTACTTTTTTCAGTTATGAGTTTTGAATGTAGTGTGTCAATGGGCATCACATTTTATTTTAGTTCATTCGGAGCATTCGCTAAGTTACGTATTTCGTTTCTCGCCCCTTCGCTTCTATGTTCCGATTCGAAATTTGATGCTCAGGGGTCTTCTAGTTTTGTTATTAAAATGGTATAATGAGATATCGTTAAACTTTTTACTTTCGTATCAGCTTTTATGCTTAGATGTTTGGAATGATAATAGCGCTCTGGTGGTTCAAGGTATAGATATTGTCAGTCTTCCAATTACTATGTGTTGTGATGTACTGGCATTACTAGGAGACAAGAGTTAGACTTATTAATGGTCACAGTCATAGCTTGAGTTCAATTTTGAAGTCCATAGTGCAAGATTGGGTGAGAATGTGATGTTTATCAATAACTCAAAGTCGTTTTAACCTGTGTCCAATTTCTACTGTACTGAATATCAAATTAATCATCTTTAACTTTCAACCCATTCCTTATATGATGTTAGTTTAGTGGATAGGAGTCATAGGAATAGTTTATTTGGTTGTTGATTCTGAGTTTATTTTATTGAAAGACCCGGAGCAGAATATATCATTCGGTAAGTATTGTATGGTGGTACATTTATTAACTCACTTGATAGTTGATAGCTATTTTTGGTTAGCTTGTTAGTTGCGAAGGGCTAGCACATCCTGTTTAACTTGAAAATTCAGAATTTGAGACCCTTACCAGAACATTCAGCCCTTTATTTGGTAGAAAGCATTTTTGATGTGGGTATTAACAACCTCGGTGACACTGATTCGTGGAGCGGGAGTGAAAGCAAGAGCGAGAAAGCGCGTCTGTAATCTGTATAAGTATTTTCGGAGCAGGTGTGAGTGGCTTCAAATTGCGCATACCTATTATGCAAAGCAATATTTGTTGGTTATCTTTCAAAATAAGAGGGTAAAAATGTAGTTCTGAAGTAATATTGTGAAACCGCGCATTGCAAACACAAAAGTTTGGGGTTTGCAATCGCCTATAAAACCCGCACCAAAGTAAAAGTAGTTCCACATCAATGGTTTTTATGACTATGGACGCTTGTAGCCTCTATAAAAGCATCACTTGGGTTAGTCTCGGCTTTTTCTTTGAAGTGTGCTAAATTGGATAATGTGTGAGATTCGTTAGTCTAAATAGAGTTCGTTTTTCAGATTGGAAAGTCGAGTTTTCCACAAAAATGTGGAAATTTGTCAAGAATTGTTTCCAAATCCATAAGGCGCAATTAGAGCAAAGTTCGTGCACCTACCTAGGCAGATTAGGTGATATAGTTAAGAAGGAATTATCAGGCCTTTCTTGCAAAAAACGAGGGTTCAGCAACCTAAACCAATAACCCCTTTAGTTGATCTATGGTGATTGAGTGGTGTCATCGGGAACTCAGATTCTAGTTGTAATGATCTGACAACTCCTTTTTGGGGACAGAGGATCCCAATTCATGTTGCCGGTGAGATCACTGTCTAGTTGGGTAGTCTTCGTCTTTTAGATTTGCTATCCCTCGGCAACTTTCTTAATATTCTATGAGAGAAAAGAGTTCTCAAAGAAAACAAGAACACAGGGAACTACCAAACTTGAATTTAGGTGTATCAAGGGTGGGCATACACATGAGCTTGGGCTAGAACTGATTGGTATCGGCGTTCCAAGTATTTTAGGAGGTAGTTTTTCTCGTATTAGCAGACAAAATTGAACACTCTTCTCTTATGCTTGGCTTATTCTTATACTAGATTGCTGATATTTGGATATTTTGTGTGATAAAATTTTGTTTGAAGATCTGTCAGTGAAAAATTGATAATTGAGGTAGCTGTGGATGACCATTGGAAGCATTTTGTGTCTGGATTCAAATTTTGCCTTGGTTTACGGTTTACTTTTATAAGGCACATCATGCCCTGTAGAAAGGGGTTATTTTGGTTATTAATGAGTAAACTGGCTGCAAATAACTATTTTCTTTTCTAGATTTCCTTCACTGATTTTTTATGTTATGAAATTCCAAGGCTGCCTCTGGATGTGGGATCTTGTAGGGGTTTCCCTGTAGAAAGCGGGTTTGGATGTTTTAAAGTTGTATGTTTCGTTAGTTTGGCAGAGAAAGGTTTCTTAGGACTCCTTGAGTGTTTTGAGGGAGCAATTTGGAGGTTCACTCTCCTTGATATCCGAACATCTAGGCAGGTGCAGCAGTGCTGCAAGAGAAGTTCCTCAAGTGTAGATTTGTGTTTCCAAATTAAATCTGCCTTGCTACAATCGTAACCACTACTACCACTATTGTTAAGAATTCCAATGCTGTTATCAATGTTGTAGCTGTTGTCCCTGCCGCCTGTTATCGTTGCCATGCCATCTACCAACTCAAGGTTGTCTTTTCTTCTGTCTACTGTTCGCTATAAAGACTGTCTTATATTATCTCTCGTGTTTCTCCTCTTTGATCTTGTTTCCTGCCCTGTGGTAGCCTTCCTTTGGGCCTTTGGCCACCTTATTCCTCCTGTGGATATTACTTGTTGTAGCTGCATTCAGTTAAAGCAGTGATGTGGAAATATGAGAAGTTGGGAGAACTATGTCAATTTTTTTTGCCTATTTAGTTTTCCTACTGAAACCTACTCGGATTATGAAGCTTCAGTGTATTGTATGATGCCTACTTGATTGATACTGCATTGCAGTTGAAGAACCTGAGACAAAGCAGGAGACCACGAGGCCTGGGGTTTGGCATTGCCCCATCTGCACATTTGATAATGAAGATAGTATGTCTTCATGTGATATATGTGGGGTTCTCCGTAATCCTCTAGTTAATACTCGCAGCGGTATCAAAAATAATACAGGTAAACTTGATTTTAACTATGACCTTTTTCTTGTCCATTTCTTAGATGTGGTGAAGTGAGCTGCTGTATGGATAGGCCTATGCTAATCCATATTGCATGTGACGAGCACTCTTTACTTTGTTTTTTACTAGAGGTTTCTCATTCCCCTCCCTTCAAATACAACACACGCCAACAATCCCGAACTCTAAAGTGGTCCTCATGCAGGCAGCTCACATCCTTTTAGGCACAAATTCCTTAGTTGTGTCCTTGTTATTGGGCTCATCTCATTTTCCATTTCCGCTTCATGGAGTAAATCTTTTCCATGCAGTTGATGGCATGAGCAAATATTCTGGAGCATCCATAATGGCCAAGTCTCTTTTTGAATCATGGCAGCATTCAACACCCAACAAGACTCTAACTCTACTGCAACTCACTGATGAGTTTGTGATGGTTGAGTGCAATAGCTCCTGTAAGCCTGGCGGACATTCTAATGAATTGCATAGGGTTTTTAGCCGACAAAAACATTACCTGTTCAATATAGGTGTGCACATATTCTGAGACATGATGTTGACCTGTAGAGATGACATGCCTATTAACTCATGTAAAAGAAACATGACCCAGCAGTGCATAGAGCCAGAGATAGTATAGTTTTTTTTTGCGTAAATGGTCATCTTTAGAGTCATACTTATGAGGATACCATTCTTTTTCTGACATGATTTCTGAACTTCTGTCATGATGATGACAGCACCTTTCAAGTTTGATGCCCCCTCGCCAGATGATTTGGTATCAAAGGGATTGCGTTTGTCCAAAGCAGTTTTAAGAGGTATCCCCTTTAATGTTCTTTGAAACCTGGAATTTTCATCAAGTTATGTCCTGGCAAGGACAGCACCTTTTTTTTTTCTTCCCATTTTTCGCTCTTGCTCAGAAGATAAAACTGCTCTCATTGAGTACCAAAAGACTATTGTGGAAACTAGCAATACTGTTTCCATAAAACATACTTGCGTTGAGTTCTCAGAAGACAACATGAGCAATTTTTAGTAAAACAATCCTACTTGTTTCCGTAGCAATCCAACTGGAATTTTAGCCTGACCAAATGCCTTGGGGAAGTCAATCCTCTCTCTACCCCCCCTGTTTGACCTAGGCTTTCCCCCTTTTGTTGCGGGGAAAGCCTCGGTAAATTAGCTGAATTGTGGTTCCTCATCTGGGCCAGAAAAGGAAATAAACGAATTTGTTTTCTCACTATCAGACTTAAAATATGTGAGATAAGGATATTATGAGTGATATTTCTTGTTTTTTCAATGTATTAGTTGGGAATCTTGGTATGATTTACGTACATTGATTTTTCCATATATTTAGTTGGGAAATCTTGGTATCACTTACATGAACAATCTTTTTGTTTCTCTTCTAAAACTCACCATTTTTGTTGAGAAGCAAAACTAACATAACTGGAGAGCTATTTGTCTCATCATTTCTCATCCTTCCTCACCTAATTTGTTATGCAAACATAAGTGAGAGTTCTCCCTCTCTTCATTTCATATCAGTATCACTTATCACTTATCACCCAATCAGTCACGTCAAACCACTTGTTAGACTTTGACATTTCATATTATAAGTTTTCGTTAATTTTGGCAGCCAATAATAACAAGTTATCGTCTTCAGATGTTACTTCTAGTGTTACAGAGAAGAAAACTGCAGTTGGATTGCCCTCCAATGGTAAAAGATTTGCTAGCTCTTCAGCATTAATGTCAGAAGATAGTTATAGCAGTGTAGGGGAGAATGCCAGCTCTCCGTCAAATAAGGTTCAGCAACAAAGTCTTTCGACTAGTCTGAATAATATATCCTTGAATGTCAAACCTGGATCCTCAAAGAATGTTAATGCGGGAAGAGCTATATCAAATGCTCACTATAAACCTGAAAAATGGATGCTACCTGAGCCTGTAGAAGATAGACTGACGCAACTGAATCTTGCCATTGTAAGTCAACCGTCTGTTTTTGTTACATCCACAGGGTTAAGATTATTTGTTTATATGCAGGCAACTCCATTTTTACTCCTTTTTTGGCATGTTTGTAATATCATCACCTTTCAATTTATCATTGTAGGTTGGTCATGTAGATTCTGGAAAATCAACTCTCTCAGGAAGGCTGCTGCAGCTCTCTGGGCGAATATCCCAGAAAGAAATGCACAAATATGAAAAAGAGGCTAAACTACAAGTAATAACTATGTTTCTTTTTGTGTCATCCTTTTCTGGCTGTTAAAGCTTGGTTTGATTTGAGTTTTTTGTTATTTAATCAGGGGAAGGGCTCCTTTGCTTATGCATGGGCGTTGGATGAGAGTGCTGAAGAAAGGGAAAGGGGAATAACAATGACTGTGGCAGTTGCATATTTTGATTCAAAAAGGTATCATGTTGTTCTGCTCGACTCTCCAGGCCATAAAGACTTTGTGCCAAACATGATATCTGGGGCAGCTCAAGCAGATGCTGCAATTCTCGTTATAGATGCTTCGGTTGGTTCATTTGAAGCAGGTATGGACAGCACTGGAGGGCAAACAAGGGAGCATGCACAACTTATTAGAAGTTTTGGTGCTGATCAAATTATAGTTGCTATTAACAAAATGGATGTTGTGGAATACTCCAAGGAGCGTTTTGATGCAATTAAACTGCAAGTTGGGACATTTCTCCGGTCATGTGGTTTCAAAGATTCTTCTGTATCATGGGTCCCTTTGAGTGCCATCGAAAACCAAAAGCTGGTGGTAGCTGCTTCTGATAGCCGATTGCTGTCCTGGTTAGTTTGCCCGGGTCCATACTTAAATTCCTCACAGTTGTAACAATGGGAAAATTTATCCTTGGTATTCTTGATATCTTCTTTCTGAATAGGAAACAGAAGCTGATGTTCAAATGGCAGTTTGAATGAACCAAAAAACAAAGAAACCAAAATCAAGAATTTCAGTTTTTGTCTTTTCCTCATTTAGGTGCAGAAACAAATTTGAATTGAGATGCATAGGTATTTGGAGCTTCCCTCTGTGGCTTGAACTCGTCCAAACTTAGGTCAACTCTTCAGAGTCTAGCTATAAAGTCTTGGTTGCTTGATATTTTTTATGATTGAAATTTGAAGCATGCAGCTGATGATTGATTATCTGGTTCAACCCAGGCTGATAGCATATACAGTAGACAGTATGGTACTTGTGATTCAATGTGTTTTAGAGGCATTTTTGTAGAGACCCGTAAAATTTTTATTTTTATTTTAATTACTGAAAAGTTTATTAATTGGCTAATTATGAGAATATGGTTTATTTGGTGGATATTTGAGTTAGGGATTGAAGTGAAAGAATAGAGACTTGAGGGAGTGTGTGTGTGATTTATAGATATAGGGGTATATATAGGGGGAGTGTGTGTAGAGGATAGAAAATCCTCCTCTCTTTTCTCCTCCCTCCCTCCCGTCCGTCCCCCTCCCTCTCCCTTCGGCTTCTCTCTCTCTCTCACTCCTTCCACCACCAAGCTTGAAACCCAAAGAACCCAACTCCCTCTACATCTTTCTCACGTGCCTTTGAGTTCGTATCTTGCCCGGTTCGGCTCGGAGATAAGTATTTTGGGTGTATTTCAAGGTTCGAGTTCGAAGATTCGCGTGGCCTGATCTCTTTGTGTGTTTGCTCTCCGACTTCGAGGTAGGGATTTCTTGCTCATTCTATATGTTTATGAGTGATTTATGTGCTTAATCATGCCATTGATCGTCGTGTTTTGTTGTTGAGTTTGTTCTCGAAAATCTGGTAAATCGCTGCTCGAAACGTCGCCGTATCGATACGGGCTCTTTGCCGTATTGATACCATAAGAAAACAGAAACTTCAAGAATTGCTGATTTGCTCTCTGTATCGATAAACCATTTTGGCCGTATCGATACCAGAGCCTTATGAGCAGTTTTATTCCTCGTTACTCCTACTTCGATTGTTTTGAACCCCGGATACTTCTAACACCTTTTGGACAGCTCCAAACCTGTTTCTAGCATGCTCAATTGAATTCCTTTGGTTTGCTTAAGTTATCCTCGTCTCATTGGCTTTCCGTTGTTAGAAAAAGGGTAGTGACTTACTAGATAAAACTTAATCAAATGTATTTAGGGGATTGATGGCACTTGAGAGTCATTGTGGCATGAGGTGATGTACATAATAGGTATGTTAGGTGTTATGGCAAGACATGATGAGGGGTAGGGTGAAAAGCGTATTGTAGAGAGGTTATAGTGTATCGTAGGACATAAGGTATGACGTGGGGCGTTTTGTTGACCGATAGGGGTTTGCCTTGTGATGCGGAAGGGAATAGGGTAACTCGTGTCTTCGTGCTTCGCCTCGATTGATCATCCTAGGTTCCTTTGGCACTCGTTCTATAGATCCTTGTTTAGAACCTAGCCGGTGGTGTGTCATAGAGTTGTTATGGGTTCGATACGAAACGTAGGGCGTTGTAATAGACTTCGAGGAATACATAAGGTTTATTAATGTACGATGGAACATGGTTATGAGTTGTAATACATTGAATGACGATGAATGAAAGATTGTGACTTGGGGAAAATGTTGTTGTCTTGTATTCGAATTGATAATGTATATGTGTTGGGTGGGTTGCGAATGTTGAATTGAGGGTCCTGCAACGCAAGGTGTGGTAATGCGGAGACTCTAGAGGGCCCGCAACGCAAGGTGTGGTAATGCGGAAACCCAGGTGTAGAGAATTCACTGCAACGCAAGGTGTGGTAATACAATTGAATGTCTTACTTGAAGAAGAGAATTTGATTGATTATAGAAGTTCGTGTTGTTGTTCGAGCTGTTTATTGCTTGAGTTTGTGACCGTTAAATAAAAGAGATAAATGATTGATTTCACCGAAGTTTTAGAAAAGAAAGGAACTTGGTTTTGGAAAAAGGATTTTATGAAAAATCCTCCGGTATTCCTGAGCGAATCAACGGTTTCCGATATTCGTGCGCAGAATCAACGGACTCCGGCTATTCAAGCTCGAATCAACGGAGCTTGACCTGTGATGGTCATGAGTTTTCTCTAAACTATTCTGGTAATCAAAAAGAAAAGTTTTATGAAATGAGGCTTGATGACAAATGGTATTGAATAGCGAGGTTGTTCGTGGCATTCGTTGTGTTGTCATAAGAGGGTCGAGAAATCTTTGAGGTTATTTAGAACGATACGAGTCTAATGCTGCTTGAGATGACGTACGAATGGTTAGGGATGCCTCCAAGATGTATAGGATTCCATAGTCGTAGCTTGTCGGTTCATTGTGGAGCCCGTTGTATCTCTTGTCCGTTTACTGGATTCCATTTATTCTTGATGCATAAATCATCATATTTTCATATAGCTTGTGTAAAGATTTTCCTACTGGGCTAGTGTAGCTCAACAAAATCCTTCTTTTCAGGTTCAAATGCTGGACAATAGATTGTATGCATTGGTGTGCTTGGACATGAAGACTTTTGGAGGCTAACTTCATTGTAGTTGCTTAAACATCTTGTAAAGACCTTCTTTTTGTCAAAGATGGGTTTGTACTAATCGCTCTTAAAAATTCCTTTTGACTAAAAGTTTGTATTATTCTAATCAGGTTTGTACTGGTATTTATCTAAACTTGGGGGACTTGAGCTGTAAATAATCTTTTAGTAACTCTCTTTTGGGTATTATTTATATTATGCGAGGATCGTGTTTTGAAATAGTTTATTTATTTATGTTGAAAATCGAGGGCATGACAATTTTGGTGACCACACATTTTATCAGCTGATGATTGATTATCTGGTACAACCCAGGCTGATAGCATATGTAGTAAACAGTATGGTACATGTGATTCAATGTTGTTTTAGAGGTATTTAATAAATATCACCAATTTGGTGACCACACATTTTATCATAGAGATATGACTTATGAGAGGCGTGAGACCGGTGTCATGCATAGTGTTCATCTATTAGGTTCATTTCCTCACATTATTGTCATTCTTATTTGGTTGTATTTATCCATTACTAGATTCATTACTTCATTTCTCCCTTGATACTTTCACTCTACCTAGACCTCTTGGGAATAGGAATAAGCATTTGCATTTCGACACATATCATGGGCCTATGGACTGATGTAACTTCAAGTGGTTTAAGGACGAATGAAATTAAAAAAATTCCAGCAGCTTTAAGCTTTTAAAATTGTGTGATGCAATCCTATCTTTGGGTGTTGCCAAAGAGGCCCTAGGTGTGATGCCTAACGGTTTCTAGGTGTGAGGCCTAGACTTCTTTTCTCTATCTATTGTTCACATACACTGTTCACAGCTTTGAAACAGCCTCTGTTCTCTGTTTTTGTCGTCCTTATTTCAATTCTGTCCTACATCAATTGTAGTGTTAAAATTTTAAACTAGTTTATAGTCCAAATTGATGCTTTGTAATGAGTCAGAAAATGCACTTTTTTGTGTGTGTTTTTGTGGCAATTATGCAATAAAATAAAGCTTAAATTACAGAGTGCTACTTAAATTTTGTGACTTGTGTCTGATTGGTAGTATTGGGCGCATGTCCTAGCCCTCTTTTGTCTGTCAAGTGTCAATGTCGGTACCTGATTTATTTTGAAGAGTTCATGTGACATTGCTTATGCAAACTATGCTTTTAACCAGGGAAAAAGGTTACTTTTTAATCAAGTGAGCCTACTGACTTATTAGGTGACATTGCTAGCTTGCATGAAATTTATGTTTTGCTTGAATTTCTGGATACTTCAATTGGTTATTTCTTTCTTTTGAAGTCACTAGTATGATGTTATCCAGAATTTTATTTTGTCTGGACTTAATGAAGTTCAAAATCCGTCTGATTTAAAATTGCAGGTATAAGGGACCCTCACTGTTTGGTGCAATAGATTCTCTCCGGCCACCTGCTAGAGATTATTCAAAGCCTCTAGTGATGCCCATATGTGATGTTATCAAACTGCCACCGCAAGGGCTGGTGTCAGCATGTGGGAAATTGGAAGCTGGAGCACTTCGAAATGGATCTAAGGTATAGAAGTCTTCTTGTTATTTTAGGTTGTTGACAATGCAGTTTTAATTAGCTCCGTCAATCTTTTCCCTCCTTTTGGTTGGAAGGTGGGGTGTTATGCCTTCATATATATTTAATTCACCATTCTCTATCTTGAATTTGATTCTTAATTGGAAATAAAGTAGTTTTTGTACGCCATTTTTCAGCTAATATATCATGTCCTTGAGAGACTGAATTCTGGTTTGCATCCTTGAATTTTGAAGCAATGAATTTTGAAGCAAATGTTTTTGAAACCTTCAAAAGCTTAATGTTGTTACCCATGAGGAAATGACTCCTGATTGCGTTTTAACTTCATCGTTTCAACTCTCTCTCTCTCTCTCTCTCTCTCTCTCTCTCTCTCTCTCTCTCTCACACACACACACATGCATGTGTTGGGGCGGGCATCCTGTCATATTTTGTTCGAGTCATGTCATTTGGGGTGTGTTTGGACAAAAGTAGTGTTTTTCTAAAGAATGGATACTACTCAGGTTTCGGGATTTATTTTTAGTTTTTCGTCAAAATTTTCAGGATTAAAAATTCGTCGACAGGAGGAATCTGGAAAATATAAAAATACGAACCGAAGTTATAAAAAAAAAAAAGAGTCTAGATAATACAAGCCTAAAGACACTGAAGACAATGAAAAACTATCTTTTTCGAAGAAGTGAACTTCGAAGTGGATCAATCGTGTACAATTCGGGTTAACCTTGCCCAGAAGTAATCTGTTATCCTGATCCATTTCGGATACGTGAGTCCAACCTGAATTCAATATGCGAGTCCATCCCAAATCTGTCTCCTTGAAGTTATGAGTTAGCGGGTTAGGTCACATTTTTGTTCGTGTGAAAAAGTAATTGACCCATAGTGTTAACTTCGTTTTGTTTGAGCCTTGTTAACATGTAGTGTCCAAATTTTCCACCCCTATGCACGTAGGAGTTAGGATGACTGTGAATGAGGCTTTCTTGCAGGATTAGAAGTACAAAGGAGGTTTAAAAAAGTTATTTCTCTATGACATGTTATCCTGGAATTTGGAAACACACTTTGACTTGTTTCTCGGATTCCTATTTGTTTTGACTATGATACTGCATAAAACACCAAATTTAGAAACTTAAGACTTCTACTTCTATAACTCGTCGAAGTCATGGTTTGAATCGCAACGGATGCCCGTTGATTTTATACTGTAGGTTCTAGTCATGCCATCAGGAGACATAGGTACGGTGCGTTCCTTGGAACGCGACTCTCAGTCTTGTACCATTGCAAGAGCTGGAGACAATGTGGCCGTTTGTTTGCTTGGCACTGATGCAAGTCAAGTGATGGCTGGGGGTGTGCTATGTCACCCCGATTTTCCAGTTGCAGTGGCAAAGCATTTGGAACTGAAGATTCTCACTTTGGATGTTGCAACCCCAATTTTAATAGGGTCCCAGGTAACGAGGAACAAATTTTTGTTTCCTTTACAGCTGAAATGTTTCTATATGTGTCTGTTTTATAGGAGACCAAAATGGAACATTGGTTCGCTTTCGAAAATGCAACGTTTCAGCCAACACATACTAAAACGCAATGAAACATGTGAAATATTGAACTGTTTCAACATTTATTAGAAACGTCCAACAATGATATTTTCATACATTTCCATATGTTTTAATGTTTCCATTATCTTTGACTACGTTTTCGGGAAAAAAAAATGAAAAAATCGGAAAGTTTCAAGAACTTTTCCTTTTCTAGCTAACCGAACCAATATTTTGAAACATAATTCTGATCCTTATAGGTATCTGTATTCCACGTGAAGGAAAAATGTGTTTTTTTTTGTGCTCGGCAGGAAAAATGTGTGTTTTAGTTGTGAGAGTTTGGTTTCTAACCAATACACTTATTCACGTATTCTTTTGCTTGGCAATGAGAAGTTAGAATTTCATATACACCACGCGAGGGAGGCTGCAAGAGTTGTAAAGATATTGTCATTGCTTGATTCAAGAACCGGGAAGGTGACGAAGAAGGCACCACGATGCTTATTAGCCAAGCAGAGTGCAGTTGTCGAGGTTTGTTAAATGGAAATTAGGTTGAATTCCTCAAATTGGTCGCTAGCAATATATAAAGGCTTATATTCCTCAAAATTATGTTGAATTCCTCAAATTGGTATAGTCGTTTTATGTCTCTTATTTCAGGTGGCTCTTCAAGAAGCAGTTTGCGTAGAAGAGTTCTCGACATGTAAAGCTCTTGGGAGGGTGTTCCTAAGGGCCTTGGGAAGAACAATTGCTGTTGGTGTCGTGACTCGGATAATAGAGGAGCTGCGGGAATAGTGTTTGTTTTGGCACAGGAGACTCCTATGTCTTAAATGAGATCATTTTGGAACGGGTATTTTTGTTTTGGTACAAGAGAATTCAGTGGTCATTAAATCTACGGGCAAAATACATGCTGTAAGAACTGGTGCTGTACTTTCTAGTCTAAAGTTAATCGACAATATTTATTGTTGATAACAAAGGTAGATATTTCATTGGTAGGGTATGGTGTTGTACCTTTACAGAGTGTAATTTCTTGCATGCATTGAGCTGGTTGGTTCCCAAAGGCAATCTGTAAATTCTATTTATTTCTTAATTTGTTCATAAAAGAGGGTTTCAAGAAGTTCAAATTTACCCTGAAACCTCTCTCTCTCTCTCTGTATGTGTGTGCGCGCTAGGTTTTTGTTATGGCAGCAAAGTTTCTTTTCTTATCTTTGTTTTCCACAACCCGCTCTTTGAGAGAAACAAAGGCATCCACATCACACACTGTTAAAAAAGTTTCGTCTCTGGAAACTGCCTCAAACAGGTTCATTGTGAAAGAGAGGAATATTAGCAGGTTTGTAAACTTAGAGAAGAGATGCCGACTGCCTCTGAAATTTCACTCTCCATCATTGATTATTTCCGGAACAACAAAAGGTAGATAACACTGGTTGCTTCTGACTTATTAAGTAGGAGTATATTGATTTCTACTATTAGCAAATTTGTAAGGAAACAGAAAAGAGGGAAGTGAAATTCAAATTTCCTATCATTTATATAACAAGGACACAAAAAATTACTATGTAATGATTTTCGGAACTAAGACGCAAACAATTACCTAAAAGTATCATATAATTACACTTGAAGTGTTGAAAATGTTACTACAAATAAATCCGTTACAGAAAGCGAAAAGCACAATGGCACCGGCATCATCCCAGTTCATGATAATGATGTGTACAGAAGCATCTCCTTCCAAATAGCTGCCATCAACTCCAATTTTATTGTCTTGATACCCTGTAAGCACATTTTAGATGTCATAATGATGATATTTACGGTCAAGCGAATTGTCCAGAATAAGCTGATCTCACCTCCATTGCATATCAAGCCTCTGGCTCTTGCAAGGATATGACAGTTTCAAAGGCTCCAACCAGAGCTTTCACCTTGTTCTTCCTCTTCTCTCGAAGCTTACTGGCTGTCTCCTCTATCACATCGTTGTACGCCTGAGTCTCCTTCTTCCCTTGCCGCTGCTGTTGCTGCTTCCCTGCTGTATTTTCCATCTGTGTCTTTGTTTCTGTCACAGTATCGTCTACCTTCTCTCTCTCTTTGCACTCCATCTGGCTTCCTTCACCAACCTCCTCCTTGTCCAAGGACTTGTCTTTGGAATTTTCAGTTGCGCTCTCTTCTCCTTCCTTGTCATCACCATCCACTATCTCTTCTTGGAGACTCTCATGACTTTCATCTTTTCTGGTTTCTTCAACAATTTCTTCACCATCTTCAGCTCCTTCCACGTGGACATCCAGAGATTCATTTTGATTTTCTAAAACATTTGAAGGCTCAAATGTCTTAATTTCCTGGTTTTGATTTTTCACCGTTTCAGCTGCCCTGACTTGTGAACTTCCTCCAGTGTCGGCCTTTATATCCTCCTTTTGATCTTCTTCCAGTATCGGAACATGAGGTGGCAATTCACTTTTGCTCTCCTCAGCCTGTAGTTCTCTCTCTTCTTCGACATCAGTGGCAGATGGTTCTTGTTCCTCTTTATGACATTCAACCAGTGGAGCAGTGTCTGCTGTTAAATCTGGCAAACTACTAGCTTTGGTTGGCAGAGTAGCAGCGCTAGTAGTAGCATCGACATTTTGCTTCTTGACAGCGGTCGTCTTCTTATTGACAGAAGATAACGCATGAGATTTCCCCACATCCCTATGTGCTTTCAAAAACCTGTCCTGGTGGGGTTTTGACACAGAGGAGCTTGTTTTTGGCACAATGTTAGATGAGGACCGGACCACAGTTTTGTCCTTGGGATGAACCATGGTGTGAGATTTCTGCAAATGAGAGTTAGGTGACGGAGGCTTGTCAAAGGACCTTCTTCTGTTGAGAGCAGGTTTCTGGGCAGTGTTGTTGGAGCAGGTTTGTGTCTTGCCTTGAGTAGAAGGGTTAGGAGCTGAGCTCACAGTAGGCTTCAAGTAGTTTGGTATACGTTTCTCAGATGTGGTTGTTAAAGGCGCGTGTTTTTTATCAGGAGGGCGGCTTGGGGAAGGTGCACTGGGGCTTCTTCTACTGTTTGTGGCGGTATCAGTGTGCCGCGGATATGAAGGAGATGTTCCCCTCTTCTCCTTCCCGGGACCATGCTGATCTTTTGCTCGTGTTGCCATGCATCAATATCTAGGAATTAGTTCAGAAGAACCTGCATCCAGAATCCATAGTACATGGAGTTAAACTGTGAGAGAGAGAGAGAGAGAGAGAGATGATTCAACTCCTAATGAATTGAAAAGTCAATATTGCTTCACTATTTACCCGATGCCTCTTATTTTTACTTATTAGCATCATGCATCAACCAACATAAGGTTCAATTCGATCTCTTCATAGGCTTTAATCCGATCCGATCATCCACCTACACTAAGTCCATTCATGGGTCGCGTTGCACCACCTAAGCATCACTTTCAACAAGGGGGATGGCTATTGTGTAGTCTTATACACGTAAAATCTATCTGATAAGCTAAAATATAAGGTAGGTAAAATATAGGCATGCAAGGTGAAAGGAAAAATTGTGCTTGGAATAGACGCAAAAAACTGCAAACTAAGAGTGGTGCTCTTATTGTCATCACAATATGGTCCAAGGAGACATAAAATTGAAGGAGACGTTCAAGGAATTACCAAAGCTTCGACTGGAGAATACAGGCCATTCCTAATGGATTGGGCTGATTACTTCGTGTAACTAATCTTAACATGTTTTTGCTTCTGAAAGCATTGGCAGATTTTGTTTGACTAAAAGAGTTCTTTCATAGTTCCTTTTTGCAGCAGAAGTTCTTTCCAAGTATGATGACAAGAGCCCTGCAAAACTCCAACTAAAATTCTAGTCTCCCAAATTAAAAAAAGTTCCGCATAAAATGGGAAATGATTCTTTTTTTGGCTTGGCAAATGGGAAATGGTTCTTGAAGACATACAAGTAGGAATCATCAAAAACCAATTTCCCAATTAGGCAGATCAAACCTTGGTGTTTGTTTTCCTTGTATATTTTGGTTCTCTTAATACTTTCATGTGCGTTTTGTGCCCTTCTGTTTTATGTGCAAATAATTAACCGAAATCAAAATCAAAAGAAGAAGAAAGCAAAAACCATAAAATAAAATACCAAAAGAAGAAAGCAAAAAACGGGGATCGAGCAAGAAAATAAGAAGAAAAAGTAAGTTCAAACAAACTCTTCTGCTGTACAGAGTGATTCTTCTGGCTGAATTTCCCAAATTTCTTAAACCAGGTTGCGTTTCTGCATTTTTGCAAAACATTCACGTTTTGGGTGAAACTTTCCTCAATGTACTTTCTAATAAAGCATCTGATACACCCATAAATTTTTTTCCAGAAAAGCTTTCAAAACACCATAGATACTTTCTATTCTACTATATATCAATTTCATAATAACTTACCGACTAGTACGACAATCAAAATCAATATCTGTCTCTTTGTTGCCTTATATATCACTACAAATTAATATGCATAACTTAAAACCACCACATTCTATGCAATATATATATATATATTGAGACGGTTCCGGGGACCCCTAAAAAAACCCCGAATCTGTGCGCTGAGGGGCCAAATATAAAACCATAAAAGGTGAAAAGATTGAGTTTACAAGGTACACTTTTGAACATGATTATGAATCACAATCAAGGGAACTTTAGGAATCTGAACTCTATCCTATGAAGCATCATTGTAGTTTTCGCGTAGAATTTCAAAAGCAATACGTTTTTTCAAATTGCCATCCTGTACTACTAGGCCAACCCCTCCGGATGAAGAACGATTAACAGAAAGGTTTTCATAATTCGTTTCCTTTTTTCATATGGACCGATACCGAAAGGCAAGGAAAAAAAAACCGTAATATGCCTAATGCACCCTACCCAGGTCATAACAATTGAGATTGTGACTAATTCATAATTACTGTTTTCAGAACATTTTCAATAGTCTAGTTTGACGGATTTCAAAACTTGATGTCAAGGAAATCTTCCAGAAAAGGAAGTAATTTCTAAAAGAAACAATGGAAAGGAAGCCATTTTCGCTCAACATTAAAACAAGATGTGAAAATGAAGAGTGTTCTGTTTCCCAAAAAACTGTTTCATTTGAAATGCCCAGAAACAGAAAATGAACAGGAACGGGAACATATTAGCCTCCAACCAACCAAACAAAAAGACTCCAAAAACAAAAGAGAAAAGGAAAAAACCAACTGAATGGAAGATAATAGGAAACAATTTACAAAGTGGGTTACCTCTAGTTTGCACTAATCAAACACAGACACAATGTCATGGGGTATAAAAAGAAAACATGAAGAGGAGAGAGAGAGAGAGAGAGAGAAATGGCACGAAACCCATTGAACCATACCTTGTGCAAATCATCTCATGAGAAAAAGAGGCTCTTCTTCCACCAGAAAATTAGGAAAAAAGAAATGAAAATCTGGAGGAATTATGGGTTAGGGATGGGTGTATATGAAGAAGGGGAAGGAAGGTTATGGATTGTAGGAAGTAAATTATAGGAAAAGAAGATGGGATTTGAGGGTTTGGCCTTTTATGTTTGGTTGGTTAATTAATGGTCTCGTCTGAGCGTGAATTATGCAGGACCCAAGATCGTGTCACTAGAGGGTAGTTTTGTTTTGTGGGACGCCAGAAAGAAAACAACTACAACAATATTTTCGTTCAATCACCCAACCAACCGAAACTGGAGGTTTGCCATTACAAAAAAAAAAAAAACAACTTCTGAAAACAAAAACAAAAAAAACCAAAAAGTGCCCCCAATGTAGTAATGGAAAATTTAATGGGTGCTCATGGGGTACCAAACACCGTGACGGAGCTGCAAAGGGGCTGAGGGGACCGGCACCATCCTAATTTATTAAAGTAATGTTATGGAGTAATTATTTGTATATAACTAGCATAAAAATTCCTCGAAATCTCAATAACTTTGATTGCATCTAGTCAAAAATTAAAGTTAGGTATCATTTGTCGTTTAAATTTTCTCAACTTCTTTCAATAAAACAAAAAGAGAGCAAAACATTGGCCATGCAATTGTGGACCGAAAAAAGATTCTCACGTAATGTACTACTCCCTTCGTCCCAATTTAAATGTCCCCCACAGGAATTCGTGCATTTTCAAAAAAAAAACATATTTCTATTTTTTATTTGCTTACACTATATTAAAGTACTCAATAAGCATTTTAATTTGGTGTAAGAAAATAAAAATAAAAATATGTAAAAATATATATTTTTTGGATTTGAAATTGCACGAATTTCTGTAGGAAATATTTAAAGTGAGACAGAAGTAATATTGTAACTAAAGCCGCACTTTATAAAATATACATTTCTTTAACAAAAATATTTTTCTTGAGTTAATGTTCTTCGAACAAAAATCATGACTCCGTCGTTGCTGTAACGAGTACAATGCTAGCTAGTAGCTTAGAAATCCATCTATAGATATGACCTTCCGAAGGGCGCAGTTGGTTTTTGGTATGGGATCGTCCGCGTGTGTTCCCTTATGGAGTAGCTGTGCTGACACATTTCATCTCAATTTCTTCCTTATCCATCAACACAGAGAGAGCGACAAGACCTGATAATGAAAGGGTAAATTACATTGACATGAAGTTACACTATCCCCCCCCTATATTCCTTAAAATCACAATGCCACCCCCTGTTTGGTTCCCTGCACTCTTGTTTGGGAGCCCCATGTTTTTACTTTTTGCATTTTTCTTTTTGTAATTTTGGCCTTTTGAATTAGGGTCATTGTATTATTGAATGTGTAAAGTGTTTAAGAGATATTTGCAGGAGTGGTGTTTAGGAGATATGTACAGAATAAATTACGTAGGCTTTTTTATGTTAACCAAAATGAGAAAAATGAAAAATAAGAAGTCAAAAAGCTCCTTCAACTCTACCAATCTTGGTATTCATTTTGGGAGGGAAGCCATATATACAAGCAAAAGCGAAAAATGAGAAAATGAAAATGTGAAAAATAGGCATCCAAACAGCCTTACTGCCAACACTGAGTGTTAAAGCATCTAACTTAAAACCAATTGACAATGAGAAAAGAGACCAACCAGACCCATGTACTAGTTTTCGAGATGATAACTAACCTAAATGGAACAAATTCCAACACTCTCCTACACATGCGACTCCCAACTCGCACTTGGAGAGGTTAGTAAAGAATCCTGAAATACGGATCACAACAAAATTAAGTGCAACTATGGTACAAACGAAGGGAAACAACCTTCGAAAACTCAACTTTGATATGATGTTGAAGTATCCAACTTAAAACCAATTGACTATGAGGGGAGATGCCGCCCAAGTCCATATACTAGTTTTTTGAAGTGATAACTAACCAATGTGGGACAATTCCAACAATGAGGGCTTGCCACATAGCTATTAATACACAACGCATGCTCTTATTTTACATGTTTAGCACTACTCTGAACTACATTTTCTTAAGAAGGCTTTTGTGACTAATAGAATAATAGTACATAACTTCAAAAAGTCATGAGGAAAAAGGCACAAAAATACATTGCAAATTACTAGTATATTACAAAGTAGTAACAAACAACCACAAGAATGCATAACTCAACTTTATTTGGTACGCACTTGTTCATACACCGCAAAAATTCATAGCCAATGCTACAGAAATACATCTATTGTAGTGTGGTACATTTCATGTGTACAATATGTCGACATGGATTTTTCCTCATACAGAAGCTTTCTAATTTGGTCTTGGCTAGATAACCTTCCATTAGTAGCCTACAGTACACATCAGGACAATAGTAAGGAAACCATAGCATTGGCAGATTCCGGCCCATCATTGTTTACACTTGGTACAATGTTTCCAGGAGATATAAATTTGACAAACTCTTTAAGTTCAGTAAAACTGCAATGCTCACTGTATGGAACTTCATACCTGGAGAATAGGGAAACAACATATCGACTAGTCACAATTACTTTCGCTAAGTATCTACAGAATTATATGAACTTAAATTTACACGCACACAATAGTAGTTGCCAAGGAATTGTGCAACTATTATGATCTGGAAAATAACCAGTTATCATTGTTAACCGTACTGTTGTGACTATGTACGTTGTCCAACGTTCACATCCAAGTTCCAACAATAATAAACAAGTGAGGTAAAGAATTGAGATTTGAGAAATTTGCATGAAGCATTAGACTTGACAGTTACAACAGTTTGAGGCAAATCCAACAAAGTTGAGCTTTTACACGGAAAAAAAAAAGGTTAAGCAGGTAGATGCTAGATTGGTTCCGTTCAAATTTATCCAACATAGACCATAATTGGACCTATTCGAAACATGACAAATGCTTGAATTGCTTCATTGCTTGGCTTTTCAAAAAATCAAAATTCATTATCAATATGGCAAATAATTTTCGGATACTCTACTTTTAATGCTCTGCACAAAAGCCAAATAAACTAAATGTGCCAGCATCACTAACTAGTAACTACAGTTCCAGCATAGTTGACATGGTTGGAACAACAATTTTAAGATGCTGTTACTACCATTTACACAATAGCAATCAAGTAACTAACCAACTCTCTGTAGCTAAAAACTAATAAAAGGCACTTTGCCGGTCATACTAATCATAGAAAGAATGAGGACGAACATTGCTACTGAGTGAAGGATTACTTGAATTTTATCGATTCACCGGAAAGCAAGTGAAATAAATTCTGAACAAGTAAATGTGTAGCAACTTGCAAGGACAATAGAAGTTGCATCAAGAAATAGAAGTTTGGGTAGGCAACTGAGGCAAGTATCTTCCTATGATTCTATCCGGGGCCGGGCCACCCTCAGCTAATTATTTCAGAATAATTTGACCAGAGCTGAGGGTTTGAGAAGAAACAGAAGTAGTTCTAAAAAATTACAAGGGCCTCAAATTGTTAAAAACTAGTAAAACATTACCTAACAATGGTACCCTGCTGCCACCTTCTTCCTGAAGACTTCTTCTTTCCTTTACCGAATGTCCAACCAGTTGGAGAGAAAGCAACTATAAGACTGAACCGATGCTGATCAACAATGCCAAACACAAGTTAGTGCAGTAAAAGAGGAAAGAAAAGAAAAGAAAAGAAAAGAACCTTAAGGTGAAACATAAAATGGGATCTCTCTTCTTGTTTCCCCCCCTTCAGGCCTTTATGTTAAAGTGGACCTTTCTAATGCTATTTAAAAATTTTAATCCTTCGGCTCACCTAAGTGCTTGTAAAATATGGAAGGGTTGTTTAAGTTTTGGTACAGAAGACAAAAGGTTCTCCTAAGTTCTGTGTATGAGTAAGTTCTCCTCCATGATATTTGTCATTTGTTTTCAAAGAATTCAAGGTCTTGAATCCTTGGTTTTGTTAAAGACTTCAATCGGCACAAAATTTGGGCAAGTTCATGAATTCTGACACTTTTTGTCTTAAGGTTATTCTTTGTTACTTTTTTGCGGATCTTGGTCTCCTAAACTTAAAATATGGCTTACCGATCTAAAATAATAGAACCGAGGACTTGAGAAGCATATCCCTCAGGCTTTACAACTTGACTCACCAGGGGGAAGAATGACTCACATTGTGTTTTTACTTCTTAAATCACTGGCTAATTGACACTTCTCTTTATTCAGGTAACCTCGTTCTTTCGGCATAGCCATTATGGCCTTCCACATATAATTCTTATTACGGAGTCGTCAAAAAGCCTAAACCGATGTCACGTCAAGAAACCTCAAATTCATGAAACAACTTATATGAAATGACTATGTGCGCCCATACCGCATACTGACTAGATATGCATTTCAATCTTTTGAAGCTCGCTAGTGTCCACATAGGCACAACATGAATGTGGCTCTCCTCTTCATTTAACGTGAACCACCGCATATCTTCAACAGAAAGCCCCAAGCATTCCAATAGACGTAGCTTAGCTGCAGGGACGTAGACTTTTTTACGGAGAACACGAGCCACCTCTAGAAACAGCCTTTCCTTTCCTGTTAGATAAAAAAATAATTTAAGGGCACGTGAAGAGCTGCGCCATACAAATGCTAGAATCAGACATGAACTTTATATGCAGTATGCACACTTTTGAATCTGGAATTCCATTCGAACACCAGAAGAATAAATCTCATCAGCAGAAAACACCCCTTATGAAGGAAATATGGAGAAAACACCCCTTATGAAGGAAATATGGAGAAAACACTTTCTTTCTTTATGATTCTGATTTGTAACAAAAACTTCAAATAATTGGAGCACTAACAAAATGGCCAAATTCTTCATCGCATTGGCATATTGGAATTGGCACGAGGAAAGCGAAAGAGAGAGTAGAGCACTACCAACAGTGTAGCTACCAATCAAGAAAAGAGTTTTGGGGTTGAAAGCTTCAGCTTGGATAGCCTCAATGACAAACTGAATTACATCCTCCTGCTTTGGGAAGTCATACTGCATTGGATGTGAACAAACTTCAATATTGACTCATGTGAACCATTATCTAACTTTTATACAATCACGATACCCAATAGAAGGTTAAGTTATAAATTTACCTGGGGATCACAGTAGGTAGTATCAAGTATGAGGGTTTGGACACGGCAAGTCTGCAGAACAGAGATCTTTGTCATTTCCTCACAGAACCGAAAATCTCCCGTGTGTAAAACAGCCTGGCCATGTAAAATAGGAAACAAATCAATTTCAGAACGAAGATGAATATAAAAAAGCAAAACAACTATATGTTGTTTCAAGTCAATTCCAACCACACCTTGCCATTGGGTGATTCAAATAGTATAAGTATCGAACCAGGGCAGTGGTTTGCATCAAAGCATGTCACATCAATGCCAGAAATACTGATCTTCTGGTTGATTGGTAAAACTTCTAATTTGTCCCAGGGAATCCCAATTTTCATATTTACTAGCCTTGCTGTGATAAGTGAGCAACAAATCTTCCCATGAGAAAAAGACCTAGAGAGACCTTGATAATCTGCAAAACAAATGGAAACAAAAGCTTTGGATTTGCTGGGGATGATGGTGTTATAGACAAAGCAAAAACACTAGAGTTGACAGGTGAATGTGGATTACAACAGGTGTCTATTGGCGGCGGTCCTAGACCTTGATTAGGGGTTTGACTGAGACTACAACAAAAAGTGAGCCTAGCAGACTATAACCAGCAGCCAGTGGAACCCACATAGGTGGTTAACATTTTATTATATGACGAATCTCAATTCTTTGCGACCTCAGTAGCAATCTGAGAGTTGAGGCAATGCAATTCATCTCTAATTGGATATAGCCTCATCTTAAACTTTCCCTTTGAATTTCAGAAGCTCTGTGCACATGTGACTCTTATTAAACCCAAGCCCAAGGATAACAAGACATGGTATTGCAAGTCTATGATCAGTTCTCTTCTCCATCTAATGCCTCAGATCATAATACGTTCTGCCAAAGTCAATGCATTCAAATATTAAAAAGTAAATGGTTCAAGACATAGCTCATCTACTAGATAATCTAATGTATTATGTAAACCAACAAGAAAGCAGAAAGAATAAATGCATCAAACAATAAGATGATAGTCAAGGAAAAACAAGATGTAACTGGGTTGACTCATAAATGTACGTTAATAAGCAACTAACATAATTCAGAAGTATATGTCACTGTCACTACAATGCCTTTTGCATGACACCAAATAATGCAGCTAAAATACTAATCGAGTAAAAGTGGACTCACGGTCTATATGAAAGTGAGTGAGAAACCAATGCGAACAATCTCTTCTAAGATATTTGAATGCATCCTGCACAGGAATTTAAGAAAAATGGAAATGCATCATGAGAGACAAAAGGCAGATAAAAAATAACACACAAGGAAGAAGTGGAAAACAAATAATTTTCTTTGTCAATTCCATGCATCATTGCAAATTTGATGAGCCTCAATTGCAAGCAACGGAAGGTTGTACAAAGCTGCCTTTGTATACCTATTACACAATCTATTGGTTCAAACTTCAAACTCATGCCATTATGTACCATAATGCCAGGTACATTTAATATAGAAGCCAAATATGAAATAAGCAAACAAGAAAGAAAGAGGGGAGATAGGGTCCATGATGAGAGTGGCGTCAAGCTACGCGAAGAAAGCCTTTGGAAAACAATAATATAGGAAACGACGAAACGCAATGACCTATAAGTAATCCAGCACACTTTTATCAGCTTTAGCACTTCTCAAGGGTAAGCAGGCGCATTTGGTGAGACAGAGAGAATCATAATAGCAGTTTTGATTACAATTACCACCAAACAAACAAATTAAATGGCAAGTATTATAGATGGACAAAAAACAACTTACCACTCGAAATGGAGTTCCTGGTACTTGGCACCACTGGGGAATATCCCTTAGTTTCTTATGCATGACATTTTTTCTAACGACTTTCTGCTTACGCCCAGCATTTGAGTGACTTCTTTCAACCTCACGTCGTTCGCTAGAAGAAGTGCAATCCTTTCTCCTGTGACCAACAGAACCAGGAAAAAAATCGGTAATCAACTTGTTCACAGCTGGTCTGCTAGTCTCATCAATTGCATCTCTAGAGGCATCAGTTCTTATCTCTGCTGTGTTGGTACTTTGTTTCCTAAGTTCACTGAGAGCATGAACAATCTTTTTCCGGGGACCAAGTGCAGTAACACCCATGCTGAAGAGATCCTGCACAGGAATCAGGAATCTAAGGGGTAAAAGTTGCAAAGTAGCGAAAGCATTTAAATTAATGGGTATGGAAGTCTGCAGCGGCAACAAAATGTGTCAAAAATCCCTGAAATATGGGATGGATTGATTAGCTTCATTGACAAGCCAAGCCCAACCTAGAATTTGAATAGGCAGCCGCTCGGGTACGGACACAGGACATGGAGACGCAAACTCGTCATTTCTCCCCCAAAAAATAGGACAGGGGCATGTTAAGGACATGTCAAATATGAAGCACTCCCTCCATCCCAAAATGGATGACAATTTCAATGCTTTTTGTTGTCCCAAATTCATTGTCCATTTTGAAAAGTAAAAGGGACAAACCAATTGAATTACCAACTCTGCCCTTCTCTTTAACTAATTAAGCTATCAAAGCAAAAGGACAAAATGAGTAATGATTGGAGGACATTTTGGGATAGTTATAATTTTAAAATAGTAATGGTTATATAACATAAATTCTTTGGAATTCCTAAAATGGTCATCCATTTTGAGACGGAGGGAGTGTATTAATATTCTAGCTATATCTTAGGATTTCATAAAAAAGTTGAAAACATTATCTATATCAAATTGAGATAAACCAAACACAGTGTTAACATTTAGGAAGATACAACTCAATAGTCACTATGCAAGTATATATGAACAAAAGATAAATGGCAATCTACTCTCGGCCAATTATTAAAACCTACATTTTGACCTCTTAATGTATCCCCAATGAATCCTAGAGTATCCACAAACGTGTCCGACTAAAAGAAATATATGAAATACCGAACATGTATTTAGCCTTTAGGTGTGTTCACCACATGTCCGGGAGTGTCATGTCGTGTTGTGTTCGTGACCAATGCGTGACACTTGTTAGGCTCGGATACGTAAGGCCGGTAGATGTGGCTATGCTTCTTAGCCCAAAACCAACCTTAGATGCTGGCTGAAACATGGGCGTGGCTACTAGTTGAAGTGCCAAAGCAAAGCCAAACAAAGAATCTAATAAGCTGACTACAGCCCCATCCAACACTTCTTTCATTTGAGGTTGCTCAATCAATCACATAGCAGGTCAATTATCATAGCATGTGGGGCTGAACAGTTGGACATGTGTATTATTTTTACAGAAATGTGTATCGTAGCCACATATCATTTTACACGATTGATATACAAGTTTTCAGCACTAAAAGTGGAACAACCAAATCCAATTAACACGGGATGAGGTGAACAGGTAAACTAGATGGTCTAAATTGTTACTCAACCTCATGTGTTAAGAACTAAAATTGCTGACACATTGAACATAACTTGATCGTGCATTAAGGATTGAAGGCTTAACATAAGGTTAGTATAGGCAAATTGGAGAACCTTTGATAAATTTGCAAAATTGAGCTAGCCATGTTCCCCCCTTTTAGGTCTTAGGACACCATTCATGCTTTTGCTCACTACTTGCAAAACCAAAACAAAACAACGAAAGAACTAAAATGTCCTGTTTCTACTTTGAGTAAACAAGTCTTGGTCAGTTCTCGTTTCTGAACCATACCTCTTCTGTCAACCACTGTAAAGTGTCCCAATCGATTTCTTCCTGAACGAAAATCTCTTCATATCTAGCAAGTCCCAGACTGCATAGCCATTCTAGAACAGGGTGCACACCTGTGTTTTGCCGACAAGCTTTAATAGGAGATTTATCAACAACTTGCCCATGGCAATGAGGTTGTACATCATTATTGGCACAAACCACCTGCCAGAAAGAAGATAGAACTTCAGTACAGAACTAAAGATAGATTTAACATATTATAGCTTATGGTATTCTCTTGGAAGATCCAAATTATCATTTTTGTTATCATATAAGAAGGAACACGTAAATTCATCAGTGCCAACGAAGTCCAAACCCCACGCACGAGACAGTGAAAGGGCCTAGTATTATTTGGAGGAATGATGGACCATCACATCTGAAAAAGCAAAAACTTGGATACTCTATAGTAATGCTTTTTTTTACCTGTGTGAACCTTAGCCCCACATCGGAAGTAGTTGATAATGAAGGGTTTTATTAACATACATTGGATGGCTCGCCAATAACGAGGATAAGGCAGGCTAACGTAGGCGATATGTCCATGTTGAACAGTTCACTTGATAAAGGGTATAGAATTTGTGCCAACAATCGACATGTGTAATAGGACGTACACCACAAGTAGAACTCTAATAATATACCTGCAATGCCCTATGAAGCATTTTAAACATCAGGCTACCCAATATACTAAATAACTATTATTGCCAAATATGAATGGTTTCTAGGCCCTTGTCTCCTAAAAAATGGACTTCAGATGAATTTGACATTTTAAACTTACGTACTAGCACAACACTTCATACAAATATACTAGCACACGACACTTTTACACTCACATAGCATCTATATAAGTTCCAAAAAAAATGTCTTGGGCCAAATTATTTATCCCCGTGGAATACTGCATGTTTGTGAGTGATTGAACAAGTCACGAAAATCAGGTATTTTTTACGCGAAGCAGAATAAAGAAATTTTAAACTGAAGCAGAAGAATTACATCGGGAGCCTCCTCCTTGTCAAGGCAGTCATTAGTATGAACCTGTCGTAACTCATCAGTCAAACAAGATATGTCAGACCCACAAAGGGGGCAATGCACTGGAATCTCACCGACATGCACAGCGGAAAAATCGTCACTTCTGTTTGATCTATCGTCGTCTGCTTCCTCAGAACATAACTTGAGTAGCACATCAAGCTGTGTGCAATGCTCCTCTTCCGACTCTTCACCAGTTTCTTCATCATTACTACTAAAGGAATCACGGACTATCGACTTCAGTAACCTGGACTCCAAAGAATTAGACGGATAACAAACCCCTCTCTGATCCAATCCCTTTCCCTCGGAAAAACACTTGGAAGTAGTTGTATCAGGAGGAGAGACAATAATATCCTCTACGGTCGACTCTATCGAATCTAAGCCGCAATCAGCGTATGCTGCCGCGAATCCATAATCCTCATCATTCGAAGCACGTGCGGAATCTTGGTGTGAGTAGATGATAGATGGTTTCGCTACTAACAATGGGGTGAAATGGGTTTTTGAGTTAAATCCAGGGTTTTCCTTGCCCCTGACAGAGGCTTTCACTTTGGGTGTCGTTGATGAGTCATGAATGGTGGAATCCAGGGGTTTCTTGGAAGATTGCGAGCAGCTAGGGTTAGTGAGAATTGGTGGGATGTTAGTGCTAATCTGGGTTAGAGGTAGTAGATGACAGCAGCTGGGATCTTGCGATTCATCGTCGTCGTCGTCGTGGTTAGGTGGAAACTTCCAAAGGAAAGGAGGTTTGGGCTTCCCGGAGTTGGAGGCCATGAGATGAGATGGAGTGAGAGAGAGAGAGAGGAGGTCTGGAGGTCTGTTTTGGGAGTGAGGTTTTTCTGTTTCGAAATTTTGAACAATTCATGCCCAGGGGAAATATGGAGGGAACTCAAAGAGTCATTTTATTATTCAGCCGGATTGAGGCTGTGTGCTGTGCACCCGCTATGGGCCCACTTTGGATCTCATTGTTTAACCGAATCGTTCATTTTGTTCGTCTCAATGTGTGCGTATTTGACACAAAAATCCCATTTGATTAGACATCAATAACTATTTGATCGGTGAGCATTTAACTTACAGTTTTGTTAAAAAAAATTCCCCTACAACAGTTTCACCGCTAGGGATTTAAGTTTATTTGACAAAAGAGAAAGATATTGGAGTATTTCATTTAAATCTGAAGGGCAAAGATGCGTAAACATTAGAGAGTATGGAACCCTATGGGGACAAAGCAGTAGTCCATAGGTCGGACATACGATCGGAAAGGGCTTTTCTTGTGCTAATATGCACGGTCCGATTACGATCATTGTTTTATGAAATTAAATTCACACGAAAGGAAGGAGTCCCTATGTGTCAAACAATCCTGAATCAAAACCACAATATCGAAAGGCAGAATCTTAGTAATTTTTCTTGGTGAATTCTCTATGAGATCTTAGTTCTTAACATTTGTATGTAATGACATGAACATGATATCATAATCGAAAGTTCATAGTCAAAGGTGATAGATTAAAATACAGAGCCAATTCCGATAGAACGTCCCATTGCCCATTGGTATGTGTCCAACTTAAACAATGCAGCCACAAATACAAAGTGGAAGACAACCTGAAGAACCTTTTACATAACTCTTTGACCCCCAGAACTTGGAATTCTCCAGAAATAAAGTCTACGATTACAACATGCACGACATTTTATACAACTCGTCAGTATGTGAAAGTGTTTCATTGGCAACTAGATGGATTGCTAGTTTTCATTTATTAATGAGACGCTGCCGCATATGCATGTTGTACAAAATGATGTTCATGATATTGTGTTCCTAGACCTCCTCCCCTCCTGATAACTTTAAAAAAAAAAAAAAAGGAGTTATTTTCTGAATCTTTGCGGTGTACTTGGATTCTTCCAATAACTACAAAAGTGTAGCATTCTTGAATCTAAATGGCGCAATGGTGATGAAACTAGATAAAAAAGAAAAGAAAAGAAGAAGAATAGAGACCGTAGTGATCATAAGATATCTAATGTGTATCCTTCATTTGATTTGGATATTTTACTTAGGGGTGGGCAACAGGTAATTTTGTGTCATTTTTTGAGTTATGTATCAAAATCTTATTTATGAAATCCCAAAATATTTTTCAACTCATCAAATTTTTCGTGTCATTTTCGGGTCGTGTTGTCATGTCAAAGAGTCCTACGTTTGGCTAAATTTTTATTTTTTTAGTTGACAGTTCATCAAATTAATGTCCAATGTATAAAATTACCCATAAAAATGTTTATTTAATGTTTATTTTTAGCTCAATTATATGAATTTATTTTGTTTTTCGTGTCAGACATCCCCACCCCCTAATTTTACTTCTCATTCGCGTGCAGTAGGTCTTCATACCATTGTATTATATGCACTATATTTATTATAACCGAATTTGTTGCCCTGTCAATAAAGAAAAAGATATCTAAAGGAACTGTCACTGGAATTTTCTTTTATTCAAAGGAAAAGATACCTAAAATTCTATTGTTTTCTTTTGCAAATTGTTTATATGATTCTATTCGCAAGGATCCTGAACGAAGATGGTAATTCTCACATAATACCTCCGTCCCCCAGAAGTTATTTGGCACGCCAAACGAGAATTCGAAAAGAAATCATTTTTGACAAAAGCATCAATTTTTTTACGCATTTTATTAGTTAAAAATGAGTCCTTTTCATTTGAAAAAAAAAAGAAAAGAAAATTTCAGTTTTTGATAAGAATAAATGGTTTTCAAGTTCTCATTTGATTACCAAGCAATCTTTTGAAACAGAAGGAATGCGAAATCGAGCACAATTTTGCACAGAAACAGCCACTTATTTCTCGAGAATTGATGGAAAACATGCGGCTCAACATCATTTGATTGAAAAGTTGACCCAACCCCTTTTTAGAAACCCTCCACTTCAATTTGTATTTTGTCACGAAAAGCAGACATGAGATAAAAAACTCACCCCGTTCGCTAACTAAAATAAGTAATTTTTTGAATTACAGGTGATTTATTGTGAGAGAATGATATGTCTCGTAAAACGAGAAATAAGTACTTAAAAAATAAAAACCTTAGCGGAACGGGACAACGTTTGTACCCTAATTCAAGTTGATTCTATTTAGCTAAAGCAAGGCAGGGTCGGGTCTAGAGTACTTTAATTTGGCACACGACACAACAAGATTGACGAATGGGCCGCGCTGAGCATGGCACGACCCAAACACCTCTAAATAGGATCAAAATCAACAATTACTGATCTTCTGCTAAGCTCAGTAGCCTTCAATAAAAGAAATTCCTAGGTCCTCTACATTTTGCACTTTTCCTTCAAGAGAAAAATTAACACCAACACAAGAAGATTCAAATATACAGTACTTCAAACAAACATAACAAGTATAATCCGACCAATATGCCGTACGCCCTTTAACTTTCTCTTCTATATAATCAATAAGTTCTATGCAACAAAATTTTCCTTTAATACAGCAAGAAAGGATCTTTACTTTTCCTGTATTTAGCATTGCAACAGGGAATTTTACAATATAGAACAGCAGGATCTCACCATGCGGAGAGAAGGTAAACCTTACAAAGGCTAACAAACTTTTGTGGTCCAACAATATTCAGAGCTGATATTTGCTGTATATACATTCATATATGGCTATACACTGTAATCAAACTTCGATTACCTATCACGTAAGATGGAGTCAGTCCAGGAAAGCATGACATCCCGGGCAACAGATGGTAAGTCTGCAAGTTACAGAAGTTACCACACTCAAAAACATGAACATTAATAGGAAACAGCATTTAAGTTCATATGAGATTTTAACAACCTAATTATTGAGCCGAAGAGGAAAAAAACTAAATTGATCAGTGCTCAAACTTCCATATTCAATGAAATTTTACCTCGTGCGACCTCCAAAGCCACTGAGGGTATATCTATTTGGTCTTCAACCAGCCTATATACATCAACAAGCTACAAAAAGACACAATTATCCACATTTGAGAAATCTCATAATCGAACAAAAATGTGAAAATAGAAAAGAACCCTTTGTTATTAAGTACCTCTTGAATGTGAAGCTTGGAGTCTTCAGTCAAAGCAAGAAGAAGCTGCCTTCGAATTCCTTCATCAATTAGGAAAAGGCGAGCACCATCCTTGATGGTGTCTTTCAAGTCCAATTTCCTATCTATCTGCCAGTTTTTTGACCCCTGCCTGCCAAATAGAAGCAAAAAATGAATGGTAGATCACGAAAAATTCAAGTGGGGTAGAACATTTGGCTGCTAGAAAGTAGAAACAGGCCTCTTAAGCAGAAAGAAAAGAAAATAGCAAGTGTTCCATAAAGATACGTACGTCTTATTCACTTGAAATGCAGGATTGCTGCTCATCTTTGTCACGTTTTCCTTTGCCAAAACAATAAGATTTTCAAGCCGTTTCCACTGGAAAAGATCATCTTTGAACAATACCTAACCCAGGAAACATATTGTATCCAAGAGAGGAACTCATAAGTTCTCATAACAAGAATACTTCTAAGGACCTGAAATAAGGAAACCTATAATTTGTGCAGATTACAAGTGTTCGCCTAATCGTTCAAGAAAGATCATCAATATAACAATTCAAGAGGCCTCCATTAGACACGCTAGACTAGATTATTTGCATGATGCTTTATTATGAAGTGTGAAGAGGTTTATAGCATCCAGAAGACTAGAACAAATTGAACAAAGAGGAATAAAGGAACAAGAAATTACTCAAAGGATTGAGGTGAGCAATCTGACATTCGGAGTAGGATTTACAATTGGTGGACAGTATTATATATTAGGGATGGAATTTGGTTAAATATGTTAACATCTCAATCATTTACCAGTTCAATGTTTTGTAAAACCCTGTCGATATCTACATGCTAAGAAAATCATTTTGTAATCTGTTTTGGAATATTAGGATGTGCCAACTACAGGAAACTCCCTGAGCTAGAGGAACTTGAAGCCATAAAGTCTCTGAACCCCACAGCACTAAAATAAACCAGCTTCATATAGATAAGAAGAGTCTCCTCAGTCATCTAACTATTACACCATACAGACGGCAACTTTACAGGTGAGAAGTCCTTAGTCAGGGTTCCTGACTGATTGGTAATGCCGATGAAATGAACAGAGGAAAAAAAATGTATGCTTTATTGCTTTCCTGTTTTCTATATATAAACCCAGTTTACTTTAACATGGTATCAGAGCTAGGTTTTTTGAGGCTTTTCCCCTTTGTTTGTGCCATAGTTGCTCTTTGTTTCGTGGTGATCCATATGTTCCGGATCTTTTGTTGACCTCTCCACGTGCAAGTCGAGGGTCGCACGTGAGGGGGAGTGTTGGAAATTGTCCCAAATCGGTTAATTATCTCATCCAAAACTAGTTTTATGAGCCTGGGCGGCCTCTCCACTCATTGTCAATTGGTTTTGAGTTGGATGCTTACAATAAATGAAATGAAGACTTTTTTAGGCTCTGTTTATGCCAACCTAACCTAGAAAAATGTGTAAATCTGTTTTTGCAAAAAATGTAGTATTATTTAATTTTTGGTTTTGGTTGCTAATTCGAAACATTATGCATAAACTAATATTTTTGGATGGATGAATTAGTTACCCAACTTAATGCAAGCCAATTAAACCACAATCATCCCATGGATTTAGTTTACCCAAATGGATTAGGCATGATAAGCACCCGATATTGCCAAATAGGGTGCGCTAGGTCTCTAGTTTAGTTTAATTTCATCGCTAATTTAGTTGTTTTTACTTACTTTTGCTCGTAGGGTATTTTAGTTTCGTTTTGTAGGAAAACCGTTTAATACCAGAGTTTAAAGTCCAAAACGTGTCAAAGATAATCAAGGCTCAAAGATGATCAAGGACGGAGTCGCCGGGACCCAAGAACAAAGAGTCAAAGACCCGAAGGTAACCCGACAAGATGAAAGGCCGAAGCAAGAGTCAAAAGATGCAGTGATGGAGGTAAGCAGCTCGGTACCGGTACCCTTTATGCCTTGGTATCGGTACCGAAGTGATAAGGAGTAACGTCGAAGCCAGCTCGGTATCGGTACCACCTACTTATTCGGTACCGAGGCCTTTGCAGCAGCCTTAGTATGGCTCGGTATCGGTACCACTTCTCTTCTCCTATCGGTAGGGGTGTAAACGAGCCGAGCCGAGCCGAGTTTCGGCGAGCTCGAGCTCGGCTCGTTTACTTAACGAGCCCAAAACTCGAGCTCGAGCTCGGCTCGAGCCTTAACGAGCCGAGCCCTTAACGAGCCGAGCTTAGTCATTTACTAAACGAGCCTTCCTTAACGAGCCGAGCCTCCCTTAACGAGCCGAGCTTTTGTCGAACGAGCCGAGTTTCACTCGGCTCGTTTAGTTAACGAGCCGAATAGTCGAGCTCGAGCTCGGCTCGTTTACTAAACGAGCCGAGTCGAGCCGAGCCGAGCCGAGCTCGCGAGTAGCTCGGCTCACTTACAGCCCTACCTATCGGTACCGAGTGGCCTAGCACAGCAGCTTAAGATGTTTGGTATCGGTACCGAGGGCTTCGGAGGGGGATTTTTGGAGCATCTTTGGAATATTCCGTGCGCAAAACTTGGAGACTATAAATACCCGTGATGTCACATTGTACAAGAGGATTTTGAATTGCATTTTCTAGATCTAGACTAGATTTTGAATTACTTTTTGAATGTTCTAAATGTTCTTCATTTCCAACCTTTAAACTTGCATTTTCTGGTTTGAGTAATTTGTTTCTTCCGATCTATCATATTATCTAGTTTATTTCAAGTGTTGTTATTTCAATATGTTAGCTAGATTTTTGCTTGTTTTTATCTTCCTAGATATGAGTGAGTAGTTTTCCAAGGTTACGTCATGGGGTGATTAGCACCTCATGGCTCGAGTAAAATTGCGTTTTTCGCCGTAAAGTTGTAATCTTTGGTTCAAAAATCATCACATAGAAAAAAAAAATGGCATATAGAAATGGATGCACGCTTGCTATATCTATTTCGTACTGTATGTATCTCTTTCACCGTTGTTGACATTGCATGGTTATTGCTGACATGGTTACTGGTGTTAGAGAGAAATCATCAACCTCATTAACTTGTTCTGTTGGAAATTGTCCCACGTCGGTTAATTATCTCCTCCAAAACTAGTATATGAGCCTGGGCAGCCTCTCCACTCATTGCCAATTGGTATTGAGTTGGATGCTTTAACATGGTATCAAAGCTAGATTTTCGGAGGCTTTTCCTCTTTGTTTGTGTCATAGTTGCACTTTGTTTCGTTGTGATCCGTGTATTCCGAATCCTTTGTTGATCTCTCCACATGTGAGTGGGGGGGTCGCACGTGAGGGGGAGTGTTGGAAATTGTCTCACATCGGTTAATTATCTCCTCCAAAACTAGTACATGACCCTGGGCAGCATCTCCTCTCATTGCCAATTGGTATTGAGTTGGATGCTTTAACAGGTTCAATGGCACGAGAACTATGGCTGGTGACTAGTGTTGAATCTTCAATTGCAAATTGTTCCACTCTTTCTCTGGTTCTGGTTCGTATGAAGTAACTATTTTTGCAAAAAGAATTTTCCTAGTTGTAAGGGTTCTTATGCGCATAATTTGTAGTAAACAATTTTCGGAGTAAAAATTTACAATTTGAGATCTAACTCAACTTACCATGGCGATCCGGTAAGTTGTTTTTACTACAAACTCGAGTTTTAAGTTCACCAGAAGTAGAGAACAACAGTTTGCACTTAAAGGATCGACACAAGTCAATGTACCTTTGCCATTGACCAAGTCGATGAGGTTGATTCAAGGTTTCTAAATCGCAGTATTGGGATAATTACCAATATTGGTGCTGTGGCCATTTGTTGTCTGATATCAAATGATGCATAGGTAAATAATGGAAATAGCAGTACTACATTTAGAACCATGGGTTGGTGATTAATTTCCATCATCTGTGACCATATCGGGAATAAGTATTGTCAAACCAAACCGAGCCTTATGTCCTAATCACTTGGGGTCGGCTACATGAATCATTTTCCTCCATTGGGCTCTGTCAAGGGCCACTTGTTCACACAAACCCATTATACTCATATCTTTGCGCATCACAGTATCTAATGTCAATTTAGGTCTACCCCTCCGAGTAGCATTGCTACCCAAAACTATCATATCCGCTCTCTTAACTACTACATTTCCTGGTCTACGATAGACATGCCCAAACCACCTTAGCCTATTTTTCCTCAACTTCTCCTCTATAGGTGCTGCACCTACCATCTCACGAACCGTTTCATTTCTAATCATGTCTCGTCTAGTCTTACCACACATCCACCTCAACATTCTCATTTCCGCTACACTCATTTTGCTCACCTGTTGTTTCTTAATAGGCCAACATTTTGTCCCGTAAAGTATCGCTGGTCTGATAGCAGTTCCATAGAATTTTTCCTTCAATTTTGTGGGTACCTCTTGTCACATAGTACACCAGTAGCGCTCCTCCACTTGAGCCACCCCACTTGGATCCTATGGGTCACATCATCAGCAATCTCTCCATCTCTACTAGTAATTGAGCCTAAGTACCTAAAATGATCACTCTTTGGTATCTTCTGGTCTTGGATCATCACTCTTTCTTCATGCGCACTGCTGGTATCACTAAACTTGCACACCATATACTCAGTTTTACTCCTACTTATCCGAAAACCCTTTGACTCTAATGCTTCCCTCCAAATTTCTAGTTTCGTATTAACACCTCTAGCGGTTTCATCTACGAGGACAATATTTTCTACAAACATCATATACCATGGGATATCCTCCTGAAATTGTCTAAGTCAATTCATCCATAACTAAGGCAAAAAGGTACGAGCTCAAGGCTGACCCTTGATGCAATCCTACAGTGATTGGAAATTCACTCGTTTCCCCTATTGGTGATCTAATGGTAGTGACGGCCTTACCCGGTTACATAATTTTCAATGCTTTAACCACTTCGAACTTTTGTATTCTCCGATAAAACTCACATTCTATGTTCTCGCCAGGTATATACACTTCCTCCTCACCAAAGCCTCCTTTATGTTTCTCGTTTAACAACTTCTCGAAATACGACTTCCATCTATCCCTGATCGCCTCGTCTTTCACCAACACAACCGAATCAATACCTTTTATACACTTAACTTGAGAAACGGCTCTAGCTTTTCTTTCTTGCAGCTTGGCAAGTTTTTAAATAATCTTTTCTCCATCTTTATTATCAAGTCTAGCATAGAAATTCTCATAGGCTTTCAACTTGGCATCTCTAACGGCTTTCTTAGCTTCCTTGCTAGCTTGCTTACAACCCTGAAAATTTTCCTCATTCCAATTTTTTTGCCACTTTTTAAAGCACTCCTTTTTGGCTTTTACCATGGTTTGAACCTCGTCATTCCACCACCATGTCTCCTTAGAAATTGGGCATTTTCCCTTCGACTCCCCAAGAACTTCTTTCGATTTTTTTCTAATACCGTTAGCTATGGTATTCCACATATTGTCACTATCGCCTTCCATTCCCCACCGTACTTATTGAGACATTCTTTCCTTGAATACCTCTAGTTTCTCCCCTCTTAGACCCCACCATTTAGTTCGTGGGCATCTAGTTTCCTTTCTCCTTCTATTATTCCCCTTGAGACAACTATCTAACACCAAAAGTCTATGCTGTGCCACTAGACACTCTCTGGGAATAACCTAACAATCCTTACATGCCAAGCGGTCTGTGCTTATAGCAAGAAAGTAGTCGATTTGGCTTCTATTGGCTTCACTCTTAAAGGTAATTAAATGCTCTTCTCGCTTCCTATAGAGAGTAGTCCCCACTATTTAGTCAAAAGCTACTGTGAAATCTAAAATCCTCCGACCACCTTCGTTAAGGTAACCAAATCCAGAGCCACCATGCACCTTCTCATACCCTTGCTTATGCACTCCCACATGACCATTGAAATCGCCTCTTATAAATAGCTTCTCCCCAAAAGGTATCTCTTGAACCACATCATCCATCTGCTCTCAGAATTGCTCTTTAGTAAGATCATCCAAGCCTACTTGGGGTGCGTAAGCACTAATAATATTAACCATGCTCCTTCCAATCACAAGCTTAACTAAAATAATCCGATCTCCTTTCCTCGTGACGGTAACTACCGATGTTGTGTTTGGATGAGTTTTTGAGAAATTTTGTAGGGTTATGAGTGGAGAGAGAAATGAAAGTAATGATTGGAAGTAGAGGTAATGATTGGAGAGAGATAGAGAGAGAAATGAGAATAATGATTGGAGATAGGGGTGAGTAATGATTGGAAGTAGGGGTAATGAGTATTTTTTGAGTTTTGAGAATTTTTTTCAAAAAGTAATCCAAACAAAGCACGAATCTTTCAGATGTTTATCTACTACGATACTTGCCCTATTTCTATGTCTATCCTTACCCGCATGGTACAGCTTATAACCTGCGTCCTCTATCTCCCTAGCTTTCTCCCCTACCCACTTAGTCTCCTGAAGGCAAGCCATGCTAATCCTCCGCCTAAGCATGGTGTCAACTAGCTCCCTAGTATTACCTGTTAATGTCCCTATATTCCAAGTTGCTAAACGAATCCTATAGTCTTGTGCTTTTGCTCTCTACATGACATACTTTCAGAAAAATATGTATCCCTACAGATTTTGTGATGAAATGCCTAACCAATTTGGGTGTACTAAAGCTTCGATGTTATTGTGATTAATAAACATATATTTAGGTGATCTGCATATTGTATTAGGGAGTGTTCCGGATGAATAGTAAGAACTTTTAGAAAAAGAAGGTTTTTCAAGCTCAAAAATCATGTATTTACGCAAATAATTTTCCTACCAATATGGATCTTGTTTGATAAATCTCATCGAGATCTTTTAAACGGTACAAAAAAATTAAAAAATTATTTTTCATTTTCATTATATTTGAGTTTGAAAAATCTTCCTTTTCTAAAAGTTCTTTTTACTGCGCATCCAGAACACCCCTTTACTCTTACATTTAAAAATAATACTCGGTAGCGACCAAACATTAGAAAATGCTAGAAATAAAACCATTTTACTGGAAAAAGCATTACACAAAAAAAAATTCCTATGTAAACATTTACTACTTTCTAAAAAAGAACCTAGGAGCCGGTGTTGGCATGTGACACGATCAAAGCCGTAAAAATGACTTGCCACATTTTCTGTAGTAAGTTGTTTTGGGCATTTGTAAAATATTTAATTCAAAAACTGTTTACTGCAAAAAAAAAAATTTTGATAAGTAAAGGATTATATTACCAAAAAGGCATTAAGGGAATGCCGCCCATATACAATTGAAGGCCACAAGACAAAAAAGCCCTAAACACTAGCACTCCTATTTGATTGAAAAAGCTCAAACCAATCTAAAAATTGGTCAAGAGATGGAGAACAATCACACTTGTCCCAACTATACAAGCTATTTAACAAAAAACTTTTAATTCTAGATAAAGGCTTTTCAACCCCTTCAAAGCATCTCGAATTTCTTTCACGCCAAATTACCCACATCAAACAAAGAGAGATCATAGCCCAAACACACTTCCTTCTTTTTCCCACTTTGGCCCCATTCCAAGCAATTAAGAGTTCCATGACACTACTTGAAACAACCCATTGTATCTCAAACCAAGAGAAGATCAAGGACCAAAGCTCCCACGCCACCGAGCAATGAAGGAGGAGGTGATTGACCGTCTCCCTATCCTTTTTGCACATACAACACCAATTTACCAAGATTCTCCTTCTCCAAATCAAATTATCGATAGTAAGAATCTTGCCTTGTGCTACGCACGCACCAAAAAAAAAAACTCACTCTAAGTGGAGCCACTGTTTTCCAAATAGCTTGCCAAGGAAAGGAGGGATTACCCTTCCAACATAAAGCATGATAAAAGGAATTCACCTGAAAGGCTCCAGATGGGGATAGATTCCACCGCATCTCATCCTCCCCTTCTCCTAACCCCCGAACATGATACACTCTAGAGAGCAATATCATCAAAGCCGCCTCCTCCTGTACACACACATCTCTACGCAAGCGAATATCCCAAACAGTAACTCCATTGTGGACATGGAGGTAATCACAAACTTTTGCATCTCTGTCACAAGCTAAAAGATAAATATCCGGAAAAGTTTCTTTCAAACATGCATCCCCACACCATACATGCTCCCAAAACTTCACTCTTCGCCCATCACCAACCGCCATACAAGTATTCTTACCAAAAGCCTCCCATCCATTCCCATCCATTCATAATGCCCCTCCAAAGCGCCATACCATAAGGGGTCCTCACATCAAGGGAAGCCCACTCTCCCCATCCACATCCATACTTTGCCACTATTATCTTTCTCCACCACCTTTCCCTTTCACAAGCAAATCTCCAAAGCCATTTGCCCAACAAGGCTTGATTGAACAACTTTAACCTCCTCACACCCAAACCGCCCTCTCTCAAGGGAGCACAAACCTTGTCCCACTCAACTAGATGGTATTTAAACTCTTCCCCTACACCACTCCACAGAAAGTCTCTTCGTATTTTCTCTAATCTCTTAGCCACAGAAGCCGGAATGACAAAAAGAGGCATAAAATAAATGGGCAAGCTAGAAAAAGTATTTTTGATTAAGGTCACTCGACCACCTTTTGGAATGTATTGCCGCTTCCAACTTGCCAATCTCTTTTGAAATCTTTCTTCAACTGAATCCCACTGCCTTTGCTTGGTAAGAAGAACCCAACGGCAATCCCAAATACGACACCGGAAGTGGCCAAATTCACCTTAAGACCGGAAACAGCCTCGAAGTATAACAGGACACACCGAAGGTATCCCACCTGCGTCGGATCCACATCACAAAACAACAAAGTATCATCGGTATAGAGAATATGAGAGACCATCAACCCCATACCATTGACCTGACCCACCTCGAAACCATGTAAGAAGCCACCCTCAACTGCTTTCTGAATCAACCGCCTGAACACTTCCATGACCAAGATAAAAAGAAGCGGGGAGAGATGATCACCTTGACGAAGACCTCTATAAGTTTGGAAAAACCCTGCAGGAGTCCCATTCACTAACACAGATATACTGGTAGAAGAGATGCAAAATATGCGCAGCGAAACACCAGAATTTAGGAAATAGTTTCAACAAACATATTTAATGTCTATAAAACGGTCCCTTAGTGTACTTGGAACCAGAGTTATTGATTCCGTACTGTACTGGTCGGTACATCCCGTTTCGGCAAGAAAACGAGATAGTAGACACTCTATTCCGTCCCAGGAAAAATTCCGGCATTTTTTAGACTTTTCCGGCTATTCCGGGTGATACCGGTGTGTTTCGGTCTTGTTCCGTAGTTCTGGTGGTATAGAAATAACGTCAAGCTTTCTTTGATCTGGTCAGCCTCTCTTTAATGGAGGAAGTTGCAGTAGATCGGAATTCGAAACAGCGAAGGAAATCGACTTTTGTGGTTACTGTAGCCCCTAGTAATGGTAGGAAACATGGAGATGAAATCCTGGCCCTTGATCCTAATCTAACGGTAGGAAAAAGGAGAACAAAAGCCCTCTTGTCAGAGCTTTGGAAACATAAGAATTTGTCCGGGATTGCACAGTACAACTACAATTTCTACTTTATTACATAAGAACCCCAAACAACATTTATTGTTTCTATGGTATAATTTGTTTGAATATTGTTATTCTAAATACTAATATTTTGTCAAATATTTTTCCCTTAATAACATTTTATTATGCTCCACATAATTAATTTAGTTTCATATGTATGCATGTTACTTGTACACGTAATGCATAAATATATTAATAGTACTAGATTAGAAGCATATAAACAAATATATCGCGGTAAATCTGAAACGGTACCGAGATATACACCGGTACCGGTACGCTGACCGGTACGAGATTGATAACTTTGCTTGGAACGATGTCTATGTATGTCAAGATACATTCTGGGAACCAGACTACACACTTGCTCTTATCAAGGTTGTAGATACCGTTCCGTACTAGGTCCAGCTAGTACATCTTGTTCGATCGTAAAACAGGAACTGTTAGACCTATCACTTAATAACATTTGGGACCTCTCCACTCATTGCCAATTGGCTTTGAGATGGATATAAAATTTCTACATGGTATCAGAGCGGGGGTCCATTCCATCCCACATTTTATAAAATTCATAATTCACACCCCACGATGACAGACCAGCGAAAAGGCTGCACGATGATAGGACCCAAATGTGGCCACACGTGACAGACCTCAAATGCGGCTGCACGTGGGGGGATGTTAAGAAAATAGAGTCCCACATTGCTTGGGAGTGGAATGGGTGCTTAATAACATTTGGGACCTCTCCACTCATTGCCAATTGGCTTTGAGATGGATATAAAATTCCTACAAGACCCCTATTTCGTTCCAGTTAAATATCTAGCCATTCTTGGTTTATTTCTCCATACCGGGAAGTTTTTTGCCGTATCTTCTCCTGCAGTACGGGCACCAGAAGTGAAGTACGAAAGAGAAGAAGAAAACTCACCTTTTCAGCCATTTTGTGTTGTCCATGACAGGGCAAGACAGTATATTTCATCATTATGTGGGGTCCACTTGGTGACCTCGTGTTTTTTAATTGTTTTTTTCAAGTACGGACACATTGGATATTTTCTCTACAAGTGGCGAGCTAATAAGTGTGGGATTTCTAAAATAGAACTGTTCTAGTATTATTTTGTATATACAAAGTGCATATTCATAGTAGATGAAGTAAATTTAGCCAAAAAATTCTACCATTTGAATAACATTACAATATGATATTGACAACTATAAATATGATATGGTAGCGAAATATAGTTCAGCACCCGTAGGTACCATACCAGTAAGACAAGTAGTACCACAGCTGGTATGGCATTCAAAACCTTGGCTCTAATATTGATGCTTCTAAGGTGATGAGATATTTGAAAGTCAAACCATAGTACATTTTTAGAAGTGACCGTTAACTACAAGTTAACAAATACATTTACAATTTATGCTTCTGCTATGACATTAATAATTATACAAATAAGCAGGATAACTAACTCGTTTTGTATAAGCAACCTTTGGTACCAATTGCTATTGGCCGGTCGCAAGGTCAAACCCTTTTAAGGTGGTGCTTAGGTCATGAAAACACGTAATCACAAGTTTTGTGTCTAAAACTATAATAACTGCAGAACCTGCTGGTTATTGGGGCAATATCTCGATTCAAGGCCGCTATGCACAAAAATATAAATACCTCTAAACATTTCAACTCGAAATACTACTACAACAGTAATAAACAAGAAGTAGACTGGAAAATCTCTCTGCTCAATCATTCCAGACTGACCTGTATGAGCCGTTCTCGTAGGGCAGGGTTAGGGTCGGTCAGAAGCCGCTTCGCTATATACGGATAGGCAACCTAGTACACTGCATGCTTTTAGTAAAGAAACATATAACACAGACTAGACATTGAACATGGACAGCAGGATTTAGAATTGGGAAACACTACACAATTTTCTGTAGCACTTAAATAGATAATTCTGCAGGTAATATTTTTCAGGCTAAAAACAAGACGTCCAATGAGCCAATGCAATCATATTGTGAGTACAGTCTACGATAATATTTAACAAACTATTGCTTCCATCCTGTTTATTTGCATGAAAAGTGCCAGGATCCCAGCAGCCTCATTTGATTAAAGCCATATTTTTTCCGCGAGCAGGATGGAAAATGTATCTGATAACGCAGTGTTTCATATATAAAATGTATACAACTACTTCATCAGTGCTTGCATCTCCGTGTTTCTGGACATATCTAGTAAAATCAAGAAGGCAGCATTGCAGAAACAACTGATAGTGTAGGTTTTAGTGGCATGTTACTTGTAGTAAGAAATCTTTATGTGAATAAACATTTATTCTTCCCATCACCACAAGGATGTTTTGTTTCCTATGTTGTCTGGATAGAGAGAGATTAATGGTTCGCACTGTAGCTCATTATACCTCCCCATGTCTTGTAATCTTGGGCAATGGACTTCCCAAATAGAATGACTTTCAAACCCTGTGATCCCTCGTCCAATGAATATGTGTGTCATATGCATTTTATGGTCCTTGAAAAAAGTGGCTTCATTCCCAATTTCACATATTTAACAGAAACACAAATATTGAACTGAAAATATAGGACAGATAAACAATCTCTCACCTCAAGAAATTTGAAATCAGGTTGAAGCGTGAAACAGATGCCCTCTTGAGTCAATAAAGACCGTATAACAAGAGAAAATCTCTCTGGAATTCGGATGGGATACTGGTATACCAGTTGATTGAATTTCCCTTCAGCATTGAAGACACACATCAACTGAATATCAGTTACTATACTGTGGTAAACAGGCACAAACAAAAAACAGAGAGAGGAGGTAAATCTGAAGTCAAGAATTAAAGTTCAAACGAAGTGTCATCACTTATTATGGACTTAAACAATTGATTACATGGTCCTCTGGCATCTTATGAATACTAACTCAAGACAATGGTAAAATATCAAGCCTAAACTTGTAATATATCTGTTTGACAGGCTGGCCTAAAGATAAACAAGGATGGTCACAATAGGCAGCAAGTCAAGTCACAATTAGGAGCCACAATACTAACATTACTCCGAATATTCCAAGTTGTGATAATTGTCAACAAAGTCTATCCTTATGGTAACTAGCGGACATCTTGCCCGAAACAAAACTGAACCAAAGATCAATCATAAGCAGAAAGAGAAAAAAACTAGAATGAAAAACTGCAAAACAAAAATTGGACATATAGTTTACCGGTAACACTTCTGAAATTAAAATCAGAGAGTCCTTTGCCAGCAGAGTTCTGCCAGATTGCTTCCAGAGCAGGTACAATGGGGGTGACATCAGTCCCGCTAGCCAGGAAACCAAGCCTTGTGAAATCATTTGCCATCTCAACATAGTCCTCATTCACAGCATGGACAACAGCATCAATTAAAATCTGTTTGTTTTGCTGAAAGAGAGACAGAAATATTAGTTCCAATATATCTCTCAGAGATTTCAAAACTTAAAGTAGATTAACAGGGAAGCAAACCAAAAGCTTTTGTGTTCGGAGAGCAATGTTACATAACCAAACCATACCGAGCCTGAAGTCCCAATCAATTGGGCGTTTTCTCCATTGAGCTTTGTCAAAGGCATCCTGTTTCGTGATATCCAATAAACCTATATCCTTTCGAAGGTTTGTAGGTTTAAAGTTGTCAAAATGTGTGCTTTGCCTTTAAACGAAATTTCGCTTCTACTTCACCCTTTTTCCGCATTCATACCAATCCTTTGCATTTATTGCTACTAAAGGTTGATATTTATGTTTCATTCATTGATGATTCTAGCCAATCCAGAAGGGTTGATTTCATGTCCCAGAAATCTGACTTTTTAACCTGTAACACATGTTCCATTCATCCGTTCAAACTTAGTTTTCCACTCGATTGTTATACTTTTCTTGGTTTGATTTTTAGGTCAAAAGGAAAACCAAAAAATATGCCTTCCAAAGTTACGCTTAAGCAACAAAAGTAGCTGTAATGGGAAAAACAAGAGCTTAATGCTTTCCTATATTTTTAGGACCATCATTTGAAATCTTTATTTCCGCCTCAACAAATCATTTTTTTTTTCACAAGGGCTCGTAATGTATTTCTATGGGATCGCGGGTTTATTTATTCAATCGTTCTATGGGCTTGTAATGTCTTTCTGTGGTGCACAATTTTGTGGAATGTAGGTAGTGGTTATGATCGATTCGATCGAAAAGAAGGAATAGCGTGTCTTTTTCGTTGGGGATTTCCCGGAAAAAATCGTTGGCCTTGTTCGTTTTGATGTTTCACTTTGTTTTCCAATCATTACCCTATATCTTTCTTCACTCATTATTCTATTTCACCAATTATTAATTTCATTTCTCTCTCTATCTCTCTCCACTCATTACCCCTCTCTCCAATCATTACCCTATTTCTCTCTCCACCCACTACCCAAACTAAAATACTCAAAGTTACCAAACGAACAAAGCCGTTGTCTTCTTCAGATTTCTTATAAAAGATATTTAGTCCGTCAGAATAGAAGTTAAAGACGGTATTTATGCTCGTCGTGTTCTTTATATGGAAATCCGAGGCCAAGTGGCCATTCCCTTGACTCGTACTGATGAGAATTTTACTCCACGCGAAGTTGAACAAAAAGCTGCTGAATTGGCCTATTTCTTGCGTGTACCGATTGAAGTTTTTTGATAAAAATGAACAACTAAAGAATGAAGACTTTCTCAGTAGGAGAGAAAAAAGTAAAGAATCCTCTTTTTTCTATAACATAACTTAACTGAACTTTCTTCAGAACGTTCACTCGAGCCCAAGCAGACGACGTATACGGAACAACCCTAAAACGAAACTCTTTTTGTGGTCTTTTATGCGTATGAAAATCCACTCAATTGAGTAACAAAACAATTCAAAAATAAAAAATGCCAAAAAAAAAAGCATTCACTCCTCTTCTCTATCTCGCATCTATAGTATTTTTGCCCTGGTGGATTTCTCTCTCATTTAATAAATGTCTGGAATCTTGGGTTATTAATTGGTGGAATACCAGTCAATCCGAAACTTTTTTGAATGATATTCAAGAAAAGGATATTTTAAAAAAATTCATAGAATTAGAGGAACTCGTCCTCTTGGACGAAATGATCAAGGAATATTCGGAGACACATCTACAAAAGATTGGTATAGGAATCCACAAAGAAATGATCCAATTAATCAAGATATACAATGAGGAACGTATCCATACGATTTTGCACTTCTCGACAAATCTAATCTGTTTCATTATTCTAAGTGGCTATTCTATTCTACATAATGAAGAACTTGTTATTCTTAACTCTTGAGCTCACGAATTCCTATATAACTTAAGCGATACAATAAAAGCTTTTTCTATTTTTTCCTTAATTGATTTATGTACCGGATACCATTCAACCCATGGGTGGGAACTAATGATTGGCTCTGTCTAAAACGATTTTGGATTTTTTCATAATGATTAAATTCTATATGTTCTTGTTTCCATTCTTCCACCCATTGTAGATGCAATTTTTAAATATTCGATTTTCTCTTATTTAAGTCGTGTATTTCCGTCACTTGTAATGATTTATAATTCAATGAATGAATGAGTGACAAACGATCCACTGATATTTATCCAATAATAATCTTTATTACTTTCTAGTTGTACATAAGAAAAGCATTTTAAATAGTCCTTAATCTTTCTATTTCTAGCCATTCCGAGGATTCATCCTATATTATTCCAGTAAATAGCAGAATCGTGGATAGGGAACTATTCTAGCGACCTAGCCAATTTATTGTAGAAATTTTCGGGATCAATGGTTGGACCATGCAAACTAGAAATACTTTTTCTTGGATAAAGGAGCAGATTATTCGATCCATTTCCATATTGCTCATGATATCTATCATAACTCAGACATCTATTTCTCATAACTCGGACATCTATTTCAAGTGCATATCCCGTTTTTGCACAGCAGGATTATGAAAATCCACGAGAAGCAAGAGCTTAATGCTTTCCTATATTTTTACGACCATCATTTGGAGAAACCTAATGGACTACCTTTTAGCAATACTAGGAAAATAAAAACACCCATGACCCATGGCCACTCGCAATATGCAATTCACCGTCACATAGCCACACATAAATTTGCCCACTGTGAACTAATGAAAGAATACATTCTACCTGAAATAAAAGTCTTAGTTCCACCAAACCTTTATAATAAATCAAAATCAAGAAAGGGTGAACGAATATGTTGGCTGAGAGGAAACGAACCTCTACTTGTCCAAACATTATGCGGCGTGGCTACAGGAGAATAATATTACTCTTAATATCTTAAAACTTAAAAGTGCGTATATTACCTGACTTAAGACTGCAACATTCCCAAAATCCACATACGCAATACGTCCATCACGCATAGCAAAGATATTTCCAGGGTGTGGATCTCCATGAAATAAACCGAATTCAAGCAACTGTCGTAGAGCAGCACTCACTCCAACAGTCAAAAATCCATTTACATCAATGCCTGCCTCCTTGATAGCCTGAGTTAGATGGAGGATCCTGAAATTAATACGACGGGCAATATCTTAAACTATAAATAAAAAGGATAGCATGCCAACCTGTGGGTCAGTACACCGTAAACCATCAATCCATTCCATCACCAAGACATGTGCACCAGAAAGCTGCTTGTACACCCGAGGAATTTTAACAGTAGGATCATTTTGGAAGTTCTCCAAAAAATCTTCAATATTTTGCGCTTCCTAAAACAAAAGAGCCAAAAGTACTAAGTTGGTGCGCACCCGTAGCTACAAAAGCAAAGTAACTAGATTTTCATTTTTCCTATGTGGTAACACATAGGGTGTATAGAATGTGCAACGAGTCTACTTCCAAAGTTCTATTGCCACGGGAAAACCATAATGTGCACCCAAATTAACCTCATGCCCCTCAAACCCGCAAAACTGAAAGCATGCAAGTATTTGTCATGGTGTTTCAAATCTATTACTTCACATAATTGACTTTTTGTCAGAAACGAAGGACAGGAAAGGACAATACCAAAGTATAGTCTAGCTCCTCCAAGAGCTTCTCCCCAAATTCATCAACTATAAGCTCTGCATTGCACCCCAGTTTCTGTAGACTGATGCCATTCAAGAACGAAGCAAGGTTACGAAAAAGAAAAAGGTCCCGATAGATTATGGGCTCTATCTGAGGCCTTTGAACCTGTAAGAATATGAAGTTGGACATCATCTTAGCATGTGAAAATTTGTTTTAAAAAGAGCCAAAAAAATTTAAGCACATACATGTTCACTTGAAAGAACATTCACAAAACATATCAACGTTGCAGAGAAATAGGAGATAAGCAAAAACAAATGAAATGTAATGCTGAATGAAAAAACAAAGAATGGAGCCGTAATATACAATTATCCTAGGCAGTGACAAAAGTCAAGACTCCTCTGACCATAGCTGACGATTTCCAACAAATAACAGAATGATGTTACTACTGCCAAAGCAAGAAAATTTACAACAAACAATAAAATGTATGCAAGTCATTAAAGTAATACTGCCAAAGCACAAGAATCTGCAAGGATTTCTACTAGATTAACACATGCAAGGTTAAAGGGATAGTTTCACCTAAAAGCCCATGACGCATGGACACTTCCACGTAGGAAATATCTGTCTGAGGCATGCATCAAACACTGACCCTTTCACACTTCATGAATGTGGCATGTTTTATATTTGAAACTTCATTATTCAGAAACTTTGACACTTAGTGGACACCCCTTAGCAAAACTTAAGAGGTGGATCTCTTAGTAAGAGCATCTCCAACTGCCTTGGTACTTCATTCTCGCCGCTTAGCTGAGCCAAACACCCAAAATTGGCTCCCAGCAACCTCGCCTCCCTCCTCGCCATTACCTCCATCGCTACACTGGCTTGCCTCTTCCAGCGACTCACTGTAGCTCTCTCTCTCTCCACTGGATCTCACGCCAGAAAAATGAAGTTGATCTGTACCACACGAAACAGATTGCCGCCGGAAACGGGTCAGAAAAATCACCGTGAGAACGGTCGGAAAATGAGTCAAAGTCATCGCCGTCGTTGGCTCCGGCAAAGACGAACAATCTCTGTGATGTCACGTTTTTGGGTAGGTTCATCTGGGGTGGGATTGGGTAGTATCAATTACTGGATTTCGATTTGTAGTGTCATCGTGTCAATTTGGAACTAATCCTTGATCTGGTGCTAAAACCCTTGGTCAGTTGGTAATATCGATTCGTAGGATGGGTCATGGGTAATACGTGCAATTCCTTCGGAGGAGAAAGAGAATGAATGTCGTAATTTTATTTCTTTTAATAAAAGGAAATTTGTGATTTAAATAGCCATTTGGTTAGGCTGTTGGATGGTGAAGTTATTTGGTGGCTAGACAAAGTAAAAATTGGCACTTTTTCTAGCCAATTTGCTTAGGATTTGCTTGAGGCTGTTGGAGATGCTCTAAGACTCATCTTAGACATTCCTGGGGGCTGGGAGTACAACTCTTCTTCTTTTTTTTTAATGATTCTAACTGGGAGTATAACTCAGCCAACAAATATATCTTGACGCATTTCTGAAAACAATGGATTACATGCATGAGAATGAGATACATAAAAGTATGCTATGAACAACATCTTTTAAGGCATTTGACACGAGTCCAAAAGTATTGTGAAAGTACAAGTGTTTGGGATAGAGTTTTTTTTTTCTTTCCAAAATAGAGGGTCCATCTTGCAAAAAGGAGAAGTATCAGTATAGGCACAGCTCCACACATGACTATGAGCACAGGATACATTTCCCAAAACTGATTCCTTTCCCAATTAACTGTTCTTCAACACCAGAAAAGGAAAACCATGAAGATTTTCAAGTACATCATTTTAGGCTTCTTTTCCTTTTCTTCTTTGGTTCAAGTTCTTGAAAACACAAGGGTTTCTACAAGCTTTCTCAAAAGGCTCCTCATACGAAAAGGTAACGAGACAGTTTCTGGAATTGCTCCAGCAAAACCTCTGTTGCCATTCTCCTTTCCTTCTTGTAGAAACATCACTCTAGAAGGCTTTGAGGAGATTAACCAACTAATTATTTCAGCAATGATGAACAGCACCATCCATGATATTAAACAAGTTTCACATACCAAAATGAAATACAAGCTTCAACATGATAAAAATTTAGTGAATAAGAATATTAAATAATAACACAACAAGGACTTTACCAGATTAACTTGTTACAACCTTAATAGCAACTTCCTCTCCTGTGGTACGCAGAGTAGCTCGGTAAACTTGACCAAGACTCGCAGCCGCTATAGTTTCCGAGGAAATTTTGCTGAAAACAGCTTCAAGGGGTTGACCCAGTTCTTCTTCTATAATGCTGAAGGCAACCTAAACAATTGTTAAGCACTCGCTGCGTTCTCTTCAGCATAAAAGAAAACAGCCTATTAAATAAATTAGCTTCAAATATCAGTTCAGTACCTGATTGGGAAAAGGAGGAACATCGTCTTGAAGAATACAAAGTTCATTCATATAATCTTCTCTAATAATGTCAGGTCTGTTTGCAAGAACCTGTTATTTGGGGAAAAAAAAGTTTAAGGAAACCAGGAAGCCAAGGCCATGACTTCATATCCAAATATAGAAGAAAAGAAAGAGAATACTGAATGGTTCATCTAACTTCCTTTTCCTTCAGTTTTGGGAAGGAGCCTGAGGATCTTAAACTGTATAAAATTTGTTGCGAAATATTTTTTTGTGGTTGTGGTGTAACTCAAATCTTCCAAGGTTTCATCAATTAAAGTAAGCCAAAAGAACCCACATTCCCGTCCTGTCTAGTTTTTGAAACACTAGGGTCAGCCTAGATAGAGCTAAAAAACTATAGGGTCAGCTACATAAACAGAAAAGAAATGCAATATACGACGACGACAAATGAACACTTAAGAAGGATATAGGGAGCATAATGAGGACAAACCTGCCCAGCTTTGATGAAGGAAGGGCCTAAATCACACAAGAGATTTCTAAGCTGCCGAGCACGAAAAGGAACAACTTCTTCATCACGACCCACCAAAAAATCGTACCACAAGGTAGACCAATAGAATCCCAAATTCCAAACTATCTCAATTCCACGGCCGATAAGAGACAGAATGGCCCCTCTAGATTCCAACACCTTATTCCTCACCTGACAAAGCATATCAAGAACAATACTCTGGTAAACAAAAATTTGAACCAAGGGTGATGCCAGTGTAGTCATGGTGGGGTCAATTGACCGTATCAAGTGGCAATAAACTACTCCCTCCGTCCCAAAATACTTGTCCGGTTCGCAAAACGGAGTGTTAAAAATAATACAATTGTTGCAAGAAAAAATCAAAAGTTTTTTAACAACTTACTAGATATCAATAAGTATTTTTAATTTATGAAAAAAGTTCGAATTTTTTCTTGAAAAAATTGCATTATTTTTAACACTCCGTTTTGCAGACCGGACAAGCATTTTGGGACGGAGAGAGTATTTTGTTTTAACAGGGGTGAATTTTTTACCTGCTTTCATTTCAGCGTCATTTAATCATACCCCAGTTCCTTTTTGGCAACAGTAGAAAGTACCATAGTGTAGACACCAAAATGGGGGACCAACAGATGAATGATTGGGTCACACAAATTACAAAGGATGCATTTGATACTATCGACAAAAAGGCAATGTTCTAAAACCCGCTAGGCAATAGTCAGGCGGACTAATCAAGGCCTAGAGATTAGTCGATTTTTCTATTTTTTTAAATAAAAAATCTTCCCACCTCCCAGTTTGAGGAAGAAATGACACAAGACTACGAAGAAAAGAACTAAGACAAGTAACAACTAAATGACCGATCAAAAAAAAGTAAAAACCAAATATCTAGTAACAAGAAAGTTAGTGACAAATAACTAGTCAAATACAAAATTCGATGCTCAAAGTTCAAATAGGCATGTGATGTATATATCATTTTTGCTAAAATAACACTTAACCCCTTGTATTTTTTAACCTTGCACATTTAACCCTAAACATTTAAAAACTACGAAATAGATCGGCAGACTAGTCCCACCTAGCCGACTAATGTACAAAATGCAAAATCAACACTTAGACCCTGAAATCTAGGCATTGAGTGGTCGCCAAGTGCCGCCTAGACTGACTTTTAGAACACTACAAAAAGGTCATTATGCTATGATTTCAAGACATCAAACATTGTCGAATGCCTGTACAAGGTTGACTCACCTCGATTAATTACTGGTTCTAAAAAAGCTAGACATGAGCATCAGAAGCCTCTAGACTCATTGCCAGTTGGATTTGAGCTAGCAGCTTCAATATGGTGTAAGATTTACGCTTACTGGTGGCTTTTGAACAACACTCTATCTTGTTAATAGCTGATTCCCACTTCACTTGTGCTACAAGTACACTTTGTTTCATGCTAATCCCTATGTTATCAAATACTTTGTTTACCACTCCACGTGCGAGTCGGGGGTCGCACAGGCAGGGGTATTAAAGTTTGGCTTTGTCCCATCTCAATTAATTATATCAGCCTCTCCATTTATCTCAATCCATTGGCAATTATATCAGCCTCTCCATTTGAGTCGAATGGTATGACAATGCAATTGCAATATTTCCTGTATTTACGTGGTGGTTTTTTTTATTTTTTATTTTTTTCCTGTCAAGAGCAATAGTATCTATAAATTAAAAAGTTGTTTCTATTTATGATTTGATGGGTTCAATTAGTTTGTTGTTTGTCAAAAAGAGATGGTTAAATGTCAATTAGCACAAAAGTTACTTTCCTACAACATCGGTCTAACAAAAAATTCTCGAGTCCCCAATCGAATCATATAAAACAGCTAGAATATAGATTGGGAAACAAAAAGCTAAACGTAGAATATAGAGATTAGAAGAGTCTAAGCCCTGTTCTTCCTAAATTATTGTTTTTGGTAGTTTCTTCTTCCTAAATTACTCTTCTTCTTTTTTGATTGGGATTCAGCTTAACGAGAGGAGTCTAAAAAATTGAAAAAACTATTAAATTACAACCAAAAGCAACACAAAGGTTCACTAAAGACGGAAAAAACACAAATAGCTGTCTTTTTTGTCTGTTGAACTTTTTTCAACCTCGGTCCAGATTTTATACAAACAATTAATTCACACATTACGATGAAAAGCTAAACCAAAAATTATAAAAAGTAAATAACACCGCAAAGAATACCAGAGTTTAGGAAGAAAAGAACTCAGCCGTGATCTTGCTGTTTACGAGTTGTTTTTCTTACCGTCTCGGGTGAGTACTTACGGAAGGGAACACAAACCCCGCGTTCAATATCCAGCTGTTCCAAAGCACTACTAGGCGGCGGCTTTCCCAACTCTACCAATCTAGTTGCTGCTGCTGCCGCAGTAATCGTCAAACTTCTTCTTCTCCTGCTGCCGTTAACGGAACCCCAGTACCGCTTCGTCTTTGTTCGAGTTACAGCACCGGTGCGTAAGCGGTAGCGACTATTGTAAGCCGATGATGTTGTAGGCGTGTTGCAAGTGAAGAAACTGAAATTTGAAGGGCATACACGATCAGTAGATAATATCAATTCCATGGTTAGTATAAACTACTGGGAGTGGGAACCCTGTATCTAATTTGGGAAGATGAGGCGAAAGAAGTGAGAGGAAGAAGAGAAGAGACGTTTTGAGAGGTGAAGCAAATTTTGATTTGGGTTGAGAGGGCATGAGTGTTTTTGTCGGGTTTGGAAAATTTGAGGATCATGTTCATGTGGAAGGGGTTGAGCCGATTTTTATGTGATGTCTCACTATGGTATTGGTATTGGGTAGGGGTGAGCATGGTCCGGTTTGGTTCGGTTTTATAGTAAATCAAGAACCAAATCAATACCTACGGATTATGAATTTGGAGAACCAAACCGACCCACAAATTCCATAGAACCAAACCAATCCAAACCATTAAAATACGGTTTGGTTTCGGTTTTAAACCACGGTTTACTTTGAACTAAGCTATCATATTAAAAAAAATTAAAATACATAAAATTATGAAGATAAATTAAAAGAAAACTTGTATATATTAAAACCAATTCCATTCAAATTACCAAAACACACTAATATCAACCAACTTATTAAGAGTAGAATATCAACAATTGTTAATTTCAAGTCTTAAACTCAGAAAATGAAATAGTGGTAATTCATTTAAGTGAACCAACTAAGAATACCAACTACTAAACATCTTGACAAGGAAGGAAAACTAAATATTGCGGTAGATTAATAGGATCAATAAATTAGAAAAGTAATTGAGTAAAGCTCCCATAATTAAATTATATATATAACTATAAATATTTATGTATGTATGTATTGTGCGGTTTGAATCGGTTTGGAACCATAACCATAAATGTGAATCCACAAACCGAACCATATAATGCGGTTTCTAATTTTTTTAAACCATGACCAAACCATACTACTAAAAAACCGAACCAAACATTTCGGTTTGGATTGGTTTGGACTGGATTCACGATTTTACGGATTTTTTGCTCACCCCTAGTATTGGGTATGAATGCTCCCATAAATATGAATTTTTAGATTTAAAAATGGATCAATTTTAATCATTAGATCAAAACCACATACCACAATGTATAATCACACTTACCACAATATATGGTCATATTTATTACAATGTATGTCTACAATATATACTCAAACTTACTGTAATGTATGACCACAATCTATAATCAAACGGTTGAGGAAAAATGGCACATGAATGCCCCAAAATCGAACTGGGGCATCATAGCTGAATTTGTTGATCAAAGACCTTTTTTTTCCCCCCAAATGTTGTATACATCAACGAGGGTTAGCAGAATGTGAGTAGATTAGTCCACAGGTATTTTAGAAGCTAATCATAACCCCGAATACCAAATGTCCATGACAGGACTCAAACCCTGGCTTCCTACATAGGGAGGACAAAAGTTACCAACTGGGAGGAGTCCATTGGTGAGCGAAGACCTTAGGACTTAGGATAGACCACATAAGAAAAAGTTTTGAATCTCTCCCTCCATGGCACTTCCAACATCGATTTCATAAAAAAAAAATTCTCTCATCTCTCCTTTCTTTCTCTATCTCTTTCATCAGTTAAGGTTCTCCGAGGGGCTCTGCTGTCCCCTTCTCCTCACCGGTCACTCTTCTTCACCTCTTCGCCTGTTGATACCCATCCCCAACCAGATCCACTATTGCCTCCTCTGCTCCCCCCTCCATTGCCTCTTCCTCCCTCTCCATCGCGCCATCGCCGTTCCCCCAGGTTCGTTGTTGGGCTAGATCTGATGGTGAAATGAAGTTAGGGTGATTTGGCTCCCTCCAGCAAATAAGTCTCCAGATTTCATGGCGGCGTTTGTGACATCTCCAAGATCAGAGGTTTCTTTTCTGTTTTTTCTTCATTTTTTATTCTAGTTTTTTTATTTTGTTTCTTCCAGATATTTTTGTCCGGTTTCTATCTGGATGTTTAGGCCGGTTTCTGTCCGGATGTTGGGGTCCGATTCCTATCTCGGCGAGTTTCTCCCCGGGGTTTTGTTCCAGTCTGGTTTCTCTAGATCCGGGGACTGATTTCCATCGGGGTTTATGTTGTCTTTGATATGGCGCTATGTCATCCCAACTCCCAAGACGTTTGGTGTCTAGGTACTAGCTCAAGTTGTAGGAAAATATAGAGCGGAAAACAGTAAGGGCTTGTTCGTTTTTGGGTTTTTGGATTTCGATTTTGGATTTGAATTTGTAATGATTAAGGTAGGGAGATAGAGATAATGATTGAGGTAATGATTGGAGAGAAATAAAAATAAAAAGGAAAATAATGATTGGAGATAGGGATAATGAATGAATTTTAGAATAGGATAATAAATTTAGAGTCCAAATCCTAAAAACCCAACCGTACAAGCCCTAAATGATTTCACTAATTTCTAAAAATTTATAATCGAAGAGAATATTACATGAATTGGAATTACAGAATATGAAACATAAGCATAAACTGTAAATAGAGAACAAGAATTTGCAAATCGAGACCCGTTTTGTTCAACGGTGCCCTTAAGACAAATTCGCCGCCTCACCGATGTTGGAGGTTGTGTCGGTGTTTGTCTCTCAGGGTTGACTCGGTTACCATTCAGCCCCTGGAGCATCACCGTAGATTGTCCGTCGAACGAACTTGTATCTGTACTCTCTCTCTCTCTCGAAAGGAAGAACAATATTGCAGATGAAGAGCTCTCGATATTTGGTGTCTTGAAACAAAAGAGTTGAACTCATTTATATAATCGATGAGGAGCCTTCTCATTGAATACGAGAATTCAATAGGGGGAGCTGCCCATTCAATAGGGCCAATTCAATATTTATATTGAATATAGGGAATTGAATACGGGGAATTCAATTTCTGGAGAAAATGCTACAGCCATTAATCCAGTAATTGATTCCATAATCAAATCGTGGGTTTTATTCTGGGCATTCAACCCAACGTTAATCAGTCGCGCACAACTGATTCTGTAACTGGACCATCCAAACGCGAATGGTACAAACCCAATAAAGCACAATCAATTCCAAACCAATCTAGATTAGACCATAGACCACAGACCTCGAGCCACAGGTTGCGGGCCCACGAATCCTGAGCTCCGGCCCCGGTCTAATTTAGGTGTTTGGTAACAGCGCGCATGCACGTCATTTGGCTTTTCCAATTCCCATAATGAGACAATTTCTCATTCATATCTTAATGGAATTTGTTCACTGTTGTTAGGCCCACCTCATGTGGTGTGGGTCCCACCAAATTCTCTTTGGTAAAATTTCATTTTCCAACAATCCTCCACATGAATGAAATTGGTGGAAACCGACTCGAAAGACAAAGCTGACACGAGAAAGAGTACAATGGAAAAATCCCGAATAGGATAGGTAGCTTTTGGCCTTGAACCTTCCCTTGTGAAGACCTATCGGATTTACTAGCTGACCAGTGAACATGATGTCTTGAACTGTTCTGCCGTTTGTGTAAACCGAGACAATAGGCCTCACACGAAACTTCTCCAAACACAGTTTAGTTCTCACTGTTGGGTTCGTTTTGGCCATGACACCCCTTCTTGGTTCTGCAAGTATTTTCTCGAGAATTTTGCCTTTCTAAATTCTCAAAGAAGCGGCCCCACTCCATACTCACATAGGTGACCTTCTTATAAAGGGTATCCTGCTATACCCTACCTGGCATTCCAGCGCATAAGAGTCATTAAAAGCAACGCTTAACCTGTTTTCATTTTGCAGGTATCACTGTTTCACACCATAGGAATAAGCAGGAGAGCATGTCTCCACAGTGATCGTTCTCCATTACTCGCAAGTAGGTTGTCCCATTAAACCTAGATCTTGGGATCTCTAGTCAGCTAGGTTGGGTTTCCTTCACGGTAACACGAGCGTAGTAGTCTTTAGCCCTATTCTCTTCGATACTTTCTCAACAAACTCTTTGTTTAAACCTTTGGTTAGCGGATCCGCAATGTTGTCTTTTGACTTCACATAGTCAATAGTAACAACCCCAGTTGAGAGCAGTTATCTAATGATATTATGTCTACGACATATGTCTAGACTTACCATTATACATATTACACTGTGCCCTTTCAATTGCTAATTGACTATCGCAATAAACGCAAATTGCTGGCACAGGTTTCAACCATATTGGAACATTTTCTAGAAACTGGCATAGCCATTTTGCTTCTTCAGTTGCCTTATCTATAGCAATGAATTCAGATTCCATCATAGACCGTGCAATACACGTCTATTTTGAAGATTTCTAAGAGATAGCTGCACCACCAAGTATAAAGACATATCCACTCGTGGATTTAGAGTCTTTCATATCTGATATCTAGTTAGCATCACAGTACCCCTCTAGTACTGCAGGATATCTTGTGTAGTGCAGTCTCAAATCACGAGTATGTTTCAAATGGCGTAGTACTCTCACTATTGCCTTCCAGTGGTCATCCCCTGGATTACTCGTGTATATACTCAATTTGCTATTGAATAGGCTATGTCAAGTCTTGTACAACTCATTAGGTACATTAGACTCCTAATTATCCAAGAATACTCCAATTAGGATTCTCCTTCCCCCACATTCTTGGGTAAGTGGATATTCACATCCACAGGAGTACTCCTTGCTATTAGACTTGCTGAACTTCTCAAGAATCTTATCAACATAATGAGACTGAGACAGTGCAAGTCCGTCAGATATTCTAGTGATTTTAACACCTGGTATTACATCTGCAAGGCCCATATTTTTCATGTCAAACCTTGAGTTCAACATCTTTTGGGTAGATTTGATAATCTTATCGTTACTACCAACAATGAGCTTGTCATCAACGTAGAGATACAAAATGACGTACTCTTTGTCTGTGTCTTTGTCAAATACACATTTGTCACACTCGTTGATTATGAAACCACTTGACATCATTGCATTGTCAAATTTCCCATGCCATTGTTTCGGTGCTTATTTTAGGTCATACAAAGATCTAACAAGTTTACAGACTTTCCCTTCTTGGCCTGGCGCAGAAAAACCCTCGGGTTATTCCATATAGATTTCCTCATCTAAATCGCCATTTAGGAAAACTGTCTTCACATCCATTTGATATATCTCAAGATTTTGCAAAGCTGCAATTGCGATTATCATTCGAATGAATGTGATCCTGGTGACAGGAGAATAAGTATCAAAGTAGTCTAGGCCTTGTCTATATCCTTTAATGACAAGCCTAGCTTTATACTTATCAATTGATCCATCTGCCTTCATCTTCCTCTTGAAGAACCACTTGTAGCCCAAAGGCTTACTACCAGGAGGAAGATCCACCAATTCCCACGTATGGTTTTGCAGAATGGAATCAATTTCACTCTTAATAGCCTATTTCCACAAAGGACCATCAGGAGAGCTCACAGCTTCCTTGAATGTCCGAGGCTCACTTTCTAATAGATACGTTAGGAAGTCTGGACCAAAGGATATTGATGTTCTAGTCCATTTGCTACGTCTAGGCTCAACATCACTTTCTTTCTCTTGGTCTTTGACTGCTTTCACATACAGTCTCCAAAGTCCACACTCGACTCTTCTATGGATTTATTTGGAAATGTATGTTCAAAGAACGTCGCATTCCTAGATTCCATGATAGTGTTCTTATGAATATCCAGTATCTCAGATTTATACACAAGAAACTAATAGGCAGTACTATTATGTGCGTAACTAATGAACACACAATCAACAGTCCTCGGCCCTATCTTCTCTTATTTAGGTGGAGGTACAGCTACCTTTGTGGGACACCCCCCACATTCGAAGGTAACTGTAAATAACACACCTCAATGTGGATTAAATCCAATGCCTTAGTACTTCTTTCAACTCATTGATAAAAAGTCTTTGTCACTTGGACCATCACAAGGCAATCACTTGCCTATCTTGCTCATTCCCTGAATGAGAGGAACTTGTTCCCGCAGGAAACACTGTAGGCGCACCAAACAACGATGGTCAAACCACTTAGGACAATACTGTCACATGTATTTCCGTTTGTTAGACCTACTTCTGAAACCACTTGGCTTAACAAAACCGAGTATAGCAACTGTATCCACTGAGCAGACCAAACACACAGGACCGTGGCCGAGCAATGTCAAGGCCAAAGCCAAGTAGACTACTCCAAAGGCCAATGATCCAATGATCTAAAGCCGAGTCGCGCACGACTAACTGAGGCCATAGCCCAACAGTTTATCCCTTTATTTTCTCTTTGCTTTGGCAAACGCCGAGCAATCTGCTACGATACCCATGAGCCGCGAAAATTACCACACTCCGAACCACCATGTCCTGTTATTTTGCATGATGGTTTTGAGCACCATCCTGCAGTAACAATTAAAGAGACTTCCACCAACCAAAATTGGTCCGAATCTGTTACAACAGAACCTTTCTCTTCCTGCAAAATCTACATATTAGGCATTCCAAACCTAATCCAAAGGCTAAGTCAAATAACTATTAGCAATAAACCTTTCATTAACCCGAGGACTAGACATAAGTCCTAGCTTAGAGTCACACGTTGCAAACGATTAGAAAAGTTAATAACTCATACTATTGATAAAACCAGCGTGCACTGCATTGACTAGGAACCCAAACGGCAAATTGAATTTTGCTTTTCCACTGAATCTGTAAAGACCCACATCAAGTTCTATGAGCAACCAATAAATGAATCAACGGAAGAAGGACTAAACCAAGTTCTGTACTCAGTATCTTAAAGACCAATCAGAAGGTGTGAGCAAAGGTAAAAACCCAAAGCAGCACTTTAGATGAATCACTCTCACTGATCCGAAAATTATACACCTTTGAAAAGTCAAAGACTGGTAAATGTAGTCACAACCCACAATTATTCAAGTACAAAACTGTTGAAACTGTAATACGCTTTACTAATCCAATAATCACAGTAGCGGACAAATTTTTTTCCCTTGATTTCATGAGTTATAAACAATAACTTTGAAAAGTCCAATTCTATACTCATGAATTCAATGCACCAACAAATTGAATTTGTGTTTACTATAAAACCCCTTTTACAGTTACTTACAAACGTTATGAAGTTTGAAAAGTCAAACAAGCATAAACCACCAATCAAGTCTCAATGACCTACAGCCTTATGGGCTCCCCCACCCGGCGCGCCCTCGAAGAGTCGCCACTCGGATTTTTGAGATGGATGATCCGAGAAACTGAGAACTCGTTTGAAAAAGGGCTTTTGGTCTAGCGAAAACGTCGAGACTTTGGGTTCAGGAGCCACATTACGAATGGGGAAGGTTTTGTTGAAAAGCATCCCATTTGCCCGGTAAAACCAGTCTCTACTAGGCATCTTCAAAAGAGGAAAATTTTGAATATCCTTTGGAAAATGAAACCCTTTAATAAACAAGTAATGGGGAAGGGACATGGGAAAATATATCATGTTGGTGTGCACGTGGTGTATACTATACAGAAATGATTAATGAATGAAGACATGCGAAATGGGAAAGCTAATCAACAAACTGTCCAAATCACAGCCATCCCCATACAGCCTATCATAGTGCAACGCACGGCCTAATGATATGCCGTGCGGTTTAACTGCTTTGCTGTGAGACTCTCATCGGTGCACAGAACGACGCCCGGTGTATCGAATACCACGCATGATGTATTTAGAGATTTCATACAGTGCTTTGCTCTTGACCCGTTTCAGAACAGTACCCTTTCTTCAAACCACAAATACAGAACAACTTTTGATATACTTGATCACTTTGAAATGATCAAGAAAACAACATTTAGAAAACGAAATATGGCTTGTAGATATGGTTTCATTCTGAAATGGACTGATGACAGTATCTCAACAATACGATCAGGCCTGATAAAGAATGGCCATAATCCTGACAGCATGACAAATAAACTGTAAATAATGAAAGACCGTGCGCCTGAACACACTACGCCGCATGACGCATAATAACGTCGTGTGGCATGGTGTGTTCAGTACAGTGGCTATTTTATCTGCTAAAAATGATTTTTAAGCTAGTACTTAACCAAAAGAGGTTAAGCCTGACAGCAGAAAAGTCCCCTCAGGGCCTAGCCCAAGGAAACTTGATTTTTACCTTTGATCTTGAGCTTGAATGAAGACCGATGGCGAAGGGTGAGTATGGGTTTGAGTGGTCGTTGAAGGATGAGTGTGGGTTTGAGTGGTTGTTGGGTGCTTTGGTGGGTGAGGTCTCAAAGTTAGTAAAGGACTAAACTTTGAAGGTGAGGAGAAAAATGGAGCATTTTGAGAAAAGAAATGCCTAGAGAATGTTTATAGAGCAACATTCTCAAAGCTTGGAAATAGAGAATGAGTGTATGGGCAAGATGAGAGAGAGAGATTTGGGGCCTTTTCACTTGAGTAGAGGGGTGTATTTATAGGCAAAAGCCAAAGATTTTGAATTCAATTGGGGGGGGGGGGTGGGGGAGGTGCTTTCTAGGCGGGCTAGAAGTGCTTTTTCAGCTAAGCCATTTCGTAGCTGTGGCTCAAGTGGGCGTGGCCGACAGCTTTCTGAGCCAATAGGAACTTTACCTAAAATGTCGTGCGGTTAACCTCATGACCTCGTACGGTGTAATAAGTTTCATTACACTGTGCGGTATAGAGATGTACCGTACGGTACTAAAGGTTCGATTCCGGACTTTTTGGGCTTATTTGGGCTCTTGGGCTTTTGGGTTCTTCATTCAAGCTCTTGAAGGCATTGTTTCCTTTATTTCATCATCGGGGCGTTTAAAGAACCTCTGAGGTCCGGATTGGGGTGTCTACAAGCCTTTAATCACCAAAAACCATAACAGGTTTTTTTTTTTCCCTGCAACCCAAACTGGGTTTCTTTCAATACCGAACACGGATTATCCCATGTAGTCCCATACTACATCAGTAGAGTTTATTTGCAAATCCACATAAGCAAATAGCAAAAACCCTTCTACCGATTCAAAATTTATAAAAAATCAATAAGATTACAACAATACTCCAAGTACTGATTATGCAAAACTCACAATACTCCGTTGAGATTCGTAAAACAATAATGAAAACATGTTAGACCAACACTATTGATCTTGCATAAGTCACAAGACTGATCGAAAAACAATCAACACTATTGATCATGCACAAGTCACAAGACTGGTCGAAAAACAAGATATACCACAGCAAACAAATTAACACGTAGCCAAGCTTGCAAAAGGTTTAATCATCAATACTACTGTTTCCGAAAACAGATTATAAACTTATGCCACTATACTAAAAACAAGTGCTTTTGCAATACCAAAACTATTACGAAAACAGTAGCAAAACCTTATGTTCTTTTCCCAGAAATCGAAAGCAAGTTTTGTAGAACTGTTTACCAAAACTGTTTTCAACAAGAAACACTATTTTTCCAAAAGGTTTGTCTTAAGATTGTAGGAAAATATAGTGCGGAAAATAGTAAATGATTTTACTAATTTCTAAAAATTTACAATCGAAGAGAATATTACATGAATTGGAATTACAGAATATGAAACATAAGCATAAACTATAAATAGGGAACAAGAATTTACAAACCGAGACCCGTTTTGTTCAACGTTGCCCTTAAGACAAATTCGCCGCCTCACTGATGCTGGAGGGTGTGTCAGTGTTTGTCTCCCAGGGTTGACTCGGTTACCACTCAGCCGTCGGAGCACTACCGTAGACTGCCCGTCGAACGAACTTGTGTCTGTACTCTCTCTCTCTCGAAAGGAAGAACAATATTGTAGATGATGAGCTCTCAATATTTGGTGTCTTGAAACAAAAGAGCCGAACTCCTTTATATAATCGATGAGGAGCCTTCTCATTGAATACGAGAATTCAATAAGGGGAGCTACCCATTCAATAGGGCCAATTCAATATTCATATTGAATATAGGGAATTCAATTTCTGGAGAAAACTGCTACAGCCATTAATCCAGTAATTGATTCCATAATCAAATCGTGGGTTTTATTCTGGGCATTCAACCCAACGTTAATCAGTCGCGCACAACTGATTCTGTAACTGGACCATCCAAACGTGAATGGTACAAACCCAATAAAGCACAATCAATTCCAAACCAATCTAGATTAGACCATAGACCACAGACCTCGAACCACAGGTTGCGGGCCCACGAATCTTGAGCTCCGGCCCTGACCCCGTGTAGACACCCCAATTTGGCCTAACGATTATTTCAAGTCCCACCTTGGGACAATCCCGATGATGAAATGGATACAGTGATTACTGATTGCTTCCTTGAGAACCTTAGGACTTTCGGTAAGAACTTTGAGCCACTCAGAGGACCCAATTCAAAGCCATACAGCCTTTCAGACAGAAATACAGAAGCCTAGGAGAATCCATCTGTCGGTCGTGACATCGATCCCACGGCCCTTACATCATTTCCTCACCCGAGCAACCTGTTGCTAGCAAAATCTCCCTGAGAGATCAATCCCTCGGCCGCAAGATCTATCCTTCGGCCGAGACATCCATTCCTCGGCCGTGACATCCTTTACTCGGTCGCCAGATTGACCTTTTCCCAGACTCTGGAACGTGTTCTGTCAGACGTTTGATCCGATTACACTACCTTTCTGATGCGTTCGGGCTACGCTCAGAGATTACGACGTAGAGTTAGAGATGCATTGCAATTGCAATTGCCATCTCGTGATTTGATTGGCCGGAGTGAGTCACCGATTGCCTATATAAAGGGCCCTTGGACTCCGAAAATAAACACACGAAATTATCAAAGTACACACTCTCTCAAGCCTCGAAACTCTGCACAAATACTCCCTCAAATCCACTCTTCAAAAGCCCTAACCTCCCGAAGGTAGCCGTCAATCCGGCGATCAAACCCCGAAGTTCAAACCCTAACCCTAGGGTTTTCAATCAAGCAATCAGTCAACCACGCCCAATCCAAAGCAATCAAGCAACTGAGGGATCAAGGTGGTGAGGCCCAACGGCCTATGGTTTGTCTTATTTACTGTATTTCTGACTAACCGTAGTGTTTTGATTATCTGTTAATCTTTCTGTCTGGTGTGAGGAAGAACACCGACCGGGGCTTCGATCCCTCGGCCGGTACATCAAACCAGGAGGATCCCTCGGCCGTGATATCCATTCACCGGCCGTGGGATCCATCTCCCTGGGACAGTTTTGTTGCTTTTCTGCTTTCTGATGCATGCTTACTTATCGCACTGGCTTACTTTGCTTACTGTTTAAATGAATAAATAAACAGACTATGTGTTAGAATTAAACAAAGCATCTACATGTCTTATGTTGAATGATTATGGGCCAGTCTCACGACTGGGCAAAGAGGGGTGCCTAACACCTTCCCCTTATTGTACTTTTGGCTCCCGTATCCAGAATCTATATCTATTTTCCCAGTTTTAATAAACTGGGTGGCGACTCTGTTTTGATGATAACCGTTATCATGTGGCGATGTTCCTAGCCATGTGAATGTCCATGATTTTGGTTTACAAAGCAAGCAACCAATCGAGCAAACAAACGTGATCAATCTGTATGGCGATGCCCCGTTTGGGAGGTGTCTACAGTTTTTGGCGACTCTGCTGGGGAACATGAGAGCCATAACCAGAAAGTTCAACATAAGATTAATACATGCCTTGTTTAATTCATCTATCATATGCATCGAGCGGGCAACCCGTTGAGTTCACCTGATATCCCGGCATGACACGGGATATGTTGGGGGTTCCAGTAAACTCCACAGTCACTCGTACCTAGTGGTATATCAAAAAGGGAATCACCCAATCGCCGCCTATGATGGGCTGGTGAAAGGATTGGTGCCCTTTGACAACGGAGCACCCTGAGACTACCAAAACCCTGCATGTTTTAGGAAGCCATAGAACTTATCAAACTAAGACAGGAACCTACAGGCTAGGAACCTACTTGCATTTTCACTTCCAAGTTCTTCCTCACACCTTGTACCATCTGTTGTTGTAAATAACTCTTTCTGTGCAGAAGGGTTGGGATTTTCAGCCCAAATCCTAACCCTGTACAAGCCAAGTACTGACTTACAGGTACTTTACTTTTCAAAGCAGACACGATAAGTAAAACAAAGAAGCAACCACAGCCAATTTTATACTCTTACAACACCTGAAGTTACGCCAAACAGAGGTCTTTGCAGCCGTCCAGTCTGTCACCCTCACCGGCCAAAACACCTGCACTGCAATGGTCCCAATCACTTTCAGGGACTTCGCGGTCATCTCCTCAACAAACTCAATCATCTACCAAATCCTAAGCTTCGTCAAGTAATCCTCCCACTCTCACGGCAGATAATGACGCCATCTTTGCTGATCACCAAGCTCAAAGTCGCTACCTTACTAGTAGAGAAAGCAGCAAGAGATGCCGAGGACGAAGAGAAATCGGTGGAATATGAGAATCCTCAAGAAGTGGTATTGGCAGAAAACCCCGAATTGGCCAAACAAGTCAAGGAGATCAAACATGCTCTGGCCCGTTCACAAGGGGACCAAATTCTAGATTTTGAAGGACTCTGCCTTTTTCCAGATTCTCAACTACCTGAGAAGTTCAATGGAACTGGCAATCCCACTAGCTATGTCCGCCATGTCATCAACACTCTGAAGCCAATGGCTTGAACGATGAGCTCATTGTTCAGTTATTTCAAAGGGCTCTTACTGAAAGCGCTCTCGATTGGCTTCTCACTTTGAAGTTTGTGCACTATCATACTTGGCCAGAAATTGCCAATGCTTTTGTTAAGCAATATGCATACAACGTCCAAATTGAGTTAACAACTCGAGATTTGGAAATGACTAAGCAGGAGTCAAACAAGGACTTTGCAACCTTTGTGGCTAGATAGAGAGAAAAAGCTGCCAAGATGAAGAACCACCCCTCTGAGGAAGATCAAGTGAGAATAGTTGTCAAGAGTTTGCAGCCCAAGTACCTCACGCACATTTACACTCAGGCTGTCACTGATTTCAAGCGCCTGCATGCTACTGGGCTGCAGATTGAAGAGGGGATCAAGCTAGGCCTCATTGAGAAAGAAGAAACTCCTCCACCCAAGAAAACCTTCCCAACCCGTACATCTTCTGCCTCCGTCAACACCCTTAACTCAACCTTACCATAAGACCCTTTTCAAATTAGCTCATCCCGAAGTTCAAATCGCCCCGGTCGCAACTTTGACCCTCTTTATATGACCTCATCTCAAGCCTCAGCCATTCTGAGCCGTTAGGGGCATCTCAAACCTTTAAACAAGCCACTTCCTCAGCCACTCTATGGCCCAAACCATGATCCTAACAAACAGTACGCCTACCACCAACACCCTAGGCATGAAACAGATAACCGCATGCAAGATCTCATTGATAGCCGAACTATAAAACTTCCAAAACCTGATGTGCAATCCACTTCCTACTCACAAAATCTGAACCACCACCCCGAAACATTGATCTCATAAACCTATCTCACAACTCCACATACAATCCTGGCCAACACATTATCCAAAACAATCAAGCCAAGCCAACCTTTACCTTCCCAGAGGAGGATGACTGTTTCATGATGGAGGAGGAAGAAAACAATGAGTCCGATCAATCGGAAGTGATCGATCCCGACATGTCTGACAAAAGTAATGAAGAAGAACAAGCAAATGGGAAAATGACTTTGATGAAATGGAAGGAGAATACAATGATCCACTCGATGGAATCTCCTTAGCATCACTATTCAATCAAGTGGAAATAGCTGACGACTACACAATCAATAAGGAGGAAGAAAGGGTGATGAAAACCTAGACCAACACTTCCATTTGGGGACTACTTATATCTCAAAGAAGTAGCCACCAGTGAAGATGGATCCAGTTCAAAGGCCCTGTTTGGCAAAGAAGAGGGTGGAAAAGAGTATAAAGTTGCGAAAGGCAAAGGTTTTGAAAACAACCTCGAAATGCTACAGTAGCTAAGAAGTCACAACATGGCAAAGAACATTAAACATTGCTTTTATCAAACTAAAACATGTTTTGAGCCCCTGCTTGGGCATTTTATTTCTGCTAAGTGAATTCCTGTTTCATCCTCTAGACTATGCTTATTCAATGATTTACTTCCTAAATTGCAATTGCCAAGCACTATAGTCTCTTTGCCAAACAAAGGAAATTTCAAGGAATCAAGTTCCTTGCGTCACTGACAAAAAGGAAGGAAAGGATGAACTCTAGTTGCTTAAAGAAACTAGGTTTTTGTCAAAACTTAGAAAGAAGACACTATCTCCGCGAGAACACTTAGGGTTAGCTTGCCCATTATGAAGGTACAAACACAAGAGAGAAAAATATCTCCATCAAATTCCTCTCCGAAACGCAGAAACCCTCTTGAGAGAAGTGCTCGTTGGGTAACCTAAAAACCTAAGCAAAAATAAGAGCAAAGCCTGCTAGGGTAAGAAAATGCAAAAACGCAGCCTAGGCAAAAGTTAAGGCGTTCAAAGAAAAGCTCGCTAGGGACTCAACCTCCATTAGGTAACCTAAGTAAAATCAAGAGCATGTGAGAAGAAAAACCAAGAGTGAAAACCCAACCTCAAAGATGATGATTTCGGAACTACGTAAAAGGCCTGATTCCCTGATTGGGATACGTAGGCAATCTCACATAGAGATGCGGCCCAAACATTTGGAGAGAAGGAAAAATATCAACAGATTTGTACTCAATGATAGGCATAGCTAACCTTGCGTATTGAGCTCGCAAAAGATGAGTATGCTTTTCTCAAGGAATTGGCAACATCAAAAGACATGAGAATCATTGTTCATCCCCTCTAACCTGATGGTCATTAACACAATGAGCAGGATACCTCGAAAACTCTCAAGTTTGGCAATCAGACTATGGAACATGGCAAAAGCAAAGGGCAGAAAATCAAGACCAAGCATATGAAGGAAGAGAAAAGGGGATGCCACTTGGCCAAAACAAAATCTACCTTTGGAAAGTCGAAGTAACAGCCGAAGAATCTATACATCGGTCACGATATCGATTTTTCAGGCGAATAATCAATTCTTCGGCCAGTATTTCATTTTCACACAAATTACTGTCTATCAGCAAATACTTGTTCAAAAAGCCATGTTCTGACTATCGCATGCAAACTCAAGACATCTAGAGGCATAAAAAGCATTTCTCATTACATGAACAAAAAGCTTGCCTACCAAATCATCACTGTGGTTGCTTTCACTATACAAATATAGTCTCTGCTTCTCTCTTTGCTAACCATGAACAGGAAGGAAAAAGAAAATCCTAAAGATGGTCGTGACGCCGTCTTCAAGACTATCTCTGAGATGAAGAAGGGGATTGCTGGCTATCCTCCCCACTGACAGCTGGTGCTCACTCAGCCTCAAAGCTACAAGGAAAAGAATGCAAAACAAGGGGCAAGCACCAAGCGCCTCTTCTCCGTCATCAAAATGGAAGGAGATAAAGGAAAGGGCCCGTGGTCAAACAAGAGCAACTGAAAGACAGCAGGCAGAACCAAGGAAAAATGGCAGTACTCCATACAGTCACCTACCTAAAGAAGCAAACCCGCCTAGATCTGAGCATTCGCCAAGTCTACTTTAGACATCGAAGAAGTAGACCTCATCAACGCCGGAGGAGGAGGAGGAACAAACTGAAGATCCTCAGCACGCGGACGCCACTGGCTGGCCACTCGATCACATAAGTACCAGGCTTAACAAAAGGGACCCTCGAACAGGCTACGAGTACAATCTGGAACCCTGGAACGTGCAAGAGGGGTGTCCTATGATACACCACTCCAAGGGTCGAACCTCGCCTACAAACAAAGTCTAAATCAGCCACAGCACAGAGGAATGGAGATCTAAAGACAAGGAATGCAAGGGGTACCTGGTCAACCGTCAATCGGTCCAAAACTCGTCGCCAAGACTCAAAATTGGCGACCGTGGCTTCCGTTGCCCCACCAACCATCGCTCGTAGCAAGGGAAAAACCACAACGAGAAAAGAAGAAGGATATACCTCAAGTACCCGGTAGTGACCGCCAAGAGTCCTGTCCCGTGAACAAGCCTAAGGAGGCCATATAAGGTGGCCAAGGCAGATGCTCCCCAATCAAGCTCCCAAACAGCCTCCAAATGCTGCAAAGGGGCCAAGAGCTGTGTATGCACTGAACTATCCTTGTTGGCAAATAATGTCTGCCCGAGGAGATAGAGAAGGAAGGCCCGTGTCAGCTACTCAACACTCACCTGAGTCAAGATATCAACCTTCATAAAAGTCTTGCTCAGCCAAGAGACATCGACATGACCGCGTGAGTGAAGAGGTGGCACCTTGCCCAGAGAACCACTCCAGAGCCCCTGTCTACTCCCAAAGCTTGGGATCAACCCGAAGAGGAATTCCACCTACTCGCAGGCCGGAAGCTTACTGAAACATTGAGGACGCTCAAGTGCTGCTCAGCGGCTCTATGCCAACCAACTCAGCGGTTCTACATTCACAATCATTTAACAGTCTCGCTCACCTAGCGGCCTCAAGCTCATCACTCCAACAGTCAGGCTCATTCAATAGCTCCAACTAACCACCTGGCAACACCATGTGCTCCTTGTTCGCCATCTCAGACAGCATCATAACCCAACAACTCTCTAGTATTCAACTCAACGGCTCAAAACGCCCATGAAAACACCGTCTCTGCAAGCACCATACTTCTTGCACCATCAGGTCACTCAGCAGCACCATGTGCTCACTTTTCAAGCTGTTCAACAGTTCTACGCTCATCCCTGTGCTCAAAAGCTCTATACCCATTATCACCAAGCAGCTTTAGGCTCACTATCAGCAGCTCCGTGTTCGTCCAGCAGCCTTGTGCCCAAGTCACTCAAACAGCTCCGCGCTTACCTCAACAGCCCCGTGCCTACTATCTCAGTCATTCAGCAGCTCTGTAGCTACCCCGAGCTCACGTCTTAAAGATAAGCAGCCTCACCACTTCCAGGCCGGTGAAACAATCATGTGGCTCCCACTTTAATGCACATTTACGCAGTTCTGGCCAAGCGCACCCTCCGGAAGGCACGTAATGGGAAATCTCCCTAACAAAGTGGAATATGGTCAAGAACTAGTCTTGGGGACAATCCCGAGCATGTGGAATCTAGCCTTGGGGGCAATCCCAAGCATACTCAAAACTAGCCTTGGAAACATCCCAAGCATAAGGAACAAATCAAACCTCGTGGAAGATGGAATACTCAACAGCTCTAAGTTCACTATCACTACCAGTAGCTCTATATTCATACTCAGCAGCTCCGTGCCCATGTTCACCCACATCAGCCCATTATCATAGTGGCTCTAAGCCCATATTTACCATCTCAACGGCTCCAAGCCATCAACTCAGCAGCTTTACGCTCGCTATCCCAGCAACAGGCTCTACGCCTATACTCATACTCATCAACCATTTCAACAGGCTCTAAGCCTATATCCACCATCTCAGCGGCTCGAAGCCCATTATCGACAGGCTCTACGCCTATATTCACTCATTCAGCAGCTCTACGTTCGCTATCACTCAACTCAACGGCTCCAAGCCCACTATCTCAACTGGCTCGAAGCCGTAACAACCAACTCAGCGACTCCAAGCCCACCGTTTCAACTGGCTCGAAGCCGTAAAACAACCAATTTCAGCGGCTCGAAGCCAATTATCGATAGGCTCTACGCCTGTAATCACTCAACTCAGCGGCTCTAAGCCCAATATCCCAATTGGCTCGAAGCCATGACAACCAACTCAGCGGCTCGAAGCCAACTTCAACAGGCTCGAAGCCTGTATCTACCCTCTGAAATGGCTCAAAGCCGTAACAAACAATCTCAGCGGCTCAAAGCCCAACATCTCAACTGGCTCGAAGCCGTAAAACAAGCAACAGGCTCTTAGCCGCCCCAATAATCAAGACATCCATTCTCAGGCTCTACGCCTGAATGCTCGAAAATCTAACATTTTTGAATGCTCAAGCTCTACGCTTGGATGCCCAACCACTGTGTACTGGATGCTCAAGTCATACATTTGAATACTCAAGCTCTACACTTGGATGCCCAACCACTGCGTACTGGACGCTCAAAGCCTGTACTTTGAATGCTCGGATTCTGCCATCCGAATGCTCGAGCTCTACGCTCTGAATGCTCAACTCTGGAACTTGATAGAAGCTCTAAACTTAAAAACAAACACACACGCACGGGCCCGTGCACATATTGCATCAACATTTTCACATCGAGTCTGCACAATCATATCTGTTCACATCTAACAAACATCATTACACATATACACTCTGCATATCTCTCATAAAATAGGTCAACCCTGCAATCAACCGGCTCTATGCCTCGGTTCTATTGATCGGTTCAGCGCCTCGATCCTTTGGCTCTACGCCAACACTTATGATGAGAAAGCTCCGTGCACAGACCATCAGAATTCAAACCAGCTCTACGCTTCGGTTCAAATCACGTCAAGCTCTAAGCTCCGACAACTCAGGCCCTCGCCTCAAGACTGCAGCAGGCTCCACGCCTCAATCTAAATCACCTCAGGCTCCACGCCTCAGTTCTTACACCTCAGGCTCTCGCCTTATGCTCAAACACCAGCTCCGCGCTTCGGTCCTATCAAGCTCAAAGCTCCGACACCTCAGGCTCTCGCCTTGTGTTCAATACCAGCCCCGCGCTTCGGTCCTATCAAGCTCTAAGCTCACCTCAGGCCCTTGCCTCATAAACCACAGCAGGCTCCACGCCTCAGTTCTATCACCTCAGACTCTTGCCTTATACCAGCTCCGCGCTTCGGTTCAAACATGACAAGCTCTAAGCTTCGACACCTCAGGCTTTCGCCTCACGACCACAGCAGGCTCTATGCCTCAATCTAATCACCTTAGGCTCTTGCCTTATGATCAACACCAGCTCCGCACTTCGGTCCTATCCAATCTCCTCAGGCCTTCGCCTCAAGACTGCAATAGGCTCCACGCCTCGATTCCATCACTCTCCAGGCTCTCGCCTCATGACTACAACCGGCTCCGTGCCTCGGTTCCCTCATCTCCAAAAGCTCCGTGCTCTAGATACTGGCCCTGCGCCCCCTATCTCAAAAGCAAACCGGCGTCCAACTCATCCCAGCAGATGGTTTGGATTCCACCCCATTACATCAATTCCTTCCAGCTCATTCGCAAGGATAGGCTACTCTACCGAGCTCCTTTCAGTCAAAGTAAGGATGATCAAGAAAAGCAAACGCATCTGCAGTGTACTGATCTACCCCAAAATACTAAGGAAGCTCTACGCAAAAATTCCCCAGGCAGCCCTGCGCTCCTTCAACTATCTTCCGCCAAAACCCTGGCTCAGTCTAGGTACGTCACACTACGGCTTTTTAAGCCCAAAGGTACGTCTTCTGTCTCTAACCCTCCAAACTTTTTCTTTTCTTTATTGCCCGAACTACGATTGGTCTGAATTTCCCTTGTGGAATACGTAGGCAGCCTCCCGGCCCGACCATAACAAAACCTTTTTCGAAAACCCCTTGGAATAGTGGTTGGACCAAATTGAGTTGCTTTTTACAGCTTTGACTCTTACTCAAACATGTCTCGCGATCCGTCTGAGTTCAGTCAAAGAGGGGCATCTGTAGACACCCCAATTTGGCCTAACGATTATTTCAAGTCCCACCTTGGGACAATCCCGATGATGAAATGGATACAGTGATTGCTGATTGCTTCCTTGAGAACCTTAGGATTTTCGGTAAGAACTTTGAGCCACTTAGAGGACCCAATTCAAAGCCATACAGCCTTTCAGACAGAAATACAGAAGCCTAGGAGAATCCATCTGTCGGCCGTGACATCGATCCCACGGCCCTTACATCATTTCCTCACCCGAGCAACCTGTTGCTAGCAAAATCTCCCTGAGAGATCAATCCCTCGGCCGCAAGATCTATCCTTCGGCCGAGACATCCATTCCTCGGCCGTGACATCCTTTACTCGGCCGCCAGATCGACCTTTTCCCAGACTCTGGAACGTGTTCTGTCAGACGTTTGATCCGATTACACTACCTTTCCGATGCGTTCGGGCTACGCTCAGAGATTACGACGTAGAGTTAGAGATGCATTGCAATTGCAATTGCCATCTCGTGATTTGATTGGCCGGAGTGAGTCACCGATTGCCTATATAAAGGGCCCTTGGACTCCGAAAATAAACACACGAAATTATCAAAGTACACACTCTCTCAAGCCTCGAAACTCTGCACAAATACTCCCTCAAATCCACTCTTCAAAAGCCCTAACCTCCCGAAGGTAGCCGTCAATCCGGCGATCAAACCCCGAAGTTCAAACCCTAACCCTAGGGTTTTCAATCAAGCAATCAGTCAACCACGCCCAATCCAAAGCAATCAAGCAACTGAGGGATCAAGGTGGTGAGGCCCAACGGCCTCTGGTTTGTCTTATTTACTGTATTTCTGACTAACCGTAGTGTTTTGATTATCTGTTAATCTTTCTGTCTGGTGTGAGGAAGAACACAGACCGGGGCTTCGATCCCTCGGCCGGTACATCAAACCAGGAGGATCCCTCGGCCGTGATATCCATTCACCGGCCGTGGGATCCATCTCCCTGGGACAGTTTTGTTGCTTTTCTGCTTTCTGATGCATGCTTACTTATCGCACTGGCTCACTTTGCTTACTGTTTAAAGGAATAAATAAACAGACTATGTGTTAGAATTAAACAAAGCATCTACATGTCTTATGTTGAATGATTATGGGCCAGTCTCACGACTGGGCAAAGAGGGGTGCCTAACACCTTTTTCTTATTGTACTTTTGGCTCCCGTATCCAGAATCTCTATCTATTTTCCCAGTTTTAATAAACTGGGTGGCGACTCTGTTTTGATGATAACCGTTATCATGTGGCGATGTTCCTAGCCATGGGAATGTCCATGATTTTGGTTTACAAAGCAAGCAACCAATCGAGCAAACAAACGTGATCAATCTGTATGGCGATGCCCCGTTTGGGAGGTGTCTTCACCCCGGTCTAATTTAGGTGTTTGGTGACGGCGTGCATGCACGTCATTTGGCTTTTCCAATTTCCGTAATGAGACAATTTCTCATTCATATCTTAATGGAATTTGTTCATTGTTGTTGGGCCCACCTCACGCGGTGTGGGTCCCACCAAATTCTCTTTGGTAAAATTCCATTTTCCAAAACTAGTTAAACTGATCTTTGTTGATTACGGTGTGGAATGAGCGATGTCTTTTGCATAGACGCTAGACATTAGCTTCATCTTTTTGTTTTTTCTTTTATATAGTTACTTTTAGGGCTTAGTTGTGGTTCTGTATCTCTGTATTCAAATATGAATCGCTTTATGTCGTATAACTTGATCTGTATTCGATGCTAATCAATAGATGGTGTATGGCATATTTAAATGGATATGTTCTTCCGTTTAAAAAAAAGAAAGAATTACTCCCTTTATCCTACTGTATTTTTTATTCTTAATTAGCACTTTTTGCTATGTCAAAAATATTGTTTCACTTCAAAACCAAAATGGTACTAGTAGTTATTAAAAGTTTTATTTTACCCTTCGACTATTAAATCATTAATGCTCACAAAAATTTAAACGAGTAATTGGACAAATAGTACATGCAATGATGAAGGGTAAAACGACAAAATGTGCTGATTGAACATGGATTAGTTGACAACCACTATCCAGTGCAGTTGGTATGTCATCTCTCCCCTAAGGGGGAGGTCCTGGGTTCGACTCCTGTTGGAGCAACACCCTTGGGGTCCCAAGCTATGGATAGCTTCTGGACTCCGTGCTAACTCTAACACCCCCCACTAACCCCCGCTGATGTATGACGATTGAAAAAAAAAAAAGAACATGGATTAGTTTGCGGATAAAAAAAAAACCTGGCTTAGTTTTGTCTTTGTTTTGTTTTTCTTTCATCTCTTCAAATCAACGACTTGTCGTGATTTGTGAGAGTTTTTGCCTCTCATCTTCTCAAGAGTTTTTAGTTTCGTCTTTGGACGAAGATTTTGTCTACAGATGAGGTACTTTCGGAGACGATGTTGCTTCACAATGATATCTATGCCAACAGTGCTCTTAGCCTAGTGGCCCGTTTGGATGCGGGTAAAGAATTAGGGGTATTAGTTAATAAGGGAGGATAAGATAGTAGGGGTATTAGTTAATAAGGGAGGGCCTACATTGATGTGATGTTTAATATTGATGTGATGTTTATAGATGGGGGATTAAATAGTAGGTCGTTTGAATGAGGTATTAGAGAAGGGAGATTAAATAGTACTTCGTTTGGATGAAGGATTAATAGGGGGTATAAGGAAGGGTGGATGGTGTAAAAAGCTATCAAACGACCATTTTGCCCTTGTGCAGTCCCTAAATTCATTACTATGTATTACGTTTTATATATAATTGCAAATTTAATTATTCTTTCACAATTTAAGCCGTAATATTTATTTGTACTAACAAATTAATGAATTTAGTATTATTATTATTAAACATTTTTTTATATATAAAATTTGGTTTTTTAAAAAAAAATTTGGGTTTTTTTTAAAAAAAAATTCTAGTATTTGTTTAAAAAAAATTCTGGAATTCTGGAAATTTTTTTTTAAAAAAAAAACACATTGTTTGGTAGTTGGAAATGTGTCCATTAAACTAGTTAGGTCAATTCTTATGTGCACAACAATATTATTTGGTAAAAATATGTCTAACTAATTAGTTTGGTTAACTTTTTTCTTATAAATTGTGGAAGTTACTCTTTGTCTCATATCACATTTCATCTTCATTCAAAGAATTAGTTTTTAATTTTGTTTGTCAACCTCTTTGATGGCACGCCGAGTTTGGACCGAGGTGGAGGAGCAAATGTTACTAACAAACGTTACGAACCTTGTAGATGAAGGGATTTGGGAAGGTGATGGCAATGGGTGGCATCCCGGCTACTTGGCAGTTCTTCAAAATCAGATGCAAGTTTCACTTCCCCAAGCCGGTATTGAACAAAATCATATTGCTACGAAGATGAAAGCATGGAAGAGGGATTATTTTTATCTTACATTTATGCTTCACTATCCTGGGTTTGGGTGGAATGCAAATGAAAACAGGTTGGTGGTAGAAGATGAAATTTGGAATAAATTCGTCCGAGTAAGTTAAAATGTTATAAAGTCTTATTTAGTAAATACGATTTTGTCTCATTTTGTAAATTATCTAAATGATTTTCCCAACTTTATGTAGGATCAGCCACAGGTGACACGTTATCGAGACATGCAATTTCCCAATTTCATCCAATGGGGCCATATTTTTGGTCGTCGTGAAAACTAGAAGTTGAAGGGAGGTGTTCGAAGAAAAACATTTAATTGTGACAATAAATGGATTTGCCATTTGATGGCTTCCCTTTTCTTTTTTTTTCCCGTATGTGTTTTTTTTTTTTTGATCCGCTTGTATGTGTGTTCCACTATATGAATTTTAAGAACCCAATCTGCTTTCTGCTTTTTTAAATTACACACATTCTCTGATATTGCTACCATTTCATACTCCCAACAAACCTAGCTCTTAAGATAACAGAAAGGTAAAGAATGGGAAATACCCAGTCATACAAAATAACTAATTAACTCTAGAATTCGTAACAGAGAGAGGAAGGGGGACCAATTAAGCTCACATCCGGTGGTGTTATTATTCAGTCAAAGTCTTGAAATTACAAATTTTTACTAGTTTATTCCGAATCGAATACATGTGCCAATAAAATACAACATATGAATCCTAAGAAATATATCCCAATAAAGTATGTTAGTAGACTTGTTCGATGTTCATCTTCCAAAGCAATTGCAGATGTGGAAGCACTGTCACTTGATCGACGTTTGGTTGGGGCCAACTGCATCTCTTGATTCAGCCGGTATCTTTCCTCACGAAATTGTAACAATGCTCCTTCTGCTTCGTCGAACGTATTGTACCGTTTCTTCAAGTTCCTCGGGTATCCATTAACTTGCAATTCCGCGGTCTCCCAACTTGTATAGATCCCCGGCTTACGACCAATGAATATCACCCAATAGTTTTGTCTATCTTCCGTCTCCATCGGAAAATCTATTAGGATACAACAATATCGATATTTGAATGTGAAACAATACTAATACTAATAGTATGCTTACAAATTCTATTTGGCTCAGATATATTTCACCGGCACCAGCACATTGCACTACTTGGGTACAAGTTATGTTGCCGAACGGTGATTGAACCGTTGACCCTAACTTGTCTCGCCAAGATAAGTGACTTGCCTTCATAAATTTATTTTCATACCATCATAGCCATATAATAGTAGCACACTACAGTGCACAAAACTACACTTACACAACAATATTATGCCATTTGGGTCAGACAAATGTCATCATAGCCACTTGTACATAGGACCATAGATAAGCCAACAACAAAACAACCCACAAATCTGCTAAAAAACAGCATGCCCTGCAGTTTGCACACACACACACACACATAGCAGAACAGAAAACTGCAGAAACCAGCAGTTTTCTAGCAGTTTATGGACTGTTTTCCTGTGCAAACCAACTCCATCTGGACTGCACATACCATAGCCTTCATTTATGACATTTGGGCTCAGAAAAATTTCATCATTGCCTAACAGCCTGAAAAAACAGCCCACAAACCACATGGAAACAGCACAGCTTGGACACAGCACAAAAAAACTTCATCATTGCCACATTTTAGACACAGCACAGCTTGGACAGTAGCACACACCTTCAGATATTGCACACACACATCAGTAGCAGCACACATTAGGACAGAGGTAGGACACAGGACACAGCTTGGACACACCCACACACTGTCTAGTTCACAACAACACTTGGCTGTCCAGTTCACAGCATGTTGCAACCCATAAAATTGCAGAAAATAGCATGCCAAAAAACTGCAGAAAACAGCTACCTAAACTGCACAAAATTGCAACCTAGAAAGTGCATAAAACAGCCAACTAAACTGCAAAAAACAACCACCCAAAGGTATGCAGACAAACAGATTGCAAATCCACAAAAGGTATGCCTTACTAAACGAAGCATGGGCTCAGGAAATATGTTTTGGCCTTCATTAACAAGGGTAGTCTTGGCTACAACAAACAAAGTTACCCCGCCAAGGTATCCCCTTAAAATTATGAATTTAATTGATTCATCATTGCCCATAAATAAATAGAACAACCACTAGACAGAGAGCACATAATAGAACAGAGAGAACCTGGAGATTAGCAGCAAGGTAATAAAGTGTAGAAAACTGCCAGCTGCAAAAACTAGTCATTGGCTGTCCAAAGTTGGAACACAGGCGCACACACACACACATGGTACTCATGGCTTAAAGTTGCAGAACATAAGTGTTGAACACAAATTTCGAGTCTGCGAAAAAAGACGAAAAAAATGTTGAACGAGAGTCAATTTTATTGATGTATGAATTAGGGTTACAATCTCTGATGTATTTTCTAATCAAAGAAAATAAAATCTTCTGATTCTTCTCTTCGGTTGTTGAAATGAGGGCTTGATGCTTGATCTCGAATCGAACGGCGGAATCTTCTCCGAGATTTGTGGAGAAGTTGATGACTTGGGTTGAATGTTCTTCGAGGCTTTGAAGCTTCGATTCGAAGAACTTCTTGTTGGATGGAGACTTGAAGAATTCTGAAGAGCTTGAGGGCTTTGATCTTCAGAGCTCTGGAGCTTGTGTGCTTCGATGTGCAGATGGAAATTATGAGAGGAGAGCACCTCTATTTATAGAGATGTAGGACGAAGAGTCATGACCAATCTCTACTTCTTTCATATTTATCTCTCTTTAATTATTTCCTTATTTAATGTAAAAGAAATAATTAAAATTCAATAATTATCCTTCTTTCCTTTATTTTAAGAAAGACAATTATTTGTGAAGCGAAACACAATTATTATTTTACCAAGTGGCTTAATTTGATTGGCCGAGCTTAGTAAAAATAATAACTGCGTCACTTAGACACGCGGCACCATTTGATTGGCCCATTTGTGTCACTTTGACCTTTGACCTCGAGACACATGGCAACATTTGATTGGTTATTTACCGTGCCCTATTTATTAGGTCCCGCAACACGTGGCGACATCTGATTGGATGGAAATTTTACATGCCTACAGATGCCCCCTCGAGACTTACTCATATCTAAAAGTGAGTGGGTCTCGAAATGTTGACTTGACTTGATTTGATGCCAAAAATTTGTATATTCGGCAATAATTTCTTTTGCTTGAAGCTTGGAGTGAATTTGATTCTCCAAGATTCCAACTCACGAACGGAGCTAAAAATCCAGTATTGTATGACTTGAATTTATCTTCCGAAGTACCAACACGTGAGAGCCCAATTATTTGTGGACTGAAGTCTGATTAGCCCAATAATCTAACCAATGGAATAATGAGTCCACTCAGAAGATCTCATCTTGCCAATAGGAATTTATCTTCCGAAGTACCAACACGTGAGAGCCCAATTATGCTTTCTCTGATTTTGGAGGCTTTTTTTATCAAAAATATTGGGACCTGTGAATCCTCTCTCTTTATCTTATCACGAACTTGTTTGCACAAATTTTGACCGCACATAATAAGAGCCAAGGAATTTAACAAACAAACTTTGTTCTTTTGTGGTATGACCAGAAACTTCAAGGAAATCAATCTGAAATTTTTCGAAATCCCTCTTGCTTCTGCATTGAGAAAAGAACTGCTGATAACCTAGAATTCTTTCATGACACCAAAATTTCCCGCATCAAACAGTTGTTTCAAATAAAATAACTATCCATGCGATGCCCGCGTCCATGTAGTAGCAATACATCTCCTTTTGATTACGCGAAGTCAAAACATTCTGACATGAGTTTATGTTAGCCAATAGTTTTGCAATTGCACTAGGATAGTTGGCCATTATTTTATCCTATAACTTTCGGATGATCCCACTCGCACTGTCACAACTTCTTAGTTTGTTTTCCACGCACATGTACGCACAGAGTACTTGGAAAGTGGGTGCTGGGCCTTTTTATGATGATGACAATGTGTTTGAAATCCCGAATAACTCCTTTTTGCTTCAGCTGGCACCATTTAGTGGATTAACACTTTTTTTGGATTTCTCTCTGTGTCTGCAGGTACAAGGAACTCCTAACTTGATCAGAGAACTTGGGTCTCATTTTTTTTGAACAGTTCCTTCACTTTTATGCATCAACGCTCTGTTTTTTTTTTAACTAATGCCTTGTCATTATTCTCTTTTGCAGACGTAACGGCTAACGCTTTCCAATTGCTTCTTCGAGTTTTGAGCTCCGTAGCCATTGCCTCTTCGAGCTTTTAGGCTCCGCTGCTGTTATTTCTTCGAGCTCTGCTCCGCCGTTTCTTCGAGCATTAAGGCTCCGCTGCTGTTATTTGCTGCTGTTATTTCTTCGAGCTCTGCTCCGCAGTTTCTTAGAGCATTAAGGCTCCGCTGCTGTTATTTCTTCGAGCTCTGCTCTGCCTGCTCCGCAGCATTTTCTTCGAGCTCTGCTCCGCAGCTTCTTCGAGCTCTGCTCCGCAACACTTTCTTCGAGTTCTGCTCCGCAGCATCTTCTTCGAGCTCTGCTCCGCATCACTTTCTTCGAGCTCTGCTCCGCGAAGAGATGGCCTTGTTCAATGACCATTCAGTAGATGATAATCAAGTTCTGTCCATTAATTACGAAGGTGCTGCACCAGCAACTCAAGTTGACCTTTGGGTTCATGATCCGGCCATTGGAGCTCTTGCGCTAGATTGGGGTCTTTCTCCTGATTCACACCATTTCTCACGATGGTATACTGAATCATCTCGAGAGCTATTCGACCATGGGAAGTCTACTTTCATCTCCGACAATGCACTATTATTGCGATCATCTCTACATAACAAGTACAATGATTCCGAGCGCTTCCTTTTGTTTGGCGATCGAATCACCAATGGAGATGCTAAATGGAGTAACACGACTCCTCAGTTTGGGGAAATTTCTTTCATCGACGGATATTGGGAGTGGTTAGAAGATGTGCTCGCACGGAATAAAGACATGCTAACTAGTGCGAAGATATATGACGCTGTCTTTGCATCCTTATTTACTTATGTTCGCAACACAAACCTTATTCGCTCATTTTGTGAGCTTTGGTGTCCCTCAACAAATAGTCTACACGTACCAATCGGAGAAGTGTCTATTTCCCTATGGGACTTACGCTTAACTGGGGGACTTTCAATTGATGGAATCTTCTACAACGAGGCCGTGCCTTCTACTAGAGAACTCATTGGTGTTGACAAAAAGGGTGTGCCACTCCTTCCTTCAAGTTGCAAGTACTTATTTTTGGCATACCGCAAAATTTATTGTGCAAGCGAGACTTCAAACGTTACTATCCATGACTGGGTAAAGTTTTGGTTTAAAGAGGAATCCCGTTACAAACAGCCACCTGCTAGAGTACAGAAGAAAAGGTTGAGCGAGCCTAGGACATCCAACAATCCAACTGGCTTTATTGATGGGCAAAAGTTGCGCTTTGAAGATACAGAAAAGGTCTTTGACGACTTGGGAGTTGAGAAGGATGTGAAAGAAGAAACCAACTTGGCTGCTCTTCTATCTTGTTGGCTATGTGTGTTCATGTTGCCTAACAAGCAAGTGGATCAGATTCGTCCAGGCGTCTTCAAAGTAGCAAGTATGATGGCTCAAGGAAAGAGGTTTTCTTTGGCAGTACCTGTCCTTGCGAGTATATATCATGGTTTGAGAGAGATTACATCTTCACCTAATCCAAGCAAATGTGGCGCAGTGTTTCCCATCCATTATGTTTATGGGTGGCTTAGTCGCTACTATGATAGTTACTTCTTGTGTGCTTCCACAAAGTTTACTTGTGGTGTCCGAATGGTGAGACTTGGTGGGGAAAAGAAGGCTAAACATTTTAGTTCCCAAGAAGCTCACGATCTTTTGAAGAACATCATGCCATCAACTCTGTCGCCCTTAGCCTTGACTAAACCAAAACAAGGAATTGTCACCGACCATGGAAAGCATTCGGACTCTTGGAATGATTACATCATCAGTCTTAGATCAAGCTACTTGACTCTTCGCCGTGGTAATGAGCATATTGTTGAGCCAACAGCCCTTACCGATTTGCTAGACAATTCCGATTTTGCCAAGACATCCCTGGAAAGTTAAGAGAAGAACTCTCAACCGGCACTTTGGAAGCAATATACCAACTTTGGGAGTCTTGCACGAGATTAAACACAAGGGCCGAATTTATGATTCCATCGCATTCATTTGAAGGCCTTGCCACCAAAGAGTATGCTGAGTGGTGGGAAAAATCTTTGAGCAGCTTCTGCAAATATAAGACTGCATGTGCGAAGCCAGATTCATCTCCTGCTGCTCCAAGAGGGAAGAATCTTATCAAAATATCACTTACGAAGTCAAAATTGGCTTCAGAAATTACTCAACCTCTTTCAAAACCTAAGGAGAAAGAAGTGACCAAGGAAGCAGCAGTTGTCGTAGCAGTCAGGCCAAAAACCCCTTCGAGTATCCCAGCTTCTAAGCCAAAGCCTACTGTTACTAATACTTCAGAACCAACCGGTGGAAGGAAGAGGGCTACCGTAGTTCTTTCGGAAGGCAGTAGTTCTGACCAAGGTGAGCGCCGTTGAAAGCGTGGTAAAAAGAAGGCGACAGATTCTGACTCGCAATTGAAGGAGAAAGTGACAGTTTCTGATTTAGCAAAATTGGACTTTAATTTGGATGGTGTCCTTGACAATTTGTCGGACACTTCAAACCACCTTGAGGTATTGGGTAAACGAGTAAGCTTCAACCACTGCCTTGTTTTGTTCTTTACTTTATTTACTCTTTAAAGAAGTTTGGACTTTTTCCATCAAATTTCTTAATGGGTTATTTCCTTCTACAGTTGGGAAACCAGTTTGCATCAGATGAGCGTGAAGGTTCTGTTGATGGTCCAGACCCTTTTGATCTTGCATCGCGATCAAAACATAATTTTGTATCTGGGGCAATCCATCTTCCATCTGCTTCCAAGCCTTCTATGTTAGGTCGTGTGGCGCCGTCGACTGTTACTGCATTTGACACGGGGAGTGTGATCAATCGCGGTCGTCTTTTGGCCGCAAAGATTTATGATAGCAATATTAAGAGTATCTTAGGAAAAACTCCTTTTGAGAAGCTAACATCTTTAAGACCAAAACTGCAAGTGATTTATGCTGAATTTTTGAAGCTTGAATTGGATTATTCCCCGCTCCAAACTTAGGTAGAGAAATATATACAGAATGCCACCAACTATGCTTCTATGAGATCAAATTTTGCTAGTGGGATGACTTCAGAAGCGAAGGAGCGACGATTGGCGGATGTTGATACCAAGAGAGGTCAACTGATGGAGGAGCTAGAGCAGTTGGACTTGGAGGCGAAAAGGCTCAGAGAATCGCTCGAAGGGATTGATGCACAAAGAGCTCAGAAGCAGCATGTTGTCTCAACTTTACAAGTAGAGCGAGCCAATATAGAAGCGACTGAGGTGATGGAACCGGCGGACATGGAAGTGGCTAACAATTTGGAGCAACTTCTGAAGTCCGAGCTAGAAGAGATCCAAAATTTGGCTTGGCTGGACTAGTACTTATTCTGCTTTCCTTTGCCGTATTTCTTTTATTTAGGCTTGTTTAGTTTACTAAATGGATGTTCCACTTTTAGCAAACCATGCCTTTGTGTTTATGATGTTTTAGCATAAGACAATCACTTTATTATTTAAATAAAGTTTTTCTCATACTTAGCCATTCATAGTTTATTCTCTTGCGAGCCATGAATAGCATAGTTGTGGATGAATGCTTTTTTTTTTTTTCGACTGAGCTTAAGAAAAACTCTCAAGTTGCCTACGTACCCTTGGAAGGGATCAAGTCAAAACGTAGTTCAAATATATTTTTTCGTTTTTTTTGTTGTTGGGCCGTGCACAGTTTTAGCTCATGCGGACCAGGAGCAACATGCAGTTTAGGCTCATGCGTCATGGAGTTTGCTTGCTCTTCAATGGTAGTAGCGCTTCAAGAATTTGCCGTTTATGGGGCCAACTCTTAAGCCATCTTCAGCGACCAATTTGTAGGCGCCACTTGAGTAAACTTCTTGCACCACATATGGTCCATCCCACTTGGAAATGAATTTACCACCGATTTTATGGGTGGTATTAATGGGCCTTCTTACAGCAAGAACCAAGTCCCCTTTCTGAAAAGAACGAAGACGAACCTTCTTGTTGAATGACTTCGACATGCGGGCTTGATAACACTCAAGATGTTGTTGTGCCTCAAGCCTCTTTTCGTCGAGCGCTTCTAATTCTTCCAGGCGCAAGCGAGCATTGTCTTCATGAGTGAGGTCTTCTTGAATGGCAACCCTTAAAGATGGAATTTGACGTTCAAGCGGCAAAACAGCTTCCACGCCGTACACTAGTGAATATGGAGTGGCTTGTGTAGGTGTCCGATACGTTGTTCGATATGCCCAAAGAGCTTCTTCCATTTTCTCAGGTCAATCTCTTTTTGCTTTGGCTACCACTTTCTTCAATAAGCTCCCAAGAGTCTTGTTGAATGCTTCTGCAAGACCATTTGCAGGCGGATTGTACATCGTAGAAGCATGTTGTTTGAAACCAAACTTCTGACAAAGTCTAGTTACGGCACTATTGCAGAAGGACTTTCCATTGTCTGTGATGACGTGGCGCGGTACACCATATCTAAAAATGAGATGAGTACGGATGAAGTTGATGACATTTTCCTTCTTTACTTCCTTCAATGGAATGGCCTCCGCCCATTTGGAGAAGTAGTCAGTCGCAGCCAAAATGTATAAGTGGCCACCAGAAGACTTTGGCAAAGGCCCCACGACATCCAGCCCCCATGCATCAAAAGGCCACGAAGCGACAGTTGGATGGAGTAGTTCTGGCGGTTGATGTATAAAGTTGGCGTGGATTTGGCAAGCATGGCATCTTTTGGCGTACTCCATGCAATCTTTGACCATGGTCAGCCAGTAGTGGCCCATCCTTTTGATTCGAAAATGAAGTTTGGGGCCAGATTGATAAGCGCCGCATATTCCAGAATGAGCTTCTTCCAGAGCTTGCTTTGCCTCATTTTCTCCAAGGCAACGGAGGAATAACCCTTCAAAAGATCGGCGGTAAAGCGTGTCCTTGTAGTAAATGAATCGAGGGGCGCGACGCTTCACATCCGTTCTTCTATGTGGATCATCAGGCAATTTTCCATGTTGCAGATAATCAATGAATGGTTGGCGCCAATCCTCAGTTTCAATTTCCAAAACTGAGACAACGTTCACTTCCCTTTCACCATTGTCTTCACTTTCAAAGATCGGTATAACCCAACTTCGGCATATCGGGACGTGCGTCTCGTGGTCAGGAAGAGCAAGTGTGGAAGCAAGCTTTGCAAGTGCATCTGCTTGCCTATTTTCACCACGCGGCACGTGCTCTAGAGTAACATCTCCAAGCCATGCGATCAAGCGACGAGCGTAGTTATTGAAAGGTACAAGTTCAGGCTTCCTCACCTCGTAGATGTCAAGAAGTTGGTTTATGATCAACATTGAATCTCCATACACCTTGAGTTCCAAGTACTTTGCATCAACGGCCATCTCCAGCCTAAGAATGAGAGCTTGGTATTCAGCTTCGTTATTTGAACAATTTTGTGTAAGGGTGAAAGCATATGGCAAGACATCTCCTTCTGGGGAAACAAATATCACACCAGGGCCTGCTCCACTTCGATGAGACGCGCCATCAAAGTACATTGTCCAAGGGGGACGAACTTCTACTACCATAACATCCTCATCTGGCAATTCTTCGGACAATTCCCATTCGGCTGGTAGAGGATGGTCTGCCAAGAAGTCGGCCAGAGCTTGCCCTTTAACGGCTTTTTGCGGCACGTATATGATCTCGTATTGTTGGAAAATGAGTGACCACCTTGCCAATCGATCAGAGAGGACTGGCTTTGACATGATGTATTTGATTGGATTAGCCTTGGAGATGAGATGCACTATATGAGCTTGAAAGTAGTGCTGCATCTTTTGGATTGCGAAGACGAGGGCGAGACACATCTTCTCAATCACAGAATAGTTCAACTCATGCGGCAACATCATTTTGCTTAAGTAATATAAGGCACTTTCTTTCCCTTTATCATTCTCTTGAGCGAGAAGTGCTCCAACCGAACGCTCTTGCGCAGCAATGTACAAGATTAGTGGTCGTCCAGGTATAGGGGCAGTGAGAACTGAAGGGCTCGTTAGATAGGATTTGATACTTTTGAAAGCATTGTTGCATGCTTCATCCCATTCAAACGGTGTCCCTTTCTTCATAAGACGGCTAAATGGTTGACATCGACCAGCCAAATTTGATATGAAACGGCGGAGGTAAGCCAATCGTCCTTGAAGACTCTTCAGCTCATGAATATTCCGAGGTTCAGGCATTTTTTGGATAGCGTCAATTTTAGCTTGTTCAATTTCTATGCCGCGGTGGCGCACAATGAACCCAAGAAATTTTCCAGACGTAACCCCAAAAGCGCACTTCAAGGGATTCATCCTAAGTTGGTACCTTCGTAGCCGTTCAAACACTTGCCTCAGATCATGAAGATGGTCGGCTCGTTTCTTTGTCTTCACGACTAAGTCATCGACGTAACACTCCACATATTTGTGAAGCACATCGTCGAAGATCTTTTGCATCGCTCTTTGGTACGTGGCACCCGCATTCTTCAAGTCGAAAGGCATAACTTTGTAACAGTAGATGCCTTTAGGTGTGCGAAAAGCTGTGAACTCTTCATCTCGCGGAGCCATGCGGATTTGATTGTAGCCAGACGAACCATCCATGAATGACAAAACCTCATGTCCAGTAGTGGCATCAACCATGAGCTCGGGTATGGGGAGCGGAAAGTCATCTTTCGGACAAGCGTTGTTCAGATCGCGGAAGTCAACACAAACTCGGATTTGCCCATTTTTCTTCTTTACTGGGACAATACTTGAAATCCAAGTGGGATATTTGACTTCTCGAATGAAACCAGCTTCAATAAGTTTATTGACCTCCGCTTCAATTTTGGGAACCAAGTCTGGTCGGAAGCGTCTTTGAGATTGCTTGACAGGTCGGACGCCATGCTTCACTGCAAGAAGGTGAACAGCGACTCTTGGGTCTAACCCTGGCATTTCTGTGTAATTCCAAGCAAAGACGTCTTTGTACTCACAAAGAAGTTCAATGTAAGCAACTTCTTCATCAGGAGTGAGCGAGGCACTTATGTAGGTTGGTCGTGGGTCATCTTCAGTCCCTAGGTTGATCCTTTTTAAATCGTCAACGGTGGACTTCACGCCTTCCTCCAACTCTGGTGGAGCATCTTCAGCATCCTCCTCTACTTGAACTTCATTACAAGCGGCTGTGATATGGAATGAGGAAATGAAGCATTCTTCATCGGAGCCATCTTTAAATCCCCTATAGGGCACATTGGTTAACACCACAGTTTGTCGCTTCACTTTTAGCAATTCATCGTCAACTGCCACGATGAGAGTAGTACGACGCTCCATGCGAGAGAGTATTTTGCTCTTCAACTTCTTATCGTCTTCTGACAAAAGAGCAATCCTCCGTTTTGAAGCCTTCTCGACGGTAGTATTTGAGACACCCAATCGACAATGCACAGACTTTCGAGGAGTGTTTGATGAGGACGCCTCCTTCGGTAGACTCAATCTGCTATGGACAGACTCGCACAAGCTAGAGGGCGTAGGGCTTTCACTTGGCAGCCCTAACCAGCTTTGAATGGATTTTCTCATGCGAGACGATGAGACTACTTCACTTCGGGGCGTCAATCTGTCAAAGATTGACACTTAAGATTTTGGAGCACTTAAACGGTCGAAGACAGATGTCTTTGATGAAACTGATGAGGTTCCTTCTTCTACCGTGATGTAATTGTTAGTGGATTTCTTTATGAAGATGCGAGCAGGAACAGGTGCGGTATATCCAAGGCCTGCTTGAGACTCTTTGACAGCATATCCCTTTTGCTTGAGCATCTTCTGAGTCGAGTTCAAGCCATGCATCTTTTCGCCGATCACCTCAGGCAGGAGTTTCCCTAGAGAAGTTGAATCTTTAGGATTATGTCCAGCCTTTGCGAGAAGCTTGTAGGCATTTGGATCAAAACCGTTTGTCCGTTGTGAAGGCAAGTAGTCATTTTCCACTACGGGGCTATGCGTGGCTCGAACAAATCCTTTTAGGGGTGGAGCGACCTTTGCTTCGTTGAGATTAGCGACTGGAAGTGTCAATCCATCCAAGGCCGACTCTTCACCTTTCTTCACTTTTGGCACAAAACGAAGTATGGGTGCCCCTTTCTTCTTTGATGCCTCATCTACATGACGACTGGCACCTTGATCAATTTTCTCCTTCTCCTTAGTTAGATTGTTGGTCTTACTAAGTTGCAGGTTATTGGCTTTGGACTGCTTGTAGCTTGATGACGAGGCAGTTGGCTCTAACTCCGTCAACATCACATTTGCTGAGTAGAATTTAGCATCAGCAAAATGGGACTCGGCTTCACTAAAGGGTTTGTCATCAGCTACCACCTTCTTTATCATGCCATCTTGCAGTATTTGAAGCATTGATGAAGGGTTGATGGGACAACGCCATTCTCGTGGAGCCACGGCCACCTTAAAAGCACGTTGTAAGAAGTTTTTGCGTCAATGACATGAAGTGATGCACTTGAAGTCATATCATCGATGAGCAAGTCCAGACGAATCACACCAATAGCTCTTTGCCCCCCTTGATTGAATCCTTGGATCATAAGACGACTAGGTGCTAGTTCGTCTATAGGGATGCCAAGTTCCTTCATGGTACGAAGCGGCAAGATGTTAACTGCAGATCCACCATCCAAGAGCACCCTATTGACCCTCTTTTTGCATATGTATCCAGTGACAAAGAGTGGGCGATTATGCGCTATGTCACCAAGCAGCAAATTCTCGTCAAAGAGTGTAATGCTTCCAATGCAAGCAAGATAATCACTGACACAACTTGTAGAGTCAGCCTTGATTGGAGTATCTTTAGGTGACTCAAGCTCTGGATCCTCAATTTCTTTGACACTCACAGTGCTACATGAAGCCTCAAAAAGACCGGAGTTGCGAATTTTCTCAAGAAGGAAATCCCATAGGGTAAAAAGAGCACGCAATTTTTGGACGGGCGTGTCTTCTTGCCGATTTGAGGATATTCTCTTCAACTTCTTCCTTCTTTGTTGCCTTCTCGCACGCATCCTTTTGGGGCTAGGTTTAGTATTGCAGCTTGGGGATGCTTCACACTTGATGCGTGCTTCTTCTTTTTATGAGTAACAAGGGTCCATCCTTCATCATCCGCATCCTCAACTTTTGTGTTGGTAGAGATGCTATCCCCAGACTGTTGAATAGAAGGGCATCGCACTACTTCAATTGGATCAAATGACCCAAATTGAATCTTCACCCTTGGTGACGCTTTAGGTTGAAGAGTGTCATTTTGTAGAGTAACTACAGTCTGATTTGCAGTTACAGTCTTGTTTTCTTCCTCAAAGACAATCTTCCCTTGGCTAGCGAGCTCTACTATCTTTTCTTTGAAGACGAAGCACCGTTGAATGGGATGGCTAACCAAGCGGTGGTACTTGCAGTAGTTCTGATCATTCACCTTGTTAGCCTCCTCAGGTCGTTTCAACTCCGGAAGCTCAATGAGTTTTAGGTCCAGCAATTGATCAAACATTGAAGGGACCTCTGAATCTGGAAACGGATATACCTTTTCTTGCATCTCCTTCAACGTGAGCCTCCTTTTCTCCTTCACCTGTGGAGGAGTAAACTTCTCTACTTGCTTTGTCTTAGGTCTAGTAGAGATTTTGAAGGGTGCAACATTCACTGTCATGGAATCCTTCTTTACTCCTTTGATTATGGGTTTGCCCCCTTGGTGAACGTCTGGCTTATTTCCTACTGTGCAAGAATCTTGCGTTTTGCGAGAGTCTTGTACTGGTAGGCCTTGCCTTCCATTTGCTGCAATGGTGAGTTCCATGTCATGAGCTCGAGAAGCCAACTCTTCAAAGGTTTTAGGCAGGATTCCTTGAAGAATGTATTGTAAATCCCATTGCATGAATTTGATGCACATCTCGATTCCGGAAGTTTCAGACAGTCTATCCTTGCAGTTTAGGCTCACGTGCCGCCATCTATTGATGTAATCAATGACAGGTTCATCCTTCCATTGGCGAGCATTCGTAAGCTCAAACATACTGACAACACGGCGAGTGCTGTAAAAATGGTTAAGAAATTCTTGTTCCAGCTGCTCCCAGCTTTCAATTGTGCCAGGCTCAAGGTCGCAATACCAGTCAAAAGCATTGCCTTTGAGCGTTCGAACCAACTGCTTGACGAGAAGATCACCATCAGTTCCAGCGTTGCTGCATGTTTCAACGAAATGAGCAATATGCTGTTTTGGATTGCCCTTGCCATCAAATTGCTGAAACTTCGGTGGTTGATAACCAGTAGGCATCTTCAAAAGATCGATCCTTCTAGTATAAGGCTTAGCATAAGTAGAAGAAGATTTTGGCGCCTCCTCGTACTTCTGTTTGATGGTGCCTAGAATGAAATCCTTCAGTTGGTCTATGGGAATCGAACCCTCCCCAGAAAGCGTGAACTCTTTTGAAACTGCCTTTAGTTTGCCTGAGGATTCAACTTGACTTGAATCCCCTTTACTTTCAATTTTGCTTTTGAGGTAGGCGATTTCAACGTCACGTTCTTCTAGGGTTTGTGACATTCCTTCAACTATTTTGGCCAGGTTAGCGACTTGTTCTTCTAGACTGATCGCATTTGTTGTCATAACATCCATGACTGAAGAATTGGTAGACTTGGCGGGAGTATTGAATTTTGATTGAGGAGTGCTTTTAGAAGAGTCGGGGTCAGAACTCCAACCGCTTAAATAGCCATCTTCTAGGTTCCTCTGAATTTTTGAACCGGACTCCTGAGGCATAGAAGGATTTTCAATGTCGGTTGCCACATCCTTCACTGCTTCTATGGTAGAAATGACATCCCTTCCTTCTGGTGAGCTTGGTGGTGCTTTTGGTAGATCAGCCTCAGACACCAATTTTGGTGAGCTTGGCGGTGCCTTCGGTAGATCAGCCTCAAACGTAGGATTTGATTTAAACAAACGCGAGGCTTGGGCAGTATCCATAGCAGCAACCTTCACCTTGCTTCGAGTTGTTGGACCAGCACTTTTAGTGTGAGATCCAGAGCCAGATTTGGTGGCGGCAACTTTCACCTTGCTTCGAAGTGTTGCACCAACACCTTTAGCGTGAAATCCAGAGCCAGTTTTTGCAGCTGTTGAAGACTTGGAGCGTGCAACCGGAGCTTGAGGAGCTTTTGAATAGGCAGTCTTAGGAGCCATTGAGAGTTTGTTGATTTGTTAAAGAGAAGAGATGAGAGGCAGAGATTGTCCCACCGGGCGTGCCAAAATCTGTTGAACACAAATTTCGAGTCTGCGAAAAAAGACGGAAAAAATGTTGAACGAGAGTCAATTTTATTGATGTATGAATTAGGGTTACAATCTCTGATGTATTTTCTAATCAAAGAAAATAAAATCTTCTGATTCTTCTCTTCGGTTGTTGAAACAAGGGCTTGATGCTTGATCTCGAATCGAACGGCGGAATCTTCTCCGAGATTTGTGGAGAAGTTGATGACTTGGGTTGAATGTTCTTCGAGGCTTTGAAGCTTCGATTCGAAGAACTTCTTGTTGGATGGAGACTTGAAGAATTCTGAAGGGCTTGAGGGCTTTGATCTTCAGAGCTCTGGAGCTTGTGTGCTTCGATGTGCAGATGGAAATTATGAGAGGAGAGCACCTCTATTTATAGAGATGTAGGACGAAGAGTCATGACCAATCTCTACTTCTTTCATATTTATCTCTCTTTAATTAGTTCCTTATTTAATGTAAAAGAAATAATTAAAATTCAATAATTATCCTCCTTTCCTTTATTTTAAGAAAGACAATTATTTGTGAAGCGAAACACAATTATTATTTTACCAAGTGGCTTAATTTGATTGGCCGAGCTTAATAAAAATAATAACTGCGTCACTTAGACACGCGGCACCATTTGATTGGCCCATTTGTGTCACTTTGACCTTTGACCTCGAGACACATGGCAACATTTGATTGGTTATTTACCGTGCCCTATTTATTAGGTCCCGCAACACGTGGCGACATCTGATTGGATGGAAATTTTACATGCCTACAATAAGCATTTGGGCTCAGATATTGGAAGTTGATCATAAGGGCACTCATTGGCTGCAACTAATGTTGCTCTGCCAAGGTACCTACCTCAATTAACAAATGAATTGACTCATCATTGCCCGAGTTAGTCACACATTGTAAAGACCCGTTATTTTTAATAAATATTAATAGTTATAAAACCAAAAATATTATTTTGCTCGTTAGTTTATTTAATGCGGAAAATTATTTACGGCGTCACACCAAAATTTTATTCCATAATCGATTCTGTACGCGCGCGTGTCCGGTGAGTGAATTCCATATTGTGTTCATATGTGTGCCCTTTGTGCTACACTAGAGTATTTTCCTAACACTAATACCCAGCCTCACCTTCTTTTGTACGTGGTCTTATGCCTGACATTCACCCCATTCTTTTACTCTAACCAAACCATCTCAAACCAACTAAACCAAACATCACCTCCTTGTTTTCCATCACCCATCAGATTTCTTCTCCATGCTTAGCCATATTTAGCCGTAGCTTTTCCCTAGCCACTAAGAATCCAACACCTCTTCATAATGCTTTCCCTTAACCTCTAAACAAAACTCATAAACCTACCACCTATTATCCAAGAGATCTTTGCCTAAGCTAATGACACTTTTAAATCAACTCCCTCCCCCATTTCATATTCACGGCAGAGAGAACTCAAGAAGTGCGCATTTCTTCTTCATTTTCCATATTCCCAATCACTTACAAACACCATCTTCAGCAACCGTGTTCCACCCATTGATCACCACTGAACTAACCTTACTCCAGCCTCATTCTAGCTCCAAAATCTGCCCAGAAAAACAGCCATGTTTCCACACTAAAACCAGTCCCGTAGCAACCAATTTCAGCTCTCATAACAGCTCCAAAAATCAGCTCCATTTCATTCTAAAAACTGCTCTGTTCCAACCTGAAAACAGCTCCAGAAGACAGCCGATCCTACTCCAAAAAAATCAGCCATTTGGGTCCCGAGTCGCTGCAACCGAGTCACCACCGAACCGCCGTTTCGCTCCGTTTTCTTTTCTTCGAACCACCGCTTAGTCTTCGGGAAGAGAGGTAGTTAAAACTTACCTCCCTAGGTATATATATTTGTTGCTAATATAATGTTGAGATGTTTGATGAGTACCCTGTGATTAAATGGAAATGTCGAAGTGGAATATGTTGTGCTAAAATCTAATCTCGCTTTCTAGTAATGTGAGGAACAGAACCATTTATGTCGAGGGAAGTATTGGCTAAACTCATTTAGTAGTCTCGGTTCTGAACCCATGTCGATCATTAGAACCAGCATGTAGCTAGTCATGTTTTAAACCCATTTGTTGTAAATAAATCTCATCTCAAGGTGATAGCCTTGCCCATTGAGAATGTATTTCCTCACTTGAGTTCTGTTAGCTTAATCTAACTCAACAGGAGCAATTCTATGAAAGCGTATGTTATTTTATCTTACTGTTGGTCATTGTTAGTAATGTTCCACTAGTATATCAAGTAATGACATTTCCTGTGGATAAGCTACTGGACGGAATAGAAAGAAATGCTTAAAGTTATATTTTTATATGTTTGCCACTTATTGTTGTCATGATAAATGTTATTGTCCTGCGCGAGAACTTAGAACGGACTTAGATTCACGGGGTGGTATACGATTAGAGAACCACGTAGACGTTAATAAGGTACAGGATAAATGAGAAAGTGATTGAGTTATGGTTTTAAGATGGGTGCTAACAGGGGCCCAGTCTTGTGTTAAGATGGGTGCTAACAGGGGCCCAGTCTTATGTTAATGGGTGCTAACAGGGGCCCAGGTTGTTTGAGAAACGTAACCCTAGGCAGGGCACAGTGGTGATTGGCTGCGAGAACATGTTTGGTTCCTTCCTTGTGTGGTTGCGTCGACTGTAGATCTGAGTAAATAATTTGGTAGCTATCAGCGGGACACAACAAGGAGCTGTCTGAATCACACTGGGTTGCCCTACACTGGAGGTTAAGGGTAGGACGGATCTCAAGGTGAGATCCTAGATTTCACATAAGTTAAGAAGTAGTAACTGAAATCAAGCGCTGTTAATTATTTGCATTGCCTTCCTTATTTTGTTGTGTGTAAGTTATGGGTTTCGGGTAGGTTTTGGCTACTGAGCGTCATCGCTCACGGTACTATGTTGCCCTGGTAACTCGAACGCCAAGTACCGAAGACGGAACAGAAATGTCACAAGATCCGACTGAAGTCAATGCTGCTGAGGAGGGAGCCGAAGAACCTTGGTTTCCGTACGCGTAGTTGCTCTGATTTATTAAAGTCAACTTTATTTTGGGAGCTTCAAAGTTTATTTGGGAATTGTAATATTTTGTCAATCCCTCTCAACAACAAAAAAACCCACATAGACCTTCATCCATTCCACCTCTTATTTGTAGTCTGGACTTTGAAGTTGCGTGGTTTGGCTCGGACGAGGTGTATTTGGTCAGTTGTAAACTCGGAGGACTTAGGGCTTGCTTGATCTTGGAGTTTGAGCTCTCGATCTTTGAGGTAGGGATTTCTTACTCATCCTATATGTTTTTGAGTTGATAATGTGCTAGATCGCGCCTTAATTTGTGTTTTTTTTCGTTGGGTTTTTGTTCATGAATAGTCTGCAGAAAACACTGTTGTGAGCGTCGGGGAATCGATCCCCAAGCTGTCTGATCCTTCTTTTGCTGTCGGGGGATGGATCCCCATGAGGAGGGGTATTGATCCTCATGCTCTCTGGACTGACTTGAACCATTTTGACCCCATCTCGGTTACTTTGACTCACGATCAATTCTAATGTATTTCCAACACCTCCAAACCATTGCATAACATCGTTTAATATGTGCCAATGACTCACTGGTCTTCTTACCCCTTTGGGCTCACGTTGAATAGGCTATGGACTTTCTTAAAATGCGAATTATTGTTATACTTTGACGATATGCTTAATTGTTATTGCGAGGCAATGTAGTAATTATGGTTATAAGTTAAGTAGATTGGTGGTCGTGGTGTTGGATTGGTGAATGATTTGATGTGCGAGGAAAATGACTTGATGTTGATACTACCTGATAGATGAGAATAATGTACAGATTTACTACATTTACGTATTGTCCTTTGTGTCTTTCTTACAGTAATTATGGATATGAGATTGTATACACGTGTTCGACCTATAAGTTGGTTGATTGTCATGCTTTATTGTGACAAGAAATTAGAGAGGTGTCTGTTGATGGAGTTGTATGACTACTGTGATTCGGGTAGCTGTAGTTGAGAATTGGAATGAGGAAGAGACTGCAACGCAAGGGGTGGTAATGCAGAGACCTAAATAATGGGTGATGTTAACTGCAACGCAAGGGGTGGTAATGTAGACTGCAACGCAAGGGGTGGAAATGCAGGGTGTCATGAATATGAGTCCTTGACCTAAGTTGTGAAGTGATGTCGTCGTTCAAACCGTGGTAGCGCGTTATTACTATAAAGTGTGGAGTCTTTTGGTTTACCAAGATATTTGGGGAAATGGAGTACTTATACAAGAAACAATGAATTTTGAATTTGAGTTGGCTTGTAAACCGTCTGAGATGTCAAGTTTTGCTTTCTTTTCCTTCTCATAGACTTCCAAGTCTTCATGGTTCATTGTCCTGATAATGGTAAAGTACCCTGTTCGGTGTGAAGGCATATTTGATACTATGTGATGTGATGTATTGTGAGCGGTTTATGAAGGGTATCCGCATGATAAACTAGAGACTAGAATGAAAGACTTGTGTGCGCGGGAATGTGAAACTCTTGTGTTAGGTTGACGTTAAAAATGAAAATGTGATAAAAGAAAAGAAAAGAAAGGATACGAGGAAGGATACGGTAGCTAGTAAACTGAGATTTTAGAGAAAAAGGCACACGTGTGTAAGCTCTTTGATTCTAGATTAGTAACTGTGTTTTCGCGGACCAGTCATTACGTTAAAATGTAGCAGTTCATGTTAACAGTTCTTCGCGCTTATCATTCCAACTGCATATAGAGTTAGTGTAGATTTTTCTACTGGGCTAGTGTAGCTCAACCCTTCCTTTTTTCAGGTACAACTCAAGGAGCATAACTTGGAGTGTTCGATGAGCATGATTTACCATCTTTTTAAAGCCTATACTAAGGAGTCTTTAGTTCATACATGTAAATCATATTTTGGGAATTGAAAATTGTAATATTAATCTATTTCTTTTAAGGTGAGAGTATGTAACACTTCATCTCTTGTAGACTCTTATGTATAAATTAGTTTATTGGTGTTGATGAATGGACCTAGCATGTAATTATGAGGTGTCAATGGGCGAGAGAACGATATTTTTATTGAGCAAAATCTAATACAGTTTATGTTTAAAATTGAGGGCGTGACACGAACTTAATTCGAAATGGTTGTAATATGATGACATCTGCTTTTGAAATAGTGATGTATTAAATCTATGAATTTTATTTGGAAAAATTGTCTCTTAAATGTTTTTATTAACGTTCCAAAATTTGGGGCGTTACACACATTACTTGCCAAAACCTGTCATGCAAGAAATATACATATTACATTCCACATTTCCAAAAAAGTACATCAAATGTAGCAACATAAGTCATACAATGCCAAATCGTACGATCATCCACCATTGTTCCTAGTTACAAGTCCTAAAAATTCATGACTTAAGTCATTCATTACACATTTACAAATGGTGTATAATATACCACGAGATAGTTCAGCCACGTCAAAAAAAGTGGCTTAAGTACCAATCATGCTTATAAAGGTACTTAAACCACTTCAAAAGGGCACACGTTGTTCAAAGACTACTAAATTGGACCATAGACAGCGCCACTAAGGATGGCGTCAACATAAACTTGTCTCTCTTCGGGCTTGATGCCGTAGAAATTGTCTACTCTTTGCTTCTCTTGGCAAATGACCGCATTTAACTTGAACTTCTCCGTCAAGGTAATATCGAGCTTTGACAGCTCGTCTGGCACTTGAGTGCGTCGTGGTGATAGCTCTTTGTCATATCCAAAGGAATTGACCATCTTTTTCATATGGCCCGTGCTCAAGGTCATCCAATTCTACATGCTTTCAAGCATGGACAACTCCTCTTCACCCATTCTTGTCCTCTTCCTCTTTGTGCCTCCGGCATTGGGCTGCGGCATTGAGGTTTGGGGAGTGGACGTGGGGAGTGCGCTATGAGGTGTGAATGTTGGAGGTATTAGAGTGGTGGGAGTTGCCGGAGACAATGGCGTTTCATTTTGGAATGCACCATACTCTTCACTAAATTGAGGAATATAACAATCATTGAAAGTTGGGAGAGTTAGGTTCACATTATTTGGCGCCCCATTGTAGCCGGAGTCTCCGCTCCCACCCCCGTAACTCTGTCCTTTCCGAATATGAATTGCCAATCATCAAAGTACGGGAAGGTCTTCCCGTACATGCCATTTGCCTTTTTAGGATAGGCCTACATATAAGTTGGCCGTTAGTACAAATTCCCATGCCTTAATATTGACTTAAAGCATTGGAAGTACAAATTGAAATTTTGGAAGTTACCTTTTCATAGTTGTCTCATATGTCTTTCTCCACTACAATGCATTTGTTCACATCATCTCACCCGAAGCCGCTAAGGGTAGTAATGTCAACAATTTTTGCCCACGTTACTCTCCAATACTTCACCTTCGAGTCAATGTGGGGGTTAGCCTTAAGATCGGTCCCCGGTAGGAACTTCTCCAACTCTTTCTCCACGTGGTTGAAGAAACCACATTTGAATCCATTCTCGGCTCTCCACTTGTTCCCCACCAACTCATTCACAATGCATTTGATTAATGCATTCTCCTCCTTAGTTCTCCAATTCCTACGTTTTCCCTTCGTAGGTGCTTCCACTACTTCGACTTCATTGTCCATTGCTGCAAATGCATTGTTTAAGTTGAATATACTAATATAAAAGCACGACTTCACACATTAAGGATTACATTGGGAAATAGATTGGTACGTTAAACGTTTTTCAATGTCAAATGTTACAAAGGAAATGCTACGTTACAAGTTCTTCAAACACAAATGTTACAAAGGAAATGCTACATTACAAGTTATTCAAACACAAATGTTACAAACATGTTCCAAACATTACAATTACAATGCCATCAGAAATTCGACAAACTAATGGTTATACAACATATTTGGGTCTTGTCCCCCACCATTGGCTAACCAATGGTTATATATGGCCACAGCCAGCGCATCCCTCCCCGTAGTCCACTCATTCGAAGAATCTACATTACCAATGTTATCATCATCAGGGACATCGTTGACGTGATCTCGTTCCCACGCGAAGTATTCTTTGTTCAATGGGATCGTTAGGCATCTCTCTCTTAATTAGGTTATGGAGAAGACAACATGCTGTCACAATACGGGTTTGAGTCCTTATGGGGTAATAGGAGGCTGATCTCAAAATTGCAAACCGCATCTTAAGAACCCCAAAGCTCCTCTCAATAACATTCCTAGCAGCGGAGTGCTTCATGTTGAAGTACTCCTCTTTGCTCACTGGCATATGACCTTGCCTCTAGATGTTAATGTGATACCGTTGGCCACGGTATAGTGCTAGAAAACCGTTCCCATTTGTGTAACCAGCATCGACAAGGTAATAATGTCCTGTTAGCAATGAGAGTTAAGAGAATAACTTAGGAAATGGATAGCTAATGGTAATGGAGCAAAGGGAAACATTAACTTAGGATATGGAACATACCATGGGGGACTATGAGACCCTCGGGTCTTTCAATGGCGTTTTGAAGGATTTTAAAGTCAGTGGCCAACCCTTCCCAACCAGACAAGACATAGACAAATTTCAGGTCTCTAGTACAAACACCTAAAACATTTGTAGCAATCTCACCCTTCCTTGACCTATATCGTGGCCTATCAGCAGCTAGGGGATTAACTGGCACGTAGGTTCCATCCAATGCCCCAAGACAATTCTAACAAACGTTGGGAAAAGTATTAAAAACTAAATATGGCCAAGTAGAAGGAATATTTAAAATGGAAGAAGTCAAAGAATGTAAATGCACGAGTGTACCTGAAACCAACTCCATCTACTGTCTTCGTAGTTAGGAGGTACATGCTCAGGCCTTACCAGAAGCATGTCGTAAAGGCGCAAGACAGCTAGGAGTACCTCATTGAAATGCCTACTTACAGTCTCGATAGATCTCCAAAAGTCAAATTTCGTACGCCTCTGCTTTGTATGGTGACCGAGGACCCACAAGAATATTGCTACCCTCTCCTCCAAACATACATTGCGTGAGTCCCCTAACCCAACACCTCGGACTAAACAACACAATTTAAAAAAAATATGCTTATTCACCCTCAACTGGTCGTGGCAGTCAATGTCATTACCCCTTACAAGTCTATTGATATTATTTATGTGTGTCTGGTAGAAGTTTGGATTCGGAGACAACTCGGGACGAGGAGGTTGCTGGCGCGACGTCGACATGATGAAGAGGTAGAGGCGAAATATAGCCATTGCATTAGTAATAAAGGCATGTAATGCCATGATTGCCTCTTGCTTTTCTCTTCTCCTAATTTGTTTTCTGTTTAATCTTGGCATCCTAAAAAATGCTAACAAGGGTTTCATCGATTAAATAAGAACTAAAACTATTTATTCATAACTCCAAATTTCACCTTTTGAACTATTTATACATAACTACAAATATGAATGGGTTTGACACATGATCATGTACTAGTATTCTTTCTAGTTAGCAAAAAAAAAGGTAGGGATCAGATGTGGTTCTATGCTGATCCAGTCTCAGTGGACACAAACATAACAAAATGCCTATTGATCATTTCCAGCTATGTATGGTACATCAACTGACTGACTGATCATAAAGTAGGCGAAATGCATGGAAGGCTATTTCACAACAACATGTCAACAACCTGAATTGCTCTCAGTCGTCAGATCACAATTTTGCTTTTGAGTGAAATTAACAGCTAATGTGAGGTTGAGCTTTGTCTAAATACTGAACCAAACCCATCCAAGTGCCAAACTTGTGGATTTGTTTGTACAATCCCGAAGACTTCAACAAATTAATCTAGTTAAGAAGTGATCAAAAGGTTACATAAGAACTAAGGCCTGCTTGAAAACTAGAAACCAAATATTAGAACCTAGTTAGGATTTGACTCAACCTTGCTTCAAATTGAATACCAATATTATCATTAGCCATTCTCTTCATCAGAAGACACAAGCATATTATCATTAGAACCTAGTTAGGATTTGACTCATCCTCGGGATTATTACTAGTAAAGGTTTATTCAAGAAATCGAACCATTTACAATGTACAAAGCATTTGATGAACTAGATTTCCTCCCTTCCAGTACGAAATAAAATTACGAAGAACAAAAATAAAAGTGTGTGGATCATTTTCTTTCTCCGTAATAGGGGGAGTACATTCTTTCGATCGGTATCAACAGATGCATGCATTCGTCTATAAACCAGCTCTATAAGAAGGAGGTCATCTGTTGCCATGTCTCATATGAACTCTGGTTCACTAGCAACACTCAAAATACAGAAGCAGCAGCACTAAAACTAGGGTACACGAGTAACAAAGCGTATGCTAGTAAAGGAGATCTTCAGATCGACGAAAAATGGAGAGAGAGAAAGAGATAGGGGTTTCATAAAAAATGCAAAAAATTTGTATCTTACATGTCCAGACCCTAAATCCATGAACAACACACCAAAAATCATAGGTATAACAAAAACCCACGCATTATCATTGAACTCGAAAATCAACAAAAAACACATCACACACATGATATCAGTTCGTCGAACCTCATACCTGAGTTAATCGAGGCTAAAATCGGTTGCACTCACCAAATCACCACTCCTCTCGAAACGAAACCAGAAATGGTGGGCGACAGAAATGGGAAGCTGGGGGTGAGAGAAGGGGGATAAGGAGGGGTGAAATCGTCCAGTTTGAAGGGGGATTGGGGGGGATAAATTATGGGGACCTCGAACCCTAGCCAAAAATTATATCGCCGGATACCCCCTTCTCCGGTATTACTGAAGAACCGGTGCAAATGAAAACCCCTCCTTTTGTGGTTGCCAAACTGGGGTAAGAGGTGGGGTCCAGGGCTTATGAAGGGGTCAAAAATAAGACCTCCCCCTATGGACGCATCCAAACGGGCCATAGATGATGTTTTTGGCGGGACAACTCGTATGGATTGTCAGTTCTGTAGTTTTTGGAAGTCCATTGGTGCGTTCATACTTGGTTGGAGTCTATATGATCGTTTGGGTATTTGTTGTCTATCTTTAGCTAGCACTTTATCTCTTTTGAGATTGCTGATTCTAAGTATGAATATACAGCAAATTGTGAGTGCCGTTGTTTGCGTAAGGCTACGTCTGGGTCGGGGTGAAAGACATCGAATGTCTTATGCTTTTTTGCTTTACAATAGTTAGATGATTAATTTGGTTTTGTCTAAATTTTTTGTAATGAACTCTTTATGTACATAAGTGCAGTTAGGCAATTATTAATATAATCTTCTCAATTTTATAATAAAAAAATGCAAGTTTATGTATCCAAACATAGTCATTTTATTCCATTTCTCAGCTATATTAATTTCTTTTCCTATCCTAATTTCTCCATTGCTCATATATATTCTACAGAGAAAATTAATTTCCCCATTGCTTAATTGAGTTCGATATTCTGTTGATTGGGTCAACCATAAGCACATCTAACAATCAAAATTCTCACTAGTACCTCTATGTAATCCGTTGAGTTCAGTACATTGAACTCGTTTCTGAGTACAATGGTAGAACTGCCCCTACATAGTGAGCCATCACAATCAAAATTTAAGTTTTTTGCAGAATAATACTCCCTCCATTCCTAAATGAGAGTCCCTCTTTGGAATTCCAACTTTTTTAGGGGACATGTAATCATTACACCTACTTTCCACTATTACCCTTATATTCTACCTATTTTGCACCATTTGTATTCAAATAAGAGGGACACTTTTGGAATTTTATCAAATTTTCACTTCTATTTTTGGAAAGGGACAATCATTTTGGAACATCCCAAAATAAAATAAGGGATTCTCAATTTGGAACGGAGGGAGTAGAAGTTTTATGTCTCATTCGGCTAAATAAGTCATTTGGTTTTTTTTTTCCTTTATTCAAATTTTTTTCGCATTTGTTAGTTTTTTGTCAATTTTTTGAGAATTATTGCTTTGTCATGACAAGAGGAATCTAAAAAGTAAAAATTACGATCGAAATCCAATTTTTTTTAAATAAAGACGAAAAAATTGGCTTATTTTTGTCTTTATTTAAAAAAATTTAGATTTTGATCGTAATTTTTTATACTTTTTAGATTCCTTTCGTTATGACAAAGCAATAATCTTCAAAAAATCGACAAAAAACTAACAAATGAAAAAAAATTTGAATAAGGACAAAAAAATATGCCAAATGGCTTATTTGGCCGATTGAGCCCCTTATTTATACCCCATGCATTAAAACTGTACGTAAGAACCCACAGCGCAAAAAATGAGAATAGGAATTGGCATATCACGAAACTTAAACAGTTAAGAATTAGCAAGTTAGCTGACGCAGGTCGTAACAGGTGGTCTATACATCAGATTTCACCAATCGGAAGTGTGAGACATGCATGGGTGGGCCCAATAAGTAAGGAGCTTGAGGTGGTTGTCGTGCTTAGGTGGGTCCCACATGAGACGAGCTTGACGTGCTTAAGCGGGTACTTGTCTCGCATCGTTTTGTGAGTGGAAGTGATGGACCATGGGGCACAATGGGGACGTTGCGATCTTAATTGGGAGAGATTGTAACACATCGGTGTAAAAATTGAGAAAAGGAATTAGTTCATCACAAAACATAAGCAGCCACTCTAGAACTTGAGAATAACTTTTTGAGCCACATAATTAAGGCTAAGGGTTAGAAGGTCAATTGGCATCGGTGCTTATATTAACCCTCAATATATTAGACTTTCAACGAAGCTGGAAATTGATATGAGTATATAGTATCCAGCCAAAAAGGCACCCAAAAAAAATTGCAATTAGTCCCGATCATAGATTTAAATATCAGCCGCTACGTAGCGACTTTTCGGACCTCCAATACTGCTAATATGACTGCTATGAAAAATTAACACCCCGTATTGGCCAATTCCCGATATGTATCGCTTTGGATCCGATTTTTTGCTTCCTTCATGTGGGCTACTACGGCCGCTTCAGGTGTATGGCGCCATGATAATTTACAAAAATTCACGATCGCTACACTCGATGTCCGCTACGTATTATTTGATACTCCCGCTATCGCTACACCATCACTGCTACCGCTACGTAGTGTGCTACCGATATTAAAAACCTCGATCCCGATTAATAAAATCACAAGACTTAGTTTTAATTGTTTCAGAATCCAATGGCTTGTGACACTTTGACCCCTTTTTTTTGACCCGCGCGCCACTTTGACCTGGCATAGAGTGATTTCCAACAATATGTTTAGTGCTCCTAATAATTATATCACCATGAGTACGTAAAACTAGAACGGAACCAAAACATATATTTCGGTAATACTTTATTCAAACGATTACACATAAGCATATATATATATACAGTCCGTCTCCCGTAAAAATCACCTCATTTTAATAAAATGCAGACTTCTCTTTCCCGATTGAATTTTGATGATCCGAGCCACTCAATGTGTTTAGAACGTGATTTTAAGGGTACCCGCTTTAAATTAACAAAAAAAAGACCGAGAAGGGCTTCATCCGAGCAGTTTTTGTTTATTTTTTATCGAACGGTTCAAATAAAAACTGCTCGGTTGAAGCTCTTCCCGGACTTTTTTTTTTCTGATTTCACGCGAGTACCCTTAAAATCACGTTCTGAACACATTGAGCGGCTCGGATCATCAAAATTAGATCGGAAAATGGGAGAAACGAGGAGGTCCGCATTTTAACTAAAATGAGGTGGTCCTTATAAGAGACTGACTATATATATATATATATATAGTGCATGTGTTATACATTTATTTCATGTACATATAGTTATTATACAAGAAAAGGATCTTCGAAAACAAACAATACGATTTCCTGTTACCATGGATCCACAGAAGCTAGGGACAGGAAAGCTACTTGTTGTCTTCTGGCCGGGTTCTGGGCAACATAGGAATATTGTCGATTGGGATGTGAGGGTGCCATGTTGTTGCGATGCACACTCCTGGCCTTGTCGTAATGCTTAATTTCATACCCGAATCCTTTTAATTAATCTCTTGTAATCTTTTTCAGAGATTAATAATTTTTTTTCTTTACCATTAAAAAAAAAAAACCCATAGAACACCCATACATGCGACCTAGATGTATGTACATATGACGACACTTAGAATGGGACGGATTGAAGCATATGGCTTAAACAAAAGGAATATTATTTCCTGTCACAAATTTAAGGATAGACTGAAGGGAGATCGAGGAAAACTATGACGTACGACACTATGGGACACCCCATGCATGCGACCTTTTCAACTATATATATATGTCCTTATTAAAAGTGGGTGTATATTGCAGCATTTACCCTCAAACACAGACTCACTAACAAGGTAGGTAATATGATGGATATATATCATGCGTCCCGGACGTGGAAGAGGTTGGGATTTTTGACAACAATGTCGTACATGTGGATGGAGTTGAACTTGGAGAAGTCCCTTGGAAGAGAAATTAGATCAATGGAAGGTGGCTTGTGGAATTGGAAGAGGTCCGAGACTCCGCCCCCATCGTACCTCTCCCATCCCAAGCCACTCAGGATTTGCTCCAGAGAGGCGTAAGATGACACTGCTTGCCCCGTCGGTAGGTGCACCAACACTTTTCTCCTCCCGGTACTGTTGTTGCCTTGCACTGCTGATGAGCCGCCGCCTCCTCCTCCTCCTGAGTGAATCACACCATCCTTGAAAACCCATACGCCTGACATTTTTTTTTTCAACGTATAACTAAGGAACAAGCTATATTTTAGTTGTTATACCAAGTAGGTTTTTTTTTTTTGTGTGTGTTTTGTTTTGCAGATTGAATATGGCTTGTTGGGACTGCCTTCAGGGGGGGATATATATATAGAAGTTATGGGGTCAGATAAAACAAGAGGGAGCCCCGAGGGTTAGTCCGGTTAGTTTGTGGGTTTGCTCCCTATATATATTATTGATCAGGATTCCATTGGCGGATAAAAATAAATAAAATTCAGGATTCAATTGTTAGAGCCAAGCCACAAGAAAGTAATTTTTTGTGAATTCTTAATCACGACGTGAATGCTCTGCCTTTGACTGGAACGGAAAAAAAAATTAGTTAAAGTGTACGTAAGCTAACTCGAAAACCTCTAACCGTCCAACCCAAAAATAATGATAACAAAACAAGAGGGAGATGGTATTGGAGTGGGGGCGCCGGAAAAGGGATGCATGTTTGGCGTTGGTTTAGGTAAGGATATTGTGGGTCCCTTTTGGCTAAAATATGAGGACACGAGGTCCTTAATTAGCGGGGAAAATTGTTCCTTCCTTGTGGAGCAACGTCACTAGGTGCTCTAGAATCCAGAAGATTGGCTCATGATGTGTGGTAGAAAAGGTCTTTAAGCACCACGTTGTGATATTCTAGGAGCACTAGATAATCACGAGAAATTTTTGGGTATTGAAAGGGCACCACGTGGTTGTGCCCGAGAAGCCCATTAGGCCGTTCAAAAGTGTGTTGGATGGCTCAAATTAAAACTCTCTCTCTTCTCTCACCCCACCGTTAATTCTCTCTCCTCTTTCTCTCTCTAAATCCGAACCGTCCAAAAACTAAAATGAACGACCTAGATGCTACCACGTGATATCCACCCAGCACTGAAAATTTTCTAGATAATCTTATAGGGGGCACACCTATATTTTGTCCGTTGGGTTTTGTCATTCTCGTGCCATAGAATCATGGGGATAACTCTTTGGTAGAATTTTCTAAAGTCAAGTCGACAAAAAACAAAGGAAAACTGCTGGGCTGTGACCACTGCCCACACGTGATGTTCACGTGAAGACAAGGAGTGAGGTTTTTGATTTTGTGGACTCCTGAGAGTCAAGTCGGCATGCATGCATGTGCTGTGTACGCTGGATTAGCATGCAAATCGAAGAAGGTAAGTACCTACGTACACTCGGACTAAAGGCGAAACGCCCATGTGCTTGAAACCGATATATGCACTCTCTCTCTAGACTCTAGTGACCATCATACATACGTGTTTCACACAGCGTCGTGCTTTCTATTGATTTTTTGGCCGTATTTTTTCATCATCTACTTGTGATCGAGCTTGAAACCGATCGATGATGGTCGCGCGCCACTATTAGTGCATACAGATGGCGAGTTTATATAGCTGATCTAGTTGTTCAATAGTATTATTCTTATAAGCAGGCCCTGTAATTCATATTTTAGCTGGCCAGAATGTTTCATTAATAAAATAACTATTGGCAAACCTCGAGAGAGAATTAAGGGTGTCCTATTTCAATTAAGGTATATGCTCATTCTATGAAGCACTGACACCTCTAGAGGTCGACGTATTGCACTGTCGGACATGGAGACACGACAGGGACACGCCACGTGGTGTGTCCTCCCATAATTTAATTTAATTTTTTTAAAGGGAAACGGCTGGGGACACGAGGAACACGGCTATGGATATTGGGGGACACCGATGGGGACACAATAGGGGTCAAAGTGTAATTTTTTTAAAAACTTGGAGGTCAAACTGTAATTTTTTTTTAAATATTGGGGATCAAACTATAATTTAAAAAAAATTCAAGAGTTAAATTATAATTTTTTAATAGGATTGTATTGAACTTATGGATGTCTTATTTTGTTTGAATTATATTGGAACTATAGATTTTTGTTTCGTCCACATTTTGTCATTCAAACTTGGAAAAAAATTGAAAAAATAAATAAATATACACGTGGCGTGTCCCTCATCATGTTCGTATCCCCATTTTTTTAGAGTTCCTGTATCCGTGTCCGTATCTGTGCATCATAGTGCTCTTTGATTGGTTAATATACACAAGACGGATGAAGTAAAATAACGTAAGAAATTTGATAGTAACCAAAAAGGAGAAGTGGAACTAGGGATGAAAATGCTTATTGCAAACTAACTATTAATAAAGATTGTAAAATACAAATGTGAGGTGGCAGTTATATATTTGTTCAACTGGATTTTTGGTTCGGGAGACTTAGCCAAAAGTCCCTCAAATTTACATTTTTTGAGTTCAAGGATAAACACCTTATGCAATCAAACATAAGGACAAATGTGCTTATGAAAGTGCCTAAAACCTAGGGTACCCTATGAAAGTGCCTAAAACACTAGGGTATCCTACATATGAAAGTGCCTAAAATCTAGGGTACCTTATGAAAGTGCCTAAACCACTAAACCATATAATATGAAAGTGCATCCTAAAACACTATGAAAGTGCCTAAACATGTTTTGGCCTTATGGCTGGAAAACTCAAAAAGTTGAAGGACCTAAAAAAACTCAAAAAGTTGAAGGACCTCTATTGAAAACTATTTTGCTAGCGTCATTCCCTTAAATGAAAACTATTTTACCGTCCTTATGTGTAAGGACCCGTATTTTCGGAAATTCATTTAGAAGTTTTATTAATGTTGGAATTTTGAATAAATGAGGAATTTATTAGATTCAGTTGGTTTGGGGTCAAAGTGATAGAATTGATTGTGAAAGGGGTGCAAGTGTGATTTGTGCATTAGTGAATATAAATAGGAGGGTGAGGGAGTAGGAGATCATTTTTTCCCTCTCCATCCCTCACCGGCTCTCTCTCTCTCTCGGCATCCCTCTCTCTCTTGCTCCCTCTCCAAATTTCACCCAACTCACTCAAAACCCATACCAATCAACCTCCATTCCGCATTCTACTCGAAGTTTTGGGCTTGCTCTTCGTCAATCGGAGCTCGGTGCGGAGTATTCCGTTCGATTCAAGCTTTTGGAGTATAGGGCTCAGAGAATCTCTTGGGTTCGGCTTTGATAATCAAGGTAGGGATTACTTGCACTTGTTATATATTTATGTGTTGGTTTTGCATATGGATCGTGCTTTAGAATGTTGGTTATTGTTGGAGTTTCGTTCTTGAAAATCTGTAGAAAATCTGTTCGTAACGTCGCTGTATCGATACGGGATTTTTGCCGTATCGATACCATAAGAAAACCGTAGCTTCAGAACTTTTGATTTGATATCGATACCCGGAGCTTACCGTCAGTTTTTGTTGCTTTGTTCCAAACTTCGATTGTTTTGACTCCCAATCAATTCTTGTACCTCTTAAACATCTTTAGATCATTTCTAAACTCGATTGTTCGATCTCTATTGACTCCTTGATGTTTTCGTTCCCGAGACACTCTTAAAAACGTAACTTTAGTGTCGTTGTAAAAGGAGGATGTATCGTAGGGTTGTTTAAGGGTGTCGTAGGTTATGCGAGGCATAGTGGTTAGTGTGAATGGGCAGATGGGTGTTCGTCTAGTGATCCGAAGGGTAAGATCGAAATCCGTGTTCTCATAATCCGTCTTGTTGTTTTCTTTTAAATTCCTTTGGTGCTTATTCCATGAGGTCTAGGTGTTAATATTAGCAAGGGGTATGCCGTAGGGTGGTGATGGGTTTGTACGTTACGTGTGGTATAGTGGTGGTGTATTCGAAGGGAAGGGCGTGTATTAATTTCTTAGTCGGAGTTATGATATGGTCGACAGTTTGGAACGTTTGAAATGTAATCAATGCGGTGGATTGGTAGTTCGTCTAGAATGCTTAAAGTGTACAGCCGATGTTGTGATAGAACTGTTTGAGATGATATAATAACTTATGTCCTCACGACTCGTCGTATCTTTCAATTCTTTGGGCACTTGTCCTATGAGGTTCAAGCGTAGAAACAAATGGATAAAGTATTGTAGGATTATATATATGGGCTTATTACGCTATGTAGGATTTGAATAGGTAAACTAATGAAAGGGCACGAACATATACTTTTGTGGAGTTATGTAATGATTGATTGAGATTTCTGGTACGATCGATAGATTGATGATGAAGTTGATTATGGAAGGGTGACGATTATGAAAAATGTAAGAGGTGACCCAAGTGGTCGTTATTGAGGGAATAGACTCGGGGTGACCCTACGCTCGAGGGAATTAGACCCGAGGTGACTCAAGTGATTATTGTTATTGAGGGAATAGACTCGGGGTGATCCTACACTCGAGGGAACTAGACTGGAGGTGACCCCAAGTGATTATCATTATTATTAAGGTAATAGACTCGGGGTGACCCTACGCTCGAGGGAAATAGACCCGAGGTGACCTAAGTGATTGTCGATAGGAAATACCTGATTAAAAGAAAGGGAAGGTTTTGAAATAAAGGGATTTGGGAATGGTAAAAGTGGACACGAGAAAGATTGTGGCATCGTATGAAGAATAATAAGATGATTTGGAATGGCTTATAGACTAGCATGGATTGACGTGAGTTTATTAATGTATGTAGCCTGAGAAATAAACGGTTAATGACATTTAGGTGAAGTCTAGAATCCTTCGATTGTAGCGTGCAGCTTGTTGATAGCCGTAAACCTTGGGCATATCTGTCTATACTCATTCATTCTAGATGCATAACTCGGCATGTTTTCCTATAACTTGTGTATAGATTTTTCTACTGGGCTAGTGTAGCTCAACCTATCATTTTCAGGTACATTACAGGTTACTGTCATGGAATGCTTGGAGTGCATGCTGATGTCGTTGTTTAAAGCTATTTTTGGAAGTACTTGTCTATCTTGTAAACTAAACTGCATTGTATTGTATTTTCTTTTGTGGAACTCCGTAAGTGTTGGTCAAGTTTGTGGAATTGGAACTAAACTATCTTTTGGGTTATTTATTGTAATTCCGGTGAGGACTTTAAATTATCAAATGTTATTCTTATTTATGTTAAAAATCGAGGGCGTGACATTATGGCTAATTTTCCCTTAAAACATTTGCTTCAAATAATGTTTGAAAACAAAACCGTTCATTGTTCATATTATGCTTTCTGCAAAAATGAATTCCAAAAATTTCTAAATTATTGTGTTGTACACTTTGGAAAATGTGTTATCTCTCAACAAATTTCAATTATTTAATGTTTGAATAGTTCTAAAAATTACAGAGAATATCTGGGATGGACATGTCTGGGTAGCGCATCGTTGTTGATGAAATTTCTAGCTTTATTTTACTCCCTCAGTCTCGCAAAAATGGTTCCTACGACATAACGTGGAAGTTTTGGGTAAAAACTGTGCATATTTTTATAAAATTCCTTGGACTAAATTAAAGAAAAAATTAAGATCGTTAATATGGTGTTAAAAATTTTGAAAAAATAAGAATAGAAGTACTTTATTTTTTAATTAAAAACTACAACGTTCTTTTCATAGTCAACGAGCCCATAACTCAGCTGTGATCGGAGTGGAAAATGGAAGCTGAGAAGGTCGTACTCGCTTTTATGGGACGGATAGTGTACGGGCCTAGGCAACCCTTGGCATGGGCCAACCAAAAAATGTCCCTTTTTTGTGGCTATTTTTCGATCGGATAGTGTTTACTAGGCTAACCTGAATCAAATTGAACTAGTAACGGAACCGGGGTTGTAATGTAAATTAATAGTCTATGATGAAGCTCGAGTAGATAGTATTGATACATTTCTAGGGGCAAGGATCTAGGGAAGCGTTCGCCATTGACCAAAGCGTAACTTCTTCCTTTTGATTATGTCGTGACGTTGACTGAGTTGCAGCTGCTACTGCTGTTTTCTTGATCTATCCAATTAATTTGTAAATGCATAAAAAATTTGGGGTATGTATGGTTTCCATTCAAAAAAATTCAATTGACATCCTTGATTTTACAAGATCTTATTGGAAAGATGGTGGTTTCGAAATGGTATGGGTTGCTTATCAAATTTTGTTGACTATACAGTTACAGTTGTTTCGGCAGAAAGGAGTTTTTCGAATTTGAAGTTGATAAAAACTTACTTTCGGATTACCATGTCACAAGAGAAATTAATTGGATGGCCTATGATCTCACTTGAAAAAGAGTACTTAATTGGATAAGTTAAAGTACAATGGATGGCGTTGCTGTTCTAGGTGATTGCAGACCTATGGCGTGGCGGTGTTGCGGGTGGCGTTGTTGCTCGGGTGGTCTATGGTTTGCGGCGGCATGTGGTGGCTTCTGGCAGCATATGGAAGCTAAGCTGCCGACATCTTAGCCGTTTGTGAGGACCGATTTGCGGTTTCTTGGCGTCCTTTTGTGGGGTTCGACAGCTCGTGGGATTCACAGCGGCGCGGTCGCCGATTAGTCGTCGTTTGGTGGTGGTGCGTAGCCCTGGTGGCTGCTTGGTTGTGGAGGTGGAGGGGGCGTCTGTTGAGGTGGTGGCGGTGTTGGTAGATGGTTAGGTTAGGTTTAGGTTTTGGTTCTTGGGCTGGGCTTGCCCTTTTGGGTGTTATGGGTTTGCCCTTTTGGCTATTTTTGGCTTGGCCCATTGGCTATTTTTTTTTCATCAAATCTTTGGTTGAATTTTCCTTCCCTCCCCCCAATTCGATGTACCATTTATCAAGTTTTTTTAATAAAATTGTTACTTTTACCAATAAAAAAAGAAGAAGAAGTTAAAGTACAATGATTTAATTAAAAACTTTGCTTCAAAATATGTAAGGAGAAGTTGTTTTGAATCGGATCGTGCTAATCATATAGCACTATAATTGGGGTTGCATTTTGATTTTGATCTTTTTATGTAACTCAAACTAAAAGCACAATGTAACCTTGAATATTTTTTTTTCCCACTTGTATGTGTTTTTATTTTTCATGACTTAATGGTAACTGGACAACCAAACTTGAGGTCGAACTTGACAATCCAAATATCGAGGTCGGCAGTGGACAGTGGGGCAGTGAATGACAAACATGAGAGGGGAAAAAAATCTGAACGTATCGTTATCTACTCATTTAAATGATCGTGAACGGAAGGACCACCGCAGTTAAGTGCTCGGTGTGGCTATTTTCGTTTTACGTTTTCCTTGGAACCCTTTCTTCGTAAGTTGCACACAAGTTTGCTATGTTGACCACATGTCATCACATGGGCTGCGGTCCTCCACTTTGATTAATCTTGATCCGATGAGGAAACGGACCATAGCTACCGACTATGGGTACCGATGGGCATGCAGGGTCCAATACGGGTCCCGCACGGATGATCCGAGCCGTTCAATAATTTTAAAATAAAAAATTGAGTGGACATGTGAAAAATCACCGCAATCTGAAATGTGTAGAAATGGGAAGATCGGATTGAGGTGATTTTTTATGGGAGCCCACCCGGTTTTTTATTTTAAAATTATTGAACGGTTCGAATCATCCGTGTGGGACCCATAGTGGACCCCGTGTGCCCGTCGATACCCATTGTCGATTTCTGTAGCAACTTCCATCTTGGTCTTGGGCCAAAATACCTATAGAAACTTGTCGATCAATCGCTAGCGTAAGAGAAAGGCTTCGTTTGTTAGCATTTATAATCTAACTTCAATTTGCTCAAAAAAATTGAAGATTGGTTTTCAGTATCAATTATGAATAATCACTTATTTCGCTTCTCTAGCTTATTTGACCCAAAAAATGAGATTATTTTTAAGCTTTGATTTGTGACTTTTTTCTTATAGCTTATTTAAAGCTATAAAAATACGTTTTACAAAAAAAAAAAAAACTTATTTAAGAGCACCATGATTAAGGTTTATCTAGACATTTACTTGGTAATAAGCTATTCTACAACTTATTTAACAAAGCTGAAATTTTATTTTTGCTTATAAAAAGCTAAACCAAAATATCACTAGCTTATAAATAATAACAAAAGGGGCCAAGTCTGTACGCACAAATTTACCTATATGAATCCGAACATAGTGCATGTATCTAAACTGCCCAATATACACAGGCCTCATATTATTTTGAGAGATTCAAATACATTGGTCGATTTTAGACACATTTATGTCCGGTTGTATACACCATATTTGCATCCGTAGCATTGTTTTTAGCACAAATGTTTTTCTTTTAGCAAGAGGCAGTACCATTTCATTTCAAACGTCTGAAGGCATTACAAATTTCATCACAAGTGTCACGACCCGCGCCAGCTGATCTATTTAACTCTTAGCCTAACCACGTGGCTCAAAAGGTTAACCTCAAATTATACATGCAGTAGCTCGTCGCGTTTCCTTATAAAATACGTTAACTTTATAAGTTTTCCCGATGTGGGATTGTTTCCTACCCCTTCTGGGCTCTCACAATCACCCTCACTTGGACCGCAACGTCCCCGTTGTGGCCCAAAGTCCATCACAACCCACCAAGCGTTGTGAGACAAGTCCCCACATAAGCACGACAAGCACCTCGGGCTCATCCTATGTGGGACCCGCCCAAGCACGACAAGCACCTCACTTGTCGGATCCACCCAAGCATGTCTCCTCGCGGGACCCGCCTCACACTTCCGGTTGGTGCAAGCTCTGATACCACATGTCACGACCCGCGCTAGCTGACTTGCTTAACTCTTAACCTAACCACGTGGCTCAAAAGGTTAACCTCAAGTTATACAGTAGCTCGTCACGTTTTCTTATACAAGTTATACAATCCCCGATGTGGGATTGTTTCCTACCCCTTCTGGGCTCTCACAACAAGATACAAGAGTGAACCAAAACTATCAAAATCTAGACGCGAGCACATGCACATGCTAGCAGGAACAATGGCACATACTGCAAAATCAGACCAACAACGAGGTCAAACCAGTCAAAGATACGATAGTATAGATCCCTAGGGAAAACAGCTCAAACCAGAATAAGCACAAGATGAAATCGGCAACTATCACCCAGAAAGGGTGAGAAAGTCTCACGAAGGGGATAAAGTCCCCCCAAAAGGGGAGCAAAATGAAAAGAAAAGAAAAGAAAAAAACGTAAATAATGACGAAAACAATCCGGCCATTTAAGATGTCTCTGGAAGCCACCGCGTCGATTCTCACAACTTTTTCATCGGAGGAGCTTAGGCGAGCCTCCTCGCTACACTTCAACACCAGATCTGACCTCAGAGTGGCCGGAGAGAGGAGAATGGAGGCGATAGAAGGAGGCAGTAGATGAATGGGTGGAGAGAGAGAGAGCGGGGGGGAGAGGTGAAGGTGGAGAGTATTTTTAGAGAGAGAGAATCTAGTGTCGATATAGCTTGTTTAGCACAAATAGTTCAATTTGATGATTTCCTTCGAATTTCATTCGACTCATTTACTTTGGAAAGGAATGGTTATCGTATCCTGTCATATCATCATAATTATGTGACAAAACTCTCTCAAGCTATGTTGATTCATTTATCTTTTGTATTGTTGTGTCGTGTTATTTTGAATTCGTATTTGACTGTGTTGTGTATAGGGATGCACACGATTTGGATTGGTTTGGTTCCGTAGAAATTCATGAACCAAGCCATTATTCGTTGTTCCAAGAAATTGATAGACTGCCTCCAGACCAAAAGTTTTATGCACCAAACTAAACCAATCCGCGAACCATGGTTCGGTTCACGGATCATCCTTGATTAACTTGGACTACACAAGGTAACTTCTATTACCAATAGTAACTTACTGCTCTCTCATCTGCCCACTTATTGTTCGAGAGAGACTAAAGACACATGTCTGTAAGTTTTGAAAATTTCGCAACAATAGTTTAAGAAATCTAACGAGATAACTTTAAAAAAATGTGCAAAATCAAGGATCTGTTGATATAAAAATTTATCGCTTCGCAAATTACCAACACTTCATATAGAATGATAATAATTTATCGGCATTTTTTAGTTACCACTGGTAATAGTATCATTTACCGCGCTTAAAAAACATCACTAAAGGGTACTATTACCGGCGGTTATAAGAAATGCCAATAAAGGTACCCTTTAGTGGCGATTTTTTGACCGCCAGTAAAGGGTACTATTACCGGCAGTTTGTAAAAATGCCAGTAATAGTACCTTTAGCGGCATTTTCCATACCGCCAGGAGTAGAAATGTCGGTAAAAGTCATATTTGGCGTAGTGATACCTTTGCGCCCTCGAGAGGTTGGGCACTAGAGTCATCACGATTTTACCTAGGTTGTTTACTTAGTCACCACTGCTTCACCCAAATCTCTTCCCTGGAGTTCACTTCGGACTCATCGTAGCAGCCGAGCTCCTAAAGTTACTCGATCCCACATGATCGTCTACATAGTGCTCTGATACCATCTGTAATGCCCTACATAGACCACTGGCCCAGTTACTTGTTGGAGCCTAGCCACACATCGAAATGCTTAAGCTGAAGTTACTAGTAGTAACTTGCATGGTTCTATATATACCCAGGATCACCAATGTGGAGTTCTGATGTGGGGTGGGGTGCAGTGGCAGAGCGAGGATTCGGCCGCGAGAGTGCCACCATTCAACGAAAATCTAGTTAGATATGTGTGCGAAAAAATATGAGGAAGAAAGTTAAGTAGAAAGTCATAAAATTAGGTTTTGTCATGGATCTTTTTTTGTGAAATAAAGGCTTATTCAGGGGTGAAGCCCCCGGCCTCGACTCTCCCAGCGTCTGAGTTTTAAAATTTTATTTAGTGTATAACTGATTTTAAATATTATTGGTAATTATTCGTGAATAAGTACTTATAATCTTAATAATTTTGGTTTGATTTGATATAAAACTGTAGAGACTCGCAAATTGGTCTTAATTTCGAAAATCGTTTATTCCGTTAAGTAATTGTATTGCTGGTAAAATCGCTCGTATGTTGTGGGAGTGTACGGAGATACGTATCCAGGTGTGTATCGGACTTTCGGAAAATAGTATAATGTTAGTTTTGAGGTTATATTGATGTTTGGTAGTGTTGGTACCAAGTCGGGTTTGTTTCGGGGTCCGTGAAATAAAATTCCTTTTTCGGCCCTGCATGAACCGGTACAGCTTTTCCCCGTACCGGTACATGGTGTCCAGAAGTTATACAGGTATATGGTCTGTTTTCTGCACTTTTTCAGCACGCTTTTTGGACCTCTATAAAAACCCCTTTATGTCATTTCTCACACCCTTGGGCCACGAAATTAGATCTCAAAACTCTCTCTCAACTCCCCCTCAACTTCTCTCTTCGATCTCAACACCTTAGAGCGTGATTCCGGACGAAGTCCAAGAATTAAAGTTGCTATACGGAGCACGGGCTTTCCGAATATCCAAGAAAAATCATGATCGGACCGCGTGGGAGCTCGGTTGACTTGGTCAAAGGTTCGGGTTTTGCTCAAAACCCATGAGGTAGGGATTTCTTACTCTTGTTATGCGTTTGTGTGATGTTTATGTACCTAGATCGTGCCTTGTTTCGTCGTTTGAGATTGTTTCTTCCATTCCCGAATTTCTGCAGAACAGGTCCCTGTTTATGGGGCATTTTCGTCATCCTAAACTTAGAAATAAATTTTGGTTCCTTCATATGAAGTAGAGTAGACTTAGAACCCGTTCTAATGCCGCTTGAATCACCCAAAACCGTTGAGAATTGAATAAATGGTGGATTTTAGAAATCAGGTCTCGGATCTGTCTCGTTTTCTAGGCTTCAGCCAACTTCGGACGACCATAACTTTTTCGTTTGGCGTCCGTTTTATGCAAATTTTGTGTCAATTCGAAGGTCTTGAAGTTAGCTTTCGTTTGCCGCCAAAATCACCTTATAACTCTTAGTACACTGAAAGTTTTGGCCATTCGAGTAGAGGTGTGTCAGTCTACCAATGTCTGTCGGCTATTCTAAGTTGTTTTCGTTCCATGCTATGACTCCCTACATGATTAGAATATGTTTAAGTCACTCTTGAGTATGTATGCTTGTGACCTATTGGCTCATTGTTCGATCGTGTCTTTTAGCACTCGTTTAAGTACAACATTAGGGTCGTTGGTTGGAGAACATACCACGGGGTTGATAGGAGTACCAAGGATAACAAGGGGTAAAGCGGTGATGTATCGTGGAGTCATGTGGGTCCGGTACGTGGCATAGGCCGTCGTGACAGACCTAGAGGGATAACGTGAACTTAAGCTATGTGTCTATGTACTATGGAGTATGTTTTATTAGCTTGAAATCATTTGAATGTTAATAATTGATAGCATGTGAGAATTGGGAGACGTTGTCTTTTGAATATGGATTGGTATTGCACGTGTGCATGTGAGTTGTGAATTTTGAATTGAGGGTCCTGCAACGCAAGGTGTGGTAATGCGGAGACTCTAGAGGGCCCGCAACGCAAGGGGTGGAAGTGCGGAAACCCAGGTGCAGAGAATTCAATGTGAAGCGAGGGGAGGTAGCACAGTTGAATGTCTCTCCTGATGAAAGAAGTTATGATTGATTATGGAAGTTCATGTTGTTGTTTGGGCTGTGGTATGCCTGAGATTGTAACTGTTGAAAAGGGAATAAACGATTGATTTCTTCAAAGTTTTGAAAAGGAATGAATTTGGTTTTGGAAAAGGATTTTTATGAAAATCCTCCGGCTATTATTGAGCGAATCAACGGTTTCCGGTATTTGGGCACAAATCAACGGACTCGGCTATTCAAGCTCGAATCAACGGAGCTTGACCCGTGAAGGTCGAGAGTTTTCTCGAAATTGTTTTGGTAATAAAAAAAAAAGGGGAATGTTTTTCCCTCATAAAAAGGGGCTCAATATCGAATGGTAAGACATGAGGAAGTTGGTTGCGAAGTTCATTGGGGAGTCTTTATATGGCTTGAGAAATTGTCGTATGTTATTTAGATTGATGTGGGTTTATTGTTGTTTCTAGTTTGATGTACAAGTGGTTAGGGACTTCTTTAAGACGTGAAAGTTCCGTTGTCATAGTTTGTCGGTCATTGTGGTCCCCTTTGTATCCCTTATCCGTTTATTGAAACTCACTCATTCTAGTTGCATACCTCAGCACATTTTCATATAACATGAGTATAGAATTTTCTACTGGGCTAGTGTAGCTCAGCAAAATCCTTCTTTTCAGGTTCAAAAGCTGGGCGGTTGCTTCCATTGCATCGGGTGCTCAAAGTGAATGACCTTTTTGGAAGCCAACTTCGTTTGTTAGTTAATCATCATTGTGACGAATTTTCTTGACCAAACCGTTTGTAATTCAATAACTTGTTCGTATTTGTACTTAAGTTTAATTTTGGGGCCGGAGTGCCAAATTGTATTTGTTTTAATCTTGGGGACTTGTTTGTAAATTAATCAGGCAGAAGACTCTTTTGGGTATTATGTATTGTATGCGAGAGACTTTTATTTAAAATAGATTATTGTTTATGTTAAAAATCGAGGGCGTGACAAAAACCCTGTTATTCTACATTCTCATTTCTTTCATAAATAAAAATAGCATGTGACAGTTGAAGTAGCCTAAAGAAAAAAACTAATTGATATTGGTATACTTTAACTGCATTAGGTTACAATCATTTCAATGTATAAATGTAATGTATTGGAAGACAAAAATCTTATGATATAATAAGTATACGGTCCGATAAAAAATATATGTCTATTAAGCCAGCTCCCTCAAGGTTAAAATCCTGGCTCCGCCACTGGGCTTACTCCAACTCTGGTATTCAAATGGAAGACATAACGATACTAATTTTTCTAATTCTGAACCAATCATTCTCTAAATTGCAATTTTTACATGATTTGCACAAAGTATTAGATTTTTTTTTTGCATACCCGTAAATACCTAATAGAACCACATTAGTTTATAAAAAAAAATTATGTTTTCGAAAGTGCAAGTGACACCCACCTCACCCCACCTATGTGAACATTAACAAGTAGCTCCAACAGAAGCTGCTTTCTCCCTTGACAAACACCACAAAAAATAACTAAATTGACAAGTTTCAAGATCCCTCTTTCACTCTTAAGTGTAACAAAAGGAGTAATATATATCTTATTCATACAAATATGAAAATCGACATATTTATGAATTCATTTTATATGTCTATTCACACAAACAAATAGTTGTATAGAAATCCCGCTTTCTCTCTTATGTGAACACTGTCACAAAATAAACTTAACAAGTAGCTCCAACAGCAGCTACTTTCTCCCTTGACGAACACCACAAAAAATAACTAAATTGACAAGTTTCAAGATCCCTCTTTCACTCTTAAGTGTGAAAAAAGGAGTAATATATATCTTATTCATACAAATATGAAAATCAACATATTTATGAAGGAGAAATCTATGGTACACAGGATATACCGTATGTCTAAATTATGACAATTTGTGATTTTTATTATGCCGATTTTTGGTTTCTAATGCATATTTATGATGCTAGTCACGACTTGTACTTTAAAATTTACCTGTTGAACAGGTCATTAGCAGGTTACCCATAATTAAAAATATTGTTATCATGTAACCATAATTATTCGTACCAAAATCCATAATACTTGTGCACTAACCAAATATATGCGTACAATATCAAAAATTAAATAATGCTACCCACAAATATTATAACACCACCATAAATTGGCATTATCTTATCACAATGAGTCGTACCAAAAATTATTTGACTCGTATGATATTTCGTAACAAAATTAAAATATGTCGTACTAGAATCAACAATTGTTATACCCAAGCCAAAAATATTTGTAAAATACCACAAATTTTATAAAATAACCACAATTGTTATGACAACACCTAAAATTGTCATTTTCTTACCACAACGTGTCGTATCAAGAGAAAACATATGTAAATACCACAAATTATATAACAAACCACAATTGTTATGACAATACCATAAATTGACGTTTTCTTACCACAACGTGTCGTACCAAAGGAAATCGATTAAAATATTCGATAATAAGACCAAAATATGTCGTACCATAATCAATAATAATTATACCCAAGCAAAATACATGTCTAAAAAACCACAAATTCAGTAACAATACCATACATTATCGTTACCTTAGCACAATGTGTTGTATGAAATTTAAACTAAAATTATTTTTAATTTCTGCCACATTATTATTTTTTAAATCTTAAAATTTCTGCCATATTATCTTAATTTTCAATTCCATCCTTTTTTTTTGAAATTTTAATTTTTCCCTATACAATACCTCAAAAATTTAAACTAAAAACGAAATTCTCGCTCAAATTAAATTTTCATTCAAGAAATTCACCAAAAAGTAAGTACTATACCCAAATTTTTTAATACAATTCCAATTTCCTCTCAAAATATTTCTCCAAATCAAATTCTCTCTCTAAAAAATTTAATCCAAAAAATCAAAATCCCTCCAATTTTTCGTGGATAAATGAGAGTTCACTAAAAAATTAATTATTCCACTGTCTCAAGACAAGAATTTGGGTTCGACCTTTCAGGTGAAATGGGTTGAGTATGATTGTCAAAAGTATGACCAATTTTAACTTAAGTTTTGTTTTTTAATTTTTTGTTAGGATGATCGATTTAAGCCATTAGGATATCAAGTCTTACGATATTCAACATTTTTACTAAAATCAAAGATGATCGAATATTGACAAGTACGTATAAGAAGACATTAAAATTTAATAATGTCATGTTGATCAAATTGGACTAAAAAATTGATTATATCGAACAGTCTAACTTTATTGGTTTATTAAATTAGTTTTGAATTATTTTTATAATTTTAAATTTAATAGTTTAGAAAGTAAAAAAAATATTCCTAAAAACCCAATTTCTAGTCTACCCAAATTGATATTGGACCGCATTTGAAAGCTATTAATGATAAAAGAGAGAGAAACTCAACAATAGAGTAAGTGATGACCGGTTGGACAAGTTGCCATTTTTTTTAATTAAAAAATTGAACGGTTAAGATTAGATTATTTCAAATCCAAGGAAATATATAGAGGGTGCGTACAGTACACACTTATTAAGGGATGTGTAGCATATATCTACCCATTTATGAATTCATTTTATATATCTATTCACACAAACAAATATTTGTAAAGAAACATGCAGTAAAAATTGGGGCACGTGCCTCTCCAATTAGTGAAAAAGAATTACTACAATGAGAGAGAGAGAGAGAGATGTACTATTTGGTTACCAAAAACGATAATGAATCCGTGACTAAATTGACTTAAAGTATAGCTTCGGAGAGCAAAATCCCTTTTGGCTTTTGGTCACCAAAAATGGTTTTAAAAGTGCGGCAAAATTTATTGTTGCCGTCGTTCGACGCGAGACGAGACCATCCCAATCACACTCAGGTTTTTTTTTTATTCTCCCTTTCAGCTGTTACTACTAGTTCAGTTAGGTTTTTATATCTATTAATGTCTCACAGCCCTTGAGAATATTCAGTTATGGACTCAAATCCGAAACCAATCTTCATCATAAATTAGGGCTTGAATTAGAATTTTCCCCTATTTTCCCTGTCTACTAGTTAAGTTAGGTTTTCTGTTTCTTGGAGGAATCTGGGCAGGTCTGCTATATGCCTTTTGCTTGATCCTGAACTGGGGTTTTTTTTGCTGAAGTTCTTTGTACAATGCCTAGTTTTGCTTTCTCTGTTGAATTGTTGTCTTGGTTTTTTCGTGTCCTGTTTTTCTGCTACAGCTAGCTAGGGGGTGTCCCAGTGAAGTGAATTGTGTTTTTGTCCAGGCCATTCACATTAATTATTAATCTTAGCAACCATTAAATGATAAATCAAAAGATGAGGCGACTAATTTTGATTATCCGATTTTGATAATGTCATTGGAGATATCCTTACTATTCAATTGATAGATTTCCTTCTTTTACTTCTCAGTTTTTGACCCATGCTCTTCTCTTGGCCGTCTCACATTTCGTGTGAGGGAAGAGGGAAGGGGAAACGGCAATTTGCAGCTTTGGAATTCAAATCCGGACTTCAAACTCTATAGAATAGCTGGTCATCTACCAGGTTAACATCTTAATTTGTCTTGTCTGCTTCTGCTTGGATAAGCTTGAGAACTTGTTAAACATGCAACAACTTCATATGAATAGCTAAGGCTTAGTTGCATGAAGCGGGGAGTGGGTGATATCGGAATTGGGGCGGCCGAGTGGAGGTGGGGGAGCGGCGAATCGTAGAAGTTGTTGATTTGGGTGCCATAGAGGAGCGTTTAGGATTAACTTCTGAAAAGATAAATGGGAAAGGCTACAATACACACCCAATCGTATGCACCCCAAAATGTAATAATTCTTAGAGAAAATGTTGTGAATCATATTGCTAAAAAGGTACGGTTTTAGTATAAAAGTTATGAGACGCACCAAAATGTTACGATCCTAGTGAAAATGTTACGAATTCTATTACTAGAAAGCTACAATTTTTTAGTTTAAAAGTTATGAGATGCACCAAAATATTATGAATCATAATGAAAATATTACGAATCTTATTGGTGAAAGGTTACTAGTTCTAAAATAAAAATTACGAAACGGACTAAAAATTATGAATCAACTATACAATAGGTGCATATGGTACATATTTTTAAAGAATGTGTATTGTAGACTTTCCTTAAATGGAAAATATTGCATACAAGTAGATATTATACAGTAATTCGTGATTGTGTGATGTGCCAACCTCAAAATTTGTTTATTAAGTAAATGAACAAGTTTGAGTTAATATTTTCAAGTATCTCATCAATACTTCATATTTTCTCTTGCTTGGCATCTTTCGCTTCTTTTTGTTGTTGTTGTTGTTGGGAGTTATACCTAGCAGTAAACAAGTTCTATACTAGGTTGAGCGACTCATTTCTTGATTAGGAGCAAAGTTTTTAGGGGAGTCTGACTTGGGATGCGACTGTGCGAGGGCGAGGTTCTTTGGTGGATTTGTCACCCAGGTTCCAGCAACTAAGAGCAAAGGTACCATACATCCATTGTATGGGTTGATATAAGAGCACCCTTACTCACCTTGCTTCAGCCAGGTTTCAGATTTATATGTATAGGAGTAGTATTTTGTGTTTCTCGTTTCCTTTTTCAAGTAATACATTTAAGTGAACTAATGTAATGAGTTTCTTTTCTTTTTTTTTTCCATGGTACCGTTCACTTATCGTCAGGTCAACTTCTCCTAAAAGTTTCGGATAAAGACTTTGTTTGACGTTTCTGAATCCTTATACTACTGTTTCTGGCTTGGGGATGGGAAAAAATATTGAATAAACTAACCTTGATGGGACAAATTTGGGAAGCATTAAGCTGGTAGGGGTGAATTACAAGGTGGAAGGTTAAGTCAAGTTGTGTTTTGGACAAGGGTGTCTGGAAGGCTACGCCGACTCGTCGGTGATCGATATATGTGAAATTACTTAAGTACCCTCAAGAAAATAATTTATTTCCAATAATGACTATCATATAAAAGGTAGACGATATCTTACTAGGGTTTTCTGCATCTTTAGGTGTTCCTCTTATAGCGGCCAACGTCGTCTCCCCCTATTTATGCTACACCCATCTCTTACCACCACCTTCATCTTTTGAACTACCTCTCTCCTCTTTCTCTTTTTTTTTTTTTGAACAGCAAAGAAGAATCCATTAATCTGGGGGTTCCGGATACCGGCATCATATCCAAAGGATAATCCTGTGCCACTCCGGAACCAAAGAGAGAGAAGATCTGAGTTTGGCAAGCTGCCAAACCAGAATAAGAACGGGTCAAGCCCGAAACCCCAATGGGCCCAAATGCCCCAATAATACATTTACAGATCACACCCTAATGCTCTCTAGTGCTCTTCCTTGCAATTGAAACACCCTCAAAAGCATAAGGTCGAACCCATGGGTTTGGTATGTTCTCGGATATCTCTTTAATGTTTTGGTGAACTAGCAAATTCTGTGTGTGCACTCGGGCACTAGCATACAGATCTCTGTATCTCTAATTATAAACTCATTACATGCTTTGTTAGGCTACTTTATGATCCAGATCTATAGATTTTGGAAGTCATATGATTTGTTCCTTGTTAAATGTTATATGTGACGAATTTTCCATTCTCGATATTGAATCCATTCCTAATTCTTTGTATTTCATTGGTTTTTTTGATGTAATAAGTTCATAGTGTTGTTCTAGCGAATTATTAGAGGGGACTGTCCATCCATAGACTTTTTAGAGGAATGGTAAAATTCATAGATATCTTAAATAAGAAAGTATAACCATACATGTCCATACACAAGCCAACCACATCAAAAAACAAAGTAATGAGGAAAAGAACAAAGACCCAACGAGACAACCAAACCCAGACCAATCAAACCCCTTATCCTGGATCCTAAAAATTTAGAAAACTAGCCTTCAACACCAAACATGCGAACAACAATACCTACAAAGACAAAAGTTAAGGTCCAGAAAGCAAAGGTAAGTCAATAGAAAGCATGGTGTTGCGGGATACGAATGTCGGTATTGTTAGAATAGTTAGATTGGCACCTTGGAAGAGGGGTTGAACTCTTGACCTCCTTTCTCGTAGCACCTAAGTGCACCCCTGATGTCGTTGGGCCAAAGGCCTCTTGGCACTTGTGCATGTTCTTAGTTAATGTTAATATAACTTTTCACGTATAGGCATATATGGATGCTGAGTCCCCATAAACCTAGTTTTCGTGAATAATTATTTCACTTTCATTTGTTTTATTATATATCTACAGAAAACTTCTAGTGAGACGAGCGCAAGTGTAAGTTATATATGGTGTCTAATAGTGAATGAGGTTCAAGATAAGTATGGTCTGGACCTCTGTCTCGAACTGGCCCTTTCCTCTTAATTTTGTTAGAATTATCTTTGTAGTTTGTTTTCAACATCAAATTAGAGCATTCTATCTCATTGTTTCTGTGAAAATTTTCTTCCTCCGTTATGATTGACTTGGAATTCTTATGGATCTCTCTCTCTCTCTCACAGAATGGGCCACACGGTGACAACAGCTGTTTGCTATCAGATAGGGGCAAGGCTTTGGTGGTGTGTTGGAGGCCATTTATATGGATTGTTGTTCATTGCATTTCATTCAAAATCCAACGAGCTGATAAGGCATTCATTAAAAGAAGGATTGGATTATGGCAGGTAATTAAGTGTATCTGAAGAAGAAAGGAAATGAATTTATATATGTATTTATTGCTCACTTAATTAATTCTCCAATTTTGCATTCGGTTTGAACTAGATGAGAAATATTGTATCAGCTTACAATTCGTTGTCGTGAATAAACAAATATGAATTTCCTTTTCCACAATTTTCTTAATGTCATGTGGCCGGCCTATTAATGGCACGAATTTGAGAAAAATTATAATGAAGGGTGACGTTACCATCGTTCAACAATTGAGGTTGTGGGTATTTGATGACTCAAAGTGTTCACAAAAATAACCCCTGTACCCGCCATTTTGTATATAATTTTGTTATACACTACACCTCAATTTTCTTATGAGCTAGTGTGACGACAGTTGGTCCATGTTGGATAAATTTTGGATATGCTAGTAAATGTCTAGCTAGCACAAAAACATTTCCGGTCTTTTCCTCACACGTGACTCATACAAAATATTTTGTTTTGCCGCATAAAATTGCTCTGTTAAACTTAGCGCGTGATCTGCCCTTCAATTTTAACCAGCAGGTTATGGAATTGGATTAAAAGTACGTATCTATCTTATGGATGCAGGGAGGAGGGAATATTAGAGTTCAAAATTCAAAACCCTAGGTTCTAGAACATGCCAAGCCCACTTATAAAATGGACCTTAACCTCTCCACAGAAACAACATGCACCCATTGGAGAAGGTGTGAAAATTAACCCAGGAACCCTCTACGCCTATAAATAAGCCTTCAGTGCAAACCTAACCTTCACCAAAGGAAGCAGCCTGAAACTCTCTGTAAACTCCTGAAATGAGTTGTGGAGGATTCAACATAGATGGAGCCAAAGAAGAAGCCGACAACAGAGAGGAAGATGAAGACCCTCCCTCAAAACAGTACCATCCATGAATTAAGTTATCGGATCAGTGATTTACCAGATGTTAGGTACGGAACTATATCTCTCCTTCTCCTTCTCCCTCTCACACGATTATTTTTACTGTCTGTTTTCTATCAACAAGAAAGTAGTAGAAATATTTTATGGATATTGATAAGACTGTGTGTTCATCATGTGGACAGTGTTAAAAGTTTTCCCGCCCGGCACTGCTCCGGTTCTGCGTTCGCGGCGTGCGAAAGAAGGACTGCACGTGTTCTGGCACTAAAACTTGGCCCTCCCGAAGATTCCCCTTGGATTTCATCGAGCAATGAAATACCAAGACCGGATCTGTTGTTTACCTCCTCCTTTTCAACCTGCACATACAGACATGTTTAGTTGGAATCTTTCAATGGTTTCACTAAACTGTAGGGTGCGGATTCACATCTAGGGATTGGATACCTAAAATCTAAAGATAGAAGACACACTCGGATATCCATCTAAATTTGTGTAGGATACGAGGACGTTATGTAATTCATTTGATTTTGTGTACGGATACGAGGACGTTATGTAATGATTTGCTTTCGATTTTCCGATGTACTGGACATTTTTTGTTGGTCCTCTCATGTAAGTTCTATACAATTCAAGTTATAAGGGTATGCAGATGTATTTGCTTTGTATTATTTGTTTATTTATCATTATAAGTTCATGTTTCCTTCAAAAAATGGTTCATATCCTTTCTTGGTTAAGATCTTCTCTGATCCAAAATGGGACCTATTATGATCTCATTCGATGATACAAATCGTTCATTTTGCAAGTATGGAATTTGTTCCGATTGATATATCAGTCCAATAAATCTAATTTTTTTTGCAGAGTTCCTAGCTAGATCTCCAGGCTTCTAAAGGGAGAACGGCATGAAAGAAATTCTGCTACTAACTGGTCATTAATTCTAGATATTAATAACTCTAAGTTGTCATTTTCATATAAGAAGTAAAATCCTAGCAGGAGAGGGCATTTTTTCCATTCTGAAGAAATGGAGTATCACAAATTTACCATTGTACTACCTAGTTACCTCATTCCTTTCGTTACAATCGATTGACGCTTGCAAAGAAAACCCCATCGAACCAGAATAATTTGCTCCCTATTTGGCCAAACTAGCACTGGTAATGAATAGATGACAGTATTACGATGTCCTATCAAATTCTTTCTTGTCGAAAATATAATACTTGCTCTTTATATTATAAATTGTTGAACCTATAAATCCCTAAAATCAATTGCTCCTAGCTTGCGAACTAAACAGATAGAAACCCATAATGGTAACGAATGGGTGACAGCTATACGTTCTACGATTACCAATTGTTTCTGCTACATAAATAAAATGAATCCCTATATGACCAAACTAGCACCGGAATGATAACGAATGGACGAAAGAAACGGGGAATGGATTTGAGTGGAAAGTATTACTGAAATTTAAGTTTCCAAAATGTAACAACTGGGTCGAGCGCCCGGGCATTCATGAAAAAAAGAAGAAGAAGAGATTGGATTATCATTGGTAAGGTATCTAAAAGAAAAGGAAACTACTTTAAATGTAGTTATTGCATTCTTAATACACACGTATGCACTCACATAGTATTTTGTTGGGGTCACATGAACATTAGTACAAGGAATTCATTAAAAGAATGAGCGGACTATAGTAGGTAAGAAATCTTCAAAGAAAGGATATGTGTTTATAGTTAGTTATTACACTTAAATATTCCCCAATTTCCTAATGGGTATGAAATGTCAAGATGATGAATTATCATCGGTACAATTTATTGCCCTTTGAACCCAAATAAGGATTATTCATATATGGGACTCACAAATAAATGTAAGTATGTGTATATTTATTTGACGGGAGTTCCACAAAACAAAAAGGCAAATAAATTGGTTTTGTCCTTATTTGAATTTGTTTTCGCATTTACTAGTTTCACGCCAAATTTTTGTAGATTATTGATTCGTCTCGACGAAGAGGAATCAGAAAAGTAAGGTATCTAAAAGAAAAAGGAAATGACTTTAGATGTAGTTATTGCCTTCTTAATACACACACTCGCATATTAAAAGAATGAGCGGGTTGTAGTAGGTAAGAAATCTTCAAAGAGAGGAAATGAGTTTATAGTTAGTTTTTTTTTTTTCCTTGCAAAAATGCCCAAAGGGTAGGGCTGCAAACGATCCAAGCCACTCACGAGCAGCTCGAAACTCGGCTCACTAACAGCTCGTTCAAACTCGATTCATCAAATAAACAAACGAACTCGAGCCTTTAGCCTTTATCCTCGACTCGATTCATAAACGAGCCAGGCTCAAGCCACTTGATGCTCGGCTCGAACGAGCTCGCGAGCAAGCATATATTTATTTATTTATTTATTTAAGCCACGCGAGCCGAGTTCGAGCTTCCAAATACTCTCTCCGTTCATATTTAATAGTCACTCATTCAATTTTTACCAGATAAAAAATGAATTATATCTTTAAATTAGTAATGAATTTTATATCTAATATGGATTTATTTAATATGCATATATATTATATTATATATATGCATATCTAAATCTAAATAAATATATACTCCACTTGCCATGTGTTAGTCTTGCCACGGGTTCAAACAGCTCAGGACACCTAGCGTAGGCAGTTACTCGAACAGCTATGTCTACCGCTTTATAGGGGATGAGATAAAAATACATTTGTTCAATTTTTGGTTAATAAATAAAATAAAATACATTCGTCTTTTAGGGATCCCGGATGACTGGTTGGTGCGGGACGTGTTTCTCCGCCGTTGGATTTAATCCTACGGCCAGGAAAAGAGAAGGCATTAAACTCGTGAAAATTACACTTTTCCCCATCAACACTCACACTTGCCCCCTTCGTTTCATTCCACGGCTTCACGCTTTAGAGAGAGAGAGGGAAAGACGCGAACTCCTGTTTGAAAACACTCACATTCTCCGTTGTAAACTCCCGTGTGAAATCATATAAGGCCACTGGACCTTTTCATTCTCTGTCGTAAACTCCGGTGCTATGGTCACTGGACCTATGTGGCTGCAGTGCGTTGAAGCATCACCCTGAATAAAGTATCAAAAATTCAAAAGTCCATTAAAACAAGTTTTCTACCTCTCTGGATCTGTTTCGGTAAATGAATGTCGAAAATACATACAATTCGGTATATAACTGTTGAACATAAGTATCACTTTCGGTATCAACATGTCGAAAATATGTACTCCCTCCGTCCCATAAAGTTTGGCACTTTCACTATTCCAGCCCTATGAAAAAATTAACCATATCTTTTAATCCATAATGTTTTTCATATGCAATATGGATCTTGTTTGATAGATATTAATTTGTTCTATTAAACAAAGTTAAAAAAATCGCCTAAAACATTATAGATTGAAAGATATAAGCAATTTAAAAATGGCACGCGTTCCTGAAAATGCCAAACTTTATGGGACGGAGGGAGTACAAAATTTGATAACCAAATGCCGTACTATGTATACAAAAATCATATAAACATTTCGGTAAATAGCTGTTGAAACAATAATTATATTTTAGTAACTACACGTCGAAAATATGTTCAAATTTCGGTAAACAACTGTCGAACTACCTATAGGGAAAATCATACATACATTTCGGTAAATAGTTGTTGAAAACAAGATTATATTTCGGTAACTACACGTCGAAAATATGTTCAGACCGAGTACAAAACTGCCGAACAACTATTTTCGGTAAATAGCTGTTGAAACAATAATTATATTCCGGTAACTACACGTCGAAAATATGTTCAAACTTCGGTAAACAACTGTCGAACTATCTATATAGGGAAAATCATCCATACATTTCGGTAAATAGCTGTTGAAAACAAGATTATATTTTGGTAACTACACGTCGAAAATATGTTCCCACTATTTTTGGTAAATAGCTGTTGAAAAACTAATTATATTTCGGTAACTACACGTCGAAAATGTGTTCAACCTTCGGTAAACAACTGACGAAGACTATAAACAAAAATTATATATATACATTTCGGAAAATAGCTATTGAAACAATCATTATATTTCGGTAACTACACGTCGAAAATATGTTCAAACTTCGGTAAACAACTGTCGAACTATCTACATATAGGGAAAATCATAAATACATTTTGGTATTTATCTGTTGAAAACAAGATTATATTTCGGTAAATGGATGCTGAAATGTATCTAAATTTCGGTAACTAGCTGTCGAGTATGGTAATATTTTACAGTGGTTAGCTACCGAAATTACAGCGGTTATTCTATTCGAACCAGAAACATCGAAAACCCTCGAACAACTGGGTTTTGTAAACCCAGACGCCACAACAACAAAGCAGAGGCCATTGTAAACGGAAAAACTTACCTCCTCACGCGGCTTCCAACATACAATGTCCAACATACAATGTCCATCATAGTATCTTTCTTCTCCTCTGCCATCATATGGTTTCCAATAGAATTTGATTCAATTTCAAAATCTAAACCTACAAGTGGGTCAAAAAATGGATCAATGGAAAGACTTGAACCTTTCATTGATACAATATTTGGCCCTTGCTCCTCCTCCACTGAAAAATTTGAGAGAGAGGAGAAAAGAAAATGATGAAGAGATAGGAGAAGAGAAGAAGATGAACAGTATTAGTAGACAGCCGAAGAACACCTGTGTTTTTTTCTTCCAAAACGTGGATGATGAATTTGAGGGGGAAGGGGGAAAACGTGAATGATGATTTTGAGGGGGAAAGGAGAAGTGGATAATTTAGGGGTTTTGGTCTTTGGGGCATACAGGTCATTTCACGTATAAGTACAAGGGTAAGTAGGTCACTTTGCATTAGGGGGTCATGTTGTAATTAGTTGGCAATTTTTAACGGGCTAAGGGAGAAAAAACGAGGGGTGCGACTATTTGCAGCCCCGTATTTTCTCCCTTAGCCCATTAAAAATTTTCAATTACCGAAGTATGTTTCGACAGTTAGTTACCGAAATTAAAATACATTTTCGAAAGTTAGTTACTGAAATTGAGATACATTTTCAGCATCCAATTACCGAAATATATGTTTTTTGTGCATTTCCGACATGTAGTTACCGAAATATAATCTTATTTTCAACAATTATTTACCGAAATGTGTGTTCGACAGTTGTTTACCGAAAGTTGAACATATTTTCGACATATAGTTACCGCAATATAATTTTCGAAATTTTTTAACGGGCTATGGGAGAAAATATGCGGCTGCGAATAGTCGCCCCCAAAACGAGGCTGCGAATAGTCGCCCCCTAAATTTAAGGGCAAATTTCAGTCAGACCTCCTGTGGTATTTGACAATGACAGACAGTACCCCTCAGTTTTGAAAAATGACAAAGAGCTCCCTTGTTTCACACTTCGGGTTTCCTCCGTTAGTGAGAGGGACAGAAAAGGACGGAAAAAGACATGAGCTGATTAATTTGCTTCTACGGCTCTCTTAGAGCTCTCATCGAAAGCGCTAAAGCCAAAAATTAATTATGGCCCTCTAAGATAAAATGACAAAAAAATAATATCTTCGCACTAATTCAAACGGATTAAAAATTGGAGCACTTTTGTATCTGCTCTTCATTTAGTTTTACGGCTCTCTTAGGGCTTTTATTGAAAGCTCTAAAGCCAAAAATTAATTATGACTCTTTAAGATAAAATGATTAGAAAAATAAGATATTCGCATCGATTCAAACGAATTAAAAATTGGAGCACTTAAGTATCTGTTTTTCATATAGGTCTATGGATCTCTTAGGGCTCTTATTGAAAAGCCCTAGAGTCAAAAGTTAATTATAACTCTTTATGATAAAATAATTAAAAAAATAAGATCTTCGCACCGATTCAAACGAAATAAAAATTGGAACACTTAGATGTTTGCTTGTCATTTGTATAGCCTACCGTAGAATAAAATGAAGAGCAAATACTCAAGTACTCCAATTTTTAATCCGTTTGAATTAGTGCGAAGATATATTTTTTTTATCATTTTATTCTAAGGATCATAATTAGTTTTTGGCTTTAAGGCTTTCAATGAGAGCCCTAAGAAAGTCATAGAACCAAATGAATAACATATATTTAAGTGCTTCAATTTTGAATCCTTTTGAATCACGGTGTGAAGATTTTATTTTTTTGATCATTTTATTTTAGAGGGTCATACTTAATTTTTGACTCTAGAGCTTTCATTGAAGGTCCTAAGAGAGTCGTACTCTTTCTTTATAATCATAAAATTTAAGAGGTTGCTCACATCCTTTTCCGTCCCTCTTATGCCTTTTCCGTCCCTCTCACTAACGGAGAAAACCCCCTAAGTGTGAATCAAGGGTCCCTGTCATTTTTCAAAACTGACAGGTACTGTCTGTCATTGTCAGATACCTCAGGGGGTCTGAGTGAAATTTGCCCTAAATTTCAACGGAACTCAGCCGAGTGTGTGGTTGTGGCAGCCTGTGGTTGTAGACTTCCTTTTTTGAACGGATAATTCGACTGAAGTCCCATCTTGAAAGCCAGGAGTCTTGATTTCCTCCGGTCCTTCTCTCTCAATTCACAAACACAACCAATAACTTTGCCGCAAGTTTGAAGCCCGAATTTGCTGCAATCCGCACCGCCGATGGCCACCACAGCCGCCCCTGCAACTATCTACCCAATAACTTTCAGGAGAGATCCTGCGCCTCGTATCCCCAAACAATCCCCACAGTCTCTCCTCTATAATAGTATATCCTCTGCTTCTTCCACCACTACTATTACTACGGCGTTTCCTCTTCTGCGTCTCCGACGCCGTGGGACCCACAATGCCGACAGAATCTTGGCTTCCGTATCCTCGTCATCTGCTAAGCCAAAGGAATCTGAGCAGATGCGCCCCGGCCCCGTTGATCTAGTGGACTCCATTCTTTCCAAGGTTTTTTTTTTTTTTTTGCTTTTCTTTTCTTTCCAGTTTTGTCTGCTGTATACTGCTTCCTCTTTACTTGTTGAAGTCATGGCCTCATGGGTTTGAATGCGTTTGCAGCGTTTGCCTGCACAAATATATGATATATCTGTACTGTATGTATAGGCCATGCTTGATTTGGTTGGGTTGACGATGAGGTGCGATTTGTCCTTGGGGCCACCTTACCTCATGCAATGCGTGGAAAGGACCGTGGGAGGGGCTGGATAGATTAGTCTGGTCCATCGAGACACTAATCTGATTCTAGGGTGGGTGTTACCGTGTTAGGATGTCCCCCGTGGGGTCATCTGTCCCATCCCACTTTCTATCATAGCAGTGCACCATACTATCTTACCATTCTAAAGAGTCTGTTTTCTGGCAACATAGTCTGTTTTGAGCGCCCATAGATGTCGGACCTCTTGAACAGCTTCCAATTAATGATTTAGTGGTCATTCTGGCGGGACCGGATCCGTCTGAGACGCTTACGAAGAAGGCAAAGTCCCCGCTCACTCTGCCAATCAAAGGCAAAACCCGAAGCAAGCCTGAAGCAGTGTAGCAAGACCTTCTTTTTCGATGCCTATTTAAATGTAGAGAGACCTTGAGTTTAGGCACCTCGATGATAGCTGGTCTCGCTCGAAGATGGAACAAACCAAAGAGGCAGTGCAACTGTGCAACCAATTACCTGTCTATAGCAGATGCTTTGTACTCACTCTCGGAAGTGAAAGTGGAATCCGGGAATGTGTCGATGGATGGATCCTTGATCTGAGCCTGGAGGGCTAGTAGCATTCATTTCCAAAAAAAATAGACAGGATAAGTAATTCTCCTGACTTATAGTAAGATTAGAGCAACCCCAAACCTTACCCTTTTTGTCACTCGGAACCAAAATCTGAGAACGGACGTTCTAAACTCACACCTGTCCTTCGAGAAGTTTTTGGGTGCAAATAGAGTATAGTCCACGTGGTACCCGAGCGCTGTCCAAACGTGTTTTGAATGGCCAGAATTTTAGAGAGTGGTCGGTTGAGGGGGAGAGAGAGTGATCGTATTTGAACTGTCCGAAACATTTATGGACGGCTCGGATGCGAGCTGGCCGCTGGGTAACGCCATGGGGTACCAAAACTTCTCCCTGTCCTTCACTTGAACCCAGATTGTGTTTTACTCAAATTTTCCTTTAAATCAAGAGATAGTCAAAATTTTACTTAAATACAAAGTCTTAAATGTTTACGCAAAGCAAGGAAGAGTGGAAGACTCAAAATTTTACTCAAATATGTTTGTGCTATTTTTTTCCTCTTAAATAAATGACTATGGTAATTATGTCATTACTGAAGCGTTAACTCAGATTTATGCTTAGGATTGAGTTTGCCTATTGGAGTGCTTCATACAAAATGATTTTTTTGCCGAATTTTTTACTTAAATTTGAATAAACGTGTAAGTAAAGGCTAGAAATGCTCTTAATATTGTAAATTATCCAAGATGTTAGATTTCTTGGAGGGTTCCAACTTCCAATCTAAAACCAATTGGCCACATGTGGAGTAACCTCTAGATTATATGAACGGGTGGCTTAGATGAGCGATGTGGGATAGTCTAACATGATATTGTATTTTACTATTTTATATTTTATGAGATTCGAAATCTGACGATGTAATCCAACCTCCTGTAGTTTCATTTAAATGCCAACGCCCTCAATGATATTTTTGGTCTGATCACATGTCTAATCCGGCTAATCAAATAGGCCTCTGGAGAGATTTAGTTGCTCTGGTAGTCTTTTGTGTCATTCTTGGTTTGATGGATCAAATTCATTTTACCAAATGCACATTCAGATTAATTCAAGTGTTAAGGAACGCTTTTAATCAAAAGTGAACATTGTGAGTGGAAGCTTCTTGGGAGTCAGGAGGGTGAGTAACCATCCCATTTGATTAAATCCCTAGTTTCTGAAGAATGATTGCTGGGAGCAGCAGTCTGTTTTTGGGGCATTTTTCACGCCAGTTCTTGGTTGGGAATACTTCTAATATGAGATAAAGTTTTGTTGAAATTTATTGATGAAAAGGAAGAAAGTTAAGGGAGCCTTCTGAGCTTATCCAATGGAAGAGTCTTTTGATTTCTACTTTGTTTAGTTGGGAACCAAGGGAATACAACCCACGGTGGATCAATTCTTTGACATGGTAAATATTTGTAGTTTATAGTGGTGCATAGGTCATTTTATAGTTTGGCCTTTTGTGTTCATTCCTCGCTTTCTTTTGCACATGAGTGGCATCCCCTTGATGCCTTTACAATAAAATTTTAATTACCTATCAACAAAAAATCCAATGGAAGAGTTAAATGCACATCTGGGTGAGCAATATATTGATCCGACAGATACCTTTGTTTCAATCCATGTAGGCATACAAATGGCAATGATGACTTCAGAAATATCGCAGATTGGTTGTTTACAAACATAAATTCTTCAAATTCTATAAGGAAGAAAGTTTTCACGTAAATCAACCAAGTAAGACAATTAAACTTCTCATAAACTCAATACGTGCGACTAAGCAATCACTCATTCATTGACTGCATTCATATGGCAGTGCTCCAACCAACTCTTTCTACTGTTCCAATCGTATGGTAGTGCTCCACGCCAAGCCTAGACTCCCCCTAAGTGTGGTCCAAGGAAGAATTTTTCTTAGGCATCATCATTTTGCTTCGACTAAATAATTGCAAATAGGTTCTTGTTCTTTTTCTAGAGTCATAAATCGTATATGCACAACCAAATACTGATGTTTATTGTCCAATTTCTAACTGTTTGAAGTCCATGTGATTTGGTATCGTTGATAGTCATATATGTTACTACTAAGCTCCAGACTAAAGTTCATTGGTTACTGTCTCCACTAACATCATTTTGTGGGAACTGTTTTTGTCGGCCTTACATAAGCTCCAATTTAGCATTCTCTTCTTGATCGTTGATACTTGTTAACAAGGGACGATTGTACGCTGGTGAAACATGGTATAAATCCATTCTAAACCAGTGGATGTAGCGATCAGAAGCAATCCCCCAAATTTTTCCAAGTAATCAAACATAAGGAACTAGAAGTCTAGAGAGAGGGCTGTTTTGGCTAGAAGAAATGTTCAAAAATCATTGATTAATACAGCAAATAAATATCTAGTATTAACTAAACATTTATTATTCCGGATACGTTTCGGATATGCGCGTGATACTTTCGGGATATGGCGGGATTAAAACAAATTATTTAAACAATTAAGTAACTTAGCAAGGGGCAGGCTGTAAATATAAAAATATGCACAAAGGATTAGTCAATAGATACTTGATAGAAGCATAACCAATTCATTGTCTTTGCAGGTACTCTCTCTCTCTCTCTCTTGCGCGCGTGCGCGCTTGGTCTCTCTTTTGCCCTCTCTGTCTCTCTGCCTCTTAGATGCTAGCACAATCACATTGTAACACGCAGTCACACACTATGCACAACATTCTGCACTGTAGACAGACCTATAGACAGAATTGTACATACATACTGTTGTCTTTTTGTACATATGTCTGACATGCTAAATGCTTCAACTACTCTTTTATTTCTTTTGGCTTCATTGTTATGCGTAGTACAAGAGTAATTACTATAAAAAGATATATAATTCCTATAAACGTATCCCCGATGGATCATTGTCGTATTTTTTTGGGTTTGTCATATCACCATATCCGTATCGTGTGACATCCATTTCTTGTATCCATATCTGTGCTTCATAGGTTTTGCATGATTAGCTCAAAGGATACTTATCAAAAAAAAAAAAATGATTAGCTCGAAGGATAATATTTTGTTTCATTTGACGTTGACGGCTTCAATAAAGAAGCCCATTCTCATTTTGTAATTTGGGGAAGCCTACACTATTGTACCGCAACTTAGAACATCCGGCCACCATGTTCTCATTAGTTGTACAGGTCCTATCCACTCTCCAGGTAACATAGGGTTACTACTAAGACTTCTTCTGTCCCATTCTAAGTTGTGCTTTGTGTTTTTTTTTTTTGGTAAAGTAAATCTTATTTAAGACGTCTTTTGTCCTAGTTGTACTCTGCCTCTCTCTTTTTTGTGTGTGCATGTGTTGGGGAAAAGTAGAATTTTAGGTATGCCATATGTGGTGTTTTCATCTTGTTTAAAATGTTTCATACAAACAAAATTGATCTCTCAATTAGGTTACACAAACAGATCGAGGAGTTTTGCTCACAAGCGATGAACACCAAAAGGTGGCTGAAGTGGCTCAAGAACTGCGCAAATTTTGTGTTGATAAGCCTGTAAAGTGCCCCCTTATATTCGGAGGTAAAATCAAAGATTCCTTGTGATGAAGTCCCATGAGATTTTCAACTTTGTTGAATTTATTTCTTTTTCTTCTCTTCTCCTCCGATTCCAGCCATTGATTAGAGGGTTTCGATCTCGAATACATTTGGCTGAAGCAATACCAACTTCGGAAAAAAAAATCAGGCTGTTTTCTAAGTATCTTTTCATAGTTGTTTTTATTTTTCAGCTTCATTAGTGAATCTTCTTATGGGTGACCTATGGTTCAGTGGTCAAAAACTCAGCCCATTAACCTCAGGTTGTGGGCTCTAGTATGTGGGTTCTAGTATGAGGAAAGCCACTTTATGCATTTGATGCCAAAGATTTGTTCTAATTGGAAGTTCTATGGTGAGTAAATCTTCTTTGTTATGGGATGTTGCTTGGTGCAATGGTAAAACCTCGGACTGCAATAAGTGGAGATTGCAAGTTCATGTCTCAAAATTGACCACAGGATGTTTTGAAATTGCAAAAGTTAGTTCTGCCACCCATCTTATCCTTTCAGCAGCCAACACTGGGTAATGCGCTTGGGGGTGGGTAGCAGGTCCTTGGGGTATGTGGTGCAGAAGTGGGTCCAAGGTGGTCCTGCTGTGGAGGGGTTTCTCATCACCAAAAAAATAAAAAAAAGGAAAGAGAGAGAAGTTAGTAACTGAATAATAATGATATTTCTTGGACATGGGGTTTTGGGTAGTCTTGGAGCCCAAACAATCTACAATTGATCACCTGTTACGGAGAACACTGGTTCGAGGGTTGGTCCTCTTCTTTTCACTCTCGTCCAGTTGTCATGACAGCATGAATAGGTAGATTCGAGATGTGGTGTATTGTTCTGTGCCAACATCATATAATACTAATTATTATCAATTTAGTTTTACAGAGTGGGACGTGGTGTATTGTTCTGTGCCAACATCACCTGGAGGTGGTTACAGAAGTGCATTGGGCCGCCTTATTTTAAAAACAAATGAAATGATTCAGGTTGTTCAAGCTCCTGACACTGTGCGGAACAAAGTGTCCTTTTGTGCTTTCGGATTCTTCAAAGGACAGGTTGTTTTGGAAGGTAACTGTACTGCACAAACTACTAATGCCTTGTTCGTTTCCCTTTTTGAAAAAAAAAATTCCAACTCAAAAAATATTCATTACCCCTACTTCCAATCATTACTCTCCACTCATTACCCCTATCTCCAATCATTATTCTCATTTCTCTCTCTATCTCTCTCAACTCATTACCCCTACTTTCAATCATTACTCTCATCAAAAATTTCTCAAAAACTCATCCAAACACAGCATAAGTGATGGAGGGGTTATCATATCTGCTAGTAGTGGTATTGAGGTGCATGAATGATATTGATTCCCACAATAGGATGGTTACCTGCGCCTATGTAGGCATACTCATTCAACTTAAAACGCGTATAATGAGCCAGTTCAAGCTGTATTTCTTTTTCGCGATCTAAAAATCTTCTCTGGACATCAATCTGGACCAGTGATGTCACTGCAAACTGTACGCCAACCATGTTGAGTCTTTAATCAGCCTTTGGCACATCATTGTTTTTGATAATTCAAGTGTCCAGGCCTTTAATTTTCTCTTCATTAGTAAAATAACATTGTTTTGGGACAAAACTGAAATGATGCATCTGGATCGTGTTCCTTCTGTTTCGTTAGCTATGGCCTTGGGAACTTTGATCTTTGGCTGAGTGTATAATCCACCTACAAAATCACACCCGGGCCAAAGAAGCCCGAACCCACACTCCACCACCAATTTGGTCTAATTCTTGGAGGAGTAATGGAGACCTTCAAGGCTCACTAGGGTGGGAAAACTACTCACTGTGAGATGATCACCGCTTTTGATTCGATTGATCTTTAGGTAAATAACTGACACACAACCCCACGAGCCGTATAGGAATGACATACTTCCGAGAGTGCCCAGGGATCTGGTTTATGGAACATGCATGGGCATCTTAGGGTTGTTTCGTAACATGGTTCAGCACTTAAAAGTCGATGTATTAATAAATCAAGAGCTTTTGTGCACCTAATCCATCTCAGTTAAGAATTGAAGTCTCAAAACGCAATGTAAAAGGTAAGAAAAGCTTAAGTGGAAGAGTTCTTACCTGACATAAAATGAATCGGTGACTGCGTACACATATGCATGCATGTGCACCTCTTCCTTCGGAAACAATTAACAATAATAAGGCTAACACAAAGCAGTGCAACAGCCACTACTTGATCATTTGTACTCCAGTCTGCATGCATCATTATTTCCTTTTGCTGTTGCCAGCGATCCTATTCATTGGTTCTGGTGAATATCCCTGGGAATGCAGGAAAACTGAAGGCTTTGGATGACAAATGGATTCAAGTGATATTTGAGCCACCTATTCTTACGATTGGAGCCTTCGATTACAAGTACGGTGGTCAGAGTGAGGTTAAACTGGAAATTACATACGTTGATGAGAAGATTAGATTGGGGAAGGGTTCAAGAGGTTCCGTGTTTGTTTTCCAAAGACGCTGATAGGCAATGTGAATCTTTTTCAACCTTAATTTGGCAAATTTGTGTCTTTCTTTAGCTTGTCCTTGTTTCTAATGTTGTGCTTATTTCCTTTCTTCTGTCATGTGATTCTATGAAATGCCATTGACAGATACTTTTTTTTTTTTTAAATGGATTGCCAATCCTCGTCCTTATTAATGGCCAAAATCTCCCCTCAAGTTTCCTTACCATCCAGTCCGGTCCAGACAGCCTTTTGAAGTTTTGTACACGGTAAGATCCAACCATGTTTAGTAACAGGTTCCCATTTTGTTGTCAATGCCTGACGTGCCTCCAGATTTGAGTGGAAGTGCGAGGATGAGGTCTGTAGTTATTGTACAATGCTATTGAGAACCCAAAAGACCTCGGTTAGTGTTGTTTCATACCAATAATTAAAGCTTTTTAAGTTTGGTATTATTATTGCTGACTGTGCCGTATCAGATTTGCTGAAATATTTTGCTTTGCTCTACCAATACCAATATACGAATTGACTTCCTAGTTTCTACTTTTCCAAACGCGATTCGTTCCTAGAAATTACGACTTGAGTCGGACTCAGATTTCGCTTCTCCCAATGTTGACGTTGATGTCTTGAAATTCTTATATCTCCAAACCTGATTGATCTTCCAAGGAAATTTTTTTGGGCATCCATCCCAATTATCAAAACTCAAACTAATTTTTTTTTCAGTATGCAATTAGCCTTATTAAACTGTCCATATCTTCTTCATCCTTCAGAACCATTCCACATCCCTCTGATCTGATGAAACAGAAACAACGAATAAATGTAAGACAAACGACTGGAAACTAATATCCGAAAGATTACACTACAAAGACAAAGAGAGAGGAATGTTATAGTAGATGACTGACGTATATTAAAGGGACATTTCGGGAAGATTTTTCTTTTGTCAATATACCCGTTAATCTACGGGAGACTTAAATATTCATCCTCAGACCTTATCCCACGTAAGAATTTATCTCGGTCATTTTGAACATTTATGTTTTCATCCCTTCAAATGGTGAATTACCTATCTTACCCTTTTAATAATATATTCATATATGTTTTATTAAATTGACATCCTAGATTAGTGGGATTCAACCATTTTTTAATTTAGTAGGATTCAACCATTTCCTAATTTAGTGGGACTCAATCTCAATAATTACGGGAGATAAATATGAAAGATGATTTCAAAACTTAAAAGATTCGGAATAACCAAATTTCACCGATTTACATTCGAAAATCATATTTATTTTTTCATTTATACCACGTATTATCATGAAACCTTTGGGAACATGGTGGATTGACCATATTTTTATTTTTTGTAAAATTATCATTAAAAATATTTCAGAACATATACAATATTCGTACTGACCATGTTTTTCATGGTTAATTTGTCATGAAAACAATAAACCAAAATCATTATTTCTCGACGGAAGTTGAAAACCCATAACATTCTAGAAAAATAGCCCTATTTTGAAACATGGTGGATTGACCAGGTTTTTCATGGTTAATTTATCATGAAAAATAATAAATCAAAATCATTATTTCTCGGCGAAACTTGAAAACCCAAAACATGCCGGGAAAATAGCATGAAAAAACATGAACATTAAATGTTTTTTCAATATGAAAAATAGGACTCTAATCATGTTTACCCGGAAAAAAAAAATAGAAGAAGAAGAGGAAGAAGCCATGCAAAGAAGAAGAGGAAGAAGCCATGCAACAGAATGAACTTGCCGTTGTCGTCGCCGTCCAAAACTGCGTGCCCACGAAGGTCTCTGGATGATGGTGCCATACACAAGGGATGCCAAGTAGAGTTACTAGTATCGAACACCTCGCCCGTGAGAAACCCATCCTCCTCTTTGTTGTGCTTGTGACCCCTAACAATGTTTCCCAAGACGTACATCTTACCATCGACGGTGACGGGGTAAGGATCTATTCTAGGTCTAGGCATTTACAACCCTTTCTTCCACCCGCCTGTGGGTCTGTTGGTGTCAATGTAATAGACATCGTTGTAGTACTTGCCGGAGTGAAGGTCTTCTTCTTCCTCCTCCTCCGTGTCACTCTGGGCGGCGGTGGAGGAAGAGCGGCAAGCATCTGTTGAACGGTGAGTGTCGTTGGTTCCGCCGCCTCGGCAGTTGCGGCCATCCCATTGTGACCTGGTCGGCGACGACGGTTGCCAGATGAGTTTTGCAGCGACAATGGTCTCGATTGGTGGGGGTGTGACCATCCCGTTTTGATCGAAATGGTTGAGGATGAAATGGATTTGTACGGTTTTGGGGAGGTGGTGGTCCATATTTTCGGGATTGGATTGAATTATGGGCCGGGACTGCCGGAGTTATCTTTTCGTCCCATTTTTCTGTGATATTGTTTGGCTACGAAAGTGCTCAAAGGACTGAGCGGGCGTGCCAAGACTTGTCGCGTCCAACGTGAAGGACTGGGCGTCCCTGTTCTGACTTCTAGATCTGAGAGGGCGATAGTGCTGCAACCTAAGGGCTGGATTGCAGTGAAGGTCCGTGATTTTGCCTCTTCGTGCGAGGACTTAATAATTTCCTAACTGTGTAGGAAAGAAAGTAACAACGTAGAACTACTTTACTATATCGTAATAATAAAGTAAGGGATGGAGAGAGATATGAATAACTTTATTATATTGCGTAATAATAAAGTTGGGATACAAGAGAGACAAAGCTCGAATTACTTGGTGAAGTAATTGAGTAAAGGTGAGAAAATAGAGATAATTGCTTCGCTGGGAAGGCTTTGGTTTTTTAAGTGTTGAGCTTGATTGGTGTGGGAACCCTTTTTCCTTCTTGAGTTCTTCTATTTATAGGCATATGAGCTCCACGATTTTTGCATGCAAGGGGCTTGTTGTCTTCACCTTGTGGCGCCATGTGTCCAAGTAACTTCCAACTCATGGGATCATGGGTAGTTATGAAAAGTTACTGGAAGTGAAAATCAATTACCCACAAGGTCATGGGCAGTTAGAAAAGTAGTGGGCCTTCTCCACATTTTGCTCCTGTGGAAGTAAAAGAACATGGACCATTTGACCGGGTCAAATGGCCATGTGGCCAACTTTCCAAGTGTCCATAACTTGCCACGTGTCCCTCATTGCTTTCAACTTTTGGAAAACAAAAACCCAACTATTTCCTTTGTGCGTGAGAATCAAGGGACGTGGAGGCCATTTGACCACATGGCTTTGGAACAATTATTCCATGCATCACGACCCACAATCTTCTTTGTTCCCAACGGTTGGAGTCAATCCACAACCGTTTATCCACAAATCATGGGCCAGTTCTCACAAAATAAAGCATGGGCCAAGCTTCAAGACTAAAATTAATTGGGCCTTACTCCAAATCCCAAAATTAATGTGGCCCATTAATCTTAAGTCCAAGAAACTCATAAATAACATGACCCATAGCCCATAATTCCAATCTCCAAACCGAAATGGGTTAAAATTAATCGGGCCCAGTCACTATTATTTTGGCCCATTAATTTTAACTCAATATAACTTCATTTTGCAGCCCAATTTAATCGAATAGTAACTAAATGGCCTTCCAGCGCTTGCCCAGGACTGGGTGCCAAAAACGGGTGTAAACAGATATATATATATATATATATATACATTCCGGATCCCCTAAGGGATCCCGGACAGAGTATTTGGTGCGGGACTCTGCCCAGAACCGTTGGATCTAATCCAACGGCTGGATTATAAAAAGTGGGAGCTCGTGGGTTATAAGGGGAAAATGGGTCGGGTTTAAACAAAACCCTCCAGAAAAATTCGGACCCCCCCACTCGTTCAGTTCCAGATGCGAAGAGAGAGAGAGAGAAGAGAAGAACCCTATGCAGAAGACGAAATCGAAAAACAACGAAGGAGGTGAAGAAGATCCAGGGAAGAGGAAGACCGAACAAGGTATCTCTCTCTCTCTCTCTCGATATCAATCGATCATAGAAAGGGTTAGGGTTCGATTTTGTTTTGAGAAACCCAAAAATTAGAAAGGGTTTTCGATTTCGTTCCATTTCGATTTCAACAAGGTCTCTCTCTCTCTCGTCCTGTGTCTCTCTCGATTTTGGTTTCGTTCGATTAGGGTTCAATTTCGTTTTAGAAAAATGAGGATTTTTTGTAGTTCGATTTAGGGCTTAGAACGAGATTTTTTTCTGCGTTTTTTTGGGAGATTGATTTAGGGCTTCGAAAGGCTTACGTCTTCATTTGTGAACCACAGAAACTGACCGACGATTTCATTTGGCCTAGGGCTTGATTTCGATTTTGGTTAGGTATTGACAAACCGAAAAAATTTAGATAATACAAAATCCATTTTTTTATAAACAATTTTTTTGGCTAATTTCTACATGTCTTGCTGTTCAAGTTCTCATTTCATTATTTTGAAGGTCATACGTGTAGAACTTTTTGATTTTTTTATTTTCTTAGCTCTTTGCATTTTATTAAGGTTATAACTTGTGCTGTAGGAGGTCAAGTTTCTATACTCCGTTATGCTTCACACACTTGAAGAACTCTTTCCTAACTAGGACATGCATCGCAAAAAACACAAGTTAACTTGAAATCCAACAATCAAAGTAGAGCAGTGCAAATTTATGTGTATTATCCTCCTTTAGACTGGACAATAGTAGTGTTACTGTGTTGCATTTCATTTCTATCTTTTATCCAAATATTCATGAGATATAGACATATAGTGATTTCCTTGTAGATTACAAAGTACCAAACGGTGAGTACATACATAGATGTTTGGTGCATCTCACATGTATCGTGTTCTACACTTATTTAAGACATTGTCTCATTTATCTATTTTCACCACCACTAGAACTGCACTTAACTTCAAGTTCCATATATTTTTGCAGATATTTGCGAGCCCAATGTACGAGTACTTGGACACAAGAAATGGCATCAAGGGAAGTGCACTGGCTTTCCTCTTCAACAAAAGATTGTGTGCTAAGTAGCAGTTCTTTTGCTGGTTGAAGGAACATCACCCCCTCTCGTGACAATATTAGGCTACTTAATGCTTGGGATTTGCCTAAGGGCTGACTGTTCTTTTTAGCTTCTCCTGCATTGGGTCCAAGGCAATCCCCTTGCCCCGGCTTCTTCTTGGTTTTTCATGTACCAAAAAAAGAAAGAAAAAGAAACCGCATACATGTAATGTTGAGACCACTCCGCTCATTGTATTTAACCATGCATTGTGTGTTTTGGTTCATTTGACTGTTGCTGCAATAAAATGGGAGTTACGTAGCTTTTGGAGTTGATGTAGCTTCATTTAGTCATTAAGGCAGTTTTTGGTTCTTCAAAATAAAGCTGGAATGGACTGGTAGTTATGTGCAAATCTATTTGGCATGTAGAACCTACAGTATACTGTAATTCTGCACTAATTGGCAAACTAATGGCTTTGCTGGTAGTAGGGAAGTAACATTTCAATTTTCCAATCAAATCTGCCAAATCATGGAGCAGATCCTCCTTATCAAGCAAGAATGCAATCTCAGATCCATCCTTCATGCTTCTGGTGGTTACTGGTTATGCTGCTGTGGTGGTTATGCTGCTGTCTTGTCTTGACTGGTCATTACAGTCACTTACAAATAACCCAGTACCAAAAAGCCTCGGAAACCATCACAAACACACAAAACACAAAAGAATATTGAACACCATACATAGGGACCCCCATACATATATCAAAAGATGATGAAATTTATTGAACGCCATACAACCAAGTCAAAAACACATTATACTTCAATTTTGTGGAGAATATTGTGGATCACCCATCTTTGATTTTTTGGACGTCAAACTAGTATGTATCCAAAAAAAAAAAAATAATATCTATCCCCAGAAAAAAGAAGAAAGAAATGGATTTGGTCTTGAACAGGTCGGCTGCGATGCTACTAAATGCTCTAGTGACCATATTTCTGGAACTCCCATTCACTGTTATCTGCAGAGTGACAAGACACAAAAGTAAATTAGAGTTCTCAAAATTGTGGTGCAGTAACAACAACAACTGAAACAAGAATTCGAGAAAATATACGAATTGGACTCTGAAAAGGCTCAGAGCATGAAGATAATTGTCAGCATGAATTAGCAACATAAAAAGGAATCTTAAGGAACCTACAACATATATATGTAAATAATCCTGTGTGTGTACCTTTGGACATGACCTACAACAATGGTTTTTTTTATTTTTATTGAGCGATCGCAGTGGGAGCTACTGCATGAGTTTCTGCGAACCAAGGTTGGTTTTAAGGCGGATGATATAACATAAGTATATGAGTTGAATTTGCAGAAATTGGAAAAGGATTCTATATATGTGGGAGCGTGATTTATCCTTGAACCTCCTGAACCCTTTCTCGATGCTTGAACCGTGGAGATCTTGACCGGCGACGCCGTGTACCTGCAAACCGGAGGGTGGTGTTCCTCCGGGTAGAAGCTCCGACGATCTAATTAGAACCGGAGGGAAGAAGAAGAAGAAGTTTGGTAGGAAAAATAGCTTGGGGGAGAAGAGATCTAACCCTTTTTCCAGAAGGGGTACTTCGCTATTTATAGGCCCAGGCATGGAGTGCTGACCAAGGTGGAAGTGCACTGCACGCGCGCCTGCCACGCTCGGATGACGTCACGCGTCAGAGGCACTCAAGTGATTCAGCCCTTCGAGACCTGCAGACCCATGTGGACCCACGTGGGCCAGTGTCAGATACGTCCCATCGGTTATCAGAGAGGTGAACGTGCTTATCTCTGCTTCTATCAGCAGAAGCTTCTAGAACGTTCCACAACCGTCCTAGCCGAGGGACTCTCCCGAACGTATGATATCGCCGAGCATAGTACTCCTTCGCCGAGCATCTACCACCCCGGACGGAGGGGCACCCATCCGAGTAAATACTTCATTCGCCGAACGAGAACATCGCTCGAAGCTCGGAGTAAATACTTCTTACGCTCGGTGAACAGTCGGAACGCCAACTGAAGCTCGGTGGGAGACAGGGTTGACACGTCACGTTTGACTTTTCTCATACAGGCGAACTGAGACAACTGGACTGTGGACCCAGAGGGTTATCCCAATGAACCTTTTGAACCTTTGGATATTTTGGCCCACTACAATAGCCCCTCAATTCCTGTTTTATACAATTCGAGGAAAGGAGGAGTTGACAGTAGTGGCCGAACAAGGCTCCCCTGGCAATAGGCGCCTCGTTCGTTTCCTTCCATGCCGAACCCAATTTCTCGCCGAACATTAGCCGTTCGCGATACCCGAAGCAGACAGGCTCTGAACCCGCATTTAATGCCTCTGTAACCGCTGATTTCAAATGTTACACGTGTCATTAATTCACTGGGTAATGAAACGGCGCTGTACAACGCTCTCCACGTGTCAATCATCGCGCGGAGCATCAATCTCCCGCTTCGATCCAACGGCTGGGGGTTACGTGTCGTTTCGAATTCCCCCCTTGGTATAAAAGGGGATGAAGGAGAGAGAAAATCACTTTTTCTCTCCTTCTCTCAGACGTCTCAACTGCCCGTCGACGATTTCCGCCCAAATATCGCCAGAAATCTGAAGATCTCCACGCCAAACCACAGATTTCTCTTGATATTCAGGTATGTTTTGATCTTCTCTGCGTTTCTCTGCATTTTCAGTCGCTTCGTGCATGTTTTTGACCATAAAAAATGGGTTTTTCTTTCTGTTCTGCCCGTTTTCTCCTCTGTGCGCTGTAGAACAGGTTGAAGATGTTCATGTGTTCTTCCGAACACATGAACATCTTCAACCAGTGTTCTTCCGAACACTAACAATCTCCGAAGAATAACGACCAAGAATTTTCCGAACGAAGTTCCAAATAAGTAGCAACCTCAATAGATTCCGAAGAATAACCTCGCTCGGAACCCCCCCACTCGACACGTAGTCGTTCGGGAGTGATGCGCTTGCTTGGTTAAATTAGTACACCTGAATTTAGGCACCTTAGGAATAATGACCTCGCTGCTCGCTAATGGTCTTATCCCATGCACCTGTTTTAGGTATGGAGTCCTCGCCAACTTCCTCGGGAGAGTCCTATCGCTCGGTGGATTCCAAAGCACCTGATTTTGGTGAGATGGACCCCAGAATTGCCGAAGCAATTAGGGCCGAAGCTCGGAAGTACCGCGTAGGGTCCGGATCACCGTACGCTGGAATCGAGGGAATCGATTTTCCCTCGAACGTGATGCCCCTTCGGTCAATGGGCCCAGACATCGTTGAAATTGACGACGATGATTCCTCGGACAAAGCGAGAGAAGACCCTGACGAAGAAGAGGACATTGACGAAGAAGCAGCTGGCGAAGACGAAGAAGAGCAATCCGAAAGGGATACGCCTGCTGCTTCCTCTAGCCGCCCGGAAGAGGAAACGATCGCCCTCGGCGAGTCATCTTCCGCAGCTCCGAAGAAGAAGGTAAAGAGGAAGATCGTTCCTCTGGACCCAGACCTGATCCCTGACCGAAGGGGAAAGGATCCATGTCCCTACTGGGATTGTTTCGAGGATCAGAGGGGGATCGAACTCTTTCGATGGGCCTACTCTATCCCGAACGACGTTGTGCTCACACCTGCGAAAGGGCCCCGAATATTATTCAGCGACGAGCATGTCACCGTCCCGCTAATGGCAATCACCGAGGGTGGGCTTCGATTCCCGATGCACAAAATTTTAAGACAGATCCTCCACCGCTTCGGTCTTACGCCTTGCCAACTTAGCGTAAACTCCTACCGTATAATCCACTCGATCATCAAGCTTGCCGAGGTAAAAATGTTCCCCCTTGAGTACCACCATATTTTTGAGAACTATATGGTGTCGAGGAATGTCAGACGCTCTCGGTACTACTTGTGTTCTCGGAGGTTCGCGGACAAGATCATTCCCGAAGGAATGTATGATTCGGAGAAATGGGCCTCGGACTATGTTGAAGTCCGAGGAAACTTTCAATACCCGCCCGAAGAATACGGGCAATTCGAGATTGCTACCCATAGGGGAGAGCCTTGTAAGCGTCTCGCGTTATTCTCCATATATTTGATGCTTGGTTTCACCACAATTTTATTCGCTTTGCTTTAAACATGAACCTGTCACGTCTAATTTTCTTCATCTGTTTTTCTTCGGCAGTTACGAGCAAGATCAACAAGGACCTCCTCAGAGTAGCTAGAGGTTGTGGCTTGGCCGAGGCATTGTTAACGATCCCAAGCTCGGAGAGAGACGCGCCTACAATCCTCGAGTACGACCCAACATACGGCGGAAGGATCCGAGGGAAGGCGGTGGATAAAGAAACCGAAGGGAAAAAGGTCAAGCTCCCCAAGGAACTTCTTCCGAGCAAAGACAAACCACTCCGAGGGACTGTACGCGTACCAATCACTGAGCTTTTTCTCGAAGACGAAACGATGCCTCCCCGTGGAATGAAGGCTGTGCTACAAAAGAGACTTGACGACCAGCTGAAGCAGCTGGCCGAACAGAAGAAGGACGGCGCTCCCGGCGCTTCGGGCTCGGTCCCGAGTAAGAGCAGCGGCCCCACGCCTCAAGCACAAAAGCGACCTTCCCCTTCCACTCATTCACCCGAGGATGCTCCCCCGGTCACGAAGAGGACCAAATCCCACGCCACCAAAGCAGCTGGGGCGGGGATTCCGAGGGTCGGGGAGAAGGAGAAGGAGACAGGGAAGAAGAAGGCTGACGAGGGCGAAACGAGGGCTTCTTCGGATACTGACGTCCCATGGGCCCCGAGCTTCGTTATTCCTGGCAAGAAGCAGATTCTCAAGTCTGACAGCCTCCAGGAAGACCCCACTCTCGCTTTCACTTTACACTCGGGGCTCATGCTCCCGAAGGATATCATTGCTCCGCCGTCATTGAAGACGGCATTGAACGACTATTATTTCCATGTTGGGAGAGTAAGTCCAATTTTCCATTACCTCTTTCCTTTGTATATTTGTAATTTCTGCATCTTGCATAGCTTATATTTTCCTCATTTCCAGGCGACACAATCAATCATGAGTGCCCAGCTGCACCTCTCCGAGCATGATAAGCAGACAAAACTGCTGAAGCAAAAAGTGGAGTTCGGCCAGCTGTCGCTGGACGAGTATAAAAAGACCATGGAGCACTCGGAAGGTGTTCGCCGAGCCCAGGAGGCGCAGATAAAACCCCTCAATGAACTGGTCAAGGGCCATCAAGATGCCGCCGAGCACACTAGAGCCGAGGGCAAAGCTGAGGGCCTTGAGGAGGGACGAGCCCTGGGGAGGAAGGAGATGGAGGAATTCGACAGAGGGTATTACCAAGCCGAAGAAGATGCCGCGGATCAAGTCATGGCCATTCGGATCGAAATGAGGGAGGAGCAGCACCAGGTGAGCTTCAAGCTCGGTTTCAACGTGGGTTTTGATGAAGCCGGTGTAGAAGCTGAGGATGAACGCCGAAGCCTCATCGAAATTCCTCCCCTACCTGCCGACGAAGCTGTCGCCGAAGATCCCATTGTTGATGAAGCTGTGACTAGTCCAGCCGAGCACGAGAATGCTGCAACATCAGCCCCAGACTCCACTGACGTTCCCCCAGTCACTCCTACTCCCGAGGGATAAGACTTGAATATTTTTGTTGTTTCTTTACCATTTTCGCTTTCAGTAAATTTCATTTGGGACGGTCGGCACCGAACAATTGGTTTTAGCCGAGCCGTAAGTAATTAACACAGGTAGAGGGTGGCCAAGAACGATTTACCATGGCCACTCTTCGGTAAGGTTGTCCAGGGATGGCACCGAACAATGCACCACCCGCCATGCCCTGGTAACAAAGCTTTGAAACTTCAATCTTTGGTGATATTTTGGAATTCTTTAGAAAATTTTCCAAGTGTTTATGTTCGGTGAACCCAACAGTTTTGTGTTAGTGCCTTTGTTCGGTTAATATGCCTTTAGCACTCTATATTGTTATTCTGCAAATGCCCGCAAACGCGTCAGTCCACACAAATATTACAAAAGCATTGTTGCTCGTCCAAACGAGTGTGTTTAAGTGGTCCGAACGTTGGATATCTCCTTATCGTACAAATAAGTATCCTCGGGGGTCCGAACGATGGATGCCACCCGACCGTTTGTACTCTCTTTGGGGGTCCGAACGATGGAAGCCACCCATGCGAATTTGCTTTTTCCTCATGTTTACCCATTAGGAGCCCCCTTGTCTTAGCGTTTTACCAAGTTGAGGGAAAACTCCAAGACAAGAAAGGGGGTAAACAAAGGGATACAGTTGCCGAGTTCCTGGCGATGATAAAGCCGAGGCTTAGAGAATTTCGCCCAAACCATATATCTGAACGAATGTAGGGTAGAAGTGCCACGTCCCGAAGGTTTTGGGCTAGATACTATACCCATTCAATCGAGTCACGCATCCGAAGAAACAATTAGTATAAGAAAAGCAAAACTCCTTTTATCAAAAATTCGCCCGAAGGCTTACAGCCCGAGTAAAAACAAAACAAAGCAAATGCCGAGGAAGCGGAGAACCGCCGAAGCTACCCATGGAATTTTCGAAGCTTTTGGGCGTTCCACGGGTTTGCGATCGGCGTTCCATCCATCTTGGCGAGCTTGTAAACGCCATGGCCGATCTTTTGCACCACTCGGTAAGGGCCTTCATAGGGATCCTTGAATTTGGTCAACTTTTTTGCCTCGACAACCATCCGAAGGACCAGGTCCCCGACGTTAAATGGCCGAGCCTGAACGTTCTTGTTATATCCCCGGGCAACTTCTTGCTGATACGCAGCGTGCCGGAGATTGGCATTATCCCGTAGTTCCTCGGCAAAATCCAACTCGGCTCCTACCAGAGCATTGTTGTCCACGGGTTTGAAGTTTTCTGACCGAGCCGTAGGGATAAGAGTCGAGAGGGGCAAGACCGCCTCCATGCCATATACCATGGAAAACGGCGTTCGGCCAGTGGAGCGCCGAGGGGTGGTGCGGTAGCTCCATAAAACCTGGGGTAGCTCATCAACCCATTTTCCAAGCTTTCGGTCCAAACGACGCTTCAGCCCCCGAGTAATGGCCTTATTTGAAGCTTCGGCCTGGCCATTCCCTTGGGGGTAAGCGACGGATGATGTATGGATGGTGATATGATGCTCTCGGTAGAAGTTCTGGATCGCTGAAGCAACAAATTGAGAGCCGTTATCCGAAAGAATAGCGTATGGCACACCGAACCTGGAAATGATGTTTTTCCAAATGAAGCGTTCGACATCCCCAGCCGTAGTCTTCACTAATGGAGAAGCCTCGACCCACTTTGTGAACAGATCGGTGGCAGTGAGCATGTACTCGAATCCTCCCAAAGTCTTCGGCAGCTTGCCGACGATATCAAAGCCCCAAACAGCAAATGGCCAAGGACTGGTGATCATTTTAAGAGGAAATGCTGGCTGGTGGGGGATGGAGGCGTGCTTCTGACACCGAACACAACGTTTCACATACTCCTCGGATTGTTTGACCATTTTTGGCCACCAATAGCCTTGCGTCAATGCTCGTTGTGCCATCGTTCGGCCTCCCGAGTGCCCACCACAGCTCCCCGAATGAAGCTCATCAAAAATGCTTTCAACTTGATCCTCATGTACGACGCGTAAATCTAGCCCAGTGAAGGTTCGGCGGTATAGATTGTTATTCGGACCAAGGAAGTAATTCGCTGCTCGGCAACGAACCTTATGGGCTTCCTTTTTGTTGTCAGGGAGAGTTTGATGCTTCAAGTAAGCGATGATGGGGTCCAACTGGCTCGGGCCGAAGGTGATGACATTTACCGAGCAAGGAACACCTTCGAAGCTCGGGGAATCAACTTCATCAAAAACGACAGTTCGAGTACCCGAGGTTCGGTATACTGAAGCCAGGCCAGCCAAAGCGTCAGCGTGTGCATTATGTTCCCGAGCGATCCACTCTATTTCGACGCGGCCGAACTGTTTGAAAAGAGAGAGGACCTGACTGACGTAGGAATTCATTCGCTCGTCCCTAGCCTGATAATCGTCGTTGAGATGCCCTACAACCAGCCGAGAGTCGCAAAAGACGTGAACCGAGTCTGCCTCCAACCGAAGGGCAAGCTTCAATCCAGCAATGAGAGCTTCGTACTCGGCTTCATTGTTCGTGGCTGGATATCCGATGGAGACAGAACTCTCATGAACTGTTCCAGCCGGAGAAACAAGGACTATGCCAGCCCCAGCCCCCGTGCACATTCGAGGCCCCATCAATTGTCATCTTCCAAGCATCCCCAGAGAATAACTTCCATTCTTTCCTTGGCTTCTTCATCCCCATTGTGAACCGAGCTCGACGCGACTCGGTGGGCGGATTACTCCATTTGATAAACTCCTCCTCTTTAGCGATCCGAGCTTCTTCTGCAGCTGCTGCCAAGGCGTTATCCTCGTCTTTCAACCCAGGGGTTAGCTCGGCGAAGAAATCAGCTAACGCTTGGCCCTTGATTGCGTTCCTTGGCTCAAACTGAATATCGTAGTTTGCAAGATCTTGCGAGAATTTCAAGATCCTGCTAGAGGAGGTAGTGCGCCGAAGAAAGGCCTTGAGAGGAAACTCAGTGAGGACCACAATCCTATGGCATTGGAAGTAGGGCACAAGGCTCGTTTTAGCTGAAACGAGCGCTAAAGCCAACTTCTCCATAGGCAGATACCTCGTCTGAGAATCCGTCATCGTCTTGCTTGAAAAGAAAATCGGCAAGTGGTCCACTCCTTCCTTCCGAACGAGAACAGCACTCGTTGCGTGGTCTGAAACAGCAAGGTAGAGGTATAGATCCTCGTCAGGCTCGGGAGTAACGAGGAGCGGAGCATGGGAGAGGTAATCCTTTAATGATTGTAAAGCCTGCTCACACTCCTCGGTCCACTCAAACCGGCGCCGACTAGTCTTGATGGCTTGGAAGAAGGGCCTGCAAAGGTCACTTGATCGCCGAATGAAACGGTTCAAGGCTGCGATCATCCCGGTTAGTCGCTGGACCTCTTTGATCGTAGTTGGAGCTCGGAGGTTTTGTACGGCAGTAAGTTGAGTCGGGTCAGCTTCTATCCCTCGGCGGCTCACCATATACCCGAGGAATTTTCCCGAACTTACGCCGAACGCACATTTCTCAGCGTTGAGGCGGAGCCGGTATTCCTTGAGGATGTCAAAGATTTCCCCGAGATCCCGAAGATGATCCACGCTGAACCTGCTCTTGCACACCAAGTCGTCAATGTATGCTTCCAGGGTCTTGCCGAGCTTCAGAAGGAACATATTCGTTATCGTTCGTTGGAATGTAGCCCCGGCATTCTTCAGTCCGAAGGGAACGACGTTGTAACAAAACGTCCCTCGGGGAGAGATGAATGCCGTCTTCTCTTGATCATCCTTGGCCAGAGCGATCTGATGGTAGCCCCTGTATGCGTCCATGAAACTTAAACGCTCGTGGCCGGCCGTTGCATCGACCATTTGCTCAATCTGAGGGAGGGGGAACCGATCCATTGGGCAAGCGTCGTTGAGGTTGGTGTAATCGACACAAACTCTAAGCTTCCCATTCTTCTTCGGCACGACGACTGGGTTAGCGAGCCAGGTCGGGTATAATACTTCCCGAATAGCTCCAGCTGCCAGCAGTTGATCCACCTCGGCCATGACCGCCTCTACATGCGAAGCTGCCGAGCGACGAACCTTTTGCACCACGGGGCGTCTGTTCGGATCCACGTTCAGTGAGTGGGAAGCGAAAGACGGATCCACCCCGGGCATTTCCTGAGGAGTCCAAGCAAATACTTCTATGTTCGCTTTAAGGAAGTTGAACATGTCCGTACGCTCGGATTCACTCAAGGAGCTGCCAACGAGGAAGTACCTGCTTCCATCTTCGGTGATCGGCATTCGTACAAGTTCTTCGGTGGACCTTTGTTCGGCGGGTAGCCCCACTTCTTCAGGCTCCGGAACATCGGCCCTTTCAACGCATTGCACCTCCAGGAAGCCCCGCTCGTTAGTTACTATACTAACATAACACTTCTTTGATTGGATTTGGTCCCCCCGAAGGCTCTCCTGCCTTCCATTCCAGCCGATAAATTTCATGACCTGGTGGAGGGTAGAGGCGACCGCCTCCATTCCGTGTAGCCAGGTTCGACCGAGGATGATGTTGTAAGGGCTAGGTGAACTAACCACTACAAATTCGACATCAATCACTCGGGAGCCGGCTCGCACAGGAAGAGTGATCAGCCCCTGAGGCCACACGGGTGCTCCAGTGAAACTAACGAGAGGCGTGCTTGCTGTCCGAAGCTGATTCGGGCTGAGACCGAGGCTTTTAAAAGTAGAATAGAACATCACTTCTGCCGAGCTCCCCTGGTCCACCAATACTCGTTGAACTTTGGAGGGGCCAACCGTAACCGAGACGACCAGAGCGTCGGTGTGAGGCATTTGGACCCCTTGCAAATCTTCGGAAGTGAAGGTTAGCGGGCCATCAAGGCTTGGATCGACCCACTTTCTCTTTGGTGTGATTCCCACGTTGCAGACGGCCAAGGCGGCGACGGCTTTGTCAATTTCAGAATGTAGCTCGGCCGCTCTTCCCTCGGATACAATGCCTTGAATGACCCCAACAAGATTTCCCGCCAGAAGAGGCGGAGGAGGGGGCAGTGGATTTCGTCGAAGGTCGATCCACTGATTTAGGTGCCCTTCCGCCGCAAGCTCCTCAAGATGACGTTTGAATGGTTGGCACTGGGTGGTGTAATGACCACGCTCTTTGTGGTACGAACACATCCCAGCGCCACTGCCCGCCGTTCCCAGGAGTCCCGTCGGCCAAACGAAGAACGGCTTCTGTCCAATGGTGCTCAGCAATTTGTAGATCGGTTCGGTAAACGCGGTTCGCTCGGCCACATATTCGTCCGGCCTTGGCTCTTTCCTCGTCTGCTGCCATTGAGGCTGTTGCTGTGGCTGATGGGGAGGTTTGTTCCGATTGCTCGGTTTGCTCGTCCCAGCACCAATCGGACCCGATTGCCCCTGCCGAACGTTAGCCACCTGTTTCTTTGCAGCTGTTATTTTTGATGTTTCCGTTCCCTTCGGCGTGTTACGCTCGGCCACAGCCTCCTCATGCACACAGTCTTTCTCGATAATCAACATAAGCTCCCCCATTGTCTTAGGTGGGTTTCGGGACAAGTCTCTGAACATTGCCGAGGTTGGATCCAATCCGTTCATAAATGACTCGGCCGCCACGCTCTGATCGCAATCGGGAATGAGGTTGTACACTTCCCAATATCGCTCGGTGTATGACCGAAGGGTTTCGCCTGACGTCCTCTTCATATTCACCAGCATCGAGAGCGTCTTCGGCTGGATGTTGCTCGTCACGAACCGCTTTGTGAATTTCAATTCCAGTTCGTTGAAGCACTTAATGGACTTCAGCTTGAGCTGGTTATACCACAACATTATAGGCTCGCTTAACGTAAGAGGAAAAATCTTACACATAAGCGCGTCGGAGAAGTTGTGGAGGCTCATCGTTTGTCGGAATCGGCAGACGAACGCGACTGCGTCCTCTTTGGCCTCGTAACGCTTGAGCTTCGGCATGACAAAACGATTCGGGGGTCGCTCTTGCTGTATGGCGTCAGTGAAGGGAGAGGCCTTGGCCTTCCCGAGCTTGGAGTTATCGACCACCTCCGGGACGCTCGGAACAACGGACAGTGGAGCTTCGAGGCGGTTGGTTTGGTCGTCCCGAGGTTCCCTGCGGTGATGTCGCGGTCGCCTATTCTCCTCTCGCTGCTGGTGCCTTACGCCTTCCGGACGTTCCAGTCGTTCGATTATTGGATCCTCAAGGCGAGCTCGCCGAGGATCGAAATCCTCATCGACCGGTCGGTATATCGTGGGCATTCCTGTAAATTGGTCGTATAGTACGATGGTGTCGTCTTGCCCTCGTTGTTCTCCACTTCTCGCTCGGCGGTGGCTGGAAGAGCCAGCCGGGCGTCGCCCTCCCGGGTAGCGATCCGTGTGAGATATCGATTGCTCGGTATTCTGAGGGCGTTCGCTGGTCCGAACGTGCCGAGGCGGCTCATTGAGATCCAAGGGCCTCTTCCCATCCGCATTTTCCCGGTATCGTCTGGAAACATTGTTCGTTCTCCCGGAAGCTTCCATCCTGCGCGTCCCTGCTGTAGAGCTAGTCGCCGAAGAGCGAGTGCTCTCGTTGCGAACGATACTTTCCAACCGTGGGAGAAAGGCTATGGGTTCAATTCTGGAAGCAGGTTCTAGCCGATCAAAAACTGTACGACGCTCGGATGGGGCACCTTCGGAAGTGTGCGCCTGTCGGGACTTCCTACTTCGCTTGCGAATTTTCTTCGGTCGACTTGGTTCGGCCGTGTGGCCATGCACAGGAGTTATGGCTACGCCTCCGTCTCGTTCTTCAAGCCGTTGTTGGAGGAGCGCGATCTCCGCGGCCTGACGCTTTTGTTCTGCCAGGGCAATCTCAAGCTCGGTTGGGGGGTAGGAAAGCTGCCGTGCGACCGGCAAGGTGGTCCTTGCAGTTTGGCCGGGGTCAGCGTTCAGAGTACCGAACCCAGCCAAACCGATGGTGAAGTTTTCCGGGCCTGGAGGGGGAAGACGTTGTGCCATTACTCGAGAGGATGGCGGGGTACGGCGGAGAAAGGAGGGGGAGGTCTGAGATGAACCGTGGCCCACGTTTTTGCTAGGAAAGATCTGTTTTTCCCCAGCAGAGTCGCCAATTGTGGGAGCGTGATTTATCCTTGAACCTCCTGAACCCTTTCTCGATGCTTGAACCGTGGAGATCTTGACCGGCGACGCCGTGTACCTGCAAACCGAAGGGTGGTGTTCCTCCGGGTAGAAGCTCCGACGATCTAATTAGAAACGGAGGGAAGAAGAAGAAGAAGTTTGGTAGGAAAAATAGCTTGGGGGAGAAGAGATCTAACCCTTTTTCCAGAAGGGGTACTTCGCTATTTATAGGCCCAGGCATGGAGTGCTGACCAAGGTGGAAGTGCACTGCACGCGCGCCTGCCACGCTCGGATGACGTCACGCGTTAGAGGCACTCAAGTGATTCAGCCCTTCGAGACCTGCAGACCCATGTGGACCCACGTGGGCCAGTGTCAGATACGTCCCATCGGTTATCAGAGAGGTGAACGTGCTTATCTCTGCTTCTATCAGCAGAAGCTTCTAGAACGTTCCACAACCGTCCTAGCCGAGGGACTCTCCCGAACGTATGATATCGCCGAGCATAGTACTCCTTCGCCGAGCATCTACCACCCCGGACGGAGAGGCACCCATCCGAGTAAATACTTCATTCGCCGAATGAGAACATCGCTCGAAGCTCGGAGTAAATACTTCTTACGCTCGGTGAACAGTCGGAACGCCAACTGAAGCTCGGTGGGAGACAGGGTTGACACGTCACGTTTGACTTTTCTCATACAGGCGAACTGAGACAACTGGACTGTGGACCCAGAGGGTTATCCCAATGAACCTTTTGAACCTTTGGATATTTTGGCCCACTACAATATATACTTGTACATTTTGGTTTGCAGAAACCCCTGCAATAGGTTGTTCAATGTTCAAAACAAATTCATCTAGCAAACACCAATTGAAATCGAAAAACCTATGAAAATGAATCTCGTTCGCAGAAAAACGCAGAAAATGAATGTCGTTCGAAGCCCTAAATCGTACCCCCAAAACCCTAATTATCCTAAAACGAAATAGAACCCTAACCGAATGAAATCGAAATTGAGAGAGAGACAGATCGAGAGGGAGGGAGAGAGAGAGAGAGAGACCTTGTTGAAATCGAAATGGAACGAAATCGAAATCCCTTTCTAGTTTTTGGGTTTGTCAAAACAAAATCGAACGCTAACCCTTTCTATGATCGATCGATATGGAGAGAGAGATAGAGATATACCTTGTTCGGTCTTCCTCTTCCGCAGATCTTCTTCACCTCCTCAGTTGTTTTTTGATTTCGTTGTCTGCTTAGGGTTCTTCTCTCTCTCTCCCTCTCCCTCTTCGCGTCTGGAACTGAACGAGTGGGGGGTCCGGATTTTTCTGGAGGGTTTTGTTTAAACCCGGATTTTTCTGGATACTTACGTGGGATGGGTTTTGAGGATGAATAATTAAATACTCCTTCTACTAAGGTCGACCTTAGATAGCCAAAATGTGGACTTGTGATCTCAGCCGTTGGATCGTGATTTCAATGGTTCGGATCTGCTGATGGTTATAAACCATTTATGATCAGATCATAAATGGTTTATAACCATCAGCAGATCCGAACCATTGAAATCACGATCCAACGGCTGCCAGCGACGTCCGCATTTAACGAAAATAAGGACGACCTTATTAGAAGGCCCTTATATATCATAATATAACATATCAGTATGGGTTCGAAAATATATGAAGTCCGCTTCCAAAATCAAATGGAGATGCTAGAGGCACGTCAATTTGTCACATTTCAACCACACTCTTCTCACATATATCTGGGTCCCTAGCATATATTGTGAAATTCTCACATGCATATGAGAGATGTGTGATTGGAATGTGACACATTGATGTGTCCCTAGCATTTTTCAAAACGAAATCCATTTATTTATCCATTTTATCCTCAAATTGAAACTCAAAAAAAACCAAATAATGATCCCGTCTATATCCACACACATTTGAGTGCCATTGGCCCAAGAAGTGTTAATCCCACAAAAATGTGTGGTGGAAGGGGCTTCTAAAACGACGTCATTATCTTGTCTATTTCGGTGCGTGGATAAAATGAGGTAGTGTGAGACAAGACGGATAAAATTGGTAGGAAAAGATCATGAACATAGATGGAAGTGCATAAATCCAATTTGCCTGACCTCACAAATTAGGCATGTGATTCACCTACATGAAAAGGTTTCGAACACAATTGTAGTACCGTACATAAAAAAGAAGTCAATGAAACAGTTCAACAAAGAAAATGAACCAGGAAACAGTTAATTTCATACACCGTTTTTCATGTACCCTAACATTAATTTCTATTCCAAATGTGTGCACTATTTGAACACAGCCAAGCATTGGTCAGGAAGGCGCCACGTGAACAAACTAAACACCTTCACGTGTCAATTTCCAAACGACCAAACCGTCTCTCTCTCTCTCTCTCTCCAAAAAAAGGCAGGACTTCAGGAGGAGGGAGGACATGAAAGCATGTCTACTTTTCGTTGGTCACTTTCATCGCCACGTCTATCCCTAAGAAAACTGCTCTACAACCACAACCCCCCACCACAACCTCACCATCTCTGCCTCCACGGTGGTGGTGTTGCCTCTTCTCCCATAATGTCTGCTAGTACAAATTCTGATCAAAATACTAATACCCATTTCATACCCGCTTCTGCTTCTACTTCTATGGCGGAGTCGTACCGAGTAGTCCCGGGAGGAGGGCCGTGCAGTAGTAGTACTACTTCTTCGGACGAAACAGACCGATTTGCTGAGCAAACTTTTCAAAGGTACACAGTTTCCCAGTCTTCGTCCGATATTGCAAGGAGAAATGGAAAGGGAATAGCCATTGTTTGGTTCAGGAACGATTTGAGGGTGTTGGACAATGAGGCTTTGTATAGGGCCTGGGTTTCGTCCGAGGCTGTTTTGCCTTTGTATTGTGTGGATCCTCGACTTTTCAATGCTGCCACCCATTATTTTGGCTTTCCGAAAACTGGAGGTAATCTATCATTTCCAAGCTTCTATATTTCTTTAAAATAATTATGATTATTACAGTATCCTAGTTGATTTTCCTTCTTCTTTTCTTTTTCCCCCCTCAGATGGACTGTATAGTCTGTATTCACTCTTAAATAGCAAAAGTAGTCTATGTCAACCCTCGGGATTGGTCAAGTGGTCTTGGTCTAGGAGTTTGATCCCTCTTAAGGTCTGATCAGGTTTAATTCTCCTTGCTGGCAAATCTTGGGGTCACCTCACTCCCGCTCGTAAGCGTGTGAAAGGCCTGTGAAAGGGGCTATAAGATTAGTCCAAGGTGCCCGCAAACTGACCTAAAATACGCTGCATTACCAAAGAAAAAATGAAGATAGTTTATGCCCAATGTCTCTTAGGACGTATGTTTTTTTTTTACATTTCAGGGATGAATGTGTTTCCGGAATTTATGATAGCTGAAAGCCTCATTTTTTAAGTGCCTTTATTTATTTCAGTAGAATACTCCGTGTTAATGTACCGGGGAATAGGTAGTTGCTACTTGGGCCATCGCCATTGTGTTTCTGTTTTCATAATGCATATGAGATAAGATAATTCATTCAAATTTCTTGACCATTATCAATCCCATGCTCTTGTCAAGTATCTCACTTTTAAGCTCTGTGTACGATTGCTGATCAGATAATCACTCTTCCGTTTCCCCTTATTTACTATTTGGTTCACTGGTAGTCTCAAATGAATCTACAATTTAATGGCCATTTCCCGAGAAAGCTCATTTGAAGTCTATTGTGCTCAGAAAACGGCCAACGTATATTACCAATGGAATTACCCTTCCCCAACTTAGTTCGATGGCCATTTTGTTAGGAGGCCAAGAAATCATCATTCCGTCCCTTCCTGAACTCCTTCCAACAAACTACACACTAACTTAACCATGGGCTAGGAAGTGGATATTCAATGGAAATGTATGTGAGGATCAAGCTTCTCTCAGGGATTAGAGCATAGGATCAAGCTTCTCTCAGGGATAAGCGCATTTGATTCAGACATTTTATAACAAGTATATGAGTATGTTTAATCATAGTGTTGATTGTGTATTAAAACTAGGGCTTTTCATATTGGAAAACAAATCTTTTTGAATTTTGGTGTCATGATAAGAAATGATGAATAATTGAGCCTATTTTCTACTACAAAAGGGCTTTAATGTCCATATGATATTTTCTTCTGCATCATTCTGTTTCAATGCATGAAAATTCCAAAACTGTGTTTTCTGAACAAAATTCTATGAGAATTACTCCTAATCCAAAGAAAAAGCTTATCAGAATGATGCCAAAATTTGTAGTGGTTCTTACTTCTTAGAATAAAACTGGAAATGGAATGTGACTTCTTAAGGATATGACATTCATTAAGTGTTTCTTTTGGCAGCTTTGAGAGCTCGATTTCTCATCGAATGCTTGGCTGACTTGAAAAAGAAATTGATGAAGATGGGCCTAAACTTGCTCATTCAGCATGGAAAGCCAGAGGAAATTATCCCTACACTCGTGAAAGCATTTGGAGCCCACACAGTTATGATTTTTGCACCTACATGGAAATACTTTGTTGTGATTTTTGACTTCTTACCATCTGTTCCTAATAAAATGGAGAATGCATACATCTTATAATCTGTAGGTGTATGCCCATAAAGAAACCTGCAGCGAGGAGGTCAATGTAGAGAGATTGGTTAGCAGTTGTTTGCGAAAGGTGGAGACTTCCACAAACATTGCTAAACTCCAATTGGTTTGGGGAAGTACTATGTACCATATAGATGACCTGCCGTTTAATACCAGTTGTTTACCAGATGTTTATACTCAGTTCCGTAAGGTACGATTCTCTTGGTCATAATGTTATGTCCAGTATGATTCTCTTACTCTGAGATCGGTATGTAGAAAGAAGTTTCTCATATTTTGGTTTGTAATGAACTTACAGTCTGTTGAATCCAAGTCTAAGGTGCGAGGTTGTATTAAGATCCCATCATCACTCGGTCCTCCACCCAGCATTGGGGACTGGGGACATGTTCCTTCACTTGATCAGCTTAGACATCTTGGGGAAAAGGCAAGTTCTTATGTATTGTGATTTAAAACATCAAGAAGTATGCATGGAGTTGTTATGTAACCATTATAAAAGTAACATAATTTCTTCAACGTCTGCTCCCTCCTGTTGATATAGGTCAACAAAGGGATGAGATTTGTGGGTGGGGAAAGCGCCGCACTGAGTAGAGTGAACGAGTATTTCTGGAAGAAGGCAAGTCAACTTTTCTTTTAAGGTTTCAACAAGGCAATGTCTTACAATATAGACATTTGCAATAGTTTAGTGCTAACCACGTTTATTACTTGAGTGCAAACTCTTTGGTCTGTAGATGGAATCCAAAAAATTATTTTGCCGTCTTATATACAACTATGAGTAATTTAGTAGTACTAGTTTTTTGTACGCGTTTTCTTATTAAAACTTGTGTGTAGGATTTGCTGAGGATCTATAAGGAAACACGGAACGGGATGTTAGGGCCTGATTACTCAACAAAATTTTCCCCATGGCTTGCTTCAGGAAGTCTTTCTCCCCGTTTCATATATGAAGAGGTACCTTCAAAAGCACTATTTCGATCATTGCAATACCTACACACATTTTGATATTACGTGGACTCCTATATATAAATGGAAAATGTACCTGCATTGGAGAGTAACAAATATTGGATGTCACATCCGAAAGTTCTTTTGACATGCTCCATACATGCTTCCTTACTGTGTTCGATTAGGGAGAGTTGACTATAGAACCCAAAATTATCAGAATATAACAAATGTTACGTAGAGACACTGCTGTATCTAATGCAATGGAAGAATAATTCAAAGGACGCAAATTTGTCTGTCTCTTTCCTTGGATTCTGGGGGCAAGGTCAATCGGATGCTTGGACACATTTGCATACACAAGTCTAGTGTGTATCATATCAAGGTGCAAATGGAGATGCTAATGTTGTGTATGACTTCCATTTGATCTATTTAGGTAAAGAGATACGAAAAGGAGAGACTATCAAATGATTCCACATACTGGTAAGTCCTACCTGTATTTATGTGCTTGTTTGTATAGTCACCTCTGTTGCATGATTGTAATAAGTTGCTCCTATTTTACCAGTGAGTGGTGAAATTTTCCTTGTGCAAACTCTATCATCTCATCGCTACTAAGTCGTTATAAAATAAATGGGAAGAGAAACTTCGGCTTTATTCATTTCAGGAATTCAGATGTTTCCCCATTTTAAATTGCTACGAGAGTATTGGAACGACAGATCATATGACTTGGTTATTTTGGAGAGGACAGTTCCTGAATCTTGGCTGTTACTATGGCAAATTTGCAGTGCATTTTATGTCTCTGTTGATGCAAAACTTGTGGTTTCAGGGTTTTATTTGAATTGATATGGAGGGATTACTTCAGGTTCCTATCAATCAAATATGGAAATTCTATTTTCCATTTAGGTAAACAATTCCCTTTTAATTATTGGTTTAGTGTTTATCATATGCACAGCTGAATCTCGAAACTTTTTCTGGTAGACTTTGGGCCATTTAGTAGTAGTCTAACTTGTAGAATTTGGGTCTCTGTCTAATCAACAGTTGTGTTCTTGGATTACACAATCTGAAAGCTGTGGAAAGATTGCTTTCAGATCGCCGTTTTTTACTTATAATTATTGTGTTGGTTTGTAATTTCAGGTGGTCCAAGAAAACTGAAGTTGAGTTGGAGTCAAGACCAGCTTTTGTTTGAATCTTGGAGAGATAGCCGTACCGGGTATTTACTACTGTGATGATTTGTTTGCGTACCAAGTACCAACTATGTGGAAAATATAGGCTATGTTTGGTAACGCTGTCACTTTTCTGTTTCCTATTTTCTATTTGCTGAAATCAGTTTTTACTTTTTCTCAAAAAAAAGTGAAAGTAGAAAACATGTTTGTGTCAACCTTATTTTCAAAAAAAAAAAAAGGCAAAACATGATTTGCATGAATTTGGTTAACCTGGCTCTCACATGAGAAATAACCAAACGTAGAACCTCCTCCATAGACCCTCTGCAAGTAACCAGATTTCAATGGAAGAAAAAACAGAATTCAATGGAAAAGAATCAAAAGAAATTTGTACCTTGTGAGTCTGTGATTGAAGTCAATCGAGAGAGAGGGGAGAAAGATGAAGCACTAGCGTAGAGTTGGAGACTGGGTCGATCGAGATAACACTGTCGTAGAGTTGGAGAGAGTCAGAGTCTATCAGTCATCAGAGAGAGGGTCGAGACCAGAGAGAGTCGAGAGAGAGGAACTTGAGAGTTGATTGAGAACTTGAGGTCGATCAGAGGTTGTTGCAGTTCGAGATCAGAGGTTGCTGCACTTCGAGAGAGAGAGAGAGTATCTTCAATGGCCTGGGTTTGGGGTTTGGAGACCCGAAAAAAAAAGGTTCCCCCCATGACTTGAACGTGCTCTAGGCACTGTAGCAGAAGTTTTGGCAGCTAGTTTTTTTTTATAGATAAAGTGAAAGTTCAGTTTTGCCACTTCTCCAATTTTCAAAATTTTTGAAAGTCATTCTCTCTTTTTGCAAATGAAAATAGACAACCAAACATACTTTCATGTCCAATTTTTGAAAATTCTGAAAACTGAAACAGAAAACTGAAAGTGAAATGGTTACCAAACAAGGCCATACTGTTCAGTTTTATCTCGTAGCATTTCAGATGATTCAGTTTAATTTGTTTGATGGGGTATATATTATCAGTCTTGTGTGTTTTGAAGCGGTCACTTTTGTTGTATTATTTTTGCCGGGGAGGGCTGCAGTAGGCATGTGGTGGTTAGTTGCTATTGAAGTTTAGGAATAGGGGCAACGATTACATTAATGGCAAAAATGAAAGTTATCTTGATCTTCTGTGATTCTCTGCTTGCATTGCTATATCAACTTTTTCCCATACTTTTGCATTTTGTTTACCATGCTATGTACAGAAAACAAGTGAAACATATTAGTTTATCCACATGCTTTCCTATCACGTCCATTGAAGTTTTGTGCCTCCACCATGTACGTACAGGTACCCTCTCATAGATGCTAATATGAAAGAACTCTCAACCACCGGCTTCATGTCAAACCGAGGGAGACAGGTATCGGAAAACAGTTATTATAAACGACAGAACGTACTCACACACTTGGATTTGCTGCATTGTAATGAAAAGATGATATGTTCGACCTCAGTTTCAGCTATCAACTGTCCGAGAATCAGATTATAAATCCCTAGAAACCAAGAAAAATAAATAACACTCTTCATGTTTGGATATAATCAATCACATTTTGTTTTCTCAGATTGTATGTTCCTTTCTTGTTCGAGATATGGGAATCGACTGGCGCATGGGAGCTGAATGGTTCGAGACGTGCCTTTTAGATTATGACCCTTGTTCAAATTATGGTAACTGGACATATGGAGCAGGTGATTCACTTCCCTATAGCTTACGGTTCTCTGTTTCAATATTGATAGGAACCAGAAACGTTTGTTATGGGAATAAGCCCCACTCGAGCTATCAAGTTCTGCCATTGGATATCTCTGTTGGGGAAGCCTCTACTCACTTTTTCTCCGGGTGTCCTCCACTAGCTCACTCGCCCTTTCTTAAGAAGAGCCCTAACCCTGTTATAGCTGAATCTCTTTACGAGAAACTATTTAGTGTGAAATCCTCAAAGAAGAGGAATGATGTTACTCCCTACATGTCCTTGTGGTTACAAATGCCTTTGTTGTAGGAATCGCCTACTGGGGTGCAGATTATGCTCCAGAACGGCATAGGTGGAATGCCTTGGAACCACAATAAAAAAGAAGGGATACAAAAGGAAATCTAGGCAAATGGAAATCTGCAGCCAGCATCAGATATACAAGTCTTTGAACTTGTGAGAATAGAAGAGTGCATCAATTTCTAGAATTTAATGCCGGTTTACTATGGCACACCAAAACCATATTTTCCATAATAGGAGTACTATTTATTGTAGTTACGAGAAAAATCTTATCCAAAATATGACAACATGCACCATGGGGTACATATTCTAACATACAGATTACAACTGTTCATGAGCCAATCCCCATCCCTGCTTGAGCTTCGTGCATCTAAGGCAGATGCGATGATCGTTATTCTTCCTTGGTACAAAGATAGCTGAACTACGCTAGTTTTGAAGGTTGTTAGGGGTGGTTTGGACTTTGGAGCGTTGAAAAACCCTTTATCACCTTCGTTTTATGTACCAATGTTGAAGGAAATCTTATGCTCATTTGCGTGCTGACTATTGTATTCTATGAAACCTGGAGATGACAAAAAGTTTGAACCGACATTCGAATTCTGTTATTTAATGTTCAATAAATCTGTTGGACTGTATGTCGATCTTCATCATGTTTTAATTTGTGCATTTTAGCCTTCATTTTCTTCGTACTTGATAGTATTAGATATTTGAGACAAGCAATTCATCCACTTTTTTTTCCTTTCGAAGCAGGTGTTGGGAATGACCCACGAGAAGATCGGTACTTCAGCATCCCTAAGCAAGTAAGCGAACGTACATTCTGTTTTTACTTCATAATTTAGTTCAATGTTAAGTTACCTGGTGGGAAGACTCAAGTATCCACTTCGCTGATATTAACTAATCCCTCCTTCCCAAAAAACTGGTCCTTCTTTTGGATTCCTACTTTTTATCAAGGTACATAATGATTTCACTGTGCAAATTTTTACTTTCCACAATTGCCTTTGATTACTTGGTTGTGGATTTGTTTGGGTGCTAAAAAAAGTGTAGAATAGGAAATGTATCAAATTTTGGATATTGAATTCCGTAAAGAGACATGAATTATGGGACAGTAAAAAATGGAATAAGGGTCTAACTTTGTGGGACGGAGGGAGTAATTCACAAGTTTGAACCTAGTAACCCTGAACTCATATTTTTCAAATCTGACGGCAAAGGGAGATGTCGATACTTGACAAAAAGAAGAAGAAGAGAGGGCTTGACAGGTGAAATTGAAAGCGTAAAGTGCAAGGTGACACCAATTGTAACATGTAGGGGGTGCATAGTGAGAAACAAACCGTTGGAAATGCAGATCGATTGTGTTTCATGAACATGATTATTTTCCTATTACCCTAAGACATTTACTTTTGCATTTTCCAGGCCCAAACATATGATTCTGAAGGGAACTATGTAGCATACTGGTTGCCGGAGTTAGAAGCGCTTCCAAAAGAGAAAAGGAACTTCCCTGGACATTCATACGTTAAACCAGTTGTACCTCTCAAATACGGAAACAATAACAAGAACATTCATAAGGACCCTGCCTTAGCAGAAAGGCGCACGCGTTCTCAAGGAAACAAGATAAAAGGCTACCTGAGGTAAGAGACAACCATTTCCCATCAGTCTCCTACGCTTACGTCAACCACATTCCAAATAATACAACAGCTTTCCTAAATGGCTAAATTCTACTGTACTGCTTTTCTCACGAAAAGAAGAGAAGAATTTCCTAGTTGTCGCGTGGGATTAGTTTTGAGGGGAGGTTTTTGGTTTGTAGATTGATTGTACTAGTTAAATAGACAGAAAGATATGGAGGGCTAGTGTACTGTAAAATGATTTTCTTTCAGTTGTTTCATTCTTATTAACTACATTAAGCCGGTGTATAGTGTTGATTAATTTAGGTGATTTTTGGCTTTGATTATGTAGTTTGGAATTGTTTGGTGCAGATCCTGAGAAACTATTACCTTCTCGCAGAATTCATTCTCAAAACAGGCATAAGAAGCCTCGATTTGATTCGGGATTCCTAACTTTTGATGATCATTCGATCTTCGGATCGAATCCAAGATGGGTGCTACTCTCCCAATTTCCCTTCTTTCTTTCTTTTTTTTCGACGAACAAGATAATCCCATGTGATCTCCCTTGTTGTATTTGCTAATCTTTTCCTACGGATTAGTAACCTCATTTCCTCCAAATTTCAATAACATTTTCCTCAGATGTGGTATCTATCTATCTAGCTTGTTTCAAACCTATGGGCGTATTTATTTAAATTTGTTGTTATATCATACTCTCTCCGAACCTATCCCATCCCATCCCATCCATGTTACTCTCTTATCAGGTAAGTATTTTTTATACTTCTGATACAAGAAATCAAAGAAGAACATTACGGATACTTGTGATTTCCTTAAAATGAAAAAATCTTGTGCCATATATATATGGTCTTTGAGAGTCACCGCCCCATATATTGCGTAATTCTCTCTCTTCGTTCTTAAACGCTCTTGGCCTTGACTTCGTATTTCAACGGCTTCCCTGTCATTGTACCCACCCCTGTTTTTGTGACAATCTCAACCTTTGCGTCGGGGTACCAAACACCAAACACTTATGAACCGCTCGATCAGTTTCCATATCCTCCGGTCCAATTCAGTTGTTTGGCCACAGCAGCTCCCATTTGCTTTTCACGTCAAGTGAAAACTCGAAGGAAGAATTCGAAACAAAATACGAAGCCATTCATTTTCGAATCCCGTGTCTCAATTGGGGAAATTTTAGATGGGAACATTGCTTTCACCATTGTATGGTTCATTTCCTTCTGGGAAAGGGTTCCATTATTGCCATGGAAAGAGGTTTTTCGTTGTAGTAGATAATCGAGACCAAAATATCGCCATACATCGGAACTGAGCAATCAGGAGGCTTCTTGACGTTGAATGTGATTTCTCCTCTTGTGGTTATTTGAAGCTGAATGTGATAAAGATTTCTGGGCCGTAGGGATCGAATGCTGATGTCCCCATGGCGTTTAGATCGCTCATAACCTGATATACAAAGATTAGGAACTCCTATCAACAACAAGACACATACAATGTCAGACAAATAGTCTTGTTCTTTCTCAGGGATGGGTTGAGGTGGTGGCAATGGTGGTTGGGTTGGAAAGAAAGTGGGTGGTTCAACGTGTGGGGCTTCTACGGTTTTGGTGGTGGGGGAGTCGGAGGTGGGGAACTTCATGGCGGATTTGTTGGTGGTGGAATCGACATCCCACCGGGGATATATGTACCCCAGAGGAAAGGGGGAGGGCTCTTTTTCAGGTGTCATTTTTTGGTTTTGGTTAGAGGGATGTGTAGGTGAAACCTGGGTTCCGCTGGACGTGCTTACGTACGTATGTATGTGTGAGCTGGAGAGGTGCGATTGGCTGATGAACCTTTTCTCATGACCCTCTGCTGCAAAGGCCAACTCGGGATACGTTTGGTTTTCCCGCGGGGCCAGCGGAGGTCCCGCGATAGCTTTTCTTTCGCGGATACTTCCGCGGGGACCACCTTTCAATGTTTTTTGCACACGTCCTTTTCCTATTGGGCAGTCAATTATTTCTCTTTTAATGAAGCTTTGACCGGGCTTCTCTTCAGCGCGGGTTCCATTGCCATGTGTCCACACGCAATTGCAGGGTCAAAAAGTCTTCTCTGCTGATGTATTAATAATTTTGACCGCACCTACAGGATGAAATTCAAAAGGCAAATGAGATCTAGTATATGTATAGATCTACATATACAAATTTAGTTGTCACTCCACTAAATATGTACCTTTAGAAATGCAAGTTATGAGAGACGGTTAACTTTGACTATAATTATAGCAATGTTGAAGCTAGTAATGCCAACTTACGTACGGACAAACTACTTTTATTAGCTAGTAATAATAATTTGTCATACAATCTAATTTTATTCTTACAATTTATAATCATAAATGGTTAGGTTAATTGAACGCACAAATTGTTTACTCACGTCTTAACTACAGTAGTATTTTTTAGTAGTTTTTTCGTTTATTAAGTTGACCTTTTCAAATTAATGTAGTTGTACTTTTCCACCTTCCAGCTGGAATATTCAGACTAGGGAACATTGAAAATGGATTATACTTTGAAGTTTGAACATTACTAAAGAAAAACCAATAGTAGTATTTTTTTTACCCAGTTTTTTTTAGAGTTTTTTGTGGTAAAGATTGGTCAACAAATAAGAACAAGCTTTACTTGAACAACAGGGCATACCCTCTTGAGTATGCTCTCTGTGTACTTGGAGCTAGGGCTGCAAACGAGCCGAGCCGAGCCGAGAACTTAACGAGTCGAGCCGAGCAGGCCTTGGCTTGACTCGAGCTCGAGCTTGTTCACGAGCCTTAACGTACCAATGAAAAATGTATATATATCCTTGCATAGGCCTAATACAACCAAAATTATTTTGATTGTGAAGGTATATATCTTTCATTTTCTTATACTCTACATGAAAATAATCTTAATTTTAGAATAATAATAACATGTAATATGTTTTTGTAAGAATTCTACATCAGGGTATTAAAATGCTAATGCTAATTGTAGTAATTAACGTAAAAAGTCTACTAACCCCGGTTCGCGAGCCAACTCGAGCCGAGCTTATCCTAGCTCGAGCCCGGCTCGTTTACAAAACGAGCTGAAAAAATTGGCTCGAGCTCGTTCATTTAACTTCCGAGCCGAGCTTGAACGAGCTATTAACGAGCCGAGCTGCGAGCCGCTCGCGAGCGGCTCGGTTCGTTTGCAGCCCTACTTGGAGCGACACGACATCAAAACAGAAGCCGAAAACAAAATCTATCAGCTAATACAGACCAAAATCTAGCTCTTTTAATCCCATCAGAAATATTCAGTAGACGTGGCAAATTGAACCCAGACCCATTAACAAACCCATTCCCACCCACTAAAAAATAGACCCAACCAAACCCAACCCATCTATTAGTTGGGTTAGAATTGGTCCAAACCCAGCTAACCCATTATTAGTTGGGTCTTAATTGAGTTTCAATTGGGTTAACTTAAATGACCCAATAAGTCAGGTAAATAACCCACCAAAAAAAAATAGAGCTGAACGGGACTCGTCTTCTCCGACGGCATCAGATTCATAGTTTATGTACTCCATTGTCCATCAACCGACTGGAGTGATTCTTCAATGGGAAGGAGCGCTCTCTCTCTCTCTCTCTCTCCCTTCTTTGTAGTGTATTCAATTCTTTTGTAGACGGTTTGTTTCCCAAAAATACATAATAAGGGTTTCACACTTGATTTAAATGGCGTTCATTTCAATTGAATCTTGTTTATTCAATTCTTCTATGTACGCTATTGTTCATTTTCAAAGCGTCCAGTAAAGAAGATTTACAGCGCTAAATCTAGTGCGTCCAAAAGTATTTTAATCGGTCCGGATTAAAAATCAATTGTGACCAGTAACAATTATTTTTGACTGATCAAAATTAAAAACACATCTCGGCAATTAATTGCGCAAATGGACGGATGAAATTGTGCGTATTCACAACTCCGCCGTAAATCCCTCCAAAGATCCAAGATTCCAACTAAACCAATTTTTGGGAAAGTGACACACAGTTGTACATATATAAATGCACGCATATGTGTTTGTACTTAGGGTTGGTTTGGATTAAAAAATAGGGAGTGACTTTTTTTCGTCTTTATTCAAATTGTTTTTGCATTTATTAGTTTTGCGTCAAAAAGTATAAATTTTGTATCGGAACCCATATTCGTTTGAAAAAGACAAAAAAAAAGTCAAAAATTTCACTTTTTGACTTATTTTTGTACTTTTTAAAAAAATTATGAGTTTCGATCAATTTTTTTTTACTTTTTCGGTTCCTCTCGTCGAGACGAAGCCATAATTCACAAAAGTTTTACGCAAAACTACCAAATGCAATTTTTTTTTGAATAAAGACGAAAAAAATCATTCCCTACTTTTTAATCCAAACCCACCCTGATTATCTGAACCTTTCTAATGACATTCGCTTTAGTGTTCTCTCTCTCTCCCTAATTTTTTTTCCCACAAAATGCCAATTTAGATAGGTATTTTAGTCATTTAGATGTATAATATGGTAATTTTTTTGTACATGGGTATTTTAGTTATTGAGATGTATACGGGTAATATGGTCATTTCAGTGTACATGGATATTTTAGTCATTCTAAAATTTTAATATATATGTAATTGGGTTAATGCCGTTCAAAAAAAATGTAATTGGGTTAATGGGCGGGTTGGGTCGGGTTGGGTATGGGTAATTAGGCTCATAACTAATGGGTTCTAAATGGGTCAATGACCCATTTAAGACCCAACCCACTTATAACTTACCCAAATTGGCCCAAACCCGCCCATTTGCCACCCCTAAATTATTCAGGCATTAAAAAGGTCTCTATTATTACTGCCATTCTTCTTCCCTATATTACTGCAAGACAAACTATGTCCCTACCATTTAGGGCCGTCTCTAACATTTTGGGGGTCCATAGCGAACTTTAAAGTTGGGGGTCCTTACATACTTTTTGATTACACAAAATAAAAAATAAATCAATTAAGACAAAAAAAAAAAAAAAAGTAGGGAGGTAGATTAAATTACCTATATAAGGTAGTGATTGTAACAAGACGAAAAACTATGTGTTAAATATCACTCTTCTTGCACTTTTAGCTGCAAAAGTAGTAATTACACTAAACATAATAAATCTTTCCCCTTAAGGGGCTTATATTTTATAGTCTAGTATAACACCTTCTAAAATTTGGAGGCCCTAATGTTTAAAAATATGTTAGGGCCCAAGGCATTCTTTATTAATTATTTGACCACAAATACTGTTTGATTAGCCTTTCTATTGTCGAAAACACAATAGGTCCTTGCTCACCAAATGTCATGCACAATTAAATTCTACCAAGGCCAATTTTTTTCCATTAGTTGCCCAACCCAATGCAAAACCATGAGCCATGTTTGAGCAGAAAAGGCAGCCAAAAAAGAAGTGGTTAGGATACTCCATGCCACTTTGACACAAAACACGTACATATATATATAGGGTGATCCACTACCATGCCCCATTCAAGGAGTCAGATCTTTTGTTGAGAGCTTTAATATTTATCACCCAACAAGCTAGCCACATGATGATAAAGGCCCATCTACCAATACCTTGCTTAATTAAGGCACAACATGGAGGCTCACAGGACCGATCGACCACGTTTTGGGAAGGTCTCGAAGCCTAGTTACCATGTTGATTTAACAGAAAAATAAACCATTAGAGGAGAGAGTCCAGATAGACAATTAATATTTTTGAACCGAGATGTTGGGTTTTAGGTTTGGAGGCGTGCATGCATATATAGTTTAATTTGCATATATAATGGTTCATTGGTTCTATAACTTCTATATATTTAATTCTCTTTCGATGCTATCATCATGCTACTGCCATATGCCATCATGAATGTTGAAAGAGACCTAGCTTCTCACATTTCTAACGAGATATCTTCCCCAAACTTTTTGTTGTATAAAGGGCCGGCCAGTACGATGCCAAAAATCAAGCCACAAAAATAATCAATCCTCATGCAGTACTAGCTAGTGCGTACTTGATTAGAGGCTGCATGCCCCGGCCAGATCTGTTAGCTTGAACAGTTTCCTAACCGTCGATGAGGAATCCCAACCTACAAAAGACACTTCAATTTGATAACAAAGGTATGCATGCATGGATCCACTTAATTTACTCAGAATGAAATGAAGCATTCTTCTTCTTGCTAAAATCCCACAAGTAGTACTGCTTTGGAGCACAAACCCACTCCCCCACTTTTATCTTAATTAATTATCTCATCTCATGCATGTGTGCTTAAGCTGCACCCCTCAACATAGGAAAGCCCAGAGAAGATTTTCAATTTTCTTCAGAATTTTCAAGGCTAAGATATATAATTAAAAAAGAAAAGAAAAAAGAACGCCAAAAAAACCTGCATATATACTCCACAAAATGGATTGGATTATTTGGGTTCTCCCTCTAAATTGAATAGACCAACTCTTGATCATTCTCTACATAATTAAGTTTAATTATGTTTCAAGAACTCCAGATATAGGAGTTTAGAAGTAATGATGACTAGCTAATTAATGAGTGGAGCATCTGTTGGGAAACGATTCCCAGAAACCAGTAATGACGCGTACAGATTAGATAATAAGAAAACCGCAAAAATCCTACAAGGCAGAATTAGGGTTTTACCTCAACTCCCTGCGAACACGAACGCTGGTTGAACTTGTTATAGCACGTCTTGCTATAAGCCACGTATACTGCTCGACTGCACCTTACGATCTTCTATCGTATTCCCTGCACGCCTAGAACACGAACCGAGTGTGGACTCTTTCGTGGTCTGTTTGCCCTCTCTAGATCTGCCTCTATTTTGTGAATAATAGAAAACGTGAAAACGTCCAGTCTGACCTAGAGAGCATAACGTGTATATATAGGGCTACGATAGAGATCTAAGGAGTAATAAGTCTGGGCTCCCAGTGTAAATAAGAAAACCTAATCCCACCAGGATTCTATTTCTTATTTCACTAATTATAATTCACTCCACTACAGAATTATAATTGCACTTCCGTCCTTATCTCAATTATATTACGAGCTCCATTATATTAAATACTTATTAATCTCCCCACATTAAGATTACAGATACTCGTTGATTAAAATAAATTACTAACAGCATCTAGATACCGGCCCTACACGAAGAAAATGGTCTACAGATATTATATTGGAGCACAAGTTTATTTTAGCATCAACTCCAAAATAAAAGATCTAATGAGTGTTGCATATATTGTAGTACTGTCTATTAGATTTAGAGATCGATGATGTTCTAAGTGTAGGTGGAAAAAAACAGATGGCACCTAGAACAGCGCTGAATCTCCTTCCTTCACGTACTGTCCAACCGGAACCTTAATACCTTCGCCTGAACCCTAACCTGTAAAACAGACAAGGGGTGAGCGCACCTCTGCCTCTCGTGGCAAAGGCCCTCCGATGCCTAAGTTAATATCTCGTACTGTATCAAAAACCCTAATTATCAGTAGGAAAGTGTAGAATAAATGCAACTTATTGCGTACCTTTTTTCTCCAGGTTTACCTCGTATTTATAGATACAAGCATGCATGCTTTCCAAGCATCCTTGTTGCCCAGGTCTCCTGCCTCGTATAGGAATCCTGGCTCTCTTGGGGATCTCTTGCCCAATCAACCGAGATCCCTTCCTCATAGGGTCTCTTCTCACCATAGAACTCGTCCCTCGGTAGGACTATTTCTTTACTTATCTTTACTGTATACCGGGTTTGTCTTACAGAACACTCCTATTGCCTTATCTCTTAAGACAACGTTTCATCAAGTAACTCCATCTGTTCGGCATACGTCCCTACCGAACAAACTGCACAAGTAAATGACTTCTCATGTCACTGGCCCACCTTAGCCGAACAGACTGTACCAACTAATGACTTCTCATGTCACTGGGCCATCCCAACCGAACAGACTGTCTAATCTGGTGTCTCTTGGTGCACCGGGTCTTTCTGCCGCCGTTCATCTTATATGGAGTCCCATATCACTTTTCTCATTACACGGATCTGGCACACCACGTTTTCGGCCAATATTTGTACCTGTTTGAGAATACCTCCCTACAATTGCTCCCCAGCTTTTGCTCATTACCACTGCACAAGATAATGAGTAAAGCTCCAAGAACGAACTTAAGGCCGAACAGACCGGATTCCGTGCAGATATAGTCATTGGGCTCCCATTGATATCTTTTGGCGGTTTAGTCATAATTATCTCGAAATAATGTCTCCACGTGGCGTGTTTCATACACTTCTCATTAATTTCGAACTGATGTCTCGGCCAAACGGCGTTTAAACATCAGCTATCCAACAGCTGTAGCCGTTACTTTTCATGTAACGTCCTTTATAGAGACGTTTCGTCTCCGTCACTTTTCCCTTAAACCTAAAAAAGGGATCTTTTTGGGTCTTTTACCAAAACTCGAATCTCATCTTTTCTCTCTCTTTAAAACCAGACGAAGACTGCTCATCCCCCGTCTGCCATTGCCGTCGTCCGCAAAAACTCGATTTCATCCTAGGAAATCCTCATTTCATCTCTGTAAGACTCTCATTCTCACTTCGTTCTCATTTCATCTCGAGATTTCGTTCTCAGATTCAATTAGTGTACCAGGGTTTCGTTCGAACCTCCTTTCCAGATTTTCCCTTATACTGTTCATAGTTTTTTTAAGATCATCCATGGCGGATGAGGCTGATAGTGGCCCAAAACCAGGGAAATTCAGAAAACTCTGTGAAACCCCTGCTGCCATGGCGGCATTCAGGGCGGATTATAAGATCCCCGCGAACGTTGGGCTTGAGCTTGCCCCATTAGGTGCAATCAGGGAGGCTGGAACATGGGATAGACAGTGTATCCCTATCATAGCTATTGTCGGGGGTGGGGTTCGTTTCCCCCTTGACCCTTTACTTCGTCGGGTCCTTAGTTGGTATAAACTCTCCCCCATGCAAGTATCCACAAATTTTTTCAGACTGGTGATGGGTATTGTGGCCCTAAATAGAATTTTAGGCACCCAAATAGGATTATGGGAAATCCAGTGGTGGTACAGCATCGTGCTGAACCCATAATACAACACTTACTATTTCAAAGTAAGGCAAGCAGAAAAGCGCCTCGTGCTTAATTTGCCAGATTCTGCTCGTGATCATGAAATGGACTTCCTGTATGTCACTGGCGCCTACGAGCCATTTGGGGAAGATAGCCAAGTGGTGGGCTTCCATTTCCCCCACAAATGGGACCACCCACGTATGCTCCTTATTCACTTCACTGTAACTTATTGCTTCCAACTTTATCTCTTTGCGTGATTTGATTCATACTTGAATTTTGTTTCTGCAGCGACTAACGCCAACAAACGCCCCAGACGAGAGCCTAGCTACGTCCGAACAGCAGAAGTAAACAGGATTCTACAATACACAGGTGAGCCAGGGACCCGAACAGCTGGGAGGGGTCGTGACGCGAGCGTACTTTTGGGCTACGATCCATCTTATAGAGGCTTTATAGACAGAAGACTAGCCCATCCAAGCACCAGTGCCGCTTCTACTTCGACTGCTCCCCAGCCTAGAAGCTCAAGATCGAACGCTGGAGTGACCATTGCCGGCCAACCAGGTGAGGTTCCAATTGCCGAAGGTGTCCCACTACCCCGGTTAGTTCTAAGGAGATCATCTCGCAGGCGGGCTGTTTCTCCACAACAACCCGAACAACCAGCCCCCTTACGAGATACCAGTCGGTCTCCTTCTCCAGGATACTCCCGGTCACCTCGAGATTCAGGTACTATGTCTCTCCAACCTCTCAACCTCAGCACCCTCCTTACCCTTCCTGCACGGGGACGAGGTTCCTCTGGCCGGGTGTCATACACCGGTCAAGCTCCTCCTCCACCCCGCCGAAGTAGGGGGGGCTCAACACTGTCCTCATCTCCTCAGGAACAGGATGGTTCCCTTGAGGCTTCTGACGCCCATCGGGACAAACGCCTCAGGCACCAAGAAGCTGGGGCCTCTCCTGCCCAAGCAGCTGCGGCTACCCTTGAAATCCCGTCGCCGATCATCCAGGTTACTCACGAGGTCTGGACCCCTTAACTCGTCAGAGGTGACCGGCCCGTGAGCGTAGGGGACAATGCCAGCTCGTCGATGACTGCACTGGCCGTTGCACAGGCACTGTTGCTGCCCGCAGACATGCAAAAAGAGGCTGCCTCTTCATCTGACCGGCTAGTGGCGACTGGGATAGCGAGTGGGGTTAAGGTAAAATGTTACTTTCTCAAGATTTTAGTACATTTCTCTCTTATGTACTAATTCCTCCTTGTTTTGTTCCATCCAGTTTATCCAGAAGATGGTCGTACTGGGTCAGAAGCTGCAGGAGATTGAGCCTGAACGAAACAGACTTCTGAGGGACAGCACCAGACAGCTTCAGACTATAACAAGGCTGGAGAGAGAGAGAGAGATAAAGCAAAGTTGGAAGCTGACGGGATGAGATTGAAAATGGAGGCTGCTGAGGAGAACCTCAAACAAGCTTTGTCGGAGATTGACGCTACCAAGAAGGCTGCCTACGATGATGGTCATCAGAAAGGTTTTGATGCAGCGACGGCCAGTTATGTACAACAGATGCCGGGCATCCAAGACCAAATATGGGCTGCTGGATGGGAGGCATGCTTGATAAAGATTAGAGCTCCCGATGATTCAAACCTATGGGTCGACAATGATCTGCCTAGTGAACGTCTCCAGCCATCTCATGGCACCGAGGAGCCTCCCCTTGATAACATCGAAGAGCAAATCGATGATTTTGCTGATGTAGATGAAGAGATACAGATGGAGACTCAAGCTGCCCAATCTGGATCCCAAGAAGCCCATCATGAGCAACCAACCACTGAAGGAACAGCTACCGAAACCGTCAACCTGGAAGAACAACCAGCTGGAGACAGCAATGCTGCTGATGTTCCAAGCAACAACACCCCTGAGGTCCAGAACCTGGACTGATTTGGTAAGTCTTAGTCCAATCTTTCGATCATCCAAAAACATTTTGCTGGTCCTGCGTGACCGTAATCTTCAGCCCTGCGTGGCATCAGTACACTTTAACATACTCTTAACACAGGTATTTGGCGCTTCGTGGCATTACATTGGTTTGTTCGGCCCTTTCGTGGCTTTTTGAAATTGCAAGTGGCCCTTCGTGGTCAGAGGTTTCATGTTAATTTACTAAGTTATTTCATACTTAGCCAGTTTTTCGTACATGTTTAGTGTTTGGTATCTACCAAATGTGTTCATACTTGGATATTAATCTAAGTCCTGTACACACTTAGCTGTTGGTGCACATGCTAGTGAGCTTTCCAGTTTTCATGTACTCAGGGATATTCCTAAGTTCTATTCATACTTGGATAAATCTGCATATTCTCGTATGCTCCCCAATTTCCACGTATTTGGACAAATTCCCAAGTATATTCGTACTTGGGTGTTTATGTTGCTTCTAAGTTTTTCATACTTAGTAATTCGTGTAAGCAAGGAATTTTGTTTAAACAAGTATTTCGTACTTTGTTTAAGTTTCTCGTACTTAAAACAGATTGTTAAGTTTTATCGTACTTAGCAATTTGTTTAAACAATTATTTCGTACGTTATTCAAGTTTCTCGTACTTAAAACAGATTGTTAAGTTTTATCGTACTTAGCAATTTGTTTAAACAAGTATTTCGTACTTTATTCAAGTTTCTCGTACTTATATTGTTAGCACGTATTTTCGTACGTCTAAAACATTTATACCAATTACTTGCTCCCCAATACGAAGGAGGGACAGCTTGGCCATTTTTCGGATTCATAAGTCAAAAAACAGCCATATATCAGAGGAAACAAAATTTCTGAAAAATCAAATATGTTGTGAAAACATAATTTTTATTCATAATTCTCAAACTCAAGGGGTCGTTAGGCGTACTCCTTGCAACTAAAAAACAAAGGGATTTTCTTCGTAATCCCTACACAATAACATAATCCTAAAACGGAAGTAAAAAACAAAGGAATTATCTTCGTAATCCCACACAATCATAATCCTAAAACAGAATTAAAAAACAAATGAATTATCTTTGTAATCCCAACACAATCATAATCCCAAAACAGAATTAATGATAAACCAAGTCTTTTTAAACAAAGAACTTTCTCAAATTGTGGACATTCCAAGGCCTTGGCACCGGGTTCCTGTCTAGGTCTGCCAACCTATAAGCTCCAATGCCCACAATTTCAGTTACTCGATATGGACCTTCACAATTTGCTCATAGCTTTCCCTCATTAGCCACTTTGGTATTGCCGAGTACTTTTCGAAGCACAAGGTTTCCAATGCCAAACTCTCGAGGGTGGACATGTTTGTTGTAGCCTCTCATTAGCTGTTCTTGGTACGAGGCCAGGTGGACCAGGGCCCTTTCTCTCCTCTCTTCGGCCAGATCAAGCTCAATTTCTAAGGCACTGTCATTCCCCCCACTTTCAACCAATGCAGTCCTATTGGTTGGAAGTCCAACTTCCAAGGGTATGACTGCCTCTGTACCATACGCTAATGAATAGGGGGTCTCTCTTGTAGACCTCCTAGGCGTTGTTCGGTGGGCCCATAACACCAGGGGCAGTTCATCAGGCCACTTGCCTTTTGCCTTGTCTAGCCTCTTCTTGATCCCATCAAGAATGGTTTTGTTGGAAGCTTCTGCTTGCCCATTGCTCTGAGGGTAAGCAGGGGTTGAGTAATAGTTCCTTATCCCATACTGGGAACAGAATGTCTTGAACTTTTTCTGGAACTGTGCCCCATTATCTGTGATCAAAGAGTAAGGAACTCCAAATCGAGTGATAATACTCTTCCACACAAACCTTTCTATCATGGGTTCAGTGATTTTTACCAAGGGTTCTGCCTCAATCCACTTGGTGAAGTAGTCAGTGGCCACTAACAGGAACTTTCGATTTCCCGTTGCTTTATGGAGTGGACCCACGATGTCCATTCCCCACTGGGCAAATGGCCAAGGGCTAGTTAAGGGTACCAGATCCTCGGCCGGTGTCTTTATCATAGGTGAGAACTTCTGGCATTTCTCATAAATCTTAACATAGACCTTGGCATCCTCCTGCATGTGTGGCCACCAATACCCTTGGGTAATTGCTCGGTGGGCAATAGATCTGCCCCCAGCATGGCTTCCACATGTTCCCTCGTATATCTCGTGGAGGAACTTTTGCACCATCTCGGGGTGTACACAAAGTAGATACGGCCCAGTGAAAGATTTTTTATATAGCTTCCCCTCAGGGGATAACCAAAACCTTGCAGACTTGGTTTTGATCTTGTGTGCTTCTTTCTTATCGGCTGGGAGTGTTTCATCTCGTAAAAACTCCACGATTGGATCTATCCAACTTGGTCCTTGGTTCACGTCCAGGATCAAGTCCATACTTCTTCCGATGCTCGGCTCGGCCAAGTAGTCAACTGCTACCTTTCATTTGAATTCAGTTGGGACAGCTGCAGCCAACCAAGCCAAAGAATCTGCATGAGAATTTTGTCCAGAGCTTATCTGTTCTATACGCACCCTTTCGAAGGTATTAAGTTAACTATTGGCTGCCTCCATGTAGGCTGCCATCTTCTCATTTCGAGCTTCATACTCGCCGGACAGTTGGTTTACCACCAATTGTGAATCACAATAAACCCTGATCCTTTTAACCTTCAGAGTTTTTGCACTGTTCAAGCCAACCAGGAGAGCCTCGTACTCTGCTACATTATTTGAAGCACTAAAGCCAAGCCAAACAGATTGCTCCAACATAACCCCTCCAGGAGGGAACAAAATAATTCCAATACCTGAACCAGTGTTGCAGGCAGATCCATCAACAAATAGTTTCCATTCTAAAGGGTCCTGTTCGGCAGGCGCCTTACCCTTTCTTCTTGATGGTTCAACTCTCTGCTCCTGTCTCGTAGGAGGCTGAGGTGCTACGGTTGGTGAAAATTCTGCCACAAAATCAGCCAGCACTTGGCCTTTGATTGCAGTGCGCGGTTGGAAGTCAATATCATATTGACTTAACTCAACAGACCAAGTTGAGATCCGTCCAGAGAAATCTGCTTTTCGTAGCAGTAATCTTAACGGAAACTCAGTATAAACCACAACTTTGTGGCTCTAGAAATAATGAGGCAACTTTCTTGTTGCCGTCCTTAAAGCAAGGACCAGTATTTTGAGGGGCAGATACCGCGTTTCTGCGTCCAGAAGTGTTTTACTCACATAATAAACCGGGATCTGTTTGGATCCCTTGTCCAGTTGTCCCTTAACAGAACCGCCCTCACAGCAAATTCAGAAACTTTCAGGGTGCCAAGGATAATTTATCGATAGGTCATAAGCTTTCACCGACTACGAGCCGTCGTGTTCTCTCTCCTACGTTTGAAAAGACGTCAGGAACCTCTCAGGAACCCTATATACCTTCCCATTCTCTCTCTCTCTCTCTCTCTCACATCGACCTATTTGGTTTTCTCTTACTCGAATCGTTGATTAATTAAAGAAGAAGAGTATAAACATGCCAGGGTTAAGCTGCAACGCATGCAACAAGGAATTCGAAGGCGAATCGGACCAGAAGCTCCATTACAAATCCGAATGGCACCGCTACAATCTCAAACGCAAGGTTACTCTACTGACCTAATTTATCTCGTTTCGATTTTCATGTCCTGGTCATGTTTTGTTATCTAGTCTTGAAAAAAGTCTGATTATGACCTAATATTGTTAGGTCATGTTAAAGTAGTGATAGGATGAGTTCATGCTTCTTCTTCTTTTTGTCTTTGGATAGATGTCAAAATACCACTTGTTTCCGGTAAAAATACCGAAAATACCATTTAGACAACAAAGTTAAGGGAAATGAGTTGTCTTGAAATTTGAATAGTGGGTATTTCTGGGCTAAAATATCGAAAATGCTGTTTAGACATTAGCGTGAACTCACCTTTATTGTTCCTTTAATTCTTTTTCTTGCTCATTTTCTTCCTTTTTTTACTCGGGATAGAAGTAGCAGAGAGACATCGTATATGAAGAAAGTGTCGACTCAAGTAGTTGTTTCGTGATGGGTTCATTATTAGTAAAATTAAATGCCAATTATGATATTAGAACAATAAGCTCTACACTAAATAGACAATGAATAATTTATTTCTCTCGAAGTACATATTACAAACTCAAATAAATGGTAGAAGAAACCAAAACCGCATTTCAAGTCAATTGTTTTCACAAAAAAATGTGAATACATAAGATTTCCCACCTCGTTTTTCCGGTTAGTTGGGGCTGCATTTATATGCATCTTCAGTAGCCTTTTCTGTTTTCACGTTACAATTTATATATATGGGACAGAAATGAAAGTGTTTGCTGTAGTGTTTCATTCGCCAGAATGATATTGGGAAGATATGGAATGGTCATTCTCCATCATCCTAATCCAATGGTCATTGACCTCAATGGGTGGAGGATTATTCTATTTGTAGCGGCCATTTTGTCATTAGTTGGTGAATCAAGCGTCTGATTCCTTTCGAGTCTCAGAAGAGTGAACCAAACACTGCCTAAGAGAAGTTTGTTTTGTTAGAACCTTTTTTTTACTGGGAAACCTTTTTTTTTTAGAATAAACAAATGAAGAGCGCCTTATTATTTCCCTCAGTAAATAGTGTCCCAGTTGAACATTTAGAAGAAAGCCTTTAGAATAGACTTCCTGCAGTAGTTCCGTAACTTCGTTCTAGACTTCTAGTAACTAGTATGATAGCTTAGAGAAGCATTTTGACATATATTGGTTAGACATAGTAATTTGTTCTGGACGAAGATGAAATACAAGTTTTGAGAATCTTGGTATTACGGAGTAAAATATAGTAATTGTGGTGCCGACATTCTTTTGGATCGGAGATGAAGTTTGTGGATTAATTTGGTTTATTCAGCAAAGCTTCGCACTTTCAAGCCTCTTAACCAAAAATGGTTCTAGGAAATATTAAGTTTTCTCTTTTTGAGGTCCCTCATGCAATGGATGACTTTTGATGTTGCTTGATGGGAAATCCTGTCTCTGTTTTCTTCTATGACTTCAGCGGGTAAGTGTTTTCTTGCACCAGTCTCTGACTCTCTCCCCTGCCATAGATTGAGAAGGCAAATTTTATTTCCACTTCTTTAGTCCCTTTCGTAAGAACTCACTGAGTTCTTGCCTCGCAAACCTGTTGTGTGAATCTTTGTTAGAGTTGAATATCTCAGCGGTTTCCATGGCAGTCTAGGCTGCTAGCTCATCAATGTTGGACCTTCATTAGAAATGTATTGACTGTTGGTTTTCTTTACATAATGGAAAAGTAGATATGTCATGATCACCGTTCCATTGGATTTATGGCTATTCTTTTGATTTTCCGGCTGCCGCTACATGGAAATTGCAGTATGCACACTCAAAGTCTTGTTTTATTATTTTCAAGTCAAAAGACTTGCTATTCCTCCTTTGCTAGTAGAGAGGATAGTGACGTAGGGCTTCTTTCTTTTTTTTTTCTTGTTTGATTGCTACACACTAGTCCAGAAGTATGTTTTTATTTATAGTTCAACCAAATTTCAACAAGTTATGCTTTTCACAGCGCTTATGAAAAAATATCCAGCCATATCCTTCTTGTATCATGTGGTGTCCGAGCCATAACAGAAATTGGATAATCGTAAAAAGTAATTGGACACATGTAACATACATTGGGCGGTGTCGGTGAGGTATTCAATACACATCCGATTTTCTTGTATGACGATTTTTGGGAGTATCTGTGCTTCATACCTCAAGCCTTTATCATGGATGTGTGATAGCAAAAATTAGAAAATGCCATCCTGAATGATAGACAAATTGTGGTAAAGGATAGATAAACTGTTTCTAAGGCCAATCTACGTAAGGATGCCCTTGATGGTAACCCATTGCTGAAGTAATTGATGGAATCTTTTTAGAGAACACTCTAAACGCTCATTCTACGCTACCAGGCCCGACAACACTATCCCAATACCCAACAAGTCTTGTCACATGGATATTGTGAACTCTCTCGTCTAACCTAAATCCTCTCTCATAGTTCTCTTCTGAAGATTACTGAAGTCGTCATGATTGTGCCTTCATTGAGGAGGCCCCCTAGCTTGGACATTAGTGGGCTAATTAATACATTTCAGCTGCACACTTGCAGTTCAATAGTGGATGCAGTTATTGATCTTCCATTAATTTTTCAAGTTTAATTTCTTAATTCTACTTTCTATTTTGATTATATGTTGCAAATCAGGTTGCTGGAGTTCCAGGCGTGACGGAAGTACTGTTTCTTGCTAGACAAAATGCACTTGCTGAAGAGAAAAATAAGTCTAGTGAGACTCCTATGCTCTATACTTGTGCTGTTTGCAGCAAAGGCTACAGAAGTTCCAAGGCTCACGCTCAGCACCTAAAATCCCGAAGTCACACAATGCGGGCTTCCCAAGTAATGAGTCACATAGATGATAGTGCAATAATCAAGCCTCTCCTGCCTCGTGTTGACAACAAGCTTTCCCAACAAAGAGAGCAAGATGATGAAGATAGTGAAGAAAGTGATGAGTGGGAGGAGGTAGACCCAGATGAAGAATTGCTTGGTGAAGCCACAGATTCTGTGTCTCGTTTGGGTGTAAATGAGCAGGCAAGCAATGTTGACATGGATGAGGATGACGAAGAGTATGAGTTGGATCCTTCATGCTGCTTTATGTGTGATTTAGAGCATGATGCAATAGAAAGCTGTATGGTTCACATGCACAAACAACATGGCTTCTATGTACCTGACGTCGAGTATCTGAAAGATCCAAACGGCCTTCTTACTTATCTTGGCCTCAAGGTAAATTATCTTGCATGTGAGCTCCATTTTTGTTGCAGCTTGAGTTTATTTGTCATAAGCCTATTTTTCCTTGTAGAACTTTATTTGACGTATCCCACATACATTGTCCAGGTTAAAAGGGATTTCATGTGCTTGTACTGCAATGAGAGACGCCATCCTTTCAACAGCTTGGAAGCAGTTAGGAAGCACATGGAAGCAAAAAGCCATTGCAAAGTCCATTACGGTGATGGTGGGGATGATGAAGAGGCAGAGTTGGAAGAATTTTATGATTACAGCAGCAGGTTTCTTTTTGTTCCTGTTTTTGTTTTTTTGAGTAGAGTTCTATTTTCACTGCTGATTTTTTTTTTAATTTTTTATATCATCTCTCTTTAATTGAGTAGCTTCTCTAATGCTAAGTTGGGTTGTTTGGTTTTGTTATAGTTATATGGATGCAGATGGGAAGCAACTGGTCGCATCTGATGACCAGAGCAGTGGTGTTGAACTTGGAAGCGGTGGGTCTGAGCTCATAATAACTCGAAGAACTGAGGGCGGAACATCAACCAAAATGCTTGGATCTCGCGAATATTTGCGCTACTACCGCCAAAAGCCACGCCCCTCCTCCACACATGACATCGCCATCACTGCTGCACTGGCCTCAAGGTTTGAACCAAGATATCTCTTTTATTGGGCTGATCCTACTTGTTTTCCTTAGAATTGTCTTTTTCCTTTCCTACTAAGAACCGAGGGAGAAGGGAAAATAACTGTTTACCTTCCTTTCTTTTCCTTTTCCTGTTCCAAACAAATCCCAAGAGAGGAAAAGAGAAAATGGGGTACATAAAAATGATAGTCCAATGGTGATGCTGAAATCATGTTTTAATGATCAGGTATCGAAGTATGGGATTGGCAACTGTGCAGTCTAAGGAACACATGGTGAGGATGAAGGTGATGAAGGAGATGAACCGAACAGGCGTGGAGGCCATGCGCTCTAAGATCGGCATGAAGAGTAATGTCATTCGCAACCTCCCCAACAATGTTACATATTAGTCCTTTCAGCAAAAAGATGTTATGATCAGCTCATGTTTCTCTCTTTACAAGTACAAATTTTACCTTCAAGACATGGTGGTCTAGTATATCTACGAGTTTGGCTTGTGCTTCCTGGTTATGCTCATTTCTCCTTTCACATGTAGCAACGTTTGAAGAGTTCAAGCTGAAGTTAATTTTTTGTTCCTTTTTTATTTTTTGCCAGAGATAGAATGTCAGTGGAATAATTTGTTAAAAATTACAATTAGGAGTATTGATGTTGCTCCATTTACTCGAACTCCTGCAAGGTGGGGTGCTACACGACTGTTGTGCTCTAGTTGGGAGCTGTAATTTTACGAAAATGATATGTATACCGACCACACCCACCGAAATCGTACCGACGGCCGAGCCGTCCAAAAATTCTAAAAAAAAAAAACCGAGGGCCCTTACGCGAGAATCAATGGCATCCGATGTGTGTAGGGTGCTTGGATCAAGCACCATTTTTTTCGTGTATGTATGTATAGACATATATACATGAAAAAAATGGTGCTTGATCCAAGCACCCTACACACATCGGATGCCATTGATTCTCGCGTAGGCCCACGGCTCGGATCGGCCGTCCGGTGGCCGGAGACGGCCCTCCGGTTGCCGTCGGTACGATTTCGGTGGGTGGCTGGTCGGTACGGCTAGCACTACTCGTAATTTTATTGTTATTCTGGGAATGCGTAGTGCACGCTGAGGTTCTCTCTGGGAGTGTCATGTCAAATTACTATTAATTTGAATTCAGGAGGTCCTATAGGCTTTGAATGGAGATGTTTCTGGCATGCTCTTTCAAAATTCTTCAGCAATCTTATTTTGGTTTTTACTCTTTATGGACCCCAGTTACTTGGGTTGACCCTTGTGCCAGGTTTACGACTACTTTGAAGTTTTAAAGAATTGTTAAGAGGATTGGAATGGAATATATATTAGAGCATCCACAATAGCCTCGCTGGACTTCATTCTAAACTAAATTGGGAAACCCTAAAAGAAGTTTATCAACCTACCTAAAGCATTTTACCAACTTTTAAGTAAAGTCTCTTGATGTTTAGTTACCAAGAATGTTTTTTATTTTTCGTACAAAGTTCTTTTAACAAAACACAATTAGGAAACTATTTTTTTTTTTCCCTCTATTTTGCTTACATTTCTGATAACTGAATTGAACCTAGTGTTTCGAGATTGTCCATAAATAACGACAATAACAAGAAACAAGGATTAATTACACTCCTGATGTTTCTCAGAAATACATTGACCTGCCTTTGTGAGTAGACACTTTTGAAACTATTAAGTATTACAGTAGTATTAAGTTTTTTTTCTCACTCACAATTTAAGTCTAGCGCCGTCATCTTCAAATTATATTGACCTCCACCATTGTAAATTGCCACATTTTTGGCGTGGTATTTGTTTATCGCTATTATACATTTGTTTCTGAATGACAAATTAATAGCCAGTAAAAAAAAAAATTAACGACTTTCAAGATTTTTTTAGATGAAGGGTGCTCAGTAATAAAAGTTGATAGATGAGGGTAAGGAGTTGGGGCTGATTTCTTTCGTTTGCCAAACCAAAAAGAAGAGGTAAAATTTGAGGCAATATTTATCGCTAAGATCCATTTCAGGTAATGTCATCTCTCTCCCATTCATATACTTTTTCTCGCCAAATCCAAGATCCAAGCATAGTGGTAAAGTGAGAGACTGTAGTGTAGTAAAGCCACCGTGAAAATGACACCAACTTTGTTTAAAGAAAGGCACCAAAAGGAAACAGAGAGTTCATACCAACTGTAAAAAGAGGACTTCCAAATTTATACATTTTACCCACCCAACCCCTTTGAGCTTCTACTTGGAAACCAGATAAACTGCTCACTTGATGTGCCAAATCCAGATTACAACAGCAGTCAACAACATATAGACCGGAAATTGTCAAAGTCGAATAATATCAAGTATGTTACGTCTGGCGGGATCTTCCACATGCAACTAACATGAGCTGCAGCAAGCATTCCGTATGCATTCTACTTTCAAATGCGTGTAGTGCACCCGAGCCTTGTACTTCCACCACATAGTTTTCACTCCACTTCTAGCCAGGCACAGCTAGAAAATTTTAAAACCACGACAAGATTAATGAACAAATCATTGAACCAATCTTATGTGTTGTTCCTGCTTCATAATCCAAACATGAGAGTAAAGTCTTGAAATACGAGTACCAAAATAAGATGGGATAATATCAAGAGCTATATGAAACATATTGGGATAAATTACACTTTCACCCCTAAAAAGTATGGTCTTCTTCCCACTTTCATTCTTAAAACTAAAAGATTCTTCCACTTTGTCTGGATCGTATCTGCAATCTTTTACTTTTGTCTAATTACCAACTGCTGTCATGATCAAGGGAGAAGCTTACCGACTCGGGCGCCGTGACTTATCTCCCCATGGTGGGGGATGGGTTTGCCATCACCATGGTGGTAAGGGGATCAAAGGAGGTGAAGGATTGGTGGAATCATGTGTTAATGGTTCCTCACAACTTATCACATGTTAGTATGTGGGTGGATTAATTTTGCACTTTTTCGTTATTTGGCAACTTCATTTTCATATTCCGCCAATATGGTTCGAAACCAGGTCAGGCCAGGATTGCGCTGTGGCTTTTTTTCTTCACACAACTGTTGCCAATTGGATCAAAGTAGGAAATATTGGATAGTTTAGGGAGGGGACATTTTTTAGGACACAAGTGTGAAAAAGCCGTACTCTAGGTAGTGAGAGTAATTTACAAAGTACATAAAATGCTCCACAATGTGAGATCATGGGAAAAAAAATTATACAGAAAATTAAAGCTTACAGAAACGAGAATGCTGGGATCTAGGGTCCATGCACACCTAATTGTCATAGAAACGGGAGCGTCGTCTTCGAGAACTGTGAAATACAAGGAGTTTACATAAATTGGAAGGTAGGTCGAAGATAAGCAACTAATTTGAACATAGTAACAGGGGAAAATCATTCGAATCAACCAACAAAATCAATCTAGTCACACAAGAGCGTGTATGCCAATGGTCGTATTGGCCAAGCCATGGTCTCGGCAACGCACAAATGGCTATAGCTGATCCAATCAGAAAACAAAAACTCTATTCATTAACAGCCTCCACTAAAATTGTAATCAGATAAAGTCCCATGAATGCTAAGTTTTTCAAATAAAAAGATAAGGAACAACACAAGGGTAGTCCTCCTTAAATCTGAGGTCTTCATGTGTAGCCTTTGTTGGGCTCTGTCCTTAAGCACATCTGCTATCAAGGGATATGGATTGTTTATTTTTCAAATGCAGGATGGAACGAGCTCTGCTTTGATAACGTATAACCTTATATCCAACCCAATTTACCCAAAGCTTAAGCTATTAATTGGAGAGTCCCAACATTTTATTAAGTGATCACTCGTCCATACCTAACCAATGTGACACTTACATATCTAACAATATGTGTTAGTAACAGATTCTAATTCATCATAAAATGCAAATGGAGCACAAATTTTGGTAATAAAAGAATCAGAAGCCAAATAGGCGACTTGAGATCAGAAGTGTAATGTCCTGGGTTGATAGATCCATTTCCCCCAGTTAAATCTAAGACGAGAGGCATATTGAGGCGCCAAAGGTCTATTGGGGCCTACGTGCGAAGCAAGTGGAAGGTCCAGCAAATGGCAACTTGTCAAGAAAAACAAAAGGTAATCTAACATAGAGAAAAATTTAAGGTTCAACACAATCTTCACATGGCATCTAATCCACCAAGCCTTAAGTGAGAGAGAGTAAATTGATCACATAATCTATCAAGCAATCCAACATGAGCAATCAAAAAATAAGCTACAGCAAACAGATTTTTTTTTGAAAGGCACAGCATACAGATTACTACTCAACAACTAAGCAATTACAGCTACAGAATACACATTTCTTCTTCAAAATCCCACTTGTTATGAATCAAAGCATAACTTTGACCATCAATTAAGCAAGTGAACAAATAATTAAGGTTAACAAATCACGGTTAGGCAGTACAATAAGCAACTCTTACAGTTTCTGTTAGTCAATGCAGATTCAGCAGCAACAAAACTATGAAACCTTGCAGCAATTATATTCAGTCATTAACACAAAACCCACTTAAGCAGAATAACATAAAACCCATGTGACCGGAAGAGTGTGTGTGTGTGTGCGCGCACGCGTGCGTGTGTTGCGTGAGAGAGAGAGAGAGAGACCAATATCTACGCAATAAAACGGGAGTCGGTGCAGATCAAAGAAAGAACAGAGAGAGAAAGGAGAGGAAGGAGAGAGGAGCAGAGATTATGCGCAACCTGCCGCAAGATTCACCGGCACAGGGATCCAATCAGAGAGCGAAAGAGAAAGAGGTCATGATTCATAGACAGAGATCACCTTCCGGACTCTCTTTCCACAGCCATAGAAGGAGAGGAGGGGGAGGAGGAGGAAGAGAAGGAACAGGAACCTAACCTGGAAGTCTTGAAAGAGGAAGGGCTCAATGTTTTCTATCCTAATTCATCTGTATTGAAAAGTAGATAAATATTCTAAAACCAAGAAAACTCCTAGAAGATAAACTGCACACCTGCACCTTACCCATTGAGGAAAAATAAAACAAGGTAAGAAATGAAAAAGCAAAACAAGCTCACGACAATCAGAAACCATAAGCAAAACCCACCCTGGAATCTGAGTTCTATATTTCATGACCAATCCATATGCAAACAATATTACTGACCTGTGATAATCAGCTGTACGCCTTGAGCGGTCACTTGTACTCACAAACTCATCATCGGCATCGTCAACTCTATACTCTGCGAATTCTACAGATGTGATATAACCTTCATCAGAATTAGAGATTTCGTAACTCGAATTGCGACTTCGTCTTCTCGAATCACTGGCTCTTGACCTTCTCCTGTTTCTAGAAGTCCTAAAATTGTCAAATACCTGATATAAGATGCATGATGTCCACCAATTCCCTTCATCACCAGGGAAGTCTTCAAACTCATCTGCGGTGTCATTGTCCCCATATTCAATCACATAATCTCCTAAAACCACACCTCGTGGCACTTCCGCATGGATAGTGTTTAGAACGTCTATTATCTCACTGGATTGCTGGAAGTTCTCCCAATCAAGCTGCCGAGCAGGATCAACTTTTGATGGGCATGCATGGGGGTGTTCTAGTTGAGCATGTTCCCTAAGTTCAAAGTAGGTGCCCTTAAATGCACATCGATGCTCGTCGCAGCAGCGTTTCTTCTCGTTCCAGTGAATACGGACCTTGTCATCAATTATCCAACCTGTAACTTCTCCTCTACATAAAGGACAAGATGGTTTGTCACTTGACTCTGACGACATTGGGTCCATGCTTTCTAGGGAAGTTGCTTCAGACGTTGAAGGTGACCTTGAGCCGGATGACATCCCATAAGCGGTTTTGAAACGATCCAGACAATTTGAATGCAGATGATCTGTGTCACATACGAAAGGCCGGCATCCTTTCTCATAAGATGAGCATTGGAGGAGAACACCATTGTGGGGGAAATCCAAGCATATGGGACAAACTACATCTTCCCAGCTGGTCTCGTGCTGAACGTCCTCCATGATACAAAGCCTTTTGTCTGTTTTTTTATGATAGGTAGGGCCACCTTTCATGTAAAGTCTCCAAGGCAAAGGAGAAAGTATTACGCGGATAAATGTTTATACTAACAATCCATAAGCATGCAGCAAATGTTTTCCTCTTCCACAAATGAGACCAATCTAGCCAGAACTTGACAAACGGATGAATGGAAAAACCAAGTTCACCACGTTGGTTTTGTCAGAACTAAATTGAAGTACTCAAATTACTATAGCAGACTGTCCTACACAGCTGCAAATGGTAAAGAATGACAATCAATAGCGATTAAGTGAAGTAGAAAGAAGGTATGAGTGACGAATCAAGAACATATTAGACTTCCATTCGCTTTAGGATCAATAGGGGGAAAAAACAAAAGAAGGAACACTACCAATAATTAAAGTATCTATTTGGGCCTGGAATAGTCACATCGCATAGCATTAAAGAAGCACAACAAAACGACATGAGTAGTTGAATTAGAAACTTTAGTGAAATGATTTATAGACAATCTTTGAACAAAACTGCCAAAGGTGCTACAAGCTATCCTATATGGACTTTTTCTAATGTAAGAAGTATGTGTCAAACCCTCAGCACGTGGATTAGGGCAGGAGATATGTATAAGACATATATAGCTAGACTTGTTTTACCCGAGAACGCTAGTACCCTAAAGAATTGCATATTGGAGAACTAAGTTCCCCAGCATGCTACAAATTTGTTCCCAAAACAATAAACTGGGTGATCCAAAGCAATCCGCAAATGTTTCCAAAGAGTCAAATGTGATAAAGTAGTAGTATAGGTAAGGTGAAGGTTTGGCAAGATAAAATATTAAAAGTTGGTTATTCTACTCAGAAATGTGTTATACATACAAATTTCACAGGATACTATTGCTCAAAATGAGTACATTAGGATGTCGTAAATTTGTAATCAATAAAAGTCTACCCTCAATGTAATCAGAATCACACTTTGAACTCACAAATAACCCCAACAACATTGAGCCTGATCAAATTTCAAACCTCAACAATCTCCAATTTTCGTACAAGAATTCCAACCTAGTCTCATGAGCAGAGGGACTGCAATCTTGTTTTCAAGTCACCATTACCAAGGCTTGTGGGCTGTGTCTCATCTCGAGTTTCATTATAACGTGTTAATCAATAGAAGCCTACCTCTATAATACATACTTAATAGGATGTGGCCTACCACGTTCATGTCTCCGATCCTTGTACCATAACGACCCCCGTTCTAGATAATCTGGATTTGGACATTAAAAAAAACGAACAAGTTGATTTAGTAGGTTGAGTTTACTCTTCACTATGCATATATCTACCCTGTTATGCCTGAAATGTTTTATGAACCTTGTAAACAGTAAACATCATTGTATCAACATAAAAGAAAGTGTACTACAAAGTATAATATTTTCCTATGTTCATCTGTGTCATATTGTTCCCACACATGCTAATCAGATGAACCTGACCATTATACACAAACCCTCATCTGACAGTAGGCCATGTAACATATGTGCAAGAACGAAAAGCTACCGTTGTATAAAAGTAAAATCAGTAACTAGCCTATGGCTCACATATGGAGAATTTCCCTGAGGCCGAGCACACAGTTCTCTAACTATTAGACAATATCCCAAATTGTCTCAGTGAACAACTGAGTTGTGATTCTTACAAAAGGTTGTTATAAAGTATCTTTGATTTTTTATTTGGCTAAAGAAGTAGGTACGGTAACAGAAAAAACAAAATATGATTATCACTGAAAGGATACGGGAACATGGACAAAGATTTGAATTCTTAATATTTATTAGAGACCTATCTGGCGCTTACAATGTTTCAGCAACCAAATCATACCTTTACAAGAGTTTTATGCATAGATTTACGGGGGGAAAATTACCAGATTTGCTCTATTGATGAATGACCAAAAAAAAAATGGTCGAACACCATTCCATACTTGTCCAAGCATCAATTGTCCTACAGCCTACAGGTACTTCACACATTAGAGGAGTCCAAGAAACATAGAATATGCCCATCAAACTAGAGCTATTAAATACATCAACACCCGTTGATTTCGTTTCAAGTTATAACTCATCTTTGACCATTTATACTCTAATTTATTACTAAACCAAACTGAGCCTTAAGTCCCAGTGAATTGGGGTCAGCTACATGAATTTGTTTTCTCCATTGAGCTCTATCGAGGGTATTGTGTACCGTTATATCCAAAAAACCTAGATCCTTTCAAAATAACGCTCTTTTTGTCTACCCCTATCATTTGTGCCACCATGTACTGTAACCATATCACTACTCCTAACTCTTGCATCTACCAATTTACGATAGTCATACCCAAACCACATTAATATATTTTCACTCCTCTTATTTTCTATCAAAGCTACCCTACCATTCAGTAAAGATTTTTGTTTGATTCTGTCCTGTAAAGTCTTACCACATATCTATCTCAACATTCCCATTACAACTACACTCATCTAACTCCCATGTTATTCCGTAATCGCACAACATTTCGTGTTGTATAATATGGCTGTGACCTTATAGCAGTACTGTACAATTTTTCCTTCAACTTGGAAGGTATTCACACCACACTCTCGAAATACTCCACCGCTTCACCCATCCAACTTGTACTCCATGTGAGATCTATAAAATGCTCGCTTCTTGATAATTCATGATTTTGGATGGTCATTCTCCAACACTAGTACTTCGACAGTTTGACTACAACTACACTTACATTCAATAGAATACTTTATACTCATTCCTTCAAATGAAAAAACATCTTAACTAAAAACGATGACATTTTCCAAAGATGAAGCACAAGAACCACTAGTATCTTTACCCTTGCATTTCCCATTTACGATCCACGACGGAAACACAAAGGACTAATTCTTTATATGTCATCAAAGTTCCAGTTAATCGCGAAAATGTCATTGGATGCCGAACATTGAAGTAGTTGGAAAGAAAAATACCTTTCTCCCACATGATTCGAAACGGAAACAGGACCTGTTCACGAAAGCAATTGGACGCATAAACACCGGAGGCAGATCGGTATCTATGAACTCAAATTTGGTACAGCGAGAAACAAAAGTAGGAGCACTGAATTCAAGTCAAAACGTTTGAGAGAGAGAGAGAGAGAGAGAGAGGAGAAAAAAAAAAGAGAAACAGACAATTAAAGAATCCACCGTATCTGAAAGTAAAAGTCAACTAACAATTTCAGACGCAACGATGGAGAAACTGGACGATCGAGAGAGAGAGAGAGAGAGAGAGAGAGAGGAACCTGGTGAGTTTATTGTATTCCGAGAGAGAGAAGGTGGAAGTTGGGAATCGGGGGCTCATCAGCAGGGAGTCTGATGTATTGGAGTCGTCGGGCGGATTTGGGGAAAGTGTGATGAGAACGACTTGGGCGATGAACCTGGTGACTTTTTTTCCTTTTTTTTTATTTACCAAAAAAAACGACTTGGACGAAAACGGTATTCAGCATCTTCAACCCCTCTCTAGAATTCGACCTAGTTTTAGGATTTGGATTTTTCTTTTATCTGTCTCTACTTATTACTTAAAATTCCAAAACGAACAAGAGGCTTTGCTTTTTCCTTTTTTTTTTCAATCGTCATACATTAACGGGAGTTAGTTAAAAAAAGAAGGGAAAACGCCTCTTGTTTGGAACATGGAAAAAGGAAGGGAAAATGAAAGAAAGTTAAAAAGAATTTCTTTCCCTTGTTTGGTTTTGAGAGAAAGAGAAGAGAATGGTAAAAAAGGGTTATGGGGATAGTAAAATTCTCTCTTTCCTTTTTATTCCTATTTTTCTTCTTAATTATTTTTTCTCTTCTCCCGTTTCTTTCCACAATTTCCAAACAGAGCCTGAAAGACTAAAACTCTAAAATGGTGGATGTGACATATTGAAGAGAGATTTCTCATTTTTTGCACTTTATGATAGAATGTAGGGAGGATTCATCATACTTTTTAGAAATTTTGTCTCTAAAATAGGAGTAGGGTCAGGTCTCTATATTTAGAAAACCAAAGGCAATTTGGAGATACAAATATCTAAAAATTATGATGGGTCCCTCCTAGATTCTCTCATAAAGTACAAAAAGTGGGAATAAATTTCAAAATCTCTCTCCAATATGTCACATCCATTTTCCATTTTGAAGTTTTAGAGATGGCTTGGACATCCTTAGAAAAGCAATAAAGTCCTTCTCCGTAAATAGGAGAGAAGTTTTTCTATGCCCATAATTCTATGGGTAACGACTGTAGATGCACTGATGGCGCACGCATTGGCATGTGGGGTCTACTTCTTGGTTTAGTACAAATGATTCGAACTATTCGTTAATTTATTTTAATATTCTTTTATATTAGTCTAGTGAAAAATCGATTCACTGGAATAATGACAAGTACTCGATCCAATGTACCAATTTTTCATTCAAAATACAGGAACAAGCACTTGCAGTTATCTGATGGGGCTTGTTTCTTAGAAGACCACTTGAAAAAATATTTTAAAAAATTAATGAACAATTTGGATCATTTGTGTGGGACCCGAAAGTAGGCCACACGCGACGACCTGTACACCATCAATGTATTATGGTCGGCATTAGCAGCTCTACCCTTTGACAATGGTGGTCAATTGAACACCCAATTTTTTATATATAATTTTTTTAGTTTTATTTTAGTTAGCCTTTCTTGAACACCCTATCCAAAAATATTTGAACATCCATGTAAGGACCCGTAATTTCGGAAATTAATTAAAGGATTATTTGATGTTAGAAATTGAAGGAAAATATGAAATTTTGAATATATGAGGAACTTTTTAGATATTAGTTGTTTTGGGGTCCATGTGGTAGAATTGCAATTAGAGGGAGTGCAAGTGTATTTTGTATATATGTTAGTATATAAGGGGTGTGTTGGTTGTAGGAGATTAAAAATCTCCCATCTCCCTCTCTCTCCTCCCGTCCGGCTCTCTCTCCCTCTCGGCTATCTCTCTCTCTCCTCATCTCACTCTCAAACTCTCTTCCAAACTCGAAACCCACCAAGGTCCTCCACCAAACCGACTCCCTTGGTAGTTCTAAGCCTTGGATTGTGCTCGTTCAAGCTCGGAGGAGGTGTTTTCCGTTCGGTTTCGCTTTTGGAGTCTAGGGCTCAGAAAATCTATTGGGTTCGGCTTTGATAATCGAGGTAGGGATTTCTTGCACTTGTTATATGTTTATGTGTTGATTTTGCACCTTGATCGTGCTTTAGAATGTTGGTTGTTGTTGGGGTTTCGTTTCTTGAAAATCTGCTGAAATCGCTACCCGAAGCCCCGTGGTATCGATACGGATTTTGTGGCGTATCGATACAGTAAGCTTATCTTTTTTGATAGTGAATGTTGTATCGATACGGATTTTGTGTGTATCGATACCAGGAGCTTAACTCCAGTTTTGCTCCTGCTACTCCTCCATTGATTGTTTTGATCCCCGATCACTTCTAACACCTCTTGTGCACCATTAAACCATCCTAATACTTGGTTGCTCGTCCTCCAATGACTTATTGCTCGATTCCATTTCTTAGACACTCATTAATTGAAATCTTAGTATCGTTGTAACGGAGGATGTATCGTAAGATTGTTTAGGGAAGTCATAGGTTATGCGAGGCATTGTGGTGAGTATGATTGGGTAGATGGGTGCTCGTCTAGTGATTTGAAAGGTAAGATCGGAATCCTTGTTCTCATGATCCGTTTGTGGTTTCCTTTTAATTCCTTTGGTACTCGTTCCATGAGGTCTAGGTGTCGGTATTAGCGAGAGGTTTACCGTAGGGTAGTGATGGGTTGGTACGTTACGTGTGGTGTCATGGTATCCTTAAAGGGAAGGACGTGTACAAGTTTATTGGTCGAAGTCATGATAAGGTTGACAATTTGGAACGTTTTGAAATGTAATCAACGTGGTGGATTGGTAGATCGTTTAGAATGCTTGAAGTGTATTCGATGGTGTGATAGAACTATTTGCAAGGATTGAATTATGATTGATTGATCGACACGTACTAATATTACGAGATATGACGCTATGGGCATCACTTATATGTGATGTGTCCCGGAGATTATAATGGGCATCACTTATATGTGATGTGTCCCGGAGTATATAAATGGGTATCACTTATATGTGATATGTCCCGGGGTACGTGTGATATATGCGAAAACCTTGATTGATGAGGTATGAGATCTTGAGAACAGAAAGAAAGATTGATTTTTACTAAATCGGATTGTTTAAAAGGAAAAAGGATTTTTGATATAAAATCCTCTGGTATTCTTGAGAGAATCAACGGTTTCCGGTATTCGTGCACAGAATCAACGGACTCCGGTTATTCAAGCTCGAATCAACGGAGCTTGGCCATTAATTGGTCATGTATTTCTCTACATTACACCTATTTGAAAACAAAAAAGATTGATTCATGGAAAAGAGAATGTTGATGAATATTAATAAGGAAAAGGAGAACGATTATGAGAATGTGAACGATTGTGGAATCATTTGTGATGTGATGAGTCAATTGATGAACTAAAGATTGGTAAATTGTGATTGATGTAGGAATGTTAGTGTTACTGATATGGCGTGTGAGATGATAGGAATCGTTTGTAGGATTGTCTAGAATCCTTTGGCCATTGTGAGTTGCTTGTTGATAGCCACATGAACCTTGGGCATATCAGTCTCTTCTCATTCACTCTTGATGCATAATCCGGCATGTTTTCCTATAACTCGTGTATAGAATTCTCTATTGGGCACGTGTTTGCTCAACCTACCATTTCAGGTTCATTGCAGGTCATGGTCATGGAATGTTCGGAGTGCATGCGGGCATTATGAAGTAAAGCTATTTTGAAGAGTACTTTATTATTCTTGTAAAGTGAACCGCATGTTATGAAATTTGTAATTTGGAAGATTGTATTTGTAGCCCAGTTTGAAGAATTGGAAACCGTATTGTATTTTGGGGTAATGTAAATACGATTGTGAGGATTTTGTATTTCAAATGTTATTATTATTTATGTTTAAAATCGAGGGCGTGACAATCCAACCCAAAAATCAATCTGATGTAAACAACCCAATTAAAGCCATAACAAAATCAAAAAAAAAGAAAATAGAGGAAACAAAAAAACTATAAAAGGGAAGTATAGGTATGTTGTGTTGTCTGGCGAACACGGAGTTGCTACTTTGTATGGCTTACTTGAATCCTAGAAAAACTTTCTCTGCTTTTGATAGGAAAATGTTGATCCGTCTTGTTTGGATGCATCAATAGGCCATCCCTTTTGTTTGACCGCTTTCATTTTCTAAACTTAAACTTTACAGCGTCATCACCTTTGTCGGCATCGAGCTACCACCACATCATCCAGAGTTTAGCAAGGGTCTTGCGAATCTCTACCCATCTGACTTTTCTAAGGTGGAAATAAATGCCTCAGAAATAATGGCATTAAACAAACTGGCATTGGACACACAACTTCAAAATTTCATTGTGGATGTGAGATTCGATGAAATTTTTTTTGGAGATCAAAGAGATTGGTGATCTTGCTGTGAAGTTAGTGGAGACAAATAAGCATGTCATATATAGATTGGTTTTATTTGCTTGTGGCATTGGTGTTAACTCTTCCCACCGCCACTTCAACAGTTCAAAAAAAAAAGAAGTAATGAATTGAAGTACATAAAGAGCATTCTAGGCAGTTGAATAGGAGATAAGTGGATGAATGATTGATTGGTTACTTATATTGAGAGTCATATATTTGATACCGTTGATAATGAGGCTATTATGCAACGGTTTCAAAATATGAAAACTCATCGAAGGCAATTATAATATCCTATTCGTTATTAATATATTAATGTTTGTTTATATATATAGTTGTGGTTTCTAGAGGCAATAGAGATTTCTGAACATCCTTTTAAGAATTTCTGGACTTGCCACAGATGGTCGAGGTACACACCCAAATTATACACCTTTTAAGTCCAACACTTTGTATTTGGCGTGCTTTCTCTCTCTCACAAACAAAACCTAGCCGCCACAAATATCTTTCTTCCCCTCACCTGTAGGGTTTCATACCCTTCTACGGCGGTGGGAGGGGAAGGCCATGGTACTAGATCTAAACATTTGCTTTTATATTTTCGTCATTGTTTTATTTTTCTTCCGTCTCTTTAGATCAACAACTTGTCATTTGATTTGTAAGAGTTTGTCTCTCGTCTTCTCGAGAGTTGTTAGTTTCGTCTTTGGATGAATAATTCATCTGCAGATCGAGTTCTTTCAAAGATAATGTTGCTTCACAAGTAGGTTGATTCAATAGTTGTAGAAACCTTTTAGAGATAGATTGAACACTCAATGATCCATGGGTCGTGTAGATACTCCAAGATACAAAGTGAGAAACCTCAAGGGTGTTTTCTCTCAACTCAAACAAAAGTGCGGTTGCTGTAATATATGTTGTCACCCTTTTCTGACCTAACAAATCAATATATATACTACTGAGCCTATTCAGCACCTTCTGAACTTCCAACAAACCTTGACTAATGTCTACCACACTCAAATACAATAAATAAGATTCCTTTCCACATCATAGCATAGACTCTCTAGAATAAATAAATAAAACGTACAACTCGATAATACGAGATACAAAAAATATATGTTTTGGCAATGAAATTGCCAACACAAAAGAGCTCGGCTTTTTAGAGCTTACATCATCCAACTTAAGATTTGTCTCAATGATTTTTACACTCTCTTTATATAGCATGTCATATTTTTCTCTCAACTCCTGAAAACTCTCGATCAACCTCATCTCCATCCTCATCCTCATCCTCATCCTCACTATCATCAAATGATTCATGCTCACTAAAATTAGATTGAAGAGATGCCCCAAATGCAATGAAATTCATGTTATTCTCTTGTTCTTTCTCAAATTTGTCGGAACCACTATCGTCATCCCAAGTTATGTTGGCTTTTAAGTTAATCTTCTTTTTTAGTTTGTTAGCACATTCATGTGCGAGATGACCATAGCCATGACATTTATAACATTTAGGTCCTAGTGGTGCCCATTTTTCTTTTCTAGGAGAGGAGTTAATTCTTTTTTTGTTATTGAATTTTTTAAAACCTGAATCATGGCTAGTCCTATTCTTTTTGGAAAACTTTTTAAAGTTCTCACTATCTAGCGTCGGAGTAAGATTCGAATAATGGTTCATATTTTTATTCATGTTCATCGTAAACACTAAGGATCCACTCAAGAAAAAACTTTCTTAATCAAAGAGAGAGCGGCCCGCTCTAATACAATTGAAAAAACTTATTTCGCTATCTGAATACTTAACAATCAAAATAAAATGAATTGAAGAATAATAAACGATGATCACGGATATACGTGAAAAACCCTAAATGGGAAAAAACTACGGGAAGGAATCAAGCACTATAAAACTCATTGTGTAGTTACAAGTAATCTTACCCTGCGATTTGAATCCTCACCATCGCCCTAAGACCTACTTGCCGAATTGCTCGCTTAACACACCCAGTGCTTGACTGTCGCTGCCTTGAATCCACAAGTCTTCCAAGATACTTCCAGAAATCAACCAGAAGACGACTCAAATAGTTGAATCGATGAAGTGGAGTTATAGTTGCGTATTAATGATCGAAAGATCTCATTTGTACTCCAAGACACAAAATGAACAAAAAACCCTCTTTAGTGTGACAAAAGATGGTGGCCTCATTTTCTAATTTTTTCCCTTCTTTTCTAGTTAACTCTATTTCTTTTTTTTTTCCTTTCTTTTCTAGTTAACTCTAGAGATGAAAGCATCTCCCTTTTATAGCCTTAGGTGACCACATGTTCTCATATATATTAAACCTTCTAGGTAATGAAAATCTCGTGCCTCAACAAATTGCTTAGATTAATGGGAGAATTTTTCATAGATCCATTATAGCAGTTTCCAAACCCATCTAGTTCACTTCTAAGTTTCATAACCCACTAAGTCCACTAATAATTTTAATGACAAAAATACCCCACCTAAGAAACAAGGGCCTTGTTTGGCTAACACGAAAATGTATTTTTTCCATTCACTACTACAATAAACCATAAAGATCACAGCTATTAGCCGTGATTGTAAGTTTTCCATCACGCTCCTGCTACCGTGATGGATTTGGATGTGATTGTAAGTCACTCTCTTTTATCACGGTTATAACCGTGATTGAAAGAGAGAAACAATCACGGCCAAAAGGCGTGATCGTTTCTCTTTTATCACAGTTATAAGCCGTGATTGTTTTCTTGGGCGTGATCATTTCTCTTTTTTGGGTGTGATTGTATGTCACTTTAGATCACAGTCTATAACCGTGATTGAAAGTTTAAAATAATCACACCATAAACTGAGATGAAAAATCATTGCACGTGATCTTTTCTTTGTATTTACTAGACCTTCTTTTCTTGTCATAGCCAAGTTTCGAACCCATACACCATTGGTTGATTTCCCAAGCCCTTACCACTAAGCTAGCCAAGAACTTCTGTTACAATAGGAAAACAAAAATATTTATTCTTATTTCCTAAAGTGAGAAAACTTTTTTTTCCTTAAAATTTGCTGAATTTTTTGAAATGCAATTAACATGATATAGACAAACTTTATGAAAATTATCACAACATGCAGTTTGTAACATTATGGACAAACTTTAGATATTTTTTTTTTATAAACTAACCATTTCACATGAATTTTGTGTTTACATTGAATTTCAATTTCAATAGTGGCTTCCCAATTGGATTTTAATCTTCTTTAGACAAGGCTAAGCCATAATAATATAATTGTTTTTTTACCTAATGCGTCAAACACTTGGAAGACATCCGAAATAACTAAAATTTTCTACTACAACAGACCATAAAGATCACAACTCGCCCACGTGAAAATTGGGCGCTAGTGGAACAACCCGCCCTTCGTCGAAGAAACAAGTGGACACTGGTGGAACCCAGCTGTGGGATTTGTCTTGTCTCTCTCTCTCTCTCTCTGGGCATGAAAATGAAGATGAAACGTAAAGATTTTTAGGGGTAAGTATAATTAGGGCTTATCTTCTTACCTTTGTAAAAAAAAAAAAAAATTTCAAAGTCCTTAAACGATATCGTTTTCCTCACATAACTTTTCAAAACCCGCCTAAATGAGTACTAGCCCGCCCACGTGAAAATTCAGATCGCGCGTCTAAATGGGTAGGCTTTTTATCTCGCCGCAAGAGTGAGATCATTTATCTCGCTTTTTTCCGCGCTAAAGTTTTTTATCACGCTACAAGGGTGAGGTCTTTTCTCTTTTATCTTGGCACAAGAGCGAGATCTTTTATCTCATTCATTTCCGCCGTAAAATCTTTTTATCACGCCACAAGAGTGAGATCTTTTCTCTTTTTTATCACACCACAATGGTGAGATCTTTTCTCTTTTATCTCACCACAAGAGCGAGATCTTTTATCTCATTTTTTTCTGTCCTAAAATCTTTTATCACGCCGCAAGGGTGTGATAGTTTTTCTTTTATCTCGCCGCAAGAGCGAGATCTTTTATTCCGCGCTAAAATCCACTATTTATCTCAGTTTTGGACTTAAACTGTGATGAAAAATTTTAAGCACCACTTTTTATCACGCTTTCACTGAAAACCGTGATCTTTGTGAATCTCCCTAGTGTGACGCATATCTATTATTGTAGTAGTGATTATATATGACAGAAGCTCATATATAACGTTATATATGACAGAAGCTCATTAAATTACGGATTGATCAGTGAAAGAGAGGTTATAGTAACAGCTAATAACAAGGGCATATGTAATGTTTGTTCAACCCCAAAATAATTTTCTGAGAAGAGCTAAAGAGAGCTAAACAGCAGTAACCTACATTATGTAACTCAAACCTCTCACAAAAATATACGCTCAATGATATCAAACCCACCAGGTGTTACGCCCTACCTTTTCTTTTCCTAATATTTATATTTCTCGTTGTGAGAATTGGGTTTTATGGTGTGGGCCCAAATTATTATTTTAAAGTGATGTTTGATATAATTTTTATCAGTGCTATTGTGGTTCGGAGGGCACAAGTCTAATTATTAAATTCAGTAGTTAGTCTATCTCATATTGAAAATATTAATTTGGCTAGATAGCTATTATATAGGGAGTAGGGGAGAAGTGGGTAGTTTTACAAGTTACTACTTTTTAGGAGATATATTTTCACCGTGTAGGGTTTTATTTGGGCAGAGTTCGTCTGAGATAAGAAATTTGAGAGAAGAAGTCGAGAGGACTGAGTAATAGAGAAAAGTCGCAGACTTTTGGGTTCGGTTGATTGGTGATTGTTTGGGTAAGCGATTCTTGTTCCTTTAATCCTTGCTTCACTTTCATTCTTTGTCGTGCATGGGTTGGAGTAAAGTTTGATTTTTATTGAGTGATATAGAGCAGTGGAGAGAGTTTGATGGGTTTGTATTGGTTTTGCAAAAGTTTCACAGGCACCGATTGTTTCCTTTATAATATTGGACATTGGAGTGTTGTGGTGGCGTTGTGCGGTGCGTGTTTGGCCTGGTGGAATGGTGTATGAATAGAGCTAGTAGTTTATAGGTTGTGTGAAGAGGAGTTTGGGTGACAACCTTTGATTGAGAATTTTGGATGCTCGTGAAGTTATTGTAGTGCATTTAAATTGTTCTTCTCTTATGATATCATTATTTTTGGGTTGAGGTTCATAAGGCTATTCTTGAGCAAAGGGTAATAAAAAGTAGTGGTGTGAGCACGTGGATTGGAGGCATGGAGGTTGGGTTTTGTAGATTTGGTGATCACTGATGGTAGTAAATAGGATTAGGCTAGGTCTTTTTCTTATTATAGTTAATAGTACGTAAGTGATATTCTGTATTTACTTAGTGTGTATTTGAATAGTTGGTCATCCCGTGTTTTGTTATTTTGTTCAGGATAGCATCATTTCACGTATGTTGTTCGATTACATTACTTTTGGACTCAGGTGAGTGGTTAAGTATGTTACGTATTTTTGAAAGTTCCCCGTGTTCCTTAAAATTATTTCCTTCAAAAATTTATATGAATGTTATTTAGAAATCCATAATTGTTTATAATTTGTTTTATAATTGACATGCAATGAATTTTTGGTGGAATCAATTGTTATTATTTCTTGGTGGTGAGAACTTGGTGGATATTGTTGGGAACAATTATTTTTGGAAGTCCAGGGAAATTATTCATTTTCGTGTAGGTGACCTTGGCCATTGGGGAAGAGACCGTGTTAGGCCGGTGACCCCAATGCTCAACGACATTCTTTTGCCTGATCGTCTTACGGAAAAATACCACGGGCTGCCAACCCTGGTGACTCTAAGTTCGATATTAGATCCAATTTTGATGAGATGTTATTTTGGCCATGGTGCTATTTGGTTGTGGTTCCCCATTGTTGATGGATGTAATGTTGCGATCACCACTAAGAATTATTATTGGTTAAATGATTCATTGGCTTTATTTGTTGGTTTGTTGTACACTTGTATGCCAAAATATGTTGACATGATAATCTATTTTTAGCCCTGCTTTAGAACTTTATTTAATATACATGCTTTACCATTTATTGAGCTCGTCAGCTGACGAATTTTTATCCAACTTCTTTTTCAGGCAAGTTGGGGAGTTAAGCAAGTCGAAGATTTCTTTTGTTGATCTCCTTAGGGTGTCTCATCCTAGTTTATTTTAATAATCGCTTCCATATTCGAAACAATTGTCAGATAACAAATTCTTTTTATTATTGTTGAATCATTGGATTATTTGGTTCATGGGATGTTATGCCCCATACTTTTGTGCCTCGTATCTCTCACCTGTCCTTGCAGCTCAATGTGGGCTGCCCTCTGGAGGTTCATGCGATCCTCCAACAGACCCCTCTTGTTTTCGCAACCATTAAGCTCTTCAACCAGTTGATTAAGTTCATCACCCAGTTGCTGCTTGTTCTCTGCATCCATCTCTGCTGCTGCATTTACCATCTCAGCATAACCAACCGGGATTGCCTGTCTTCAGATTGAAGTTCGTGGGGTGACCTCTGAATAATGTTCTAAATGAAAAGAGCTATTGAGGGAAGACTGCTAAACCAGACCAGACAGCTAGGTTAAAAACCTGGGTGGAAAGAATCGAACTCGACAAAGAGACCGAAAATGTGCCTTTTGACAACCTTACTAATGGAAAGGGGGTGCACTTAAGCATGCGAAGAAAGCTCTTCAAGCTTCCCTTATATTATGTAAAGGTTTGTAGAAAGGGGCTTCTTTAAATATCCCATAAATGAAGTCAAAGTAGGAGCTTCAAAGCTTGTAGTTTAGGGGTGCGCAGATTTGGAACCTTATACAAGAGGGAAGAGCGTAGGTGAAGAAAGAGATAAATCTTACCTTTCGTCATGTAGCTTTCCTTCCTTCCGTCACAATGAGTTGAATAAAGAACTAACTGCTTTCTTCTTTGTGATAGCCTTTAGGAAGTGCTTGAGTGAGTCCTCTGTATTCAGCGCTTCAATCCTCAGCTCGTTCCAGAAGAATCGAACCTCAGCTCGGCGCCTCATCAGTTCACTAGTCCTATAGCGTACAACCATGTGTCGAACACTAGTCCACAACACCATTTTTCACCCGCAAAAAAAAGTCAGCACAAACACAAACACAACATTTGAAGGAGTGCTCACATCAGTTAATAGGAACCGCAAAATTGAGGACAACAATGTTATGAATAAAAGCTACAAGAGGAGAAACTTGCGGAGAAGTCGGAGAACCAAAGACCGTTTGAGGATGAGGCCAAGCAGATGGCTCTTGCCAAGGAAACCACGACCACCAATTTCTATCCATGACCACCTATTTCTTTCCTCCAGAGAACCATTCTTTTCTTTTCTACCCATACAAAACACTTACTCTTAATTACATAAAAAGACTCATTCCACTCTAATCTTAAACAGACTCACTAGCTAAGATAATTAAGAATAAAATTTACAGACTCGATAAAACTAAGATACAAAGAAATGTCTTTTTTGTCAATAGAATTGCCAACCAAAAAAGATCGCAGCTTTTTGGAACTTACATATTCAACCATAACTTCTTTTCCTTTAAGTGAACAACTTTTTGCATCTAGCCTCCACCGGCCTAATATGTATTCCTTGGGTATTTCCATGACATTCATTTGTGAGATCACTTTGATTGAATGCATGACCACATAGAATTCCAAAGCTCTCAAATTTTCGACAACTACAACTAACTTCTCCAAGAGTTTTAGCACCCGATGCATCAAGTTCCACGTAACTGAACACAACATATTTTCTTTTCGCTCCACACTTCTAACTCACACATCTAATTTCATCTCCCAACTCTTTTATTTTTTTCACTTTACAACTAAGGGAAATGTCAAACTCTTTGTGGAACAAGTCGAAGAGATGAGGAGTGTAAAATTTTACAACATGAAGTAACATAGGACAATTTAGAAACTTTACTCTAACCATCTTTTCTCTAGAGTTGTATGTCGCTTCTTTTTCCTTGTGCCTAAACTTTACTCTAAACTTTACGCATATATCATCAACACCAAGTATGGTTATGACACTTCCGTAATTGAACGCCCAAACCGTATCGCTCACATGTCCTTGCAGCTCAATGTGGGCCGCCCACTGGAGGTTCATGCGATCCTCCAACAGATCCCTCCTGTTTTCATAACCATTAAGCTCTTCAACTAGTTGATTGAGTTCATCACCCAGTTGCTGCATTTACCATCTCAGCAATCTCTGTATTCAGTGCTTCAATCCTCAGCTCGTTCCAGAAGAATCGAACTTTATCTCGCCACCTCATCAGTTCACTAGTCCTATAGTGTACAACCACGCGTTGAACACTAGTCCACGACACCATTTTTCACCTGCAAAAAAAGTCAGCACAAACACGACATCTGAAGGAGTGCTCGCATCGGTTAATAGGAACCGCAAAATTGAGTAAAAAGAACGTTATGAATAAAAGCTGTGTGACACCCCAATTTGGGACTCCCCGAATTATCTTAGATCTCCGATGATGAAATAAGCCGGAACACGTACCAAGAGACTTGATTAATGCTCTTTGATGCAACCATCATTTAGTACTTTCAAAACCTTATATATATATATATATATAATACGCCTCAATCCAATTTGAAATGAGGGAGATGCGAGGATTTTACCAAAATGATTCATTTTCTGACCTATTGAGGGTATAATCATCACATCTTTTCATGTACAAATTATCTTGAATTCAAACCAATTGGGTTAGAAAGTAGACTTCACAAGCTTTTCAATGCTTCAAATCGCGCGCAAAACGAAGTTTGGGAGTGTCCGAAATAGCTCCACGAAGTTTGGTCTACAAACTGGACCAACCCCAGCACTGGGGTTCCCAACCCAGGCGCTGGGGTCCCTCTTCAGTGCTGAAGTTCCTCGCTTAAGCGCTGGAAAGAACTTTGTTGCAAGCCCAGCGCTGGGAATCTACAGTTTTTTCTGATAGTTCTGACTACTACAGGAATCTCATCATTACCCTACTAAGTATGCAGCCGGCTCTAGACTAGCATAGATGCTTCTCCTCCATTTTTCCCTATAAATACAAGTGCTTGAAGCCATATACACATCCCTTCCAACTCTGGAAACTCTCTCTCTGGAATACTTACAACTTATATTTTAGATTTTTCTCATATATACTTGAGAAAAATTCCAAAATATTCTGTGCCTTGAGAGAAAAATCCCATTTTAGCTCTAAAAATTCCCATTGCTCTAACACTCCACTCTAAAAATTTCTTCCATCCATCTTCCACTTCAAACCAACCTTCAAATCACTCAATCCAAGCTTCCAAGGCCTTGATCAAGTCTCAAAAGGTAGAAAAATACTGCGTTTTCAACTTTTGGTATTCTGAGGAAGTCCAGGGGCATAAGGTGGTACCTCGTACTAGCCAATGTATCTGTGGGCCTTTATTGCAAAAAAAATCTAGTATTTACATGTTCAGCGTTGGGCATTTCTTCCCCAGCGCTGGGGTTCTTCTTTTGGGCTTACTGATCACTTCAATATCAGTGGAGTCCAGAGGTTCTTCTGTTTACTTTAGCTTTCAGTTGTTTATTTTCAGCACTGTTTCTTACTGTTTTTACTTCAAGAAAAGTCACAAAAATCCTAAAAATTATTTTCCAATGTATATACTACTTAGTTCACTGTTTGGATAGTCCAAAAACTTGTTTTCATAATTGTTCTCTGAACAAAACCCCAGCGCTCCTAAAAATTATTTTCCAATGTATATACTACTTAGTTCACTGTTTGGATAGTCCAAAAACTTGTTTTCATAATTGTTCTCTGAACAAAACCCCAGCGCCTGGGTTCAGAACCCCAGCACTGAACTTCTTTCTGCATTTTTCCCAATTTTTACAGTTTGTGCATATGCCACTTATTTGCTGTATATATGTACACACTTTGCACATGCCTACACCGAACATGCTACTTGTTTCAAAATTAAGAATATAAGCATTTTCTAAAATCCCGCAAGTATTTAGTAGAGACTAATCCTCGTATCGGGTGAGAGGGGTGCCGAACAAAAGCCTTCCCCTTTTGTAACTTGGTTTCCAGATTCAAAATCTCTGGCTCGAATATCATTTTCAAATTCAAGGTTTCTCGAGTGACAAACCATTTTATAAAAACTCGGGTGGCGATTCTTCTTTTCAATAATCAATACCTCTCGAACGAGCGGGGGCCTAGCCTCAGGCGTGGTAGCCCACAAGCTGCAAGAGGAGAAACTTACAGAGAAGTTGGAGTTTCAAAGATTGTTTGAGAACGAGGCCAAGCAGATGGCTCTTGCCAAGGAAACCACGACCACCAATTATCCATGACCACCAATTCCTTTACTCCAAAGAACCATACTTTTCTTTTCTATCCACACAAAACACTCACTCTCAATTACATAAAAAGGCTCATTCCACTCTAATCTTATACAGACTCACTAGCTAAGATAATGAAGGATAAAATTTACAGACTCGATAAAAATAAGATACAAAAAAATGTGTTTTTTGTCAATAGAATTGCCAACCAAAAAGATCACAGTTTTTTGGAACTTACATCTTCAACCATAACTTCTTTTCCTTAGGTGAACAACTTTTTGCATCTAGCCTCCACCGGCCTAATATGTATTCCTTGGGTATTTCCATGACATTCATTTGCGAGAGCACTTTGATTGCATGCATGACCACATAGAATTCCAAAGTTCTCAAATTTTCGACAACTACAACTAACTCCTCCAAGAGTTTTAGCACCCGATGCATCGAACACAACATATTCTTTTTCCGCCCCGCGCTTCTGAATCACATCTAATTTCATCTCCCAACTCTTTTATTTCTTTCACTTTGCAACCAAGGGAAATGTCAAACTCTTTGTGGAACAAGTCGAAGAGAGGTGGAGTGTAAAACTTTGCAACATGAAGTAACATAGGACAACTTAGAAACTTTATTCTAACCATCTTTTCTCTAGAGTTGTATGTCGCTTCTTTTGCCTTGTATGACTTGTCAAAAACGACGTGATCTAATTGTGTAAGAAATTGACCAAGATTAAGGTTGGGCTTCATGTGTTTCTTCAACTTGGCATTCAAGCTCTCATTAAGTTGAGTGCTTCTCATCCCTGGATTATAATGCCACTTCACGTACACATGTGCCCACTTCTCTCTAAGTCCCTAAGTTTTATCCATCCATGCATTATCCTCCAAGTTAAATTTTTAACCAAATATTTTCTTCCTTCAATTAATTCCTTTTCCTCTTCATAACCAAACATGCAATCATTCAAATCCATACCAAATGTGGAATTAGCCCCATACATGTAGCCTAAATGCTTCATTGCATTTTGATTCAAGTGAAAAGTACACGATCCGTGTTTTACATCTGGCATAACTTGAGATATCGCATTCGCTATTGCTTGATTTTGATCCGTGAAAAAGGTGTCTTCCCCGACATTGCTCGCAAAAAAAGTTTCGAATAACCACACAAATGATGGGGTTGTTTCATCATACATCAATGTGACACAAAAAATCACCGTAATACAATAATGGTTAAAGCAGGTAAAAAGAGCTAAAGGTTGACAATTGTTATTAGTACAAAAAGTTGTGTCAAAAGACAATGAATCCCCGAAGAGCCCATAATCTGTAATCATCTGATGGTCAGCCCAAAAAATATTGATTATCATCTCATCTACATCCAATTGGATTGATTGAAAGAAGTAAGGATTATCATTTTTTTTTTAAAATATCTCAATAAAAGTCTTGCTTCACCATATTGTAAATCCCTCCCTCTTTTAGAATGCAAGTGGCTTTTAAGATCCTCTTGCAAGAACCCAACGAATTCCTTCCCTCCTGATTGGGCACTCATGAGATCACGTGACAATTTAAGAGGGAACCTAGTAGCCTTAGCAATTTTAGCACTTATACCTTGGGACTCAGACAATCCTCTTTGATTCCTCATCATATGAACAGTTTCAGGAATATGCAACAAGTGATTGTGGGTCGCATCAAATCTTTTCACATGCCATTTCAATGAAGCCCGATCAGGTGATACCTACATAAATGCTTTGCAATTAGTTCTTGTCTCCCGTCTAGGTAGTTTTACTGTTTGAGTTCAATTACCCTTTTCTTTTACTCCCTCCTTACTATAAACAAACTTCGTATTAGTCGTTACATCATCCTTCTTGTTTTTTATTGAGTAGTCTTTTTGAACACTGAACCCTACAATCCTTCCATATTCACTATATAATTGATATGCAACATCTTCGGACTCAAACTCCATACCAATAGATAGTGTACAACCCTTTAACAATTCTTTACGAACCCATTCTAGTGACGCCTCAATACCATCGTCTTCCATCCTAACAATAAATAAGTACCAAAATCTGAAATTTATTAAAAAGTCACATGGATCAACATTCACTGTCTTTTTATAATAGCAAAATCAAGATTTAACTATATTTAAGTCTCTGTAATTGACACTTAAACAAATTAAAAGCTGATTCAGGTTAAGTATTGTTCTAGCTTTTTTCATTCGTTTAAAGGAAAGAATATCATAAGTAATTGTTAAACTCTAGTGATCCGCACCCTTGGGGCTTTTAGCTTGTTATTTGTAGCGTTTCATTCCCTTTTATCCCTTTTTATCTCATTTTGCGCGTAAGGTTTCGTTTTGATAGTTTCAGGTTGAACGTGGTATTTTCGTGCTTTTGAACGTTAAGGATTCCTCTTGGAAGAATTCCAGCATTCGAGGCCACGTGGCATTGCCCCGTCAAGTCCCGTCGGGTGATTGTTGAAGAACTAAGGAAGCGTCGGGCCGTTTGGATCAAGCGAAGCTCAAATCAAAAATCTACCAGCCATGAATCGGTACGGTTAAAAGTGTGAACCGGTTCATGGGTCCCAGATTTTGTAGTTTGGAAAATTTTTCAAGGCCATGAACCGGTACGGGGAAATGTGTGTACCGGTTCATGCTGTGCTAAAACTGCCCGATTCTGCTACCTTTTTCACCTTTTTGCTTTTTGGATATTTTTGTTCCTCTCAACTTTTAGGATATTTTGGGATATTTTGAGAGAGAGAAAGACTACTTTGTATAAGTGTTGACCCCTTCTCTCACTCTCTTTCATTCTTGTCTTCTCTCACTTTAAGTCTTTTAGTTTTTTTTGTCTCTCCTCCATTGAAGACCAAGCTTTTCAAGCTTTCAACCTTCCATTTCTCTTGTAAGTTGTACTCTTTTGTCATTTTGTCGTTTATTAAAGTTGTTCGTATGGTTAAGGTTGTTAATAAAATCTAGTTTGTTTTCGAATTTATCGGTTAAAAGTTATGTCTCGTTTTTATGCTTTGTCTTATGTTTTAGTTATGTGTGAGTAGTTTATTGGCTAAGTCTCGGGATAATCTTTCCCGAGGACTTAGGTTGTTATTTGGTTCTCGAGCTATCGAGCTTTTAAGCATGATTTCCGGAATAGAGCTTAATTTACATTTTTGGTCTAAACTAGGGGTGTTAACTCCTTGGTAAGGAGCTTAGTCAAGGGGTCTTGGCAAGTAGCTTACCGAGGCCTCGTGGCCTCCTATGTGTTCGATAAATATTTAAAAACAAGCTGGTTCGCCTCCGAAAAATCACATCATTTGATAAACGTAGTCTTTTAAAGTGAAATCCTCCGGGAGTGAGCACGCGGTCGTGACTCTCGCCTGAGTTATAATCGAGAACCGGTAACGGCCTTTGTCAAGGGTTAGAAGACCCCGAGACTTGCCTCTTTAAGTTAATCAAGCGTTAATCTAGTTTTCGTTTTAGTCATTCCTTTTAAAGCAAAACCAAGTTGGCTGCCTTAAAGGCCGAAATCCTACCATAAAACCTACAATCCATTTCAAGCTATATTCGATTCTCTGTGGGAACGACTCCGGACTTCTGGATATTATGCGCACAACGACCTAGCCCTACGCTTCGGGTGTCTATCAACCTTATATTTGAAGACAAGGTTTCGACGTAAGCATTTTTGGCGCCGTTGCCGAGGAATTCTTTTATATAGCTTATTTGGAGGATCGACAAACCACTGCAAGTATCCCGTTTGTTTTTACTTTGTGTATTTTGAACTCAATTTAGCGGATACCTCTAACTGAGCCACCAATTCGACTTGAGGTTTAACGAAGCTAAAGTGAGCGTCAATTGCCTTTTACTATTTTATCCTATAGCCGTGGTGGTGGCATAACCCCACGAGACTGTTTGTGAACGAGGTGGCGGCATAGCCCCTCTAGTCTGGTTAGCTAGCTTTGTGCAGGTTTTATGCTTAACGTTTACCGTAGCCCTTTTTCAAATCGGCTACATCGTTCTGCTTCTCCGCCAAGGGTCCGTAATAATATTCAGGCATATTCTCCACCGCGTGAGTTATCTCCACCATTAAGGCAAATGGATGAACAACCAGCAGCCTGAACGTTGCGTGATTACTTGACACCGGAAAGAGGACCACATGTGTCACCAATCGCCATTCCAAATTGCACCGCCGCCAATGCTTTTACTTTCAAGCCAGAATATCATCGGGTTATACTGGAATTTCGGGGGCGTGAACTTGAGGATCCGTATACTCACATCCGGGAATTTGAGACTATCGTAAGTACCTTTGTGACAACTTCGGGGCAGTTGGATCAAGCACGGTTGAAGTTATTTCCTTTTTCACTCAAGGATAAGGCCAAGCAGTGGTTCCATTCATTGAAGCCTCAGTCTTTGCGTACTTGGAGGGAAGTTCAGGACGTTTTTACACAAAAGTACTTTCCGGTTAGCCGAACCAAGCTCCTCATGGATCAAATTGCGAACTTCAAGCAGAAAGATGGGGAGATTTTCTATAAGTATTGGGAGCGATATAAGGATTTGCTTACGGCCGTGCCACACCACAACTATCCTATGTATTTGGTGATTAATTACTTCTATGTGGGATGTAACCAACAAGCCAAGCAACTTCTCGACACTATGGGAAGCGGTGACTTTTTAGGAAAGGATCCAGAAGCTGCATGGGAATTCTTGGATGCATTGGCCGAAAGGGCTCAAACGTGGGAATTCATAGACCCGGGTGATCAAGCCATGAGAAATCAAGGACCCGAAGGTTCCGGCAAGTTTTCAGTGAGCGAGCATACTATCTTTGAGTCAAAGTTAGATGAGTTATCAACTAAGTTGGACAAAATGAAGTTGGATGCGATCCAAGCGAAACTGGTTAAAGAAGTGAAGGAGGTGCGCCAAGTTGAGGAAGTGTGTGTCATTTGCGAGACCGTGGGCCATTCGACGGACAATTGCCCTACTATTCCCGCCCTCCGGCTCCATTATAGTCAACTCCCTCAAGAAGAAGTTTGTGCAGTAAACCAACGGTGGGATCCATACTCGAACACTTACAACCCGGGATTGAGGTCCAATCCGGCTTTTTGTTGGAGTAATCAGAATGAAGCGGGATCTTCTTCGACTACACAAGCTCCGCCTCCGGCTCAGAATCAGACGTGGCGACAACCTCAGTTTCAGGGACCACCTCGTTTTTCGGCAAGCCAAGGACCGCCTGGGTTTATACCATCGGGCCAATTTCAAGGTCAAAATCAAAATCAGTTTCAGCAACAAGCGCCACCGCCTCGGCGATCTTTGGAGGATACAATGAACACTTTTTGTCAAATGCAGATAACTACTAATGAGCAAACCACTCAAGCCATGAATGACATAAGGAATCAAATGGGAAAATTGACGACGGCTGTCGGTTTATTACAACAAGAAAGAGGGAAACTTCCTACTCAACCTTTGCCTAATCCACAAGGACAACACTTGGTTGGTAGCTCTTCGGTGCCTTTCCCCGAGCAAGCCAAGGCCATTATTTCTTTAAGAAGTGGGAAGACGGTGGACAACGCTCAAGTGGAGCCACCGGTGATGCCATTATTGCTTCCCATTCCAACACCGTCTAAGCCGACAACGCCAATTGGGGAATCTCCCAAGCAAGCTTCTATTGAGGAGGAGAAAGGCAAAGCAAAGGAAAGCGATGTCCCGCCATCCTTTACCGTTCCCGCCCCATTTCCCAATCGATTGAGAACGCTGGCCAAGCCAAATCTCAAATCGGATATTTATGACGTGCTCAAGCAAGTGACGGTTAATCTTCCTTTGCTTGATGCTATCAAGCAAATTCTGTAGAGACTCGCAAATTTGTTTTAATTTCAGAAATCGTTTATTTCGTCAATTAGTTGTATGTTTGGTAAAATCGCTCGTATGTTGTGGGGTGTACGGAGATACGTATCCGGGTGTGTATCGGACTCTCGTAGGATAGTAAAATGTTAGTTTTGATGTTGCAATGATGTTTGGAAGTGTTAGTACCAAGTCAGGTTCGTTTCGGTGTCCGTTGGAAAATTTTCTTTTTTCTGCCCTTCATGAACCGGTACAGCTTTTCCCCGTACCGGTACATGGTATCCAGAAGTTGTGATTTTTGACAGTTTGAAGGTTCATGAACCGGTACAGCTTTTTCCCGTACCGGTACATGCTGCGTTTTCTGCAGATTTTCAGCACGCTTCTTGGACCACTATAAATAGACCTCTTATGTTATTTTCTCACTCCAAGGCCATGAACCAAGCCCTAAAATCGCCCCTCTACCTTCTCTCTTCAATCTCTCACCCAAATTCTTGGATTTCTACATCAAACACCTCAAAATCTTCAAGATCTATGGGTTGTTCATCCTAATTTCATTCGGAATCAAGGTTATTGCGTTCAAAGAGGTAAGAACTTCATCATTTTCGGATTTCTCTCTCTCTCTCCTCTCAATCACTTGTTGAACCTCACTTATTTCTCTTGATCTTGGGAAATCTTGGACCTAGGTCTCGTATTGTAGCGTGGGAGGAGCTAGATCTTGGTGTTTCAAGCTTGGGTTACTTAGGGTTTTGCTCAAAACCCATTGTGGTAGGGATTTCTTACTCTCGTTATGCGTTGGTGTGATGTTTATGTACCTAGATCGTGCTTTATTTCGTGCTTGAGGTTGGGTTTTGTGCTTCTATCAAATCTGGAAATTTCTTTCCGTTTTTGGGTTTCAGCCCAACTTTGAACGGCCATAACTCCTTCATCCGATGTCCGTTTTATGCAAACTTTATATCGAATCGAAGGTCTGGAAGTTAGCTTTCGTTTGCCACCAAAATCACCTTTAAACTCTTTGTACACAGAAAGTTATGACCATTTGAGTAGAGGTGTGTCAGTCGGTCGATGTTTGCGGCTACTCCTAAGGTTATTTTGGTTCCGTGTTATGACTCCCTATATGATTAGAATATGTTTGAGCCACTCTTGAGTATGGTTGCTTGTGTCCTAATGGCTCGTTATTCGATCTTGTCTCTTAGCACTCATTAGAGTATAATATTAGTTTCGTTGATTGGAGTACCGTGGGCTATAAAGGGATAAGTGGTGAATGTTACGAGTAGACGTGAGTTAGTCTAGTGATCCTATGGGTGGTATTGTGACTCGTGTCCTCGTTCTCTATGTTTTCCGTTAGGAACCTAATGGGTGGTGTGTTGTAGAGTCTTTGTGGATTCGATACGTGACGTAGGGCGTCGTGATAGACTTTGATGAATAACGTGGGCTTAAAGTATTTATCAATGTGCAATGGGTGTGCTTATGAGTTTGGTATACATGGATAATGATGTAAGAATGACTGTGAGTTTGGAAAGTGATGTTCGCTTATATACGGATTGATAATGCTTTTACGTTTACGTGATTTGTGAATTTTGAATTGAGGGTCCTGCGTCCTGCAACGCAAGGTGTGGAAATGCGGGGACTCTAGAGGGCCCGCAACGCAAGGTGTGGTAGTGCGGAAACCCAGGTTGAGAGAATTCAATGTGACGCAAGGGGTGGTAACACAGTTGAATGTCTCGCATGATGAAGAGAATTTTGATTGACCTTAGAGGTCTATATTGATGTTTGGATTGCATGATTGCTTGAGATTGTGGTTGCCGAGACAGAGAATGAAAGGTTGATTTTTATCAAAGAAAGCAATTTGAGTTTTGAAAAGAGGATTTTATTTAAAAATCATCCGGTATTCTTGAGCGAATCAATGGATCCGGTATTTGGGCACAAATCAACGGACTCCGGCATTCAAGCTCGAATCAACGGAGCTTGACCTGTGATGGTCTTGAGTTTTCCTTAAAATGTTTTGGAAATCTAAAAGGAAAGTTTTAAGTAATGAGGCACCATGGTGGATGGTATGAAAAGAGGAGATGGTTTGTGGAATTCATTTGAAACGTTGTTGGTTGAACTATAATTGTTGTTTGTTTGATTGATATGAGTCCTAATGCTTCTTCTAGTTGATGCATGGATGGTTAGGGTTATCTCTAAGATATACGGAAAGGTCTAAATTCGTCAGTTCTTTTTTTGTAATCCCTCTTGTGTCTCATGTTCAATTGGGTGTCTCATTCGTGTCAGGTGTATATTTCATCTCATTTCCATATAACTTGAGTATAGATTTCTCTACTGGGCTAGTGTAGCTCAACCTATCATTTTCAGGTAAAGGTCAAGGAAGTTGGCATGACGTGCATCCCGTGCTTGCTGATCACGTGTCTCGGAGGTTCAAATGAGGAGTCAAGTTTGCATTTTTTTTTAAAGAAGTATTCGGAAAATTGATTAATGAAAATTGTAATATTGTTTTAGCGTTTGTATAACTTGGGGCTTCGAACCAAGATTGTAACTCGAATTTAATTTTTGAAAACTGGGAAAAGTATGTCATTTGGGTATTTCCGGTATTTCAGTGAAGGTTTTATTTATTAAAAATGTTTATAATTTATGTTAAAAATCGAGGGCGTGACAAATTCCGTCTTATGCCAAGTTTTTGAAGGATCTTTGTAGTCACAAGCGCAAGTTGCAAGTACAAAAAAGGTATTCTTGACCGAGCAAGTGAGCTCGCTTTTCCAATCAGCCCTTCCGCCCAAGTACAATGATCCGGGGTGCCCTACAATATCCATCACTATTGGGGGGAAAGTTGTTGAGAAGGGCGCTTCTTGATTTGGGTGCAAGTGTGAACTTATTGCCCTATTCGGTATATGAGCAACTTGGCTTGGGAGAAATGAAGCCAACTAGGGTGACTTTGCAATTGGCGGATCGGAGTATCCGTGTTCCAAAAGGGATGGTTGAAGACGTTCTTGTTCAAGTTGATCAATTTGTTTATCCAGTTGATTTTGTGGTTCTTGATACGTGTCCAGTGCCGGCAGCTCAGTCTTCCGTTCCAATTATTCTCGGGTGACCTTTCTTAGCAACATCCGATGCCGTTATTCATTGCCGGGATGGCCGGCTCAATATGAGTTTTGGGAATATGAAGATGCAAGTCAACATGTTCCATATCGGTAGCCAATTGGGAGATGACGAGGACGTATTTGGAGTTAGTTTGATTGATTCACTAGTTCAAGATCATGTCGACGAATTCATTTGCACGGATGAGTTGGAGTTAGCACTTACTTCCGCCGAAGCCGATTTTCTTGATGCTCCCGAGGTCGCTTATTTGTGTTCTTTGCTGGATGAGGAGGAGACGTTTGGTATTAACCCGTGGGTTCCAAAATTCGAGGAGTTACCTCCTATTGAAAAGCGAGCCGTTCTGTCGTGTGTGGAGTCGCCAACGCTCGAGCTTAAGCCGTTACCAGATAAACTCAAGTATGCTTATCTTGGCGAATGTCAAACATATCCGGTGGTGATTTCCTTTGCTCTAAGCGAACCTCAAGAGTTGGAATTGCTTGTTTTGCTACGGAAGCATTCCAAGGCTATCGGGTGGTCGATTGCTGACATTAAGGGTATTGATGCTTCTCTTTGCTCCCACCGTATTTATATGGAAGATGATATTAAACCATCCCGCTAGCCTCAAAGGCGTTTGAATCCAATTATGAAGGATGTTGTTCGAACGGAAGTGCTTAAGTTGTTGGACGTGGGAATTATCTACCCCATAGCGGACTCGAAGTGGGTGAGCCCGATTCAAGTGGTGCCGAAAAAGTCCGGGGTGACCGTGGTACGAAATGATAAGGATGAGCTTATCCCAACGCGAGTGCAGACCGGTTGGAGAGTGTGTATTGATTATCGGAAATTGAATGCGAGTACAAGAAAGGATCACTTTCCTCTTCCCTTTATCGATCAGATTTTGGAAAGGGTGGCCGGCCATGAGTTCTATTGCTTCCTAGACGGGTATTCCGGATACAACCAAATAGAGGTAGCATTGGAGGATCAGGAAAAAACCACATTCACGTGCCCATTTGGGACCTTTGCGTATCGTCGTATGCCGTTCGGGCTTTGCAACGCCCCCGGTACTTTCTCACGGTGCATTATGGGTTTGTTCAGTGACATGGTGGAAAAGATCATGGAAGTATTCATGGATGATTTCTCTGTTTTTGGGGATTCTTTTGGGGCGTGCCTTACCAACTTGGGACTTGTGCTAGCTCGGTGTGAGGAGAAGAATTCAGTTTTGAATTGGGAAAAGTGCCACTTCATGGTGACCGAAGGTATCATTCTTGGCCATATTGTTTCTTCGAAGGGAATTGAAGTTGATCAGGCGAAGATTGATTTAATCGGCAACCTCCCAACGCCAAAGTGTTTGAAGGATGTGCGGTCTTTCTTAGGGCATGCAGGATTCTATCGGTGGTTCATTAAGGATTTCAGTGCAATTGCCCGGCCGTTGTGTCATTTGCTTGCTAAAGATGTGCCGTTTGAGTGGTCTCCGGCTTGTGAAGCCGCCTTTGCCAAGTTAAAGTCTAGTCTCACCTCACCGCCTATTGTACGGACGCCGGATTGGGATTTGCCTTTCGAGCTCATGTGCGATGCCAGTGATTATGCTGTCGGGGCCGTTTTGGGTCAACGCCAGGGGAAGGAGCCATACGTGATTTATTACGCGAGCAAGACGTTGAACGATGCTCAAATGAATTATTCTACGACCGAGAAGGAGTTGTTGGCGGTAGTCTTCGCGTTAGACAAGTTTCGATCTTACTTGGTGGGAGCCCCGATCACGGTTTATACCGATCATTCGGCGCTCAAGTACCTCTTTACTAAACAAGATGCCAAGGCACGTTTGATCCGGTGGATTTTACTTTTACAAGAGTTCGATCTTACAATTAAGGATAAGAAGGGCGTTGAAAATGTGGTGGCCGATCACTTGTCCCGTTTGGAATTTGCGATCACACGGCTCACATCCCGATCGGTGATTCTTTTCCCGACGAGCAATTGTTCGCCATCTCCTCGGCTCCGTGGAACGCTGATATTGTCAATTACTTGGTTACCGGGTTGATGCTGGCCCATTGGAATGTTCAAGAGAAGCGCCGGTTCTTGGCGGAAGTGAAATGTTTCTCTTTTGACGACCCATATCTCTTTAAGTATTGTGCCGATCAATTGGTTCGACGTTGTGTGCCCGATTCCGATCAGCAAAGTGTGATTAAATTTTGTCATACGGAGGCTTGTGGGGGTCATTTCTCGTTCCGAAAAACCGCGGCGAAGATTTTGCAATGTGGGTTTTATTGGCCGAATCTGTACAAGGATACCTTTGCCTTTTGTTGGGGTTGTGCTCGGTGTCAACTGTTGGGGTGCGTAACGCAACGCAATGAAATGCCGCTCTCGCCCATAATGATTATCGAGGTTTTTGACTGCTGGGGTATCGACTTCATGGGGCCCTTTCCTACGTCTTTCGGGTTCCCTTACATTTTGTTGGCAGTCGATTATGTGAGCAAATGGGTCGAAGCCATTCCCACTCGTACCAACGATGCGGCGGTTGTAGTTGAATTTCTGCGGGAGTATGTTTTGGCACGGTTTGGGATGCCAAGGGCTATTATCAGTGATCAAGGGTCCCACTTTTGTAACCGGTCGTTTGCGGCTTTGATGAAAAAGTATTCTATTGTGCACAAGGTTTCCACGGCGTACCATCCTCAAACCAACGGCCAAGCGGAGTTGGCAAATCGAGAGATCAAGAACATCTTGGAGAAGACGATTAACCCTACCCGCAAGGATTGGTCAACTCGTTTGGTCGATGCTTTGTGGGCTTACCGTACTGCTTACAAGACAATATTGGGAATGTCTCCATATCGGCTCGTCTACGGGAAAGCATGCCATTTGCCGGTGGAACTCGAGCATAAAGCGTTTTGGGCGATCAAGAAGCTCAATTTCAATATGGCCAAAGCCGGTGCTTGCCGCAAGCTCCAATTGACCGAAGTAGAGGAAATGAGGTACAATGCTTATGACCATTCTAGTGTTTACAAGTCTAAAATCAAAGCGAAGCATGATAAGAAAATTGTGATTAAAAATTTTGTGCCCGGTCAAAAAGTCTTGTTATACAACTCACGTTTGCATCTCCATCCTGGTAAATTACGGTCACGTTGGGCCGGTCCTTATGTGATACGAACTGTTTTTCCTCATGGGGCGGTTGAAGTTGAAAGCATGCAAAATGGTTCTACTTTTAAAGTTAATGGCCAGAGGCTTAAGCCTTTTCTAGGCGGTTTTGAAGTTGGTGAACTCGACGAGGATTTGGCCGATCCAGTTTACACGGATGGCCCGTCGGTTTAGTGTTCTGTTACTTGAATTTGCCCGGGGAGCGAAAGCGTAACCACTGAACTTAATTGTTTGTCGGACCCGGCCCCCGGACTTAATTGTAGGGGGTACCCACCATTGACTTGGGTATATGTAGCTTCGCACGCCGCTACTAAAATAAGGATCGTGTGCCCAGCTCCGGTTCGAAGGGCAATTCTTGTTAATATCAGTGACATAGGGCTTTCATTAGCTTTTCTGATAGGAGTAATTCACAGTGAAACGCTCACGTCTATCAGATTAGCCCCAACGGGGGCGGTATAGATCATAGGTTAGGCCTTGGTATTCCCGTGCTCCATAACCGCACTTGGCTCTGTCTTGTGCCTGCCTAGTTACGATCTTAGGGGACGCTGGACTTAATTGTTTGGCGGAGTCTAGCTGTGACTTGGACGCTCCGAGCTCTGATATTAACTCTTTTCATATTGTATATATTGTATATAGTTCTTTTATTGTTTTGTTTGTTTTCTGTGTTTCGGGCTTTATCATTCAGAGATATCACCAATGCATCATTGTATCGGACTTTTACTAGTCCTTCCTTGTGGTAGTTTACCGTTAATGATCCGTGCTCTCCGAAATTGTCCCTATCGGTGGCAACTTAGGTCTGTGGGTGAGGCTTACTTTTGTCTCACTTTGTTTCGATCGTCGGGAACGCTGGGCTTCATTGCTTGGCAAGGTCAAGCGGTGAATTTTACTTCGGGCGTGGTGTAACAAACTTGACGGTCTAGTATAGCCACCCGAGTTTTGTCTATTCAGTGAGACTCGGGAAGAAAAGTATGACTCGTAAGATTGCGTGAAAATCGGGTGGTGTTCTTTGTTGTTTTTCTGTATATATATGTTTGTTGGCGCCCGGATAACACGAGCCCGGCGGTTCTAATGTCATTTGCCTGCTGGTAGGTCCTTCGTACAATTTCGCTTCTGCAGGGTTAACATGCTACCACACCAGCCTTGGTGGTTTGGGTCTACCGTCGGAGTGATTGAGGCATTCAGGAGCCCTAAGCATGGGTGCGATTACGTGTCGCGGTTGTTAGTCCGAAAAGCTTTGACCATGGCCCTGTGTGACTAGCTGGTGGTTCCGACCGAAGGAGTGAAGCCTTGGAAGCACATAACTCCGGATCGAAGTGGGCAATGGCACAAATCCTCCAACTTGGTCGAGGTATAAGGGGGTTGACATTCCCCCATGGGTAATATCTTTTTTCCCTTTCCCTCTCATTACTGTTGTTCTCCATGCTATGAGGGCATAGCATATCTTAAGTTGGGGGGAGGGATATATCTGTGATATATTTGTGTTTTCTGTTTTCTGTATATATTTTTCGTTTTTAGGTTCGTAATCCTTCCGTTATTACAAATTTAGTGGATTAAAACAACTTGGCACATACTTTGTCTTTCTTAATTGGCAAGAGTTTGTGGTACATGTTTTGATTAGTGTGTCCACTTCAACTCATTGGCATGTTAAGGATGAGCAATTAGGTGTTAAGTATGTTTTGAGCAAGTTTTACCCATATCCCGTTCTTTTTCTTCAATTCGTTCGTAGTTTAGGTTATTCATCTTATGTCATGCCTAAGTGTGTTTAATATCATTGTTGAATCGTTTTGGAATCTATGACGTACTTAGGAGATGATACAAGGCATTGCTTGTTTGATTTAAACCACAAAGTGTCCCCTTATCCTTTCTCGTATCCTAGTCCGTGTCCTACCATTTATTCAATGAGCTTAGGGAGCCGGAGTAAGGAGGGTTGTGAGGAATGATATTCTATTGCTCTGAGGTGTTCGGAGGATGTTTGGGAAGTGTTGGGGACGAGCGGAGGTCAAATTGGTGAAGTGTGCAAAGTTTTAGTTTCGGAAGGCCATGAACCGGTACGGTTAAAATTGTGAACCGGTTCATGATCGGCAGTTTTTTGGGAAAATCAGGAATTCTGGGCCATGAACCGGTACGGTTAAAAGTGTGAACCGGTTCAAGGGTCCCAGATTTTGAAATTTTCGGGCCCCCTTTTTCTCTCTCCTACCCCACTATATAACCACCCAAACCCACCTTTTCACTACCCCCCACGACCCAAAACAGGGCCCTATCCGTTTCTCCCTTGTTTTCTCTCAAAATTCCCACCAAACTCATACCAAATCACCCAAAACCTCCATCAATCTTCATAGCATCAACTGGTCCTTCAAGATTCAAGGAGGATTTCAAGGATTGCTAGGTTCCAAGGTTGGGTTTCTCTCTCTCCAATCCAAAATCTGCTAGTGACCAAGGTAACTCCGAAATTTCTCTCTCTTCCATGAACTCTTTGGTTATTCATCGAGTTAATCCACCAATGTGAAGGATTTTCAAGTGTTATTGGGAGTTTTTGGCAAGATTAGAACCCTAGATCCCCAAAATTTAAGGGGATCCGAAATTTTCTCTCTCCTACCCCAAAAATCCGAAATTACCCGTAATCCTAGCCTTAATTTCTGAACCTCCTATTGTGAGGACTGATTTTGGGAGTTCGATTGAGTTAGTTGTGGGCTACTATTGCATTGTTGTTTGTCTGCAGGTGGTTGTTTGATTGTAGTAAGGGGGGGTGCTCTGTTTTGCTCTGTTTTGTGAGACTTGTTTTAACAATGGGGAGGTCTAAAAAGGTTTTGGGAGATGCGATGAAATCGGTTGATGGTACATCCGGCAAAACTTTTTATTCCAAACGAGCGGACCCAGAGAAGCAAGCTGAGCGGGCCGATGCGCAAGAAGAGGAGAATAGGAAGAGAAAGAGAAAGAAAAAAAATGAGGCTAAAAAGAAATGGGAGAAGGAATTAAGGGGTCGGAACTACATTTGCGAGCGCCAAGTGGATCGTGCTAAGATAGGAAATCATCCTATCATCGATATCATTAATCAGCAGGGTTTGCGATTTTTCTTTAAACCGATTCAAGGATACAAGCCTAAGTTGGTTTCGATTTTTATGTCAACATGGAAATAGATGAGAAGGATCGGGAAATTACCTCCCAAATGGGGAAGAAGTCCGTGCTCGTAACCCCTAATGTTATTGCCAAGTACTTGGACGACTATCAGCGACCCCGTTTTGGTACTACTACTTACCCCGCCTTAAATTGGTCTAAGCCCGAAGAGGAAATCCGGAATGCCTTGACTGATAAACCACTGAAAACTGATCGTTTTATTCATGGGAAGTTGTTTGAAAAATACCGGGTGATTAACAAGGCAGTGCATTACAACCTTTGCCCTCATGGTTCGGAGAAGAAACCTCGGAAGGAGGATGGGGAGGTGATCTTTGTTTTTGGGTCGGGCGATGACGTTGTTGATTGGGCGTTAATGATTTGGAATTCAATGGTGAAGTTTAGGAAGCGGTCGGGCCCGTACAAGCCTAATTTCCCTTTTCCGGCTATGGTGATTGCCATTTGTGGTGCTCAGGGAGTGATATCTCCGGAAAGACTCTTTCCCGGAACGCCCGGTCCGATTACGGGTGGTTCTGTCGAGAAGAGTAAGGCTTTGTCTCAGCCACAGTTGCCCGATACTTATGGTTTTCCTGAGCCTACTGCTAGGACTCAGACGGGGAGGATTGAGGAGTATGTGCGGGGCATGGCTACCCAGATTCAGACTTTGCAGGCACGGCAATTGAGGCAAGAGACGCAAATGCGTCCGACGAGGAGGGATCTTTCCGTTGTCAAGAAGGTAGCTTTGTGGTTTGCAGCTCGGTGTGGTAAGGAGGGTGATGTTTATGTGCCCGATGAGGCGGATTCGAGAGAATCTACCCCCGAGGAGTCGGGTGGTGTTACTGGAGCGGGTACTACTGGAGGTGGTGAGTCGAGTGCTAGACGAAGGGGAAAAGAGCACGTAATTGGGGAGGAGGACGACGATGATGATGAGGAGGAGGATGAGGGCGATGGCTAGAGTCGGTGGTTGTAGATGTTAGGAAATCCCTCAACTTGGTCGGGGTGCAGGGTGGTTGACAGCCCACCTTTTTCTATCTTGTTTTCAGTTTTTTGAGTTGATGTTGTACATAGTAGTGGGAGCTTTTGTCGGGGCCGATTTGTGGCCTTTTGACTTGGTGTCTAGTGTTGGTGGCGGCCAAGGGTAGTAAAGCCAAGCTCGTATATGGTCGCCACCTATTTTGTTAACCGTTCTTTTGTTAACCAAGGTCGTTATAAGCCGAAAAGTCCTTAGTTGTTCTTTTGTACGTCTTGATTCCGTTTTGATTCAATTCTCGTATATTGGCATGCTTAGTTTGTGGCATAATTCTTTTTTGTTAATGTTTGGCTTATGGCTTAGTTTCTTTCATCGGTGCTCTCCACATATTAAGGCTTGTTATTTTTGTTCACCAAGCCTAACTTCGAGCACCTCTTTGTGGGATATGGTTGCTTTTGCGTAAAGTCAATTGGTCGTGTCGTATCCTCTTTTTGATCTTGGATACGCACGTTGGATGCTTGTTATTTACGTACTTAGTGTTTAGTTGCTCGTTTAATAACATGCTGCAAGTTGTTGTGGACTTAAATGGTTGATTTTTGAACTCTTGCAAATTAGGTTTGTTCGAGCATGTGCTGTAGTTGTTTTTCCGAAAGGATTACTTGGTTTTCTTTTAAGTTGTTGTTTTTGGTTGCTAGGGGCTAGCAACGCTTAAGTTGGGGGGCGTGATCCGCACCCAAGATTGTATAATCTTGGGGGCTTTTAGCTTGTTATTTGTAGCGTTTCATTCCCTTTTATCCCTTTTTATCTCATTTTGCGCGTAAGGTTTCGTTTTGATAGTTTCAGGTTGAACGTGGTATTTTCGTGCTTTTGAACGTTAAGGATTCCTCTTGGAAGAATTCCAACATTCGAGGCCACGTGGCATTGCCCCGTCAAGTCCCGTCGGGTGATTGTTGAAGAACTAAGGAAGCGTCGGGCCGTTTGGATCAAGCGAAGCTCAAATCAGAAATCTGCCAGCCATGAACCGGTACGGTTAAAAGTGTGAATCGGTTCATGGGTCCCAGATTTTGTAGTTTGGAAGATTTTTCAAGGCCATGAACCGGTACGGGGAAATGTGTGTACCGGTTCATGCTGTGCTAAAACTGTCCGATTCTGCTACCTTTTTCACCTTTTTGCTTTTTGGATATTTTTGTTCCTCTCAACTTTTAGGATATTTTGGGATATTTTGAGAGAGAGAAAGACTACTTTGTATAAGTGTTGACCCCTTCTCTCACTCTCTTTCATTCTTGTCTTCTCTCACTTTAAGTCTTTTAGTTTTTTTTGTCTCTCCTCCATTGAAGACCAAGCTTTTCAAGCTTTCAACCTTCCATTTCTCTTGTAAGTTGTACTCTTTTGTCATTTTGTCGTTTATTAAAGTTGTTCGTACGGTTAAGGTTGTTAATAAAATCTAGTTTGTTTTCGAATTTATCGGTTAAAAGTTATGTCTCGTTTTTATGCTTTGTCTTATGCTTTAGTAATGTGTGAGTAGTTTATTGGCTAAGTCTCGGGATAATCTTTCCCGAGGACTTAGGTTGTTATTTGGTTCTCGAGCCATCGAGCTTTTAAGCATGATTTCCGGAATAGAGCTTAATTTGCATTTTTGGTCTAAACTAGGGGTGTTAACTCCTTGGTAAGGAGCTTTGTCAAGCGGTCTTGGCAAGTAGCTTACCGAGGCCTCGTGGCCTCCTATATGTTCGATAAATATTTAAAAACAAGCTGGTTCGCCTCCGAAAAATCACATCATTTGATAAACGTAGTCTTTTAAAGTGAAATCCTCCGAGCGTGAGCACGCGGTCGTGACTCTCGCCTGAGTTATAATCGAGAACCGGTAACGGCCTTTGTCAAAGGTTAGAAGACCCCGAGACTTGCCTCTTTAAGTTAATCAAGCGTTAATCTAGTTTTCATTTTAGTCATTCCTTTTAAAGCAAAACCAAGTTGGCCGCCTTAAAGGCCGAAATCCTACCATAAAACCTACAATCCATTTCAAGCTATATTCAATTCTCTGTGGGAACGATTCCGGACTTCTGGATATTATGCGCACAACGACTTAGCCCTACGCTTCGGGTTTCTATCAACCTTATATTTGAAGGCAAGGTTTCGACGTAAGCATTTTTGAGCCTCTCAATTTCTCTGGAATATTGAACGATTCTCTACATTTCTTCATCATTATCAAACCTAATACAAAAATATACATGGTCAAATCTGTTGTTTTGTTAGATAAATAGGAGTTACAAAAATTTAAAGAGTTGATTTGATACCTTTTCAAACTCCAGCGACCAACAGAAAACTCTGACGGTGGTCGATCAATTAGAAGCAACAAGGGTTGTCGATTAATAATTGATGGAGAAGCAACAGGGAGTAAGCGTTTGGCGGGAAAAGAAGTAAGTGTTTAGAAGGATTAGGGGGACTATTAGGGTTTTTGTTTTCGTTTTGGTGGATGGAATTATTCAAAACAAGGCAATGAGGGAGGCCAAACAGGACACTCTTGAATGGGCGTGCTTGAACCAAAACAACGCCGTTTTGGAGGGACAACACAGATGTTGACCCCAACAGGGTTCCCGTTTCCTCCATCAACCTTAATCAATCCTACATGAATTGAGCACCTCATTGTAATATTCCTTCCACACTGGATAATGTCTCCTAATGTTCAACTCAGGAGAGTTAGGACCGTGCATGTGGGTATGAGAACAAGGGCATAGCGGGTCACATGTGACACAATATAGGCTTGGACAGTTATACTATGACAAAACGGGGCTGACCTTTTAGATCCCCCTTGCAAATTCAGTCAATAGTCAAGCCTCACAACAATTCTAGCACAAACTAGCTCTATATGTCTGTATATGTATGTATGTATATATATATATATATAATCTGGTTCAGTTTGGTTCGGTTTGTAATGGTTTGTTATTCAACAAAACTGAAACTGAACTGCTTCAATATTTTTTTTGAAATTTCAAACTAGACCGGACCAATAGTTGGAGAAAACCAAACCAAATCAATTTTTTGAACCGATTTGACCGGTTTTTATTTCACCCCTACTACTCAAGTCCATGATAGAATAATCAACTACCCCTTAATTGAATTTCTCCCTAGTATCTACCCCTTTTTGAAGGGAGCATTTAGAATCTACCCTTTACAATAATGATGAGCACAAGAACTGTGCTGGTTCTGTTTTACAGTACTCTTGACTTATACGCTAGAACGAACCTTTGTGTAATATTGGGTTCCAGTCAGGACCTTTCAAAGTCAAGCCACGCGATGGAAGGAATAGATGGCTGAGATTCATCCCTACTTTTCAATCCCACGGCCGGATCCCTTGATGTGGTTCTACAGAAATGCCTTTTTGCGCACACTTCCTGTCCTTTTCGACTTTATAATGTATTGATTTACCTATTGACTAGTAAATGAAAAAGGGGGTTCTTGTTCAAACCTGACGTGCTCTATTTTGAGCCCAGGCCAGAAGAACAATCGCAAGTTGCAGCCTAATTTTGTTCACATGTATACTAACTCCATTATACGCCACAAAAGGAAAGGGATTTTGATTGTCTGCAATTGGATTTTCCAACTACATCTTGTAACAAGAACGAAGGGATAGCCGAGCGGTAAAACTTTCTTCCTAGTAAACTTTCTTTCTTTTACTAGGAGAAAAAGACCTTGGGTTTGATTCTCATTACAGAGTTTCATTCTCCGTCTCCTTAGATTTTATTAAATATTTAGATTTCTTTCATGTACTAAAAAAAACTGTGTCACTAGGAAAAAGATTCCGGGTTCGATTTTCGTTATAGAGTTTCATCCCCCGCCTCCTTAGATTTTGTTAATTATTTAGATTTCTTTCATGTACTGAAAAAAAAAACTATATAATGTAGGAGTAATTGACATAGTGTGGGCCCAGCTCAATATCGCCTTAATAATAAATTTACATTTTTATTTTCCAATGATAATGTACTGACTTTCAGAAAAGGACTCAACTCATGGAAAAATTATTCAATGTCCCTGGCACCCCCGGTCTCTCCTGAACCACACATTTCTATAAAACCCGAGACTAAGTGTGAGGATCCCATAATAATGTGTGATGATGAGAGGTTTGGAGCACCGCCACGTAGTGTCACAAGGTCAGTAAATAATCTCTCCAATTCATGAGGTGGTGTCACGAAGGGCCCAAACTGGGATAAAATAACACGATGCAATTGGAAAAGCCAACTATAGGGGAGAGAACCAGTGCCTTGAGCCACCGTCACGATTTCTCCCAAACCTCTTCTCTATCACTAGGGAAACAGCCGAGCCGAGTTCTATAGTGTTCGAGATCAGCTCGTAAACGAGCCGAGCCAGGTTTATTTAATTAACAAGCTTCTTTAAACGAGCCAAACATATACAAACAAGTCGAGCTTTTGAGTGTTGAGGTCGGTTTGTTTACTAAATGAGCCTAAACCTTAAGCTCGGCTCAATTACTAAATGAGTCGAACTGATCGAGCCCGTGGCTTTGCTCTGAGCAACTCGGTTTATTTTGCAACTCTATCTATCACATATTTATACGATACTCGTATACTTACCCTTCCATCTACTTATAAACGGTGAGTGTAGGTGCGGTTAAGATTATGACCGTTGACCCCAGAAGAAGTTTGACCTACCACTCACATGATGACGCGTGGAAAGATCGTGAGATTGACATGTGGCAAGCAGCTGCCCACAGAGAGACTTGGTGCCACGAGGCATAAGATGCGTAGACGTGGCGCAAGAGGGGCCCCATGCAGCTGAATAAACTCGTGAGGATAAAAAAGGCCCGCGAGAGTCATCGCGAGGGTAGTCGGCCCGCCAAAGTCCCGCTGGAAGGGCCGCGGTAGTCCCGCGGACGGGTGGGATTCGCGGCAAGATGTGCCCCGCGCAGCTAAACAAGCTCGCGGAGGTATTGAGGCCCGCGAGAGCCATCGCGAGCGAGGGCAGCGCGGACAAGGCCGCGACAGGCTTGCGGAAGGGCGAGGCCCGCGACAATATGGGTCCAGCGGAGGTTTTTGTTCCTTGCTTATAAATACCAGTGCTGGTATTCAGAAGAGAGGACCTCTCCTTGAGAGACAGACAGAGAGACTCAGATTTATGGAGAGAGCCATCTCCTCTAAAGAGAGAAAACAGATTTCTAGAGAGAGAGAGCTATCTCCTCTAGAGAAAGAAGATAGATTTTCAGAGAGAGGGAGAGACCATCTCCCCGAGAAGGAAATTGGAACTACGTTTGACCTGATTCCCTGTACACCGGGATACGTAGGCAGCCCTGATGACTCGGGCACGGTCGCACGCTTTATGTCTCCTCCATCCCTTCGTTCTAAACACTAACCATTCTTTACCTCTCCAGCACATTTTATTCTCACGAATATTTTGGGCTCTATTTTGAATCCCGAGGAGATGGGTCCAGATATTGACCGCTCCTACAGTGAGCAAGAAGCTTCGGACCACGTAGCGGTGTCTCAAAGAGAGTCTAATTTTTCCCAAGACGAGCTCCCGGGGGGGGGGGGGGAAGAAAAAAGAGGGGAAAATACTAACCGAAGTTACGCCATACGTTACGTACTACGTAGGGTCAACTTTGGGTGATATCACAATCAGGAATGGAAGGTGGCAAGCAACTACACTAACGTCACAACCGAAGTCTAAACGCATCGTGTCCATTTCTAGATTCTTAACGCGAACGCCATTAACCGATCGTTTCGAGGCTTTTCCTTCAGACGTCCATTCTCTCTCTCTCTCTCTCTCTCTCTCTCTCTCTCTCCCCGGCATTCTTCTCTCCTTCAGGTCAATAACGGGTAACTTCATGCACCTGTTTTGTATTACTATTAGTAATTTCTTGAAATCTGTCTATTTTGCCCCCCATCTTTTGTCTGGCTTTCTGTAATCAAGAAGTGCAATTTCAGAATAATATCTGTTTTCTGGTCTGTCTGTTATTTGTTTTTTTCACTATTTGTTACCTAATTTTCGTGTGCTAATCTTCACAAATTCAGGTAGTAGAGGATTGGTCTAATTTTGGGGTTGGTTTGTTGAATTTATGAGCTGCTGAATTCTTTGCTCTTTGCCTTTAGCATCGTGTTCTGTTGTTGGATTCTACTAGTTAGGTTATAACCTATTTCTGTTTGGAAGATTTATTTCATTTTGTAACTAGTTAATGAATGGAATTCTCAAACCTTTTTTCCTCGGAAGCAACAAATCTATTGGGAAAATTTTGAAGCTTCCAATATTGCCCCAGTAAAAAGGTTAAATTTTTACGACTATTTTTATGGTAACATGAGCAAAATAATAAAACCACTCAAACCCAACTTCCCCAATCCCCATTACCACACCCCATGTATACACACCTGCGCGCAGGAGTGTGCGCCCAACTTTGAGTTGCAGATAAAATAAGTGAATCACTTACATTTATACCAATTGCAGCGAATCCCCTTTTCATTTTGCTCAGCAGGTTCAGTGAATTCCCATTATCAAATGTTTTCCTTTGTTAACACTTCAACACAAAGGCCTTGTTTTGGTTATTGGGGTAGGGGAAAAGAAATGAAATTTTTTGCATGTGCACTAGTAAAATCCATTTGCGTGCAGGCTTCAAATCCAAGCACACATATAAGGCACAGGGGAACTGTGTTGGTATTTCAAACAAATGGGTTCGTAGTTCCAACTTTTGGACTTGTGTAATGTGTCAAATGCTAGCAGCAGTGCAAGCTTGGACAAAGATAAATTTAATTTGCTGGTGTGTAGGGATGCAAACGAGCAAAATCGATGCGAACTCTAACAGGCTCAGCTCGATAAAATATTGGCCTGGCTCGAGTTTGGCTCGGTTCGACTCCAGCTTGAACAATTGAGCTCAAGTTCGGCTTGTCTAAAAATTTCAGAGCTTGGGCTCAACTCGATTTGGCTCATTGGAGTTTAACGAACGTAATTGAGCTGAATTCTGGCTTGAGTTTGGCTCGTTTAAAATATTCAAAGCTCAGGCTGGGCTAGTCAAAGCTTGTTAAACTCAAAGGCGTCAAATTCAGGCTCGATAATTTTTATTTTATTGCAATATATCAATATTACCTAATATAAGCCAAAAAATTGAACTAAAATCTATCAAGAACATGATCACAAAAACTTCATATGATATCTCTATAACAACGCAAATATATCTCACTAAAATGGAGTATCTATGAATCGTCTACGAAATAACTACTTATATTTTGATCCCAAATTTGCAAGCCTAATTGAACAGTATACCCTTAGGTTTGGGCTTGGCTTGTTTATGGAACGAGCCTAAAGATAAGATTTGGGTTTGATTTGTTTAGTGAAAGAATTGAACTCAAACAAGCCCTTACCGAGCCGAGCCTCGAACGATGTGTGAATGGCTCGGTTCATTTACAGCCCTCCTGGTGCAATAGCGTACATTGAAAGCATGAGCAATAGGCATTATAATTTTGGTCTTTTGTCATCGGAGTTCAGATAGAGGCATTAAAGTTCTGTCCTTAATGGTTTCTGTTGTTGTGATGGTTGAACCATTGATGGACAGGAGCAAGTTTGCACAAGTAGCTTATGTTAGACTGAAAATAAGAAGGCTAGCTAAAGAAGAAAAGCAAAAGGAGAAAGGAAGAAGTGTTCACTTAATAATTATAAGTTGGAGGTTAGGAATATGCCTTGTGACAATGAAGGAAAGGGTAAACAAATTGCAAAGCAAGACGTAATGAGGAGGATGATATTTCTCCCCCACGAAGATAGGGAGAAATGCTGTCAATAGCATGAGGAGCATTGTTTCCTAAATACAATACCAATGTCAGCGTTCAGGAGATGATATGCCTGTTAGACAGTAGACACTCAAGGCACCAGCAATGGTGTCATAATCTGACAAGGTGGGATTTTTTTATTTCAGTTGGGATATGATAATTGAAGTTAGGTTTTAAGATGTAATCTGGGCAACTTAATGATGAGGTTGGAGGTGTTACTGTGACCTTCGATTTTCATTTCTGTGTTGGTGGTAGGTTTCAATCGAGATATGAGGATCATTGAAGTTGCAGTTGGTGTCAAGTGTCTACTTGTGGCTAACATTGTTTTATCCTTCCTCATTATTTGATAATTATGTATAATTCACTTCTTAACAGAGTAGATGGTTTGTATAAGAAGATTATTAGCACTCTAGAACACGAGCTTAAAAAATTTGTAGTCTGTACACTTTATTTCACCAATTTAGAACAGCTATGGACGACAGTCTTGCTGCAGGTGTTTTTTTTTTTTTAATGCATTTAGCATTATGCACTGATGGTTGCCTTTTCTGTCTTTGCTTGATCCAGACCTTTAAGGTCAATAGCTACATCGAACCTTTTTTGGGGGCAAGCCACAGAGATGGGAATGGTTGACATCTTCAAAAGGCGAATGAAAGTTTTCACATTGGCTTTTGTTATCTACCTGGATTACAAGGTATGCTATGATTAATATGCTTACTTTTGTGCAGAAAACCAACTTACTTGCTTCTATACCTGAAAGCATTTTCCATCTTTATCTTTTGTCTGGTTTCGGGTGAATGCTTGAAGGCTTTACAGCAAAGAGAGAAATTTATGAGAAAATCTAAGAGAGCTGCTCTATGGGAGAGACTTCACGAGCGTAATGCTAAGCGTGTCCTCAGTTTGATGATAGAGTTGGAAGGTTTATGGGTGAAACTTGGGCAGTACTTGTCTACACGTGCAGATGTGCTTCCCAATGCTTATATAACACTTCTGAAGCAGCTACAGGACTCTCTTCCGCCTCGACCTGTTGACGAGGTAACAAGTTTTGAGATATAACGGAGTTGCATTTGTAACATATGTATGCATAAGACTGTGATTCTTGTGATACAAGTTCCATTGCATAGAACATCATGCACCTCTGAATGTCTACATCAAATGTTTCAATCTAATTCACATGCTTGATCTCTACTAGATGGTATAATTGTCAACTGAATTTTCATTTCTTAATATTTGTTTTCCCCTTTAGGTTTGTCAAACCATAGAAAAAGAGTTGGGACAATCTATGGATGACCTCTTCTTAGACTTCGTCAAAGCACCTCTGGCCACTGCATCGGTGAGATCCTAGTTTGTGCTCAAGCTTAATATCATTGTTTCAAACTGTTGGTCCTCAGATGCTACTGCAACCACTTCTTCTGGTGCTATTACTGATATTTCCTAATTCTCCGTTAAATGATACCTACAATCGCTGCTACTATTGGTCTACTATTGCTTAATATCATTGTTTCAAACTGTTGGTCGTCAGATGCTACTGCAACCACTTCTTCTGGTGCTATTACTGATATTTCCTAATTCTCCGTTAAATGATACCTACAATCGCTGCTACTATTGGTCTACTATTATTACGTTGCACTCTTGCTACTGTTAGCTTTCTTTTTGCTGGACCAATAATGTGCAAGACAGTCCAATGCTATTACCACTAGTAGACTCTTCTGACAGGCGCTAATGTTTCTCTGGAAATAGCACTTGCTTATTTCTTTTATGTAACTCGGACTTGCCTATTTCTTTGTTATCATAGTAGTTCTTGTTGTTTTATTGCTTCCTCTGTTTGTTGTTATTTTTGGTATTATGCCAGCATTGGCTGCATCAAGAAGGCACATGTATATACAGTATATGGACTTGATTATTATAACTAAATAATCGAGCCGATTACAAAAGAAAGAGGTTAATATAGCTAAATTGTACAAGGCATCAAGAGGCAAAAAATGTGCAAAATGTTGGAATTTGATCAGATCTAGGAATGATAGAATACATAAGTTGACGTCAGCTGGCAGAGTTAAGTATTTTGCTTAAAAATCTATATCTTCAATTCGATACTCGGAGTAGGATATCAAACTCATAATGTGATTGAGGTTGGAGAATAGTAGGTATAAATGTGATGTGTAGTTCTATCTCATGGTGGGAAACTTAACTACTGTCTCTCTGTCTTTTTTTGTTCCATGTTTTTGTTTTATGCAGATAGCACAAGTTCATCGTGCAACTCTGCATAATGGACAGGAGGTGGTTGTGAAAGTTCAACATCAGGGTGTCAAGACAATAATATTGGAGGTTATACTTGCTCTGGCTTTTTAGGATGATTGGGATGATTATCGTAATTTGCTACAAAATCTAATTGTAGGACGCACTATTATTTACAGGACTTAAAGAATGCGAAATCAATAGTCGATTGGATAGCATGGGCAGAACCACATTATGACTTCAGCCCTATGATAGATGAATGGTGCAAAGAAGCCCCAAAGGAACTGGATTTCAACCATGAAGCTGGTATGATATGCTATCCATTTTGTTGAGCCATTTCAGCTGTTTAGCATGCCGTTGAATTTCTTACAAACGCTTACTTTGGTGCCTGTAGAAAATACTAGAACAGTCTTTAGAAATCTAGGCTGCAAAGGCAACTGCAATGATAGGAATCCTGCTAATTGTGTGGACGTACTGATCCCAGAAGTTATTCAGGTAGTATTCTGCACTAAACTACCACATAAATTTAATTTGTGAGCAGACCATGTTTTTTGTTCTTCTTTCTTGCGCTACTGTTTAGCTTTTCCGCTCTTCATGGTTAAATAGTAAAAATAAAATAAAAATCCTATTTGGTTGATCTTAGAATGTTGGAGTTCTTGGCACAGCTCTGACAAAATTAAGATTAGTATCAAGTAGGATGTGAAAATGCAAAGTTGATATATACAGCATCCCTCTTTTACTGAATAAAACATACCCTTATTTTGCAATTGTAGTAGTACTGCCATGAATGCCATGTTTTAACAAATGTAGCAGCCCTGATGAGCTAAATCCTTACTCCTAACTTGTATTGAACAACTTTAAGAAGACTCTAAAGACAAAGAAATCATGAGAGAACTAAATGAAGATTACCAACTTCAACAGTGTAAATTTTGGAGCTTGAAGCCTTCCTGTTCTCTTTCTTCGTCTACATGCAACAGAAAACGAGCTCTACTGTCCCACCTCACTTTTTGCAACTGTCATTCTTAGAACATAGATTGTACAACTGCATGTTCATCATAAAGAGTCACTCTTTCTCATGTTACATACATTAAACATAAAAAATAAAAAGCTAAGCCAAGCATATCCGGCATCTTTATCTTCTTTCTGTTAGTATTTTATCCTTTCTTACATGGAATCTTATTCAGTGAAGCCTTAGTGATTTAATTTTTCATATATCTTGCCTCACTTTTTCACCAATCTTGCCTAACCTATTACATGATCCTTGCAATTTCAGTCAACTGAAAGACTCCTCGTTTTAGAGTATATGGATGGGATTCGTTTAAATGATACTGAGTCGCTTGAAGCTTTTGGTGTTGACAAGCAAAAGCTTGTTGAAGAGATCACACGTGCTTATGCCCACCAAATTTATGTTGATGGCTTTTTCAATGGTGACCCTCATCCTGGTACTCTTCAGTCCCCAATTAAATCACCAAATTCTGCATTAGTCTTCTTGATGTGGTGTGTTTTCGACTTGGAATAATTTATTTCTGCTTCTGTTGATTCTTGCTTGCATGTTTACCTGCAGGAAATTTTCTTGTGAGCAAGCAAGCTCCCCATCGTCCAATTTTACTCGATTTTGGGCTTACAAAGTTACTATCTAGTCCCATGAAACAAGCTCTGGCAAAAATGTTTCTGGCATCTGCTGAGGTCTGTCCAGTCGTTTTGTGATTTCAAGATAAAATTGTCTAATAATTTCAAAAATGACTTGCAATAGTGATAATATAAGCATAATGTGTATGGCACTGATTGGGTGGAGCTTGTTGGGTCACGCACACTAGCCAATCGATGCTCAACATGAGGTTAGGTTGGTCAGAATTTACAGCACTGGTCCTTATGATATGACTATGAAACATAAAGATACTGTTAAATAGTTTGTTTCTTTGAAACAAGTGACTTATATTTGCAACGTGGCAGCTAAGTCATAAAAACAAGAAATAGAAAGATAGGGAGTGCAAGAGTGTAGGAGAGAAAGTCATTATGCTGGGTTCTTTAGTTTTGTCTACATAAGATATTAGATTGCATGTGATACAAACATGTCCATACAGCTATGCTTAACAGGAATATAATTGAAGTTATTGTACCTTCAGTTTGTGAATGTAGTTTTGTTTAGCAATTTTCTTTCATAGATTGTTACATTTGCTTATTGCCATGAAAGTTATCCATGTAATTTACATTTACTTTGGTCTGTTACTAATTCTATTGGCCTTGTTCGTTTAGCACATTTGGGTATTTTAGTTTTGGTAGTGGGTGGAGAGAGAAATAGGGTAATGATTGGAGAAAGGGGCAATGAGTGGAGAGAGATAGAGAGATAAATGAAATTAATAATTGGAGAAATAGGGTAATGATTGGAGAAAGATATAGGGTAATGATTGAAAAACAAAGTAAATATGCTAAACGAACAAGGCCATTATTTTCTGTATTGTTTCAAACTATTTTTTTCTGGATGATTAATAATTAGGATGCTTGTGCTTTCAGGGAGACCATGTGGCACTTTTGTCTGCGTTTGAAGAAATGGGGCTTAGGTTGCGCCTTGACTTGCCAGAGCAGGCTATGGAGGTCACTAGTGTGTTCTTCCGTAATTCAACACCTTCAAATGAAGCTCTTGTATGTTCACCTTTTTTATTGTCCACTAACTGTCATCTTTGTTGAAGATCTTGTACGGTTATACTTTTTTTTTTTGGGTTTGTTTCTCGTGAAGGAAAATATGAAATCTATGGCTGAGCAAAGAACGAAAAACTTGAAAGTCTTACAGGAGAAGATGAAACTCAACCAAAAAGAAGTGAAACGTTTCAATCCTGTAAGTTCATATCTTATCCCCTTTTATTGACTATTTGCTTAAAATGTTGATAGTTTCTCCATAACCACCAAAGTAATGAAATTTCTCCCCAGGTTGATGCTTTCCCAGGGGACATCGTGATATTTACACGGGTCCTCAATTTGCTTAGAGGTCTTTTGTAAACCCCTCCTTTCGTTCATTATTTTGTCGAAGAATTGTTCACAATTACATTCCTTTATTCACATGTGTTCAGGGCTTTCATCCACAATGAATGTTCGCATAGTTTACCTAGATATCATGAGACCCTTTGCTGAGTCTGTTTTAGACGGGTAAGTTTGTGCTGAAAATGCTGCTAGTTGTGGTTTCTATGCCCATAAATCTCATTGATTTGCGGTTTACTTGTTTCAGCAACATTAGTAAGGGACCGGCATTGAATGCACAATGGATTAACGACACACCTGTCCATTCTGACGTGGAGGCTAAACTGAGACAGCTCTTAGTTGAATTGGGAGATGCTGATAAAATACTTGGAATCCAGGTACATGCTATAACTAACTGGTGTAGCATCACCATGTGATTTCTTTGTGATATGGTTCTTTGTTAAGTACGATATGGAGTTTCTTTAAGACTTAACTTCATTAAGTTGCAGCTCTACATTCGAGTTGGTTGTTCGTTATTTTTCATCTCCATTGCTGTACTCGCCTTGTTTCATTGCTGCTTCTTGCTATTACATCACCAGTTATCATAATACCCCTATCTAGGTCGAACCCCGACATAGTCAGCGAAGTGGCAATCCAAAGCCGAATCAGGCTGCACAAACCCAACAAAGAGATCTCTTATCCTCTCCCATATTCTTATCGCCCCTGTGCCTATGCGGGTAGTTGTTTGACCACCTCAAAGCTTTTGTCACTTGCTTCGGTGTTTCTTTTCAAAATTTTGCGAAGATCTGATAGTGGTTGTACTTATAGTACCATGGTTACCGAAACGGTAATTGCCAGTAATATATTGGTGCTATGTATGCCAAAGTATGAGCACTGAATCATTTTTGCCTAGTCTGTTTGTTCAAGCACTTGGGTTTGTTGGACATGTTGGATAAGGTTCGTCAACAATCTCTGGCAATTGTCAAGTTTATTGGATCACAACGAACTAGTTCCCTTGAAAGGTACTTTAATCTCGTTTCTAAGTTGCCCTTAACGAGGTAGAAGCCAACGCCGGAAGTGTTGCTGCTTTAAGGGGTTCTTTTGCTCTTAAGCATTTTTTGGTTGAGTATTCTTCACAAACATGTTAATTGCAAATATTGATTATGTTCTCTGATAATCTTAAGGTGTGTGCCTACAAAGACGGAGAAGTGATCATTGATACTTCTGCCGGAATGCTTGGAAGATACGATCCTCGTCCAGTTCAGCCTGATAGCTTATTTCCTGTTTTCTCTGTCACAAAGGGTATTGCAGCAGGAATGCTTCATTGGCTGGTGGATAACGGGTAATGCCTTAATTTTTTCCTGCCCAAATTTCTATGTAGAAAGCTACTCGATGTGACATTTACATGTTCTAGGCATTGATTGAAACATTTATCTTCTACAACTGTTTCTCTTTGGTACTGTTGTGAAAACCTGGTTAATACCAAAGAACCAGTTGACGGTGTCAGGAAAAGGGAGTAATTGTTTGAGTATGTTATCTACCAGGAAATTGAGGCTTGATGAAAATGTTGGAAATGTTTGGCCACAGTTCAGAGTAAATGGAAAAGACCTGATCAAGGTATAATGTTGGTGCTCCGAGTCTCGGACCCATATATAACATTTTCCCCTATCCCTATCAATTTATGTTATTATTATTTCTTATATCACCCTTTCGTTGGTTGCTGAGAAAATGATGGAAAAGTTGCAGGAATAAAACGCTGGATCAGATATTTTATTTTCTTGGTATGCAAATCTTCATTTTAACTCTGAAAAACAACTAGAGCAAGGGCAAAAACTTTAAAGCTTTTACCAGTCTTATTGTAATGAAAGTGTTGAATTTCTTAGTTCCTTGTATTCTCGTATTCTTTTATTCTCAGCAACCAGATTAACATTTTATGTTTTATTCTTTAGCAAGTTTATTTGTATGGAGTAGGTACATCATGTGCTTAATCATACATCCGGTATGCATAATGCATTGACCAGCCTTACACAAGAAAATCCATTCCTAATGCTTGATTGGGACGAGTGTTTGAGTCGCATAGCTACTTCAGTCCCGGAGACTGAACCTGGCCGTGAGCAGCTGTATCACTATGTTTCTTTTGGCTGGCTTTGTGGTGGAATCATTGAGGTACTCCTACAGTGTCAACCAAATTGTATTCAAATTTCTTTGTTTTATTCATGAAGCTTGAAAGCTTTCAGTTTGTGTTTCAGTCCGAAGAGTGCTTTATTTCTTAACTATGTTTAATGTAAATATGCCTACGACTTCATATTTCAGTTTGAGGAACCTCCTAAGGGGGGACCGCTCCTGGACCTTGCTCCTGCTCCCATCAAGACAGAATCGTGTTCCCAATTGGGATGGAATTTCTCAAACATACCAACTCCAAAGGAATAAAATAAAATCTACCAAGCAAGAGAAATCTAGATGCCACAAGATAATATGAACAACTGAACATTAATGTACTTGCTTGCTTCATATTTTCGTAACATTGATTTGTTTCTATGGAGAAACAATCTACAGCCAAGAACAATCTCCCGTATTTATTCACAGTTTCACATATACATTCAACAAAGCAAGAAAAATATATCTTCAAAACTGTACTATATCTATTTTCCCGCTTAGACTTTGCTATGTCTCAGCTCCTGCTGCATGCAACTATGCATCATATCAGTAAACTTGTGATTTTCTTTATTTTCCCCAAAACATTCGAAGAGTGTAGAAGCTATGATTGATCCAGTCAGAACCATGTTGCAGATTTTCAGTTCGTCTCCCCTGAAAAGGTTTTGGTGCATACGAAACAACAAGAAACATTGTTCTCACAATATCATATGATACTGACAAGAAATGTTTAATAGGTTTATTTCTACTTGCTCTATTTGCTCAAAGAAAATATTTTAGGGAAAATCTGAGAATATAGAGACGAGAAGTTAGGGAATAGAAATATGGTTACATCAGTTATTTCTTTCTTTGAACCCTTGGCTACATCTTTTGGTAGTTGTAACACTGTCTGTTTCCTTCTCCAAAATTACTGATCCGCCTCCTACTCACCCCATATTTCCTCTCCCCTTCATCAAACTTCCAGCACCTACACAATGGTTCTGGACTCTTCTGCTTTTCATGGACGCCACTTCCCACATGCCTTTGCAGAACTCTTCTCCAACTTCACATCACATCACAATCGATCTTACTGTAGCCCATCATACCAAAATGGTAGCAGAATTTTACGTTCTAGTTGTTGAATCTTGTCTGGGTTGGACCTTGCAAAGAAATTTTGGTTCTTCCACAAAAGAGTTGTGATATCCAGTCTAACTCACATATTGTTTTTTCGATCAGCCATTCTAACTCAAATATGCAGAGCTTTCCCCACTCATTTCCCTAAATTACATCAACCAAGGTCCGTGTTCAAGGCCAGAAGGGGAAGAAAAAGAGATGGGTCCATAAGGTTGCCATGTCAGAGAATCACTTGCGAAGGTTACTGACTTTCAGATTCTCCTTAACCTCTTTCAAACTCCCAATGCCCATTTGCCACCACCTATCATCATGATTTCTATTTCCCTAACTGCATATAACACCATCCTCGGTGTTACTCCAACCGCTTTGACATTGAGCCCTGGTAATCGGAATCTGTCTACCAAAAACTGCGGTCGGGGGCCATTTGTTTGTCAAATGAGGGAAGTTTGAGGTATATTGAGCAGTAGAGATCTAGTTTTGAATGTACGGTTACCATCTTTTGAAGGAGTTTGGTAAATGGATGTATGTGGGGCTCTATTTCAAGTGCATTACACTTAAGCTCCTAGTCTTGAAAGTAAACATGCCTTAAACTCGAAAACAAATTGACCCTGTTGGTGGAGATGGACCAAAATAGCTCCTTGTTAATCAGTTATTAGTCTCTGGAGAGTAATGATTCTTTTTGTTGTTTGGATTTTTAAAGTCAAAGAGCTAACATAGGGTAATATTACAGAACTCGTAAGTTTCATTACGTAAAATCTGGACTTCGCTTCTGTTATAAACAAAGGGTGCCCTTGTCTCAGCAGAGGAAATGAAGAGCCTATTCCCACTTTATGCCCTTAAAAACCTTCAGTTATTGGCAATTATCTACTCTAAGCTTCATTTCTGCAGGGCATCATATAAAAAAAAAGCTAATCCGAAATATTCTCCTGATCACTTAAGAAAACCAAATTAGAATACCCTGAAAAGGACAGTCTGAGTCTCTCAATCACTGTTCCTGCTTGGCTTTGCTATCGGATACATGCTAGTGAATGTGATGTAATCTGTTCTTCAATATCTAGTCAATATGAAATGTGACGTAATCTATTTTTGCAAATCATTGGTGGATTTCCACGTTGTTGTGTTGACACTAGGAGAAATCGTGTTGATGTTGACTCTAACACTGTGACCACCTCTGTTATTTACAACCTTTTAACCGATCTAATGATTTGTTTATATTGAACAGCATGCATCTGGTAAGAAGTTTCAGGAAATTCTTGAAGAAGCCTTCATTCATCCCCTGAACATTGATGGGGAGCTGTATATTGGAATTCCTCCAGGCATGATTCATTTTCTGCTCTATTAATTTTCTCGTCTCTTGTTTCAGTGTCAGATTCAGCTAGCGCCTGCACTTGACCATGCTTGTAATATCTTTCCTCAGTTTGGTTGATCAACTATCTATGCTTTCCTGTCCTCTAGGCCCCGTTTGTTTCGATGTCATTTTTTTTTTACCCAATCCTCGGAATTTGGTTGGAGAAACATGGAATAAATGTTCTTAGTCTAAACTGTTTTCCTTCATCAGGCGCAAATTGATTTACATTGAACTTCCCAAATCATCTTTGCAGCATCTATGAATATGAAGTTTCATAAGTCATTGTATCTCCACAGGTTCATCATTAGAAGAGTTCTTCCCTGTCTCTCCAAAGTCTGTTCCTCTCCTCTTCATCTGGAATAAATGTGCTTTGTAGAGATTGCTATTTCTCTCTCTACATTTGGGAGTGGGAGGTCTCTCTTAAAATCTCTTCTTCTCTACATAACATGGAGAGTTGTAGACCTCTCTAATGTCTACCTTTGTAATTGACTGGAAACATTCAAAACGATTTAGATCAACAGAGATTTGAGCCTGACAATGCATATACGTGGATATTGCTCTGATTCGCGTATATGTTGTATGGATAAGACTAAGAGCAAGAAGAAAAACAGAGTGCAATTGATGGAGAGCAGAGACTAACGAGAAAACCAGCATATAATGGAAAATATCCCAATTGAACTATCTAGTGCAAAACTTAAATCTCGTAAACGATTTGCATGTGTCAACCAAACATTAGAAAACAAAACGAAAAGGTGGTTTTCCGGTGATTTTACATGGAAAGTGTTTTTCACAATATAAGATTTTACGTCCAGACAAACGGAGTGCTTATACTAATGTGCTATTTATGAATTTGTGAAGTTGCTATGACCTTGACCGATATTGATCTGTGTAACATTGGTGGTGGCCTCCTAATAGGTGTGGAATCTCGACTTGCAACACTGACAACGGATGCAGATGACCTCAAGAAGCTCTCAGGTGTAAGCAACCGTTCAGACCTCCCCTCTACTTTCCAGCCAAGCGACATTGCCCAGCTTGCCACCACCCTTCCAGCTCTATTCAACACCCTAAATGTGCGCCGCGCAATTATACCAGCCGCTAATGGACATTGCTCAGCCCGTGCACTTGCCCGCTATTATGCAGCTTTAGTAGACGGCGGTAAGGTCCCACCACCCCATTCCTCTTCTTCCAAGCCGGCACTTGGCAGCCATCCTCATCTTCCCAAATTCGCTTCCTTAAAATCCCCCAAGCATCAGAAAGGCTACTGGAGGAAGTTGATGACATCAGCAAACTGCACAGAAACATATGGACGGATTCAAAAAAAATCTTATAGTTCGGGTGACAGTAGCTATAGTATGATTCCCGATAATGATGACATTGGCAACAGCAATAATTTGACAGCTGAAACCACAATAGCCGCTGACGATCAGCAAAGCGTGAGCAAGATATTTTCTAACCCTAGAATTCATGATGCATTCATGGGTGCTGGAGAATACGAAAATTTGGTTCTCCCAAGTGGGAAATTCGGGCTAGGGTTTAGGAGGTGCTACGCGAAGGATGGTTCCCTTATAGGATTCGGGCACTCGGGAATGGGCGGATCAACAGGCTACTGTGACATCAAAAACAGGTTTGCTATTTCTGTAACCCTGAATAAAATGTCGTTCGGTGCTGTTACTGGAAAGATAGTTCATCTTGTTTGCTCGGAGCTGGGTATTCCTGTGCCGGAGGAATATTCCAGATTTGGTGAGGGGGGAGCGGACATGCAGATGAATTTAGAGAAACCACTTATTAACTGACGAAGAATGAGAAAACTTTTGCCTCTTTTCTGTCAATGTATCGAGTATACTGTATTCATGTTTATGATCACAAACATGTTTGTGCCATACGGTACTTATCTGCGGGAAAATATTAATCTACTTATAATTGTTGTTAAAACCAACTTATATTAGATGAACGGTAATTGGTATATTGAAGTGCATCTGGGACTTTCTCATGTTCCTTTCTGGAGTGTAATTTCTGGCAATGTTTCTGTAGCACCCTCTTTTTCCTATTGAAGTCATGAGTACTATATATGATGGTAATTTGTGGTAGGGTCCTTACCTAACAGAATCTTCAGCGAAAGATAATAGACAGGAAGTGGTATTACTTATTTATTTGTGTGGTATATTTCCTACCGTACCGATAATTTTGTGCTTCTGGTCGAGGAAACAAATTTAGAGGATGTAGGTGGTCATCATTCAGGTAGCCTTTCTGAGGGGTCGCAAGAATTTGTACAAGGTTTTGCAGTTGTTTTCTTCTTGTCCTTTTAGTTTTGTTACTATTTGAAACGATTCATGATTATTCAACCCTGTAGAACCCCAGTGGTTTAGTTTGGACCCCTTTGGACTTGGTTTTATTGTGTTTCAGTTTTCGTATGATCTTTTTCATTTCATAATTCCGTTGCTTTTTGTTATATAGTATCTTGTTTATGTAATCAGTAATGATTCCAAATTTGGGAAATTCATGTTTTCAATGTCCAACATTGTCTTTTAACTGTTCCACCCCATATAAATGTGCAAAAATGTTTATTGCCCTTAGCACCACTGTGCTTTTGACTGAAATCTTAGTTTGACGACTCCACTTCTAATCACATTGTGAGACAAGTTGCAATGTCATTCTTCCTGCATCTGGCTTTAAACGAGGCTGGCAGAAATCAGTAAGTGTTACACTATGATAAGTTTTTTATTTTATTTTATCGGCAACAAAAATTTTATTAATAGAACTCGACAAAGAGTATATCAAGGAAAACCAATACAAAGACTGTGAGGAAACTCATAGGTAAAGTAGAGGGGGAAATCCATCCAGCGAATGCTGAAAGAAAGAGTAGAGAGGGTGGGACAATGCATAAAGGAAAAACAATGGCCTCCATAAACTAAGGACAGTTTGGCGATAACAGAGCAAAAACCAAGGCCTCCATAAGTTGATAAGTTTAACGGACTAATCCTGACCCCCCAATTGACCCTGCCTTCCTTCCTCAACTCCGATCACTCTGCCCCGGACAATGGTGATGGGTTGATACTCATGGAACTCCGATCACTCTGTCCGGACAATGGTGATGGGTTGACACTCATGGGACTTGACAACGGCAGCCCTAACACTTTCGACACGTCTTTCTATTCAAACTTGAGGAATAGAAGGGGAATACTCGAGTCGGACCAGACGTTATGGATAGATGCTTCAACAAAACCGTTTGTCCAGAGCTACTTGGGAGTTCAGGGATTGCAGGCTTTGGATTTCAATGTGGGGTTTGGTAAAGTCATGGTGAAGATGAGCAACATCGAGGTGACAACGGGAACTGATGTTGAAATTCGAAGGGTGTGCTCTGAAATCAAATAATTTGATTTCAGTTTTATGCAAAGCATTTGCTCTTTTCCCTTATAAAGAGGTGCAAGAGCAAATGCAACATCTATCACTTCTTATAAAAGTCTAACGTGTTTGTCTTGGATTTAAGGGCATTTTCCTCTATTGGGTGGAGTTATTTGCATCCCTCAGATCTTATTCGGTTAAGGGTTTTGAATTTTGAATTCTAATCATTATCCTATTTATCTCTCCACTCATTACTCCTATCTCTAATCATTACTCTCATTTTTCTCTATATCTCTCTCCAATTATTATCCCTATTTCCAATCATTACTCTATTTCTCTTTACACTCACTACCTACAAATCCAAAATCCAAAAACGAACACGGTCTCAAAGTTCTATGTTAATCCCTAAGATGCATTTTGGTTTGTCAACCATTCATTAGCAACAGTAAAAAAATTTGCTATTCCCCTTATACACCTTCGTCGGAGTGCACGACACCTTCGTCGGAGTGCACGGCTTTGGTGGCGGCCTGCACTATCAACTTAGCAACAACCAAAAAAATTTGGTATTCCCATTATTCATCTTTGTCGGAGAGCATGATTTTGGCATGGGCTTTTTAGAATTCTGCTTTGACGGCAACTTGCACAAAAAAATGCACATTGTGTTGTTTCTTTTGCTAGCCTCTGCCACCATCTTGGCACTAGGGCAAGGCACTCGAGTTGGATTCTACTCGGGTTCGTGCTCGAGAGCCAAATCCATTGTCCAGGTGGCGGTGAGATCCTGTTTCCAGTCTAATCCCACGGTTGCGCCGGGACTGCTTAGGATGCATTTTCATGAATTTTTTTGTTCGTGGCTGCGATGCTTCCATCCTCATAGACAGCCCGAGGACCCAAAAAAAGGCGGGGGCAAAAATGCGGTTAAGAGGAATTGAAGTCATTGATGATGCCAAGAAACAACTTATAGTAGTATGCCCTAGAGTTGTTTCTTGTGCTGATATACTTGCTCTTGCCGCTCGATGCCGTGGTTTTGGTATGTCCTAAATTTAATCATGTAATACATGCAAAATGCTTACACAAACCACAAGAATTACATGATATCAAGCGTGGTTGTATATCATTTGTGTTAGAGATTTTCTGTTTGAAAAAAAGAAATGGATCCGTTAAATCCCATTTATCGCAATAAATACATTTCCAACCGCACATTATGGTGGCAATCGTATAAATATATGCGTGGTTGAGAGTGCGTTGAGGCAAGAAGACATATTAATTTTGCGAGAACAAAAACGCAATATTTTCGTGAGATCTCTTAATTTGGTGTATACTCATGCACACAGAGTCATAACCATTTTCCTGAATGTTCCATGCAAACCACTAGAAGGGGATGGTTGGTGCCTACGGGCGGAGAGATGCAAGGACGGAACTAGGATTTTACCCTAGCAGTGGCGAAATGTATACTAAAAAAATTTAGTGGTGGCGAGACTATATAAGTTGGGCATAATTTTTTTTTTTACATATAATAATTGCATTTTCTAAAATTCTTGTTGTGGCGGTCGCCGCCACTAGACCCCCTGATCCCATCCTTGAAGAGATGGGAATGTTTCATTGCTATATGAGGCTTCCAATCATCGAGTCCTGCTGAATATGTAAACTCACAATTAAAAGCAAAAATTTGCAGCAAAAGACTCAACGGTCAAGATCTCGTCATTCTAGTTGGCATGTGCTGCAAAATTTCAACAATTTAAGCATCCCATTGTCAATTTCATTTTAATACTTCCAGCTTTTTTCTCCCATATTCTAAGGAATGACAATGTTACCTATCCAAAAAAGTATTCGGAAAACACGCATGATGAAATATGAAGACTCAAGACCAAACTTAATTCAATTGTAAACACATGACACCACGTTTGAATCTAAACCTTGACATTAACCTCTACGTCTATCTGTTACCATATGAGCACACACTATTGGAACTAGAACATGCCTGTTCTTCAAATACAGACTCTGTTACCATACGAGCACACACTGTTGGAACTACAACATGCCCGATCTTCCAATACAGACTCAATAACGGCAATGGCACTAATCCTGAAACCCCCCCCTCCCCAAATTGACCCTGCCTTCCTTCCTCAACTCCGATCACTTTGCCCAGACAATGGTGATGGGTTGACGCTCATGGGACTTGACAACGGCAGCCCTAACACTTTCGACACATCTTTCTATGCAAACTTGAGGAACATAAGGGGAATACTCGCGTCGGACCAGATGTAATGGACGGATGCTTCAACAAAACCGTTTGTGCAGAGCTACTTGGGAGTTCGTGGATTGCAGGCTTTGGATTTCAATGTGGAGTTTGGTAAAGCCATAGTGAAGATGAGTAACATTGAGGTGACGACGGGAACCGATGGTGAAATTCGAACGGTGTGCTCTGCTTCGTCCGTCTATATATCAATATATGATCACCCCAAGCGTAGGGTAAATACGTCCGTTGAAGCATAATAATCCGGAAGTCCGGGATCGTACCCAAGAGAATATCATCATGGCTTGATTGGATTTGTAGATGTAAGAACTGTGGCCTTGAGACGGCTAACTTTAGGCGTAGTTTGAAATGAAGAAAATGTGCGATAAAAGTGTGGTTTGTAAACGATTTAAACTAAGCGGCTAGGTCTAGGGGATTTTTAACACTCATAACTTGAATCAAACAGCTTATCTCTCGAATTATTCGGGTTGAGATACGCATCAACGATCTCCCAACCCGGAGGATTTATCATTAAGCCCATTTACTAGAAAAGGAGTCGAAATACCAAGAGAGTTCTAGTATTCATCTAGCAAACGCAAGAGATGACATAGCTCTAAGCATCTATGCGTGGCAAGTAGGCTCGCTCTTGCCTACGCATGATCAAAGAGGTTAACACCGCCCATATTTGATAGACAAACACGAAGTACCTTAATTTTCCAACTAAACATGAATATTTATTGAGAGAAAAGCATGATCAATTCAAGTCATGGAGTGCTAATCACCCCATCATTAAGCCTAATTAACTACTCACTCATGCTAGGAATTGAATCAACAAAGCTAATTATTGAAAACATAATGGAATTCAAATTAAACTAGAGATTAAGATAGATCAAGAGTGTAGCTACAACTTTAATGAAGAGTAAAATAACAAACTACAACTAATTAAGGAAGGAAAGTGCAGGATTAACTAGGGCTGCTCAAAAAATCCGGTGAACCGTGAAATCGGTCCAGACCGAATCAATCCGTACCTTTTGGATTTTATCCGTGGATTAATGGTCCGGACACGGATTGAAAAATTAGAAAACCATTATTCGTGGTTCGGTCCACGGATTTTCATTACGAAACCGTGGATTAACCGAACCGGATCGTGAGATATTTATTTTATATAGATAATAATATATATATATATATATATGTGTGTGTGTGTGTGTGTATTTATATAATAAATTGTTAGTAATGTTAACACTTTGTTCTACCAATTTTAGTATTTTATCTTAATAATGGAATATAGTGTAGATGTACATAAAATATAGAGAGTAAATCGTAGTTTTTTCGTATAAATTACGGGTAACCCTAGTTGAGTTTTAGTAGTTCATTTCTTTTCCAGTTCTTTTATGTTATGTACTATAATGATACAATCCTACTAGTGTTTAGATTCTTTTGAATCTGATTTCTTAAGTAGGCTTTTGGTAGTTTGTGTAACAAGTACTTTCTGGTGGTGTTAAACTTAATTCTGAATGTAACTTTCTTTCCTTTTAGTGTGGGATATATGCTTGAATTTTATTTTTGCTAAAATCCGTGGACAAAACCGTAACCGATCCGCGAGTCACAGATCGGATTGGAACCGGACAGTAAGACTTTTGGTTCGGACACGGATTTCATTTTGTAAAAATCGTGACTAGCGATTCAGTCCTCGGATTCTTAGAAATCCGAACCGAACCGGACCGTGAGCAGCCCTATAATTAACTAGGAAAATGAAGAACAATGAAGAACAAATAGCAAGAGTAAGCAACAAGAAATGAAATCCTATTCTAGATCTAAAAAGTGCAATGTAATCTAGCGTGTCCTCTGGATATGTGACATAATGAGGCTTATATACTGGCCCTCATTCGTGCATGAAATATCCCAAAAATGTAAAAATCCGCTACGAAGGCCTTCGGTATTGATACAAAGGTTTCTTGTATCGATACCGGATAGCTTTAAGACAAATCCACTAGCCCGCCGAGTGAACCGGTATCGATATAGCAAAACGTTGTATCGATACCCAACTGCAATTGGCATTTCCTAGTCTCTTTGTTTTAAAATGGTATCGATACAGAAAAATACTGTATCGATACTGCCTTCAAGTTCTTGGGCTCTTCAGCTTCCGGCCTCAGGCTTGGCTTCCAACGTCCTTGGCCACCCGTCGGGTCTTCAACACTTTGTTCTTTGGCCCCTGTGGCTTCATTCCTTGATCATCGTGAGTCTTGGACACCTCCGGCTCACTTTAAGCTTTAAAACCCTCTTATTAAGTGGTTTTCCTACAAAATGGAATTAACATACCCTACTTGCAATATCAAATAAAAAGCTAAATTAACTAAACATAAAGCGGTAAAACCAAGGACTTAAGCACCAAGAATATGCATTATTGGGTGCTTATCACACACCCCCCCCCCCCCTCTACTTGAGCTTTGCTAGTCCCTGGCAAATTAAAACGCAAAAGAAAACATTTTGAACTGTGCAATCCTTCCGACAAAACTTAAAACACATGCTCGCATTTATTTTCAACTAAACAAGAGTTCGCAAACCTAATCATTCATTGCATTCTACAACTTGTAGTTGAAAACTTGATTGAGCGACTAAGCACAAAGCAATAAGCAAGCTAAAAGGACTCGTATCCATAAATGAAAGGGGATACGGCTCACATCAAAGTGACACATAAGCTAGCAACCATATCCCACAAAAGTGCTTGGAAGATAGGCGATGATGAAAAGCAAGAATCATTCCTTTTTATGGAAAGCACTTATTGAATGGAAATTTAACTAACAGCTGAAAACTTGAACAATAAAAAGGAAAACATGCCACAAACTAAGTATGCCAATCATAACGCATTGAATCACAAATGGAATTAGCGCGCATTCAAGATCAACTAAGGACTTTTATTAGCTTATATTGACCAAGGTTAGCAAAGAAAAGGGGAAAACTTGCAAGAGTGTCGACGGCCTATACTAGCTTGGTTAACTACTGTAGACACCCCAATCTGGGTCTCCCAATCGTTTTACTTTATTTTACGATTTTCTTGTTTTCCCGATGATGAAATCGGATCAAACAGATCTTGGATCGGGAATGGATTAGGCTTGGAACGCTTAGAACCCTACTCGAACCCCTTTGAACCCTTCTGAACCTTCAGTCAACCCCCTAAAACCAGAGTTGACCCTCGCGCGAGCCTTTCTGTCCCTCGTGCGACACTTAGCTTGCCACGTGTAGTCAAAGTCAAACTGTTGACTTTTTGACCCTCGCGCGACACTTCCGAACACTCGCGCGATGGTTCCCTCCTGTCCCTATCACAGAATCCAGCTGGACTTGTGATGATTGCTTGGCACATGGGTTCCCATGGGCTGGAACCCCGTTCTCCTCAGCTGAACGGCGTGCTGGCAGGTTCTAACCCCATGCAATCCCCTAACCACTCTCTCACCTTGTTGGCTAGCCTCACAACCAAGTTGTGACCAGCCTTGGTGGCTGGTCCTAAGGTCTTGTTTGGCCCCTAACTAAGCCTTACATTCCCCCTATAAATACCCCCATTGGTCTTCCATGTAAAGGGTTCCAAAAAAATTGCTTAAGAGATTCATTAGTCATTTCACAAGCTCTACACTAGCTAGCACAAAGTTACTAACCCTCAAACCACTTCCTAAGCCTCTGAACTCAGGGTGTTCATACACTCTTGGTAGCAAGATCACACCAATCAATCCAATCTACTCCCAAACCCTTTCTAAGCAAAGGTATAATGTTCAAGCTGTTTCTGTTTTGATCCCTGAGGGGGGTTGACAGGACCAAGGCTGGTAATCAATACCATGTCCTGGTTCTAAAGCCAGCAAAGTTACAAGAATTCGTGGCAGCCACACCCTCGCGCGATGGTCCCCTTTACTCGCGCGACACTCGTGTCAGCAAGAGAATGGACCTCGTGGGGAAGGGAAGCTACCCCTTTTCTGTTTTGTAGTATTTTCATGTCTGATGTACTTTACTTTGATTTTTAGATCACTGTGATGCATGTAAAAACAAAATACAGTAGCTAGTTTATTTGCTTTAAACAGTTTGGAATGCCCTTGGGATCCCCTGAATCTGTCTCGGGACCCCAAGCATGTAAAGCAATTCCTGGAAGTCCAGTCAGGAGTGTCGCGCGAGGTTTACTCTCTGTCGCGCGACAGTTCTCTGATTTCCATGAATGGCCCTTGCATGGGCAACTTGGCCCTTGGCCTCTGTTTTGATGCCCCCACTGTTTAGGGGTTGTGTTTCATCTTATTTGGCTCCTGCTTGGAGTATTGTGTAATAATTAGCATTTTACAGTCTTCCAATACGCTGCTTGGTTTGCTTCCTGGGTGTGCACTGGTCCTTCCAGAGCCCAGAAGGGGATGATTTTGGGACTGTGGTGAGATGACAACACTCGCGCGAGAGTCAGCGTGTCTCGCGCGATGATTGACTTGCATGCAGATCTGTTCAGGCATGCAAGTTGATCATCGTGCAGGGCAAATCTGCCCCGAGCCTGGTTTTGGCATCTGATCGCTGTTTCAAGATCATTCCGTTTATTATTCATCATGCTACTCATCCATGTCATTATTTGATCACATCCTGCAAATTGTTACAGTTTTAATCCCCGATTAACTGTTCCCCCGCCCTAATTGGCTAAAATCAATTAAAAGAGGAAGAATCACAAAGGTTTTCATAAAAATGCCTAAGTAGAGACCGATCTCCGGTTGGGCGAGAGGGGTGCCATAAAACCCTTCCCCTCTCGTAACCTGGCTCCCGAACCCAGATATGGTTATGACGGACTGGTTTCCTTCACTTTTTCAAATAAAGCGCGGCAGGTGCTTCGAAATACGGTTCCTTGAGTGTCGGACCTTCAAAACTCAAGTGGCGACTCTGTATTTTTGAGCGCTTGCCACCGGCGCTCGCGCTCCCTCGATTTTCAAAAAAGGGCCGCTATGGCGAAAGGAACGGAATCCTTTTTCCGAGGGCACGCTGCCCACAACTACCCAATTGGCCGCCGGCACACCCCTAACTAACCATGTGCATGTTATCCTACTAGACTCGATTACTAACATACTAAATACTAACTAAAACATGAATTAAACAATATCCACCGACTCAACAAAAGCAAAAATAAAACTAAAGATAGAGTGGACGGCATGTCAACCATCCTAGACCCCGACCAAGTTGGGGGATTTCTGCTTGAGACCTTCGGCCTCTGGGTGTTCTTTCCTCTTCTTGCTCTTCCTTCTTCCTCTTCCTTCCATCTCCCTCTTTCCTTCTCCCTTCTCTCATTCTCCGTCATCCCAATCCGGCTCATTTCCCCTGAAGTCGTCGCTATCCTCCTCTTGCACAATTGGAAGCGGGGTGTACGGCTCACTAGTGGACCTTTCTGCTCGTCGAGATAGCCATTCCAATCGATGATCCATGCGGGCTTGTCTCCTAGCCATCTCCCGACGCTTCTTCTTGCCTTTCCTTAGGCTCTCAATGATTGAGACACCTTGGCAAAACAGATTCATGTATCAAGTAGGCTTCGGTGCACTTCGGGCCGGCATTGAAGTCAAATAAGTTCCACCGGGCAAATTCCTTGGCACTCGAGATTGGGATGTGCTCTTTGTCAAAATGCTATTATTTATAATTCTCGGCTCAAGCTTTGTCTTTTCCACGTACTTTTGCCCGGTCACCCCATACTTCCTACAAATCTTTGTGATCAAGCATGGATACGGCATTCTCGTTTGCAAAGCAGCCACTGTCTTGAACTCGATAATTTGCCCAAAAATATACTCCACCCAGTCAGCCTTCAAACCCGATCACGTAAAGGCATAGAGTATCTCCCCTTCTTCCTCGTTTGGTTTGTTCTCGTTTCTCGGGGGATTTATGTTGTGGTGCACAAATTGGTTCAAGAGCTTGTATTTCGGTTTGAAATTGCTAGGCACGTGGGGGTCTCAGGCATCCGTAGGGTTGATGTACAATTCCTGGGCCATGTCATAGGCCGTAGCAAAATCTTCCCTCGAGTAATTAATTTCATGGGCGGTTGGGCGTTGGTAGTCTAAAGTAGTAGCAATCTCATACCGATTCACCAACACCTCAACTCGTCCAATTCTGGATGCTACAACAGCATCCGGCTCACGTTCAGCACCCACCTCTGGGATTTTCATATTCTTATAAAACTCAGCCACTAACGCCTTGTTATAACCAGGATTTTCACCAAAGAAATAAGACAAACCTTGTGCCTCGATAGCCCGAATAGCCGGTGGTTCACCCCGATGCTTGCCACATCCACGTGATGCTCGTTCGTTGTAGTCCTTTTCTTCATTGACTCCTCCCACTTCTTTTGCCTATCTTGTCGAACTTGCTCCGACATACGCTTTTTTCTCACCCCAATAGTCACACCTAGTTGCACCGGATTTTCCATCATCTCCTCCTCCTCCTCGACAAATTGATCAAGGATCTCATCATCCTCTTCGATTTCGGGTTGGTGAAAGGAGGAGGCCGCATGCTTGCCCTTTTGAGCTGTTTGTTTGATTCTAGGCATGGTAAAGGTTAGGTTTTTCGGATTTGGGGGTTTTGGAGAGTGGGGGAGTTGAAGTATGTGGGTTTATGGGTAGATATGGGTAGGAGAGTGGAGTATTTTGATAATGTAGGGAGAAAAGAGTGGTATTTCGTGGAGAGAGAAAAATGTGGGTTACCTTGGATTTTTCGGATTTGGGGTAAAAAACCTTGAAAACCTTTGATTCGAGGCTTGAAACGTGTAGATGAGGTGATTTGGTGAAGGTTTGGTGGAAGATTTGGTGGAGTTTTGGGTGTTTTTGGTGGATTTTGAGGTTAGGGTTTCGGAGGTTGGAGGGCGGCTATGGAGGTTTAGAGAGAGAAAGAAGGGTGTGAAGTGATGAAGATGGCCCATCCATCTGTTGATATTCGCCAGATCTGGACTCGGTATCGATACAACAGTTTGTTGTTTCGATACCCAATTGAAATGCCCTTTTCTCGACCTCTCTGTTTTGAAATGGTATCGATACAAGGTTTTTGGTGTATCGATACCGAGAGCTCTTCTAGGAATTCCAAGTTTCCAAACCATTTTGCCAATGCCAAAGCTCCTTTGCACCCAGAATACACCCGACAAGCACTTGAAAAACACCTGGAGCCTTGCAAACTCAGAATTATACCCACTTTGAGACACCACACATCCAACCAAACATCCGGTTCCCTAAGGTTGATAGTAAGATGACTCGGACTTGGCTTTATTCAAAAGGACAATGAGACTCATATCTGGTTTTATTTACACAAAAATGCCTTGTATCCTTTTGTCACGCCCTCAATTTTCAATATAAATAAATAATCCATTTCAATAATAGATCCTCGCATAACATAAATAATACCCAAAAGAGTTCCCACCTGTTTAACTTTACAAATCAAGTCCCCAAGTTTAAAGATATACAACATTGGCACTCCGGCCCAAATAAGCTTAAGTACAAGTACGAACAAGTTATTAAGTTACAGACGATTTTGCCAAAAAGAAAATCTAGGAGAATTAGTTACAAACTCATCTTTATCAAAAGAAAATCATTATAAAAATGATCGAGTAACTAAACAGTGTTAGCTTCCAAAAGTCTTCCACATCCAAGCACACGATGCATGCAAGCTATTGTCCAGCATTTGAACCTGAAATAATAATAGGTTGAGCTACACTAGCCCAGTAGGAAAACCTCTAAAAAATCTATATGTGGATGAGATAATAAGCGTGGATACAGTGAATCAAGCTAAATGGCAAATCCAATAATGATACGTACTAACATCGTTTATTAGTATAAAAGCATCCTCACACACACACACACACACCTCCCACTGAATTTCCACCCCTTGCGATTCTGTATTTCCACCCCTTATATTACAGTAAACTCCACCCCTATATTACAGTAAACTCCTCCCCTTCGATTCTGTATTTCCACCCCTTGCATTACAGTAAACTCCACATTTAAACTTCATAACGACAACCATAATATCATCACATTGACATCGAAACCATTTGTTCGTTCCACACATACCAACATTAACTAACACGTCGCAAATAACTCATGAGTCACAACAATCAAGACAAAAAGAAAAACAACTTTCATATGAATATGTAATCCTCAAACCCTAAGGTGTTCCACCCGAACCATGTATAGCAATCAAACACTAACATCACACGAAATCACCACATAACATGTAGAGAAAGAGATAATTCCCAACCAAAATGGGTTTTGAGCAAAACCCTAAGTATACCAAGTGCTACAAGCTTGAATCTACCAAGAACAAGCTCCTCCCAAGCTTTGCTACAAAATCTAAGGTGGATATAACCCAAAAACAAGATAAACAAGCATGGATCAACAAGTGATTGAGAGGAGAGAGAGAAAAACGTGACTGAGAGTCAAGGAGTGAGAGCAAGAACACAAAACTTTCCCTTTGTTCACCAAATGCGAGAATCAAGTGTGTTTGAGGTAGAAAACACTTGGATCTTGATGATTTGAGGTAGAAATCTAGGGATTTGAGTGAGATTGGAGTGGGGTAGGTGAGAGGGGGTGTTTCTAGGTCTATTTTGTGAGTTTGGGTGTGAAAAATGGTAAAGGGGGGTATTTATAGAGGTCTAAAATGCGTGCTGAGATTTCAGAAATTTCTCAGCGGGTACCGGTACTGGGCGATTTAAAGTACCGGTACTGGCACCCCAAAATGCCAAAAGGCCCATGCTCTGGACGATAGGTATCGGTACTGGGCAAAACGCAGTACCGGTACCGCCTGAAAAAAAAAAGAAACTTTACCAACGGTCATCGAATCGAACCCTGATCGCTACCGACACCTCCAAACACCATCACAACATCAAAACTCATAATTCAACTATTCTCCGAATGTCCGATACACAACGGTAGGCATATCCGTATACCCACATTAATAGACACATAGCTTAATCAAAATACGACTCTCCACATATTAAACGATTAAAGAAAATAGAATAATTTACGGGTCTCTACACCTTTCCTAAATGCGCCACAAATTCCATGACTATTCAAAGCATACAACTAACACGCCTAGGCATGACATGAGATTATTGACCTAATCTAAGAACATGCTAGAAATAAAATGTTGGGATATGGATAACACTTACTCAAAATTACACTTGACACCTAGACCACTCAATCTAAAATCATGCATACAAGTCAAGAAGCACAAACTCTTATTAGATTATACCGAACTCTTGCCAATTGAGAACTTAAAGAGCATGTGTCAAGTTAAGAAAAGAGTTAAGAACCTATGACAAAAGGAAGGATTGCCAGTAAAAACTTTATTTATTTTTGAAATTTTAAATTTTTTTCTCATTTTTAATTTTTCAATTTTTTTCTCATTTTTCCAATTTTCTACACAAAACAAACAAAACAAATAGCATATAGTTATCCCTCCCCCCAACTTAAAACGATGCTATGCCCTCATAGCATGAAGAACACAAGTATAGAGAGAAAGAAACTAGCTATTGTACCTCCAAGGGGAATGTCAACCCCTCAATACCTTGACCAAGTTGGAGGCTTTGATGCCAATGTCTTGCTCCGGCCCAATTTGATGCTTCCAAGGCTCACTCCTTCGGTTCTCCAATTCGGAACCATAGCTAGTCACACAGGGTCATGGCCAAAGCTTTATCGGACTTACAACCGCGACACTTAGCCACACCCATGCTTAAGGCTCCTGAATGCCTCACTCACCCAAACTTTAGGCCTAAATTACCAAGGCTGGTGTAGTAGCATGTTAATCCTATAGAAGACTTTAAGAGAAACGACATTCCACAAGACAAATGACATTAGAACTACTGGCTCGTGTTATCCAGCTTTAAACCAAACGGAATTTAAAAGGCATAACATAATGGAAACAAAACTAGAAATGAAATAAATAAAAGACACCACCCAATCATCACGTGATCAAAACGAGTCATACTTTTCTTCTCATTCCCTACCAATGGAGTAAGAAACAGGTGGCTATACTAGACCGTTAAGAATTGTTATATTAGCGCCCGTGGTAAAATTTACCGCTTGACCTTGCCAAATAATTAAGTCTAGCGTCCCCTACGATTAAAACAAAGCAAGACAAGATACAACCTAGCATGCAAACATGGAAATATCACATCTCACCCAAAGACCTAAGTTGCCATCGATAGGGGCATATTCGGAGAACATGGATTGTTGACGGCAAACTACTACCAAGAAAAACTATTTAAAGCCCTTTTTCCACTAACACGTTGGTGAAATCTTTAACATGTGAATCATCTCCAAGACTTTATTGAAAACGAAACATGGCAAGACATGAAACAAAACAATATGTACAAGATTTTGCCCTTACTAACCGGAGCTGGGCACACGACCCTTATTTTAATAGCGGCGTGCGAAGCTATATATACCCAAGTCAATAGTGGGTACCCCCTACCTAGGGGCCGGGTCCAACAAACAATTAAGTTCAGTGGTTACGCTTTCGCTCCCCGTGCAAATGTAAAGTTAACAAACTAAATTAATGGATCGTCTGTGTAAACTGGATCGATCAACTTCTTATCCGGCTCTCCAACCGAGAAATGGTTTAAGCCTTTGACCATTAACTTTAAACGAATTTCCATTATGGGGATTCACAACATCAATAGCACCATGGGATAAACATGCTCAACAACATAAGGTCCAGCCCAACGAGAATGCAATTTACCAGGAAACAAATGGAGGTTAGAGTTGTAAAGGAGTACCTTTTGACCAACCTCGAAATCTTTCCGGTGAATGTGCTTGTCGTGGGAGGCCTTGACCTCTTCTTTATAAATGGCGGTGTTGTCATAATCATCTCTTCGGATCTCCTCAAGCTCATTGAGTTGGAGCTTTTGGTGTGCCCCGGCAACGGGTAAACAATAATATAATGCTTTGATTGCCCAATATGCCTTATGCTCAAGCTCGACCGGAAGATGGCATGGTTTCCCAAAAACTAAACGATACGGCGAAGCTCCCAAAATGGTCTTGTATGCCGTGCGATATGCCCACAATGTGTCATTCAAACGGAGACTCCAATCTTTCCGGTTAGGGTTCACCGTCTTTTCCAAAATATGCTTGATCTCCCTATTTGCTAACTCGGCTTGCCCATTCATTTGCTGATGATAAGCGGTGGAGACCTTGTGAGTGATAGCGTACTTCTTCATCAAGGATTCAAAAATGCGATTGCAAAAGTGAGTGCCTTGGTCACTTATGATGGCTCTTGGCATCCCAAATCGTGACATGATGTTATCCTTGAGGAACTCCACCACTACCTTCACATCGTTGGTGCGTGTTGTGATTGCTTCTACCCATTTTGACACATAATCAACCGCCAACAAGATGTACAAGTTACCGAAAGAGATGAGGAATGGTCCCATGAAGTCTATGCCCCAACAATCGAAGATCTCAACTACTAGAATGCTAGTGAGTGGCATTTCGTCCTTCCAAGTCACACTCCCAAGCTTTTGACAACGTTCGCAAGCAGTACCAAAGTGGTAAGCATCTTTGTGCAAGGTTGGCCAATAGAAACCACATTGCAGCACCTTGGCGGAAGTCTTCTTAGAAGAGTAGTGGCCTCCACAAGTTTCAGAATGGCAAAACTCAAGAACTTTCCGTTGATCCGATTCCGGGACGCAACAGCGCACTATTTGATCTTGGCAATACTTGAAAAGATAAGGGTCGTCATATGAGAACATCCTTACTTCATAGAGGAACCGATGATGTTCTTGAGGAGACCAATGCGGGGGTAGGAGACCCGTTGCCAAATAGTTCACTATGTCGGCAAACCATGGGGTACTCGAAACAACAAGCAATTGTTCATCCGGAAATGTGTCCACGATAGGAAGACTTGTGTGGGCACACGCCCCAAAAATCCTACATTTTTAGTTTGTAAAATCGGGTGCGCCCTATCTTGCGGAAAGCGCGGCGAAACGCTTCCCAGTTCAGAGTCGCCACTCGGATTTTGCGGAAAGTACCCAAGAAACCGGATTTTGAAAACGTTTGGATTACGTTGTTTGAGTTTGAAAAGGCTTGTAGACTGGACCGTCATCACCTTCGATATCTGAGGAACCGTATTTCGAAGCACCTGACGCACTGTTTGATTTGAAAAAGTTAAGGAACCAGTCCGTCATAACCATATCTGGGTTCGGGAGCCAGGTTACGAGAGGGGAAGGGTTTTATGGCACCCCTCTCGCCCAATCCGGAGATCGGTCTCTACTCGGGCATTTTGTAAAACGTTTGCATTTTTCTCTCATTTTATCATTTTTAGCCAGTTAGGGCGGGGGAACAGTTAATGGGGATTAAAACTGTAACACATTTGCATTTATGTACAAAAATGTGATAGAAATGTTGATGTATGTTTGATCTAAAGCAAGTAATAGATTGAGAACAAGCTCCTGTGAGTGTTTGGACAGACTAGAACACACTGACTAAGGTGGTGCACGCAGGATCGGGCCTGTATGCACTGGCCAAGCCACTGCATACAGACATGACCTGCGTGCGCCACACAAGGTCTGGCGTGCGCCGGTAAGTCCAAACCCACAGCTCTTGCAAATAACCCTCTGGGCTCTGGAATGGACCAGTGCACACCCAGGACAAACCACGCAGGATATATCAACAATGTAATATAGTTACAGACAGATAAAGGGCTTAAAAAGCCACCAAATGAAAAACAAACCCCTTAAACAGTGAGGGGAGGAAAAGCAGAGGCCAGGGCCTAGTTGCCATGCAAGGGCCAGCCACTGGTCAGGGTGTGACTGGCGCACGCAGGTATATGGTACCGTGCGCCAGTTGACACAACTTCGCCAGTGCTTGGCTTTGCATCATCTGGGCTCTGGAACATGACCAGAAGGCCCCCAGAGGCATTCTAAAGCAACGGAAACTAATATTGAAATACCCAAAGATAAACAGTTCTAGAATATAGAAAATAGTAAACTTGTTTTAGCATGCTTACAAGGTGATCAGATGGTAACGAAACAGGAAAAATGATGATCGGTGATCCCCACACCAATTTTACCATATAGCCATGACCGGCGTACGGCACTAATGACTGGCGTGCGCCACCTGATCATCATGCACGGTTTTGAAACCTTGCCAGCATTAGGGCCAGGACTGGTATAGATTACCAACCTTGACCCTGCTAGCTCCCCTCAGGGGTCAGAACAGATAACAAAAAACAAAGGTGGTATACCTTTGCTTGTGAGTTTGGAGATGAGTTTGAGCTTGAACTTTGAGTATGATGGATGGATGGTGAATATAATGGATGTATGGACTGTGGTATGTTGTTCTCTTGCTTAGTCTTTCAATGGATGAAAGAAAAACAAGAAAACCATGAGAGAAGAAGAAGAAGAGGACTTGGGGTCTCTTAATGGTTGGTCCCTAAGGGGTTGTTTGGTTGGCTAAGGCCAAGAGTGAGCCTCCCATGCATTAAATGCATGGGACTTGGCTTGAAAGGTAGTGTAGGAGGGAGGGGGACAGCTTTGGACGAAGTAATCATCAGGGAACTGTTGGTTGACGTCGGGTGGTTACAAAAACTCCCGTGCGTTCGGCTGAATAAAGTTGATTTGACTGGCATTGACTGGCATACGCCCCTTGTTGAGTGGCGTGCGCCAATAACGGGCGATGACTGACACGTGGCTGTGCTTCCAGCGCACGCTAGTCAATTACCAGCCTACTCCAGTAGGGTTTTGCTGAGGTCATTTGGTTCTGGCTTGAGGGTTCGACAAGGAGTTTGGGAAGGTTTGGATGAGGTTCGGGACGCTCAAAGCTCAAACTCATTAACAAACTCGGGATGTTCTTGACCTTAATCATCATTGGGGAATCAAAGACCGTAAATAAACTATTCTGGGAAGTCCAAAATATGGTGTCTACAACTTGGAGTAGGATCCTCAAATTGTAACCGCGATAAGTGGTCGGCTACCACATTTTCAACACCCTTCTTGTCCTTAATGGTTAAGTTGAACTCTTGGAGAAGGAGGATCCACCGTATCAAATGGGCTTTGGCATCTTGCTTAGTAAGTAAGTACTTGAGAGCGGAGTGCTCCGCAAACACCACCGCAAGTAACCATCTAGGAAACAGTAGAATGCGTGTCCGGCTATCCTCTCCAAGATTTGATCAATAAATGAAGGGGAAATGATCCTTTCTCGTGCTCATGTTGAGTTTCCGGTAATCAATACAAACCCGCCATCCAGTTTGGACTCGCATCGGTACGAGTTCATTTTCCTCATTGCGCACAACTGTAACTCCGGACTTCTTTGGCACAACTTGAATCGGGCTCACCCATTTGCTATAAGCGATGGGGTAAATAATTCCTACGTCCAAAAGCTTCAAGACCTCTGCACATACTACGTCCTTCATAATAGGGTTCAAGTGGCGTTGAGGTTGGCGGGATGGCTTAACATTGTCCTCCAAAGCGACACGATGAGAGCAAAACATAACATCGATCCCTTTGATGTTGGCTACGGTCCACCCTATGGCCTTCATGTGTCTCCTCAATAGATTGATCAACTCCATCCCTTGGAGATTCCCAAGAGAGGAGGAAATAACCACAGGGTATGTTTCATTGTTCCCGAGGAAAGCATACTTCAAAGTATCCGGTAAGGCTTTTAAATCAAGTTTCGGGGGCTCAACACTAGAGGGAAGAACCTTCTTCTCTATCGGGGGTAATTCTTCAAACTCTTCGAATTTCGGAGTCCAAGAGGTCATGGCACAAGCTTCATCCTCGTTGAGCAGCGTATGCAAATAACTCACTTCAGAAGATTCAAAGAGTTCGGCCTCCTCAGCCGTGAGGGCAACTTCTAAAGGGTCATTATAGAGAAGCTCGTCCACGTGTTCTTCTACAAGAGTATCGATGAAGCTTACTTCATTAACGTTCTCGTCGTCCCCCATTTGACTACCCACATTAAATACATTGACCTCCATCTTCATGTTTTCTGAAGGTCATATTGAGAAGTCCGTTCTGGCAATTTATAACCGCATCTGCCGTGGCCAAGAAAGGCCGCCCAAGAATCACTGGGGTAGATGTTAAGAGGAATTGGCCCGGATTTGTATCAAGGATCACGAAATCCACAAGATAAATGAATTGATCAACTTGCACTAGAACATCCTCTACCACCCCCCTTGGCACACGAATGCTTCGGTCGGCTAATTGGAGTGTGACACGGGTCGGCTTCACTCCCCCAACCCAAGCTCTTGGTAGACGGAATATGCGAGCAAATTAACACTAGCTCCTAGATCGAGCAAGACTTGTTCAATTCGCTTTCCACCTATAGTTACGGCGATTGTAGGGCTTCCCGGGTCCTTGTACTTCAGAGCGATATTTGTTTGGATGATAGAACTCACTTGCTTGGTAAGGAATATCTTCTTTTGGACATTGAGCTTACACTTTCGAGTGCACAAATCCTTTAGAAACTTTGAATACGAGGGAATTTGCTTGACCACATCCATGAGAGGAATGTTGATCTTAACTTGTTGAATAACTCGTACAACTCCGCATTGAGATTTGGTTTAGCCAAGGCCTTCAAACGATGAGGATATGGTGCCGATATCGGAATAACTTAAGGATTCGGTACGCTCTCCTTTTCCTTTTCCTTGCCTTTATCCTTCTCCTTTTCTAGAGCCTCCTTGGGAGATTCCCCAAGGGTTGGTGTTGAAATTAAACGTTCAATAGGAGGTGGCAACAAGGTAGGTTCCGGAGGCATCACCACTTGATTGTCCACCATCTTTCCATTCGAAGAGAAATGATAGCCTTTGCTTGCTCGGGGAAAGTCACCGAAGAGCTAGCAAAGTGAAGACCTTGAGAAAGCGGGTTAGGAGTAGTTTGCGGGTTAGGTTAGGGTTGAGTTGGGAACTTCCCCTTCTCTTGTTGTAACAAACCCACCGTCGTTGTCAACTTGCCCAACTGATTCTTAATTTCACCCATCATCTAAGTTTGTTGGTCATTGATAATCGTCTGGCCTTGCAAGAAAGCGTTCAATTGGTCCTCCAATGAGCGTTTTGGGGGTTGTTGCTGAAATTGGCTCGAGTTTGGGAATGGCCTGGATAGACCAAAACCTGGCAGACCTTGTATTTGAGGGAAACAGAGGGTACTTTGAGGTTGCTTCCATGGTAGTTGAGGAACGGAAGGTGGAACTTGGGAAGAACCCACATCATTCGATTGATTCCATCGGAAGGTCGGATGTTGTTGTGTCCCTGGATTGTATGATTGAGATAAGGGGTCAAACCATTGGACCGCATGCACTTCCTCCGGAGCAATTCCACTAATCACATTCTTTAAAGCGAGAATATTTGGACATGCCTCGGTAGAATGGCCCACCATTTTACATATGACGCACACATCTTCCACTTGGGGCCCGATTGGATGCCGTATGAGTTTTGGGTGTATTATTTATGAAGGGGGATAAGATAGTAAGGGGTATTAGTTAAGAAGGGAGGACCCACATTGATGTGACATTTATAGAGGGTGTATTAAAAAATAGATGGTTTGGATAATGTATTAGAGAAGGGGGATAAAATAATACACCGTTTGGATGGAGGATAAATTGGGTGTATAAGGGAGGGTGTATGATGTAAAAAGTTGTCAAATGACTCATTTGTCCTTGTGCAGTGTTTAATTTGATTATTCATTACATTAAACATGTAAATTGCAAAATCTAATTAAATTAATTACTTTTTCACGATTAAGCAATAATAATTGAATTAATTTAATAATAAAAAAATAAAAATCTATTTTTTTCAAGTGCTTTATTATAACCCCATATAACCATATAACTACAGCACATACATGTACTTATAAATTAATTAATTTAATAATTCAAAAAATCAAAACTCAAGCATTTTCTTTAAAAATCAAAACTCACATTTTCTCACAGCACACAACCCACCTCTCCACCATTTAACAAAACCCACTGACCCACCTCTCTCTCTCTCTATCCGATAGACCCACCCCCCACCGACCCACCTTTGCACCTTCTCCCATAGCACACGACGACGGCAACGGTCGGATTTTGAAGACGACGGCGACAATCGGATGGGATTTTTTAGGACGACGGATTATGAAGACGATGTTCAGGTTTGGGATTAGTTTATTTTGTGCAAAATGCGGTTTATCAAGAATCTATAAGTTGGGGTTTGATAGATCTGTGAATGAATGTTTGTACACAATCTGTAAATCAGCCATCTCCGGCCAAAATTGACTCTCTCTCTCTCTCTCTCTCTCTCTCTCTCTCTCTCTCTCTCTCTCTCTCTCTCTCTCTCCGTGTGTGTGTGTGAAAGGGGCAGATGAAGAGGGGGATGAGGGAGGGTAGAATGGTCAAATTTCGGGTGTATTAGGCCGGGTAATCTATTGCTACCCCCAGGGGGTGTCAATAATTTATCCCCCCTATCCGGGATAAAATAACAACGGGATTAGCTAATACAGGACAACAAATGGCATCCAAACCTTGCAAAATCTGTCACCTCAAGCCCTTATCCGGGGGTATAAGCTAATACACCCATCTAATACCGGATCCAATCAGGCCCTTGATGTATTACCACACCTCTTGAGTTTGAGCGCTCTTCAACTCCAACTTGTCTAGCTTCCGAGAGATTTCTTCCAAGCGAGTCTCAAAGGCACTATGCTGGGCAATAGAGAACTTCCCCGAACCGTTAGGACCTTGATTGAACATTGCTCTCTCCCCGGGATCCGCAAATTGCCATGTTTGGGTTTTCTCCTCCAATGACTCGAAATAATCCCAAGCAGCTTCAGGTGTTTTCCCCATGAAGTCACCACCACCCATTGTGTCTAGAAGTTGCTTACTCTCTTAAGAACACCCCATATAGAAGTAGTTGATCCTTAGATACAAAGGAAAGTTATGATGTGGAATCGCCATGAGCAAATCTTTATACCGTTCCCAATATTTATGAAAGGTCTCTCCCTCTCTTTGCTTAAAGTTTTGAATTTGATCCATGACCAGCTTTGTTCGGCTAGCCGAAAAGAACTTGGTAGTGAAGGCATCCTGAACCTCTCCCCAATTACTCAGTGACCGAGGCTTTAAAGAATTAAACCATTGTTTTGCCTTGTCCTTCAAAGTGAATGGAAACAGCTTGAGATGAGTCTGATCTAGTTGACCCTGAACAATGACAAAGGAGTGCATAATAGTCTCAAATTCATGGATATGGGAATACGGAACCTCTAACTCATGCCCCCGAAATTAAGGAACCACATGGTGAATGATGGGATAGAACAACGTATTGATGAGAGGTTAATCGAACATCGTAGGCTATAAGGTATGTCGTGGGGTGCATAGTTGGTTGATGGGGGTTTATCTAGTGGTTCGGATAAGAATAGGGTAACTCGTTTGCTCGTGCTCGTTTGATTGATCATCCTAAGTTCCTTTGGTACTCTTAATAGATCCATGTTTAGAACCTAGTGGGTAGGGTGTCATAGAGTCATTTGTGGGGTTGGTACGTGACAAAGGACCTCATAATAGACTTAGGGAGATAACGTGAACTTAAAATGTTTATCTATGTTCAATGGAACGTGTTTACGAGTTTGTATTACATTGTGTAGTGATGAATGGAAAGAATGTGACTTTGGGACGTGTTGTCTTATTGTGTATGGATTGATAACGCACGTGTGCTTGTGTGAGTTGTAACTTTTGAATAGAGGGTCCCGTTACGCGAGGTGTGGTAATGCGAGGACTCTAGAGGGCCCGCAACGCAGTGCGGAAACCCAGGTGAAGAGCATTCAATGTGAAGCGAGGGGAGGTAGCACAGTTGAATGTCTCTCTGAAATCCAGGTGAAGAGCATTCAATGTGAAGCGAGGGGAGGTAGCACAGTTGAATGTCTCTCCTGCTGACGGAAGTTATGATTGATTATGGAAGTTCTTGTTGTTGTTTGGGCTGCGATATGCCTGAGTTTGTAACTGTTAAAAGGGGAATAAATGATTGATTCCATCAAGTTTTTTAAAAAGGAATGAATTTGGTTTTGGAAAAGGATTCTTATGAAAATCCTCCGGTATTCTTGAGCGAATCAACGGATCCGGTATTTGGGCACAAATCAATGGACTCCGGCTATTCAAGCTTGAATCAACGGAGCTTGACCCATGAAGGTCAAGAGTTTTCTAGAAATTATTTTGGCAACAAAAAAGGGATGTTTTTATGAAAGAATCTTGATGGTGAATGGTAAGACATGAGGAAGTCAATAGTGGCATGCATTTGAGAAATCTTGAAATGGTTTGAGAAACTGTCGTAGGTTATGTTTATTGATGTGTGTTTAATGCTACTCCGACTTTGGTGTACAAATGGTTAGGGATAACTATAAGACGTATAGAATCCCGTATTTGTAGTTTGTCGATTCGTTGTGGTGTCCTTTTGTATCTCTTGATCGTTTATTGGATATCATTCACTCTTATTGCATATTTCATCGCATTTACTTATAGCTTGAGCATAGAATTTCCTACTGGGCTAGTGTAGCTCAACCTATCATTTTCAGGTACAATTTCGCGGATTTGACTTGGAGTGCATGGTGTGCGTGCTTGTCTCACATCTTTTGAAAGCCGTCTTGGGAAGTGGTTCAATCATCTTTTGCTCGACCTTTTGTAATGATGTAAATCGTAAATTTATTTGAACTCTTTTCATTTTAGAAATTCATGTAACCTTTAAGTTTACTGTTTTTATCTAACTATGGAATTTGGGCCGTAGTGCCAATGTTGTAAATCTTTAAACTTGGGGACTTGATTGTAAAATTAAACAAGTGGAAGACTCTTTTGGGTATTATCTATGATAAGCGAGGGACTTTTATTGAAAATAGATTATTTATTTATGTTGAAAATCGAGGGCGTGACAGTTTTCCTACAAAATGGAATTAACATACCCTACGCGCAATATCAAATAAGCTAAATTAACTAAACATAAAGCGGTAAAACCAAGGACTTAAGCACCAAGAATATGCATTATTGGGTGCTTATCATGCTCTATAATCAATTAATTTGATTTGTGTTTTGGGAGACTTAAATATTCATCCTCAGACTCTAACCGACTTATGTTTTCATCCAGGTAATTTTGAACAGTTATGTTTTCATCCCGAAATTTAAATAAACCCAATTTTGCCCTTATTCCTCAGACTCTAACCGACTTATGTTTTCATCCAGGTAATTTTGAACAGTTATGTTTTCATCCCGAAATTTAAATAAACCCAATTTTGCCCTTATCAAAATCTCTTCTCTATATAGCAAAGAAATTTGGGATGAAAAAATAACTTATGAGGTCCCCAACGGAAAAGGTATTCCTATGCATTTGTTTCCCTTTTCATGGTTATCCATAATTATCACAACATATTCCCATAATTATAGCCACAAGAAATGCATGCCAAAAAACTGATCCCAATCCCCCCATTCCTAATCTAATTTGAAACCCCCCCATTTGCCCTCATTCATCCACCAACAGCCGCAAGTTACCCACCGCCGTATGTTGATCGCCGCCGCCACCCATTGCTCGGACCCGCGAATCAGTCAATTGTGACAACCACGTGGATGGAATGGATAGAGCATCAACCGATCTTGTTGTCGTCAGCCCCTCTCCACGGTCGCCCCTAGCCGGTCGCCATCAACCTAACTGCATCACCATCACAGCCATGAAGTTGTCCATATCTCGCCGCTGCAATGGAGCCATCCATATTTTTCTTGTTGCTGTCGCTGGTCATATACTTGTTCATTCATTTTTCTTATTGCAAATTCTGATCAAGATTTGGTTTCAAATAATTTGTTTTGTTTGATTTCATGGTAAATTATTTACTTCATTTACCATGAAATATGTTTGTATATGTTCCTACCATTTCATGCTAAATTATTTGGAATGTTTACCATGAAACTATTTGTTTGATTCATATTTTTGACAAATGTTATAAAATCGATTCATATTTTCAATTTGAGTTTTCCGATTTTGGTTTTATTTAGTTTTATGTATTTCATGGTAAATTATTTACTTCATTTATCATGAAATATGTTTGTCTATGTTCCTATCACTTCATACTAAATTATTTGAACTGTTTACCATGAAACTATTTGTTCGATTCATATTTTTGACAAATGTTATGAAATCGATTCATATTTTGAAATCGGCTTAGATATCGTTGGAAATAATTTGAATATTTAAAATTTTGAAATCCTCCTATTATATCTCATTTAATTGCAGAGATTGATTTTCATCCCAATCCCCTTAATTTAGGAAATAATAAATGTGTATATTCTATATTGATATATATATATATATATATATATATATATATATATATCACATAGTAAAAGGGTAATAAGGGTAATTCACGCTTTCAAAGGATGAAAACATAAGCACGAAAAGTGGGTGGGATGAAATCTTACGTTGTATGACTAATTGGGATGGATATTTAAAAACTCCTTGAGTTTTTATGCAAAACATTGCTATTTTTCCTTATAAAGAGGTGTGCAAGAACAAATGCAACATCTATCCACTTCTTATAAAAGTCTTACATGTTTGTCTTGGATTTAGGGGGCATTTTTCCCCGTTGGGTGGTGTTATTCCTCAAAGTTTTTATTCCTTATGGATTTTTAATTGGACTAGTAAAGTTGCACGTGGATAAATCTTCAACATTGCATTTAAAAGGTCAAAGTGAACAAAGATTGATTTCCCTTTACATGCTTTGTTCTTATTCCTGATTCTTAGAGCATCCGTAGTGGACTGAGCAAAAGTGAATAATCAAAACATGCCACATCAGATTTTGATTATCCATTTAGTGGTTGCTAAAGTTATCAATATTGAGTCCCACACTAGTAATTTTTTGCCCATAATCAAAACCAATTGGCCCACTGCCAGCTATTCCTTCCCTCCAAACTTTTTTCCTTCATTGCACGAATATTTTTTGAAAAAACAGTTTAGTGACAAAATATTTTTTGGAAAATAGTTTATGTTAAAATAGTTTTTTTTTTATTTTTATGAATGAACTGAGTCGAGTTGTTTCAACGAATTATGCAACAATTCCAACGAATCCAAGCATAGTAATTTACTTGTGGGCACGGCTGTGAATAAACTGAACCTTCATGAACTGTTCGAGGCTCAACTAAGTAAATGCTCATTTGAGTTTGGTTCGTCTACTAAATGAACCGAACCTGAGCCTCAATTTTAGGCTGGTTTCATAAATGAGCCAAACATGAACTTAGCAGTATTCAACTCGATTAGGCTCGCGAACCTGGAGTATATGTATTTCATGAGAATTTTATATTTGTACGTAGTATTTTAGAAATTGTACAAGTATAAAACGTTTACAATTGTTGAAAACTTATTCATGTATATATTTATGTTAATATGTGCATACTAAAAAAATTTATTTGTAGCTTTAGACCTGTATGTATGAGATAATGAGAGCATAAGTGTATGATATTATTGGCTTATTATGGCTCGTGAAAAGCTCAAGTTCGACCCAAACCTAGGCAAGTTCGGCTCGTCAAATTTTTATTGAGTTCGGTTCGAGTTCACTAAAAAACTTAACGAGCGAATCTGAACATTGTAATATTCAGCTCAATTCGGCTCGTTTACAGGCCTAATTATGGGGGGTGATAGTCCAAAAATCTAGAAAGGATACAAGGAGTCATGCATCTCTCCATTAGAGTGGTAGGGAAATTTTCAAAGCCTCGTCTTTGTATACGTAAAAATAACGGATCTTTATGGTGAAAATATTTTGGCCCTCTAAAAAAAAAATCCTGAGAGACTTTATTTCGTAGTCTTTTTTATGGTCTGAAAGTCTTTATTTTGCAGTGATAATTGGATATAGTAATTTGTTCCCTTAAATTCTCTTATACTTCAATTTTCATTTCTTTTGAGTTCCAACGTTTGTGTTTTCTTGATCCTCAAAAGGGACTAAAAGGAAAGAAGGAACAATTTTCATAATAAAATATCCCACTTAGCAATTTTATGGTTAACTCTTTGCCCTTTGGCAATGTGACTCCTCAATAGGCGTGAACGAAAATGTGAGACCTACGTTGTTTGCACCTATTTTTGACACTTCTGGAAAGAGCCAATGATTAAGTGTCACATGGCAATTGGCAAGTGGGCCCAAACTCATGGTCAACAAAGAGTCAAAATCAAGTGGGCCCGTTTGTTGGTCAACGAGAAAGTCTAAGTCGATCAAGTCTAAAGTAAAAAAGATTAATAATTGATGAACCAATCCCAAAATGACAAGGGTACACTAGATTTACCTTACCCTATCATTCAGCAACAAACTCCTACATTTTAGGGTAGTTTAGGTTTTTTAGGGTCTGATTGCATTCGCAAATAGATTCTCAAGGAATATTCCTTACATTCCCCTCGATTTTAAGCATTAAAAAGGCTAAATACACGAGGATCCGTCCTGAATGCCACACGACACTTAATGAAGCAAGTTTCAGTTGAATATGGTTAGTGGGACGAGTAGAATTTGAGAATAGTCCCTGAAAAATAGGAATTTTGGTAGTTTTGACCTATTCAAAAGGCCATGTGGCAACCATCAGGGGACTTCTGTCACACCCTCGTTTTTCAACATAAATACAAGTAACTTTTCATAATTAAAATCCTCACAATAACATACATCATACCCCAAAAGAGTTTTCACCCATGGCACATCGGCCCACTAACTTGTAATTGCAAAGGGTGAAGAAGGAAAAGTTAAGTAGTTTACAGTTATCCATTTGACAAAATAACTAAAGTTAAGTTACGTTTACATCTTCTAAAGAAATCCGAAAGAGTGTCAATGCAATTTCAGGGTTGAGTAAACACGCGCCCAGTAGAAAAATCTCTACAAACCTTGTATGCAAATGAAAAGATTTGAACATAAAAATAATGAAGTCTGAGACAACAAAAGGGAATGCAATAAACGCAAACTTCATCCCGGGAACTTAAGACTCAAGGAGTACTTCACTTGTCATTAATCCAGCTAGTCAATCTCTTAGTCATTTTTTACATTTCCCTTTTTATTTATTCGAAGTTTCATTTCGCACACTTCTACATTAAGTGTCTTACATTCCGGGTCTTGAGGACCCCATACGTCTCCCGTTGATCTCCAATGTGAGTTCAAATAGCTCTTTCTCCAATAACACACCGAATAATGGACTTAAGAAACTTTCCGGGTCTTAGGACCCCGTATACCCACAATATATTTTCGAGTGCTCGTGACCCCGTACATCCATTTTACATTCCGGGTGCTCGTGACCCCGTACATCCATTTTAAGTTCCGGGTGCTCGTGACCCCATACATCCGTTTTAAGTTCCGAGTATTGTCACGCCCTCTATTTTCAACATAAATAAATAGTCCTTTTCAAAAATAGGATCATCGCATTATGTAGATGAAACCCAAAAGAGAATTCCCACTTGTTTATCTTGCAAGCCAAGTCCCAAGTTTAGAGAAATTACATCAATGGCTCTCCAGCCCCAAATCACTTAAGTACAAGTACGAATAAGTTTAATGATTACAAATACTTTAGTCAAAAGCGATTTGGAAAGAATAGTTGCAAATACATCTTTGTCAAAAGGAAATCACCACAAATTTACTAAGTGACTCTCGGTGTTAGCTTCCAAACATGATTCTTCCATCCAAGCATACAGTCCATGCGAGCTACTTTCCAACGTTCAAACCTGAAATTGATGATAGGTTGAGCTACACTAGCCCAGTAGGAAAATCTTCTACCAATTCTATATGAAAATATGAAGACAAGTGCAATGGCATGAAAGGTATGGAGAATATAGCTCAATTGAAAGAAAGACGACCAACTCACGACCCTTTAAACGATAGCAAGGATGGAACATCCTACTTAGTCAAACCATGTCCACGATAACAAGTAGATAAGATATCCGTTAAACAACAAGCAAATCATCATTCAACACGTTTCCTTTTCAGGTACGACACAATCTCAAGTAGTCATTCAGTTCGTGAAACCACAAATAGCTCCGACCTCCACGACACGACACTCTATCACTAATCTCCATTAACTGTATTTCCACCCCTTGCGGTACAGTATAAACACCCCTAGGGTTACTGTATTTCCACCCCTTGTGTTACAGTGAACCTTAACAACTTGGGTCACCGTATTACCACCTCTTGCGTTACGAGACCCACTTGAGTCTCCGTATTACTGCCCTTGCGTTACGAAACTCTCTACCTCAATTACCAGCCCTTACACTCTCTTGCTTAACCAACACGCATACTAGGACTATCCCTTATTCACATTCTTATACGTATCACCATACGATGTACCATTAACGTTACAAACATGCCACAATCATTCCCACATACAATCAATCACATACGATGCATTTCGACAAAATTCTAACCAAGTAAGTTACTAATCTTTCTTTATTAAAGGGAGACCAACGGAGTGAGGATAACTCTAATTAACCAAAGGAATTCGATTAGGCATGCTTGAAGTAGGTTAGGAGGTGTCCAAAAATGATTAGAAGTGACCGGGGATCAAAACAATCAAGATAACGCGAAGTGGAAAAAAGTTGTCCAGAGACACGAGGGATTGATCCCTCAAGGGTGAAAATCCAGATTGCAGAGGGATCGATCCCTCCTTGAAAGGGGATCGATCCCCAAGCAGTTCGGGGCGATTTCTGCAGATTTTTGACAAATTTCAAAGGTGCAAAGAATAACGAACCAAGCTCGATTTCTACACCCAATCAACATATTAACACATAAAAGAGGCAAAGAAGTCCCTACCTCGCAACAAGGAGCGAAACCTAAGAGATTTGAACAAGCCCTAGCTCCAAACTCTTTGAAATCAACCGAGATCTTCTCCCCAAGCCTCACCCAACACGATACGAGCCCAAGGTTGCGTTCTAGAGTTGAAATAGAGATGGATTGTCACGCCCTCGATTTTCAACTAAAATAATAATACATTTTCTACAAACAAAAGTCTTTCTCTCAACTATATTTACCCTTAAATGTCATGCCAATCCAAACAAAGAATCAAAGTCTCTTCTTCTTCTTCTTTCTAAATTTTTTTTTTAAACATAAAATCTCCCAAATGTCTTCCACAAAAAGGGGCTTCACAATAATCAAGGAGAGGAGTTTATACATAGCCTTACATAAGATCTAATCAAAAGGTACAACCTTCAATTGCAAGTAAAGTACATGACATGATTTAAACTTGATGATAAACAACTCCTTAATGATTCCAATGAAGCTCTTAAAAGATGTCTCAATGTGCACTCCATGCAATCCAAGCTAAGTGCCATGGCGAGTACCTGAAAGGATAGGGTGAGCTACACTAGCTCGTAGAGATATCCATACCTAAATTATATGCAAAGTGAAGACCGATATCAAGGAAAAACATTTTCCAAAAGCATATTTGTTTTGTCAAAAAGTGGAACACAAAATACCATACTCATGCTGGGAAATATTTAACTTCATTTCTCAAATACTAGCACTCTCAGCTACACACGCACACGCACCCACTTCTATCTTAAATAAACTCAGGCTGTCATTACCAAACTCAAAACATACTCCTACGTTTTCATTCCAGTAACTAAGAGACAACTCCGAATTCTTTAACCAACCAATTTATCTTTCTTACCCCACTTCATTGGTCCCTTGCATCTAAGTCGACACACTACACACAAAGAAGTAAATACAATGTGCACAAGGACATTAACTTCAATGTGTCATCAAAGAACTCACACGTCCACCTAATTTAATCTTTTCAAACTTAAGTTAAGTTTTATCGTGTCCTCCCTCGTGTCCCTTTTTATCATGTCTTTTCGTTTTCCTCTTGTCATCAACAAATGTGAATTATCCACCTATACGCACATGCATATTGTTCAATCAAATCTCCAGTTTACCATTATTAAGTTTAAACTACAATACCAACGTAACTCTTTCACAATAGATATTATCACATCTACGTCATCAAATTAACATGTCTCCATACCAAATAAATTACCACATCAATCCCAATTCATCAAGCTACTATAATTTAGGAAGTCTATAAGAAGGAAGAAAGCAAGTATCAACACTTCAAACCATCCAAGACACTAACTCAGGTTAAAAGTTCATAACTAATTGTGTGATTATCGGTTTTGCATGATCTTGGTACCGAAATCTTCGTATTGAAACGTACTTTAATAGTTATGAAACACCAAAAATTGACTCTTAGCAGAAGGACCCCAAAAAGACTAATTACTAGCACCCACGAAATTTTCAGCCTTCACTAGATTTATTCAAGACTCAAAATAGATTATCAAGCTTGATTCTTGTATGTCAAACCAACACATAAACATATAAAGAAGGCAAGAGATCCCTACCTCGAAGGTTAGAAACAAGCCTGAACATGGAGGAAACTTCGAAGTGATCCGATCATGATTCTTCTTGGATCGATAGGAAGATCTTGTCGTGTAAAACAACTTTAACACTTGGAATTTTTCAAAAATCTCACTCGTAGTAGATGAAATCGGAGAGAAGGTGAGAGCCGAGAGAGAGACGCTAGAAAAGAAGAAAAGAAAGAGGAAAAAAATGAATCTCCTGCTCCTGATTTTTTGTTATATAGGGTTTATCACACTCATACCCTTCAACTTCTAAAGTATCACATTAAATACCACAACCAATATTCTATTTCCCAAGGACCCCACATTCATTCATTTTTTTCACATTTGTATAACTCAAGCACATATCAAACATTAACACTTTAAATAATTTAATTATGGGTCTTTACATGGATCCTTGAGGTTCTTGAGGTTTTTGGTAGAGTTTTGAGAGAGAGAGAGAGAGAGAGAGAGAGAAAGACGGTAGAGGGAGAGAGGGACGGTGGAGAGAGAGAGATTTAAGGAGATAAAATGATCTCCTACAACCACACACACACTATTTATACTACCTCAAAAGCAAATCACACTTTTATTCCCTCTAATTCTCATTCTTTCACTTTAAACCTCAATTCAATTATCTACCACATAAATCATATTTTCCCAATTAGGCATTTAATAAGCATTTTCGATAATTAGAAATATACGGGTCTCTACAGGTATCAAGACCCCGTATGCCGATTACAATTCATTTGTATTGCATTCCGTCATATGTGTTTCTAAGACTCTAATTTGCAAGAATTTGATGAGGGATATTGATGTTAAGTAAACGGTTCACATCCCAACTCGTATTTCCATTCCGATCTCAAACTCGTTATGTAAACCCATTCCTTGTACTACATGGCATCACGAGTCAACTTATCGCTTTTTGGTCATGATTCATCTACCATTTTATTCAACAATCAACCTTGTCATCACATGCGCTATTTACGAGTCCATATCCATTTAGCTTGACACTTTTCTTAGTTATGACAAGAGCCAAAAGAGTGGGGACGAACAACGAATCATGGGAACCCAAGCAATTAGGTTTAGAGGTGATTAGAATGTGATTGGAGAGTGTTCAAAGTGATCGGGGATCAACACAATCGACAAAGGATCAACAAAGTTCAAAACAGTTTTATGAGATATGGGTACCGATACTACAAAATATAGGTATCGGTACCAAACCAATCCAGAGAGCAATCAGAGATCAAGGTACCGGTACCTCAAAAAGTAGGTATCGGTACCTCAAAAAGTAGGTACCGGTACCAATGCATTACAGTGCGCGATTTGCACAAAATCGAGAAAGAACGCAACTATGAAATTCAACCAACAACAACACGATTTTGGCACATAATCTTCTCATAAATATATAAAGAGAGTAAGAAATCCCTACCTCAAAGTTGGAGAACAAACACGAGAAGAGATCGGGCCTAGCAAGCCCTAGAACTCCAAACCGAGTAAAATACAAGTCACCGAGTTCTTCCCAACGCGATTCGAGCTCCAATATGCGTGTAGATGATAGATTGGAGGTTGATGTGTATGGGTTTTGAGTTGTTTTGGTGGAATTTTAGGTGAGAGAGCAAGAGAGTGAGAGAGAGGCAAGAGAGATAGATTGGGAGATGGAGAGAGAGTGGGAGGAGTATTTTTACTCCTCTACACCCACACCCACACATATATACACTAACACAAATCCAAATCACACTTGCACTCCCCCATCTAACAATCTTATCACACAATGCCCCAAATTCAAATAAACCCAACAATTCTCACATTTTTCCTCATTTCTTTTCAATTATAAACCTTTAAACAATTTTCCAAAAATACAGGTCTTTACAACTTCGGTTTGCAATCAACGTCTACAACCATTTTGACCTCCTAGAAATAAAAGGAAGTGGGTTGTAGACATGGGACATGTGTCGCATTTTTAGGGCCCAGTTTCAAGAACGAATGACAGCTTTTCAAGGAATATTCCTCCACTATAACGGTTACTAGGAGGTTATTGCTGCATAGAGCGTGAGTGAACCATGTTTATAGCAGAAATGGTTCGTGCATTCTTGAAAGTAGGAAAAGATCCTAAAAAATAGGAGTTATGTCATTTTTTGACCGATTCAAAGGGCCACGTGGCATCAAAGAGGCGAGTTACCATCAATATCAATGGTGGTACAATCTTTTAGCTTTTTTAAATAAGTGGGAGCAGTTTTGGCAGAGGACACGTGGAAGCACTTTGGGGCCTTTTACTGTTAGAATAGGGGAAAATGGGGCAAGCCCAAGGTTTTCGCCTCATCATTCAATTCCAGCCATATTTACAGCTTCTCAGCACTTTTTTTAGCTCTTGCAACCTTTGTTCATTTTCTTTTCATGAAAGACTTCTAATTCCGATATTAGCAAGTCCTTGCTCTTTTTCTTTCCTTTTTCACGTACTCTTCTACTTTATTCACGGTAATACAAGTGGTTTTAGTTGTTTCTTGTTTTATTATTGTTATTCACTAAATTATTAAGTCCTTCACGAGCAAGGCTTCTTCGAACCAACTTTCATGGCCCTTCCCAAAGGCCAAAGGGTTGTGACGCATTCGTCTTTTTAGAAGTTAGATCAGGGTACTACACAATCCTCTGTCCATTTAGACCATGACATGGTCTTGGCACGCCCGCATCACAAGTACACTCAACGTTCCCTGACCGCAAGGCAGTTACGCTTTTTGGAGGTAACACACGTGCATCAGGTGATTCTAAGCACAAAATTTCTAGATCTGTGCACATAAAATTTACTATAGAAGGACAAAGGTAGTGTGTCCCCTCTAGTATTTAGTATCCGTCGAGTACCCTAAGATGTTGAGGAATTTTAAAGTATTTGTAGAGCTGCCCCTTATATTTTTCAATTTTATAAGTGAAATTACACTTATACCTAATGTGCTTTAAGATATTTTTAAAGACATTCCTCAACTACAAAAGTGAACCCATTTCACCCGTCACACCCCCTTTGAATCCACTGAACTATCAAGCAAAGTGAGACAGAGACTGTTAGTTTTTATGCAAAACTAATGCTAACAACTCTGACTTTCGCCAAGAAAAAAAAAAGTCCGAACAACGTTAGTTTCCATGGTTCATTTAGATCCGAAAACTCTCCACACTGTTCAGCTTAGAGCTATAAGCAAATTTCTATATCTGTTGCGTATGTCCTAATTAACCAATGATAGGCAGGTTTGGTCATAAACACACATACCTCAAATTGTGGGATTTTAGCTCTACAAATATCCCTAAGGTCATCTCAATCGGCCAAAGTGAAGTTAGCTCAGCCACTCTAGTTGACTGGAAACATATTCATCAGTTACCCTTACTTGAGAGGGGTACGATGAACGGTTACTAGCGCCGTTAGGATGTAAAGGGGATGGAGTTTGGCGTATTATTTCTTGCATTTTTCGAAGTTCTCTGTCAAGGCCATCTCCAGCTCCTATTTTGAATGGCATCGGCATCATAGTAGATAAAGTATCAAAGAGAGAAGGGAAAATTTTACAAATGGTCCATTTACTTTGCTTGAATTCTCATTTTCGTCCCTCTAGTACCAATTGCATTAGTTTTAGCCCTATAGTTTATATTTTACCTTAATTTCGTCCCTCTTGCTTACGGTGTCAATGAAGCAAACGGAATTGAAGGGCAAAATTGTCATTTCTCCTCACAGAGGGACTAAATTGAGACTTCATACAAACTAGAGGGACTATTTCTAAAAATATTTTTTTTACTTTTGTTTTTGCAAATATAATTAAAAGACACCATACATAATATATTTTTCATCTCAGTTTTTTTAATCAAAATATGTTGAAAATTTTAAAGCTTTTATTATATTCCTTCGAAAAGTAACCCCTATGTTAAATGTCTATGTATCGTATTTTTTTCAATTGGATTTTCAATCTCGTTATGTTCTTTGTTACGCAATTAAAAAGAAAAATTGTTCAATAGTATTTAGGTGTCTTGTATTTTTGTTTAATTAACCAATGAAATACTATTGCATTAAAACATGGGTATAGTGTATTTTTTTGGGACTTACTCATAGGACCACTCATATAACAAATAAATACAGATTGAATATTTGTCACGCCCTCGATTTTTAACATAAATAACAATACCATTTTAAATACAAATCCTCACAATAGTACATACTGTATCCCAAATTACAATACAGTTTTTGAATCTCACAAATCTATTAATTGATACAGTATTCCAAAATAGAGAAAATAGTACAGTGCAGTTGATTTATGAAGAAAGACAAATACTTCAGAAAATATCTTTAGCTTGATGTCAGCATGCACTCCACACCCTCCCAGACTGTGTCCATGTAGTGTACCTGAAAAATGATAGGTTGAGCTACACTAGCCCAGTAGAGAAATCTATACTCAAGTTATATGAAAATGCGATGAAGTATGCACAAAGAGTGAAAGAATTCGACAAGTGAACATGAGAAACTCGAGTTTATCACGACGGAAGACAAACTACGGCCAAAGAGTTCCAAACAGCTTGTAAGTATTCCTAACCGTTCACATGTCATGTAGAAATATTATTAAAATCACATCAATCAAACGTACTCACAATAGGTTCGCAACCATTTCGACACTTCTCGTAATCTCAACCACTCTACATTTCCACCCCTTGCGTTGCAATCTGCATTTCCACCCCTTGCGTTGCAGTCAACATCACCCATTATTTGGGTCTCTGCATTACCACCCCTTGCGTTGCAATCTGCATTTCCACCCCTTGCGTTGCACTTCCTCATTCCAATTCTCAATTACAGCCATTCGAATCCCAATAATCATACAACTCATTCAACAAACACTTCTCTAATCTCATGACACAATAAAACACGTCAATCAAACCAACTTATAGGTCAACCACGCATCAATAATCACATTTCAAAGTATTCCAAACGATTAATCATAACAGAACATCGACTGATAAATCAGTACACGCCTTTTCTCTTAGTATGTCACAATATCGAACCAACCTCATAGCGACTCTACAACATACTATCCACTAATATTAATACTTAGATCTCATGGAACGAGCGCGAAAAGAGTTTAAAGGAATCTGAATGATCAACAAATTATTGGAACTTGAGTAATCAAGCTTAGGGATGGTTAAACGATGATTAAAAGGGGTTAGAAGTAACCGGGAGTCAAACAGACGAACGAGGACTAACGGACCAAAACTGTCCTAGAGATCAGTCAATGTTCGACAATCCATTAAAAATTCCATACTCAATATTTTTCAATGATTACAACGCCAAAACGTCACCAACTTACCAATCTTTCAAACCCATAAGGACCCATAACCAATAGGGTCGTTTAACCACAACAAACGATGAAAAATGCAGCGCTGTTTGCTGCCCAGATTTCCAGATTACAGCTCAATCTTCTATAAATCACTATAAATCGAGTTCTTAATACTTTTGAACGATTCTAGTCCCAAAAGTTGCGCGATTGAACGAAGCTTAAAAGGTATGAAGGAACCCTAGTCAAATCTGCACTCCAAGGATGGTTAAACAGGCATTTACTGAAGCAACACAATCAACGTGACAGATTGACACACCTCCACTCAAATGATCATAACTTTCGGTGTACTAAAAGTTTTAAGGCGATTCCAGTGGCAATACAAAGCTGACTTCAAGACCTTCGAATCGATATCAAATTTGCATGAAACGGACATCGGACGAGGAAGTTATGTCCGTTCGAAGTGGGCTGAAATCCAGAACACGAGACAGATTGCAGACCAGTTTTCTAAAAATCACCATAAATTCAATTCTCAACGGTTTTGGATGATTCTTGCGGCATTAAAACGAGCTCTAAGTCTATTCTATTTCATACGAAGGAACCAAAATTCAAATCTGAGCTTAAAAGGGCGTAAAACCCCAAAAACGCAGGCCCTGTTCTGCTGATTTTCAGAAATGGAAGAAACAACTTCAAGCAACGAAACAAGGCACGATCTAAGTACATAAACACCGTATAAACGCATAACGAGAGTAAGAAATCCCTACCTCATGGGTTTTGAGCAAAACCCGAACCTTTGACCAAGTCAACCGAGCTCCCACGCGGTCCGATCATGATTTTTCTTGGATATTCGGAAAGCCCGTACTCCGTATAGCAACTTTAATTCTTGGACCTCGTCCGGACTCACGCTCTAAGGTGTTGAGATCGAAGAGAGAAGAGAGGAGAGAGTTTCGGAGGAGAGGAGAGAGTCGGCAGAGGGAATGAGAGAAATGGGGAAATAATTTCTCTCCTGGAGAAATTATTGAGAAGGGAATGGGAGGAGTTATCCCACGCTCCTACACCACAATCACACACTTGTACCTCTCACTTATTTATTTACTCTTATACCCTTCCATGAACTTGCCACACCCTATATCCACATCGTCTATCTCGACAAGCCGTACGATTACAAAAGAAAAAAAAATGCGGGCCTAAAAATACAGGTCGCTACAATATTAATAGCTACATAACCAGTTTATTTTAGTCTTCAAATAATTTAATGACATATAGCTACATAATGAAATACGAAAATAACATCTTCAGATCAATATAAGTTAGCAATATCAAAGCTGTGAGTTGGCTTAAAATATCACCCCCAAGTCAAAAGTTCACTCGCTTATTTGTTATTCAATAGTGATCAACTTCTTAATAAATGATTACAAGATTAACTAAATAATTTTGAACATTATTTTTTATTGGGTGAAAAAAAAGAGAACATTATAAAAGCATGATACTAATGATATGGAATATTAAGTATGGAATATAATGATTTTCAATTACATACTAAATGATAAAAACAAAACTTTTTGTGATATGGAATATAATAAAAACATTATATTTCCATACTTAATGATATGGAACATCATTAAAAAATTTTGTGTTATGGAATATAATAAAAGTAAAAGCTTTAAAATTGTTTATATATTCCAAAAATTTTTGTGATATGGAATATTAAGTACTCCTATTATATGTTGAAATTTTTTGCAAATTGTTTCCTCTTGCGTTTTTATATTCCATACTTAATATTCCATATCATTAAGTACGGAATATTAAGTATGGAACATCATTAAAAAAATTTGTTTTTGCAAATATAATGTTTTTATAATAAAAGCTTTAAAATTTTCAACATATTTTGATTAAAAAAACTGAGATGAAAAATATATTATGTATGGTGTCTTTTAATTATATTTGCAAAAACAAAAGTAAAAAGAATATTTTTAGAAATAGTCCCTCTAGTTTGTATGAAGTCTCAATTTAGTCCCTCCGTGAGGAAAAATGACAATTTTGCCCTTCAATTCCGTTTGCTTCATTAACACCGTAAGCAAGAGGGACGAAATTGAGGCAAAATATAAACTATAGGGCTAAAACTAACGCAATTGATACTAGAGGGACGAAAATGAGAATTCAGGCAAAGTAAATGGACCATTTGTAAAATTTTCCCAAGAGAGAATCAAACCCCTAGCCTGCATGGGGTTAGAGCCACAATTTTGTGTATTACGTGACACCATACTGTGTCTTGTGGCTACCAAATTGTGGTGTTCCGCTAAAGGTTCTTAAAAATAAGTATTTTTTTTTGTAATTTTCAAGCTTAAAAATAATGGACTTACTGAAATAATTTTTTTGTGCAATATGAATCTTTTTTTATAAATCTCGATGAGATCTTTTGAACGGTGCAAAAAAATCAAAAAATTATTTTCGTAAATACATTAAATTTAAGTTTAAATATTGCAAATAAGTACTTATTTTGTAAACACCCTTAACAGAAAGTAATCAAATTTCAAAGTTTGATTTTTTTTTTAATCGGCAAAAGAAAGATTTATTAACTTGAGAATACATAGTATGACAAGTTAAAAGGATTAAAGCTAAAATAACCTCATAGATGGAGGTATATCGAAAGAAAGCTGCTACGGACACTGACCGTCACGTGAAGCCCACTCTGAGTTCCGCACGTATGATCTACGCTGTTTAATAATTTAAAAAGAAAATGATTGGGCCAGTGAAAAATCAACTCAATCCGATGCTCGATCCAATCTTCAAATTTTTCATTCATATTAGAAGATCCAGTTTCCCTAGCTTTTTCGATATCGAAACTAGGTTGGCACATTACGACACACCCGATTAGCTGAGCTAAAATCCGAAGGTTGGCAAAATACCAACAGGATGGCAAAACACCACGACGATAGACCTTACAGAAAAAACACCAAGAAGATAAACCACCATGTGCTAGAGCTTCAATTCAGCTCAAAATCCTTCTCATCTTCATGTCTTGCATAAAGTCTTGGATCGAATACTCCATCATTTCTTTTGCTGCAACAACCCACGAAGCAACTCTTAGCCTTCACTAGTTCAATCACTTCAGGCCATACCACCTCTTTGAACCCAAAGACAATACGATTTCTAGTTAACCACAAGCTCCAAATAAAAGCAATCATTACTCTCATTTTTTTCTCTATCTCTCTCCAATCATTACCCATATTTCCAATCATTACTCTATTTCTCTCTATACTCATTACTTACAAATCCAAAATCCCAAAACAAACGGGGAAGATTCCCAGATTGCCTTCTTTACTTCATAAAATTTAAAACTGAACCACCAATGCCCTGCTAAAACTATATTTGATAGACACACCCAGAAGGATGCTCATGTATTACGAACTATAACGCTCAGGTATTAGCAATAGGGAAGCCAATCTCAGGCGACGACTCCAAAGAGAACCAAAACCTCCTCTAAATCAATCACCTTTGTGCGACTTCAAGATAGTAGTAGATACCCACTTTGGGGTTCGGTTCAAAACAAAGTTACTCCAACAACTACAATGTTCAAATGTGGGATATTTAGTTCCAAGTTTGTACAGCACCAGCTTATAGAATCCAAGATACAAAGGAAACAACAGTGTCCCATGAAAACCACAATGCCGAAGTGGAAAAAAAGAAGAAGGTAAAACATCACAATAAAGAGAAGAAAAGGAAAACGGAGAACATCTAAGAGAAAAACCAGGAAATTCCAGAACATTAGCTCTACTTGGACATGGTAGGTACATGAGAATCCCAAGCCCAATTGTCTGACACACGGCTGACAGTATCACTGATAACTCCGTTATTGACACTGCCACTAAATGCATCGGCATTTTGAACTCCAAGAGTTGAATTTTGCATCATTCCAGGAAACGAGACATCATCTCCCTCTACATTGATTGTCGGTGAGACATTACCCAGCCTGCACATATTATGAGTACCAAACGACTGGGAAGTGCTCAAATGATTTTGTAGAAGATGACCAAAAGTAGATGTTAACGAGCCTCTTGCAACCATATCTTCAGCCAGTTTTACCTGAATTGCAGTTCAACATCAATGAGAGAGAAAGTACCTTTCACTCACCTTATAAGTTAAGCATTCAAGAAGCCAATGGATTTTTAGCCCAACATACTTTTGCATTAATATTTTCACTCCAAATTAATTTAGCACCACAACCAGAACAACAAATGCTGAAAGAAAAGGCATAAATGATGTCCCACTTTAATAGTCACTTTTTGGGTTGTTGTACAGCTTGTTCCCTTTAATAGGTGTTAGTAGTATTAACGATTTCCAGATTCCGACAAACCATTGGATTCTGAAGTTATTCTTTTTTCATTTGGGTTTGGGAGTGGGTTTCGTATTTTGTCTAGTCTAGATCCCCTGCCCGGTCAATCAAGAATTGTTGAGAAGCTAATTGCCATGAAGAATGCTTGGTTTTTGAAGAAGGAAGTTATATACATTCATATGCATTTTGATTAAAGTTTTTCCATGCATTTCATTTTTTCGATTTTCCATGGGAATAGCTTGTTTTTAAAATCTTTGACATTAGTCTCCTAGTTTGCCTTTCTGTTTGGTGGAGAACATCTTCTAAGGCATCATAGGTGAAAATATTTTCTAAGGTTTTGGAGTGCTTTGTGTTACCTTGGTTTCAAAGTGAAATTTTTTTCTGTAAGGCATTATCCTTCCAGACCCATGTGCTCCCATACTTCATTGCCATGTATTTGTTCTTTTCAAAACCTTCATCTTTTTCAAATCCATTCTTTTATGCCTATGAATCTACATGGCCTAATGATACCAGAGCCGTTCTAGAGCGGAGATCGAGGTGGTCTTAGTCCATAGAATCAAGAAGGGGTATGGGGTGCCAATCAAGAAGCAGAGTTATGCGTGGCTTGGGGTAAAGTTGGTAATTCCTAACTTGCAATCTTCTTGTTAAACCTTTTGATTTATGGAAATTGACGAGATTAGGCCATGGTTTTATGCTTGGGGTGTGTTAACCCTCAGTAGTGTCAATGCATATCTCGGTGTTAGTGTTGTTTAGCTTTATAGCTTTGATTGTTGATTTGAAATTGCTTAGCATGGAACTTGGTTAGTGGATTTGCGTTGTTGGTTGGATTAATTTTAATTTGTCATCAAAGTTTCCAAAATAGGTCGAGACAAGGATAAGAAGAAAATAAGAAGAAAATATATGAAATAACGCAAATGGACAATTAAAATGGGAGGAGCAAGCAAATAAGCATATCTTCTTACTGCAATAGGATGTCCAAGATTACCTATGGAATTCCGCATTTGTGAATATCAAAACCATGTGGCGTTAGAGTTTGCAGCAACCTAAATAAGGCTTTATATACTACCAATACGACTCCTTCATTTTACACTCAAACCATATTGAGAAAGAGAAGAAAAACTACGATACCTTAGCTCTCAAAGCTTCTACATCTGATTTAAGCACACGATTATTGGTGGTAGAATCTTTAAATTGCTGGGTAGCATCTGTAAGTTGCTTGAACAATGTTGCGCTTTCTCCCCGCAGCTGATCAACCTACGAGAAAATCCATAAATCAACATCCCAAAATAAACTTGAATAAAGTCAAAGTTATACATGTGTGCATAAACTAAATATAGGGGAAAAAAAACCTAGGAATTCGAAGCTAATGCATTGACTTTTTTAATCTGGAGGACCAACTATTTCTACTCAGGAACATGCTTTGTGCGGGTTGCAAGAGCATGGAGGACCATGAAAATTATGTATGTTTGTGAGAGCATTTCAAACCATGCTCCAAATCTTCATATTGCGGGAAGATTTTGAAATTTACTCCCTCCTTTCTTCAACTTTTTGTACTTTATGAGAGAATCTTAAAAGAACTCATTGTCCTAGAGATTTGGTTTCCAGAATGGAGGTGGGGGGTATCCATTTTTCGAGACCCAAAAGTAAATTTGGAGACCAAATCTTTAAAAAGGATGTGGGTCCCTCCAAGATTCTCCCATAAAGTAAAAAAAATTGAAGAAAAGAGGGGATAAATTACAAAATCTCCCCTCAATATGGAGATTTGGAGCATGGTTGGAGATGCTCACAAAATAAATGCAACCACTGATTGCAAAATTCCTTCTCAAAATTCACTGCCTTTCTGTCAATCAATGAAGGGCGAAGCATCGTCTAACTCAACATGATTGCTATCCCAAAAAGCTAGAATTTCTCCTCCTCTAATTTTTTGTTTTACCTGCTGCTCAAGTTCTACCAGATGAGCTTGCTTTCTACTTCTCGAGCGTCTAGCAGACTCCCTGTTCGAAACCATTCTGAAACAACGAACAAAGTCATTAAGGCTGAGCGAAGACCTCACCATACGTGCAAACCATGATTCTTAGACAGTAATCTACCTTTTCATGCGTTTTACGTTGAGAGGGTCAGTGCTCTGTTCACACTGACCAGCTTCTGTCTCCATATCGTCGTCATCTGATTGCTCGCCTGAGGAACCACTGGTTGTTCCAGTTGCTTGACTATATCTTCCTTTCGGTTTTGTAGCTGAATTAGGACTACTCACTGACCAACAACAGTTCATTGAGAATTTAAACAACTAAAATGAAAATTACTCAAATCCCCAGAGGATTGTGCCTGTAAAGAAGAAAATGAACTGTGACCTCAGTTATACTTATTTCTGTATCAGCAATTTTATTATTCTTACTAATCAAGGAAACATGTCAGGCCAGAGTTGTATGCTACAATAAGATCGACTACTTGAATGACTAGCACGCATACTTTCTCATCTTTCCACTTTTAGGGGCACCATCTCATTACAAACATATAAAGTGGATGTACAGTTATTGATTAAGATACCTGAGGATTAGGTCCATGACAAGAAAGTTCATGGTGAACCCATTTCTTTTATATTAAAGAACATGAGGCCTAAGTTGTTTGCGGCACTTGATTGATTACTAGCAGGACTTGCGTGAATTCATGCCTACACATGCGTGCCCAAACACACAAAGACACAGATGCAGACATATCCATGAAAGCTTTATCATACCACATATAGATGACTGCGAATCAATAGGTGTTGAGATGCTGGACTGCTTGGAAGTGATATTTGGAGACCAAAGAAGGGTATCTGTTAGTCCAGTGCAGCTTGGAAAATTGTTCATTATCTCCTGATATTACAAGCGAGTACAGAAGTTATTAAATGTAGCATAAATAAATCGACAGCGATTCGTTGACAAATTACATGTACTACTTTAAGGCAGAAAAGGTCCTCACTTATTGATGTATTCAATTACCTGGTCATTAATATGTGGATAAGTATAATATGATTCCTCTCTCAACTGGACATTGTTGACTATTATTTCATTCATCCTCTTTCCTTTGTCAAGTGGGGAGGATGGGATGGAGAAGAAGAAAAGGGGACGGCATTAATTGAGCACCTTAAGCTATTTTTCTCAATATGTTTGGAAAGACCAAGCACCAACCATAAAAATTCATTTGTTCAAGAAGAAATTATAACATTAATTCAAATTGCTTTAAAATCTTAGGAGGCTCTGCATAGCAGCGTCAACATTCTGTAATGGCAATGTTGGAGCAAGAATTTAACCTTGAATGTCAAAATATATTTTGCAGTAAGAATCTTACTAATTATTCTGGTCCAATAATTTCGTTAATACAGAGATGGGAACTAATTTTTTATAAAGTGGTTTTTGTCATTCTGTATCTCTTTGTTTTATCAACAAAAAGGGATTCGATGGTGGTCCAAGGAATCTTCTCCAGATGATACTTAACACAAAGATAAAACCTTTTAACATGATCTTTTGCAGGTTGGAAGGATGATGTAAACACAAACACAACCCCAAGATTCTTAACTTCATCACAGGTACCCATCACATGCCACCAAAATTACAATAACTGCTCAACTTTAATTTTATTAGCAGATCACAAAAACTTTAATTTTAATATTATACATGGACCTTGTCACATGCTCTGTTTGATTTGCTAATATCAACAAGAGCGATCACATTCAAAAATTACATAGTTACCCTCATTAATTATTACATTGAGAGTACAAAAGAGGTTTAAGGGGTAATTTGGTCTATCTCCCCACCTGGAATTGCTTATCCTAGGGTGGGGGTGGGATTAGCTAAGGTCCCTCCAAGGGGATAAGCTCTCCTCCTCTCCCTTCTCCCACTACCAAACACCACCTTCCTTCTCCCACTCCATCCCTTATCCCCTTCCTTATCCCTAAACAAACAGGCCTTAAAGGGTTTGACCAACTAGATATGAGAAAATAATAGAAGGGCTTGCCCCCAAGAGGTCGTAAGTTCAAATCCCTTGAAAGCCAAAACATTTCAAACATTGGGGCCACCGAAGCTGGGGGCAGATTTAAGAGGGAATAGGGGGGTCATGTGTCCCCCTTGGGTTTTATCTTATTGCACTTTGGACCCCAAGCATTCATAGAATTTTTATTTACCTCCACACATAATTACACTAGCTCCTAGTAGATAGATCTTATTAACCCATCAACTCTGATAAGCCTCAAAAGAAATGGAGGTAGCCCTTATTGCTTCACCATTTTTCACTCAAACATCCCCTCCTCCATTTTTCCTGTAATAGTATTAGACAAATTTTTAGGCATGCATATTTTATAATTAAGCTTTCGTTTGCTTGATTTTCAAATTGAATCTTTAATTACGTTCTTTAAATGTATGGCTTATGATTTCTAAATTAATCGTTAAGCTCGTTTGTCACATTCTTTTGACGTTTTCAAATTCATGTGTAGATTGCATGTAAAAATTTAAAGTTTTAGTATTTGAAAAACGAATTGTCTTCAAAACATATGAAACAAGACAAAAAAAAATAACATTAGCCTTTATTTTGGAAAAAATTTCAAGACCATGACTAATAAGTGCCCTCTCTGTGCCGAATTCTTGGATCCGCCAATAACTGAAGGTTTGCCAGGTCGTTACTTCATAGGCTTCAGAATTAGTTGAGATGAGTGCAAGCTAAAGTTGGCCTGCACATCCGGTTATTACAAAAAACGATTCCCTTCAATTAATAGTGTAAGTTATACCAACCATGCAAGACTCTCTGTGAAAGAATTGTCTCAAACTTTTCTACCCAAACTTCAATCTCGTACCGGCAAGCGTACCATTTTCTCTACTGGGACGGTATGTACCGGTACCGTGTATATCTCGATACCATTCTGAATTGACCGCAACATGTATTTTATGTAGTTTTAATATACTCCGTATGTAAAAAAAAAAGAAAAAGAGAGAGAGTCAATGTAATGTATAAAATAATTTTGTAACACTTGAATATTCTTAAAATTAGTCCTACTAACAAATTAAGATGACTGGGAAATCAACTAGAAATATTCTTCCTCCCCCCCCCCCCAGAAATCTTTTCTCTCTCTCTAGAAACAATAGCCAACTCTGATTAGGGTTTGGGGTTTCTCTTCCCCCCGGTCTCCCACCTCTCCCATCTCTCCTCCTCCTCTCTTCCATCTCTCTCGTTTTTCACCCTTTGATTTGGGGGTTTTCTGCTGGTGTGACTAGGGTGGTGGTCATGGCATTTGCTAGTGATCCTCCATTTTGCTTGGTCCCCTCCGGGCCTTTCAGATCTGCCGGATGTTGGTGGTGGCGCTGGGATGTGGGTTTTGGGGTGGTGAGGGATTGGGGGCTTTCGGTGGAGGAGGTGAGGGGTGTTGGTGTTTTTTTTGCTGCGTGTTTTTTGTTTTCTCCAGCTTGGCCAGTTCTCACCGACTGGTTTCCCCAGTTAGATTTTGTTACCAGTCCGACGCTCCCTCGGATCTGCTAGGTAGTAGTGGTGGGCGAATAATACTTGCGGGGCTTGGCTTTGGAGTAGGCGGATAAGGGCCGAGGCTTGGCCCTACTGCCTGGCATTCCAATTTTCAGCTGTGGGGAGTATCTACGCAGGGGAGAATCACAGTCATCGGCGCTGTGGGCCAGTTCGATTGGAGGTCATAGCTCAGTAGCGGATTTCTACTTCGTCCCTCCGTGCCCGGAGCTTGCTCGTGTCAGCGAGGGCTTGCCGAAGATGTCTTTCTCCACTGGTCTGGTTTGGGATCCAGTCGGCGGCGGGTGGTCTCCTCTCGAACGGGGCTTGGCCGGCATGCATTAGTGGAGGTTTTCCACGGTGGCTGCGTTTTTGTTTCTCTGTTTTGTGTTGTACTCCTGTTTCCGCGGGTGGTCTCCTCTCGAACGGGGCTTGGCCGACATGCATCAGTGGAGGTTTTCCACAGTGGCTGCGTTTTTGTTTCTCTATTTTGTATTGTACTCCTGTTTCCGTTGGTTTGATCTTGTTTATCTCTGTTTGAGATCGTGTTTCAGGCCAGGGCGGCTAGGTGATAGATGGTTGGCCCCTCGTGTCCCGACCCTTTGAGGCGGTGAGTCGTACTCAGGTCTAGTCTCTAGTTTTCGTGACGGATGTATCATAGCCCCTTTGTCATTGGTTTTACTTGTTATTTTTTCAGTGATGGTCTGTTGTATGTTTCCCTTACATTGTACTCAGATGGATTCGCTGTTAGCCGTTTATAGCTGTTAATGAAATTAATTTCGGATTAAAAAAAAAAATTAAGATGATTCACATATTATAGACTCCAAATTTAGTTGAATTATCTTAAAATTCAAGCATTTTTTAAGCAAAAGAAAAAAAATACACAATTTTTTTCCGTACCGGCCGAGATTCCGGTACAAGCCTGATATTGTCCAGTACAGGCCGGTATTTGGGGCGGTATGGAACACCTACTTATGTGTACCATTTTATGTTCGGTACAGATTGAAATTGACAACTTTGGTCCCAGCACCGTGCAGTTGGCCAACTATCGGCCCATGTCGGGTTCTTCCATGATCAGAATTGATCATGCCATAGACCTCGTTTGAGAACGTCTAACTATGCCAAGAATCATGTTAATCGGATACTCATTAATACCTAATCAGAGTGCATTTATGTTTCTGAAAATGGATTTGGCCACACTAGAGCAAACCCATTCTAATAGAGAATAAATTCACTACAATTAGTTATTAATCAATATCCGATTAACATGATTTTTGACGACATTGAAGTTCTCAAACGAGCTCTACGACATATATGATTCCGATCATGAAAGTGAACCCAGCATGAGCCAACAACAATTGGCCAACTTAACGGTACAATCCCTTTACAGTGACTAAAGGACTGCCGACAACAAGGGACTTTTGATTGGTAGCATGATTGAGTTACGAGTAAATTTTGATGTTACCCACACCTCTCGTCACACACCACCAGGACTCGTGCCACGTCATATAGAGCCACGTGAACTGAACGTGTCTTTTGTTTTTGTTCTTTTTCTTTGCTCACTATTCACTCGCAAACGACTACTCCTCGTAACACCTTTCACTATTGTGATCCCGCTGGTGTTAGTAATTTTTTTTTTTGTAACCGAACGTATGGACTAATTTACCCGTACCTCAACAAATTATGGGCCCTGAAGTTAACCACTGGCCAAACCCTCCGTCGCTCGAAAAAAATCTTCAATCGGTTATCCCCTCACACAGGGTGTGGGCCTCCTACATGTGTAATTACCGTTGAATTGAAAATTTTGTCCACCCGCTCAATTGATTATGCCCAATTTTAGGGAAAAATTCCCCCAAACAAAAAAAAGTTTAATTGAACTAACAATCATAGTCTAGTGTAGCACATAAATCAGATCCAAATTACATGCGCATACATATGGGGCGAGAGAGAGAAAGAGAGAGAGAGAGAGAGAGAGAGAGAGAGAGAGAGACCTGATTTCTGAAAGGAAAGATACTACTATGATTGGCAGCGGCTGAGCTTTCGGCGGTGAAGACGGAAACATCATCGAGTGTTTTATGAGAGGGAAATTCGACCCCGACTTTCTGATCAACCTCAGTGAGAGGGAAGAGCTCTTCGAAGTCCAATACCGATTGACTTTTCTTCATGTCTGTGAAGGACATCGTCGCTGCTGCTTTCACTGGTTTCCCGTGATCCATTTAAATACTGGAGTAGTATTGTGCTTTCTTCGCCCGGAAGCTATAGATTTTTAGAAAGAGACTGCCAGATTGAGCAGCCCTCTCAGAGAGAGAGAGAGAGAGAGTTAAAGGGAGTCGCTGTTTGTTTATGTAAATGCGTATACACGTAATAAAGTGACTAGCAACCAAAAAGTAACAATCCATGCTGATCATGCACCCGCCACCCACCAACCTTTATTAAGATGCAAATAACAATCATCCACTCACTTATCATTGTTTAAATAACCAAATTGATTTTCGCGCTCCACTTTTGTACGCAAGTGCTTTGTATATAAAATTAGTACTAGTAACTTCACGTAAAAAGTAGTATGCAGATAATTTCACGTAAATAGTGGAGCGCCAAAATCAGCATATAATTTTTGAGGAAACCAAACACATATTCATAACCAAGAAAACCTATAATTGTCAAATAATTGTCAGCATATAATTGTCAAATAAAAAAGGAGAGCACTCTTTTTTTAAAACCGCATTTCTTTTTTTGTCGTTATTCATATGAAGTTACCACATTGCCCTTTAATGATCTCACTTTTTTGCATATTTAAGAACAATATTTTATTTTTACATAGCTAAAAGACAAAAGAAAGAGTGCGGTTAAAAAAAAAAAGAATGCAAAAATCACTCCCCATAAAATAACATAGTACAACGTTTTCATACATTTTGCAACCTATTTCCTATACATTTTTTTAATATAGTTTTGGGTCAGTTTGATTCATTTACTTATATAGTAGTATTTATTATAAGTACAACGTAAAGAAATAGAATAAAAGGAGTATTACGAAGGATTTTGATTCGGCGCTCCAAAAATTACTTTCGGCGCTCCAAAAGTGGAGTACCTAAAATCAAATCCTAATTTTTAGGAATTGATTTAGTCACTCCACTTTTGGAGCGCTGGCAGTAATTTTTGAAGTGTCAAAATCAATATCCTATTACTAATTGAGTCGAAATTCATTGAACTTATTTGTGTATGTATATAGCATACATCCCAATGCTTTCCGGTACCTTAGGGGCTTTTTGGCTAAATGACCAAATTGGCTTTTTTTGTCTTTATTCAAAAAAAAATTCGCATTTGTTAGTTTTGCATCAATTTTTTTTTATGGATTATTGGTTCAACTCGACGAGAAAAATCGAAAAAGTAAAAAATCATGGTCCAAACTTAAATTTTTCCAAAAAAAGACGAAAAAAATTTGCTTATTGACTTATTTTGTCTATATTCAAAAAAAAATTGCTTATTGCTTTTCTGCCGTGGGGGGGAGGCGCCCCTCTCCCTCCTCCCCCGAGCTCCTCCTCCTCCATCCGCTCTCCTCTTTCTTCCTCCTCTTCCCTATAATTTTTTTCTTTTCACTTTCTCCTCTCTCAGATCTGTCCCTCTCTGTTCGGCGGGCTCCGCCGTCACCGGAGTCGTTTGTCCGCATGTAATCAGTCGCCGGAGCTCTCTTGTGGCAGCAGTGGTGGAGGCATTGAGGGTTGCGATCCGTTCGGCGGTTTTTGGGCGGCAAGATTTAGAGCAAGATCTGGGGGAGTTTTGTCTCTCCTTGTGAGAGCAATAAAGTTCGCCTTTGGGCGATTTGTTTACTGTTCGGGCTCGAGAAGATTAATATGCATGCATCTATTGGTGATTTGCTAGAAATTCATTAGTGTGCTCATTTTGAGACTGCTATAGGATATAAGTTCATCTGATCATCTGGGTTCTTGTTGTTTTTTTTTCTTGGCTAGCAATGTATCTCTTTTTGAGACTGCTATAGGATATAAGAATTTTCCGCTCAGCAAAAGGTGCGTCAGGCCATGTCTGGGCTGGGGATGAAAGACATCAATCGCCTCGTTTTTTCTCGTTTTGTATCAGTTAGATGATTAATTTGGCTTTGTCCAAGTTATCTGTAATGAATTTCGTTGAGTAAGTGTCGTTGGGCTTTATCAATACAGTACCTCTCACTATTGTCAAAAAAAAAAAATTTACGATTGGATGCAGCCATAGCAAAGTGCCATAGTTCATCTACCCAGATAGGCACACAATCCCACGTTTGCCTTGGTTTGGATTAGGAATGGCAATTTGAACCGAACCGATGGGTACTCGAACCGTAACCGAAGTTTTTCCCCGAACCATAACCGAAATTTTCCCCGCGGGTACGGGTATGGTGGAGGGTAAGAAATATCCATTCGGGTTCGGTTTGGGTATGGTTTGTCTGCTATCCGAACCGATCCCCGAACCGAACCGAACCGAACCGAAATATGTAAATTACGAAAATACCCAAGATATATATATATATGTGATGTTTCTGCCATTTAGGGTTCCTTCGCATCAATTCCACTCCACGCAGCCAACACCTCTCAAACCCACCCCCTCCTCTCCTGATCTCCTCTGCAATCCCTCACGGCTAGACGGCCTCCCCCATCTGTCGTTCATCACCCCTCCGCCGTCCATCGTCACAGCCCTCCGCCGTTCATCGTTGATCTCACTCTCTCTACCGCAAGTCTCTCTCTCTCTCATCTCCAGCGAATCAGTTTCCCCTTCACAAGCACGCTGCAACCCCTTCCTCTTCTCCGTTCGACATCTATCTCTCTTATCTCCGGCGACGACTTGCTCTCTCTCATCTCCAGCGACGACGTGCTGTCTCTCATCTCTGGCAACCTTCTCAATCCCCAAGTCGTCGATCTTTGCGATGTCATTTTGAAGTGAAGAACAACCGTTTCGAAGATGAATCGGTTTATCTGACTAATTTTTCCCTTGATTACTGATCGTTATTTGTTTTATTCGATCAGATCTATTTTTGGTTTATTACTCCTGTATATGTTCAATTTGTACTTCAATATGCCTGCTATAACGGTCTGCAATTTACCATTTGATTTTTCATCTGTGGTTCGATCAAAAATTGAGTGATACTCATCGATTTTGACTCAGTTTTTTTTTCTTTGTTTGGATCAGAATACTGATCGGGTATCCGTTCGGTTCGGGGATTATCCGAAAACCGAATGGCTCGGAAATGGTTTTATTCTTCCCTCCCCGTTCGGGGATCGGGGCGGATATGGGTGAAACTTCGGGTTCGGAGATCGGAGACGGAAAACCCAATTTCCGCCCAGAATGCCCCAAATGCCATCCCTAGTTTGGATGGCACAACATACACCCGAATTATTTAAACCCCTTCCGATTTAATTCGCCTTAAGCCGGTTTTGGTGTCATAGAATATGGATGAGTTTTGAGGTGGGCAAAACTTATCCCCTTTCCCATCTATTTTAATTACAAATCAACCTTGTTTCCCACTTTATCTCTTTTTTCTTTTCTTTTTTTATCCGTCATCCAAACCAAAACTTTAATCCAACCTTATCCCTCTCCGTAAATAATACCCCTACTATCTTATCCCTCTCCATAAATAATACCTCTAAAACTCATCTCGCACTTAATCGAAGCTTCTTGGGAACTGGGATGTTGGAACAAAATCACACCCACGTGGCAATTGTGATGAACACCTGATCAAGCTCACCAACTTTTCCTTGGAAAAATCGACAATGCATCTCCTCCACAAGCTTCTTCACTTGCTTGTTCTCTCAGGTGTGTTCCACTAAAAATAAGAACTCATTTTGAAAATAAGTAGTAATTTTATGAGTTAAAGGTGATGTATTGTGAGAGAATAATCTGTCTCGAGAGATAGGTACTTAAAAATAAGAACCTTAGCGGAACAAGAACTTAGTCAATAGTGGATTCAGGACAAGCAAGGTCTATAGGGTTAGTAATTAAGCTCTTTAAGCCTTCCAAAAGTGTTTTCAACGGTTTGGATTAAAAAAAAAACTCTTCCACCGAAGAAAATAACTCTTCCAACGAAGAAAATAACTCTTTCCTAGAAGAGTTTATTTTACATCCGAACTGTTGATTGCTAAGATAGATGGTTGAGATGCTCACTACAACCCTGTTAGTGACTTTGCTCACCACAGGGTCTCTAGGTCCGCCGACTAGGGGTGCACACGGTCCGGATTGATCCGATTCTCCAGAAAATCAGTAACTGGACCATTCCAAACGGTTCTAGAAAATTTGAAAACAAAACCTAACCAATATGTGTTGAACATAACCAGAACCAAACTGTAAGACCGGTCCAATTTTGGTTCTATCCCATTAGCATCCAACCAAGGGGTTTGATAGAGTAAAGTTAGGATTATAGGAAGGTATTCTACTGAAATAGAAAAGGAAAGAAGAAAAGATTTAAAAGAATATAAATTAGGAGTTTGGTAGGGCAGAGTAAATCGTGGAATCTGAGAATAATAAGTATTCGAGTAAGAAAAAAAAAGAAATTGGTTACACTTCAATACTCTTAAGAATCCTTAATGGTTTGGGTTTCAATAAATATACTACTGCGAGTAGTATATTAGCAAGAAAAGATTACCTTACAATATGAAATCCATAATTATAATTATATATAATATATTATTTGTATATATTAGTTCAAAACAGTCTAGTTCAGTTCTAACCACAGATCTTTAATTGAAAATCAGTAACTGAACCAAAATTAACAATTCTTGTTTTTTTGGAACCATAACCTGATCAATGAACTGCAGAACCAGACCAAATAGGACTGTTCGGTCCAGATCAGACTGATTTTGCGATTCAGATGATTTTCTTGAACACCCCTACCGTCGATGGTCAGGGGTCTACTGTCTGGGCCAGCTTACACGTACCTCGACTAATCTCTAGCCCAGTTCGATTAACAAGAAATTATTTTCTTGTGGACTGATCACCCCAAAAATCAAACCCTGATCTATTATATGTGCGGAGCAAACACACCCACCAAGCGGACCAACCCTTCGGCTCATATTAGTGCCTTCCGATGATAATTAAGTAAAAGTGGTAGTCAAGTATTGGGGGTAATGTACTGCCAAAAGAAAGACGCTACCACTTTTTCTTCAACAAACCGGACCCCTCCTTATTATCACCTTTCCACTATACGAATTCCAAACTTGCTACGATTACTTTTTCTTAACCTCACCCTTTCTTTTTGCTAATTATAAAAGGCCTACTTGGAGGAGGGATGACCGGCAATAACAATCTCTTCTGGACGTGATTATAACAACTTCAAACCCATAGATGTCTCGTGCGAAAACAATAGCCCATGGTTTTCATAGGGACTCCAAACGACAATCATATAGGAGTAAGTTAAAACAAAAGCCCGGTTGAAACAGTCGAATTTTTTTTTTCCTTTTTTGACTCATAAATAAAAAAACCACATTAAAGAACGAGGATCCTGATTAAAGAACCCACAAAGTAGGTGACACCACGAATTCCAACGGTCTTATGCTTCCAATCACAATCGAAAGTAAAAAAGCTTCTAAAGTAAGGACACAAATTTATTCCAATGATACAAAAATAAAACTCAACTGTATTACTTAAACCATATCTCATCTCTAACCCGTCAAGTCTTACTGCCCTCCCATCCAGCCATCTCCGTGGCCGGCAGCCAACCCAGACTCCCAGACCCTCCCAACGAAGGTTTTAAAATAACGGTATTGGTCACATAATGGTAACGGTCATGACGTTTCCGTATCAAGAGTATCGAACGATTGTAGTGGTCGTGAATTTGTAGTGGGTGTCTAGTCATAGGGACAATTTAATAACCGATCGAGTAATTGCGTCTCTTATTAGCCAGTATGAAATGGTCTTTGGCTACTCTAATACTAATACACAATGTGTGACACTATCACTACACAAATATCTATCACCTATCAGCCATTACTGAAAGATTTTCTTTCATTGACGTTAAAATCTTTGTAACCATTCGCAATAAATTAATAAATATCTTTTTTGCTGTTGACAAAAAAATGTTTTTAATAGGTCACAACATTGATTAAAATATGAAGCTCAAGTTTAAAATAGTCCAAATGCACATATTGCTAATGATTTAGAAAGCTTGAGAATCTCTACATCGATTCCCATTACATATCGATCACTTGATCATACTCTTTCTATCGTTACATCACAACTGGTAAAGTTTTTTTTTTGTTGATAGGCAATAAAAGTTTTATTCAGAACACTTGACAAAGATTATATCAAGTTGAGCTGTAATGTTTGATAAGCCCTCAATAGTGTAAATAATAGGGCTTATCTCTCTCTATTTTGTCACACTCACGTGCGTAACTTGCTTGATTGGAACGATATTGCACGGAAGGTGTGTTTTTGGCGTTTTCAGGTAAATCGTGTGAATAAGGCGCATTTGAAGGCCATGGATAGCCCCGAGTGTGTCCAAGTACCCAAGACCACGTGGCGCTCCGCGACCGAGTCCCAAAAGTCATGAAAAGAAGCTTTGAAGCATACTCGGGATGTCCAAGGATCAAGGGAAGTAAGGGAGATGCAAGGATGTTACCCAAAGCAACTCATTTTCCGACCAGCTGAGGTTAGAATCGGCATAACTTTTGATGTAAAAATTACTTTTGATCCAAACCACTTGGGTTAGAAAATAGACTCAACAAGCTTTCCAACGCTTCGAAAAACACCCAAAACCGAGTTCGGGAGTGTCCGGAGCGAGCCCGCGAAGTTGGAAAAGTGTCTGCAGAATCCAGCAAGCTCAGGGATCGATCCCCCAATGTTCAGGGATCGATTCCCCCCTCCCTATCAGCTCCTGCAGCATCCAGAAAGCTCAGGGATCGATCCCCCAATGTTTAGGGATCGATCCCTCACTCCTGCGCGGACATTTCAGTGGCATTTTTGTAATTTTTTGTAAAGGGGGTATATATACCACCCTTAGCCCGATTTTAGGGCATTATTACTTTTGCACTTTCTCTCTCTACCTCCATTAAAGCTTAGCTCCCACCTCTCTCCTCATTCAAGCTTAAGGAGGGTTTTTAGGTACGATCCATTTACTTTCGAAACTTTTGGTCTTTATTAAAGTTGTAAGGAATCTCGTTCTCTTCGTGGATCTTGTGTTTATTTTGAATTTTATCAATGTTTAGCATTTTCCTTATCTTTACCCTTGCTCATTTCATGTCTTTTTCAATATGTGTGAGTAGTGTTCAAGGCTTGGTCATGGGGTGATTTCTACCCCATGATTTAGGTAGTTTAATGGCTTCTCTCATTTCTTGTGCTTAATGTGGTTTGTGAATGGATTAAGTTCATTTTTATGTAACAAAACATAGGGTTGTTAACCTCTTTGATTATGTGTAGGCAAGGACTTGATCTCTTGCCACATGTAATGCTTGGAGCTATGTCGCTCTAGGTGTTTGCCAAAATGCCTCAAAGAACTTGTTGAACTCTAATCTTTGGTCTAAACTTAGAGTTGTTAACTTCTTTGATTGGGTGTAGATAAGTCTCATTGGCACACCCAATGCTTAGAACCATGGCACTCTATGTGTTTGATAAAATGCCTAAATGAGTTCCTTTCCATTTCCAAACCCCGTTGTATGAGTTAAACTTGGTTTTCATGGTTAAATCTTCCAAGTGAGATCAAATGACAATGACTCTCACTTGAGTTATCAAAGAGAAGCATTAAACGGCCTAAGTTATGGGCGGAATGAACCCTTAGACCTTGCCGCTTTTAATTTCTAGTCAATCTTCGTTTTCAATTAAGTAGGAGGTAGAGAGAATTCCACCACTCAAAAGTTGGCCGTCTCAACGCCAAATCTAAAGGTTGGCGGTCCTAACGCTAAAAACCCTTCGTAAATCAAACCTCCGGCCTAGCTCCATTGGCTCCCTGTGGATTCGACCTCGGACTTCCGAGTTTATTATGCTACAACCGACCTAGCCCTACGCTTGGGGCACTCTTTACTACGACACACTTTGGTCGAGCAAGCAATGTTTTATTCTTGTGGACCCTTATAGACCTTTGGGAGTTTTGGGCTTTGCCGTTCAGATGTATATTCCAACTCTTTGTTGGACCCCTTTCCCCGTTTTAATAAAATTTATCTTTTGCCGATCAAAAAAAAAAAAAAAAAACATAAGAATCCAAACAAGGGTTGAAAAAAAAAATTAAAAAAGATGGGTCAAAGCCCACCAACACCCACAGGGCCAGTTTAGAGACCCGTATTTTCAGAAATTATTTAAAGGTTTATTAATATTAGAAATTGGGAAAAATGTGAAATATGTGTTTATAAAATTTGGGGTCAATGTGATAGGATTGCTATTGAAAGGAGTGTAAGTGTGATTAGTGTATATGTTAGTATATATAGGGTGTGTTGTGTGTGTAGAGGATAGAAAATCCTCCTTTCTCTCTATCCCACCCGTCCGACTCTCTCTCCCTCTCTCTCGGCTTCTCACTCTTTCTGTCACGTACTCCATTTTCAACATAAATTATAGAGGAATTTCTTAAGCAAATACCTCACAATAATCCCTACAATACCCAAAAGATCATTAATTTTCCATAATCATACTCCAAATCCAAAGAATTCAAAATATTACATCTTTGGCTCAACGGCCCCAAATCAGAATAAACGTCAATTGTCAAAAGGGTTTAGAATTTACAAAACATACCGTAATCGAAGAAATCATTTCTTAAGTTACAAATACATCTTCAAAAGAAATTTACAAAGATGCCTAAGTAACTCTACAATGTCAGCTATCAAAAGATGTGTCCAAGTCCAAGCACTCCAACCATGCTCGCTACTGTCCTGAATTAGTACCTGAAATGAAATAAGGCTTGAGCTACACTAGCCCAGTAGAAATTCTACGCTAACAATATATGCAAGAGAAATGCGAGAGAGATGATACGACATGAACAAAAGTAACCTAAGCAATAGACAATAGCCAAGGTTCAACAACCCAACAAACTTGATATGAGATTAGGAATACACCTCAACCTTTAACCATTTCCACTTTCTATGTGTCCGAACTATGTCGCGTCATGTGTTATGAGCCGAAGCTCCTGCTGGGCCAATTAAGGGATCCCGATATCCCCTGCCAGGCACTTTACCCATCGGTAGGCCCTGAAAGTAACCAATATGAGCTGAAGCTCCTGCCGGGCCAATTAAGGGATCCCGATACCCCCTGCCAGGCACCCACCCGTCGATGGGTCCTGAGTGTTCATCGTTGTGTCAACCAAGGTACACGTGTCCCAAACTCTCATGACGTATCGTTCCAATTCAATCGGTGTTCATATGATAATCAAGTCAAATTTTATCGGACAAGGGCAAGGGAATGCCAAGAATGCACAACGAACTCAACAAATATGTTCAACAATGTTTGGGAGTGATTTAGAGGTATTTAGAATGAGTTAAAAGTGATCGGGGGTCAAAAGAATGGGTTCCGGAACAAAACAGTGAAAACTGGATTTAAGCTCACTGTATCGATACAGATAAAATCTGTATCGATACCAATTAACTACGATTATGTCCAGCTTGTGGGGTATCGATACGGTTTAAGGACCGTATCGATACGGGGAGCTTTCGAGTAGATCTTCTGTAGATTTTCTGGGATCTTCTGTAGATTTTCTGGGTTTCGACCATAGCAACAACCACGGATTTATGGATAGAAAGCACATCTTTAACATATATTGAGAGGTAGAATCCCTACCTCGAGGCCGAAAGATGAGATCCACGAAGTTACAAGCCCTAGCTTTTCCAAGAATCGTAATCGAGAGCAATACGACTCCACCGAGCTCCAACCGGTGGGATACGGACCACAATACAAGTAGAGGATGAAGGATTGAAGGTTGTTCAAGTGGGTCTTGAGTGAAATTTGGTGAGGGAGCAAGAGAGAGAGTGAGAGACGTTAGAGAGAGAGAGAACGGTGAGGAGAGGGAGGGGGGTTTGTGTGATACTCTCTCACACTCTCCTATATGTACTCACTAATCCACATATTACACATACAACCTTCCACAATCAATTTTACCACTTTAGCCCCAAATCACATAAAAGCCAATATTTCATTTTCCTTTCCAATAGTCATGCTTTTATAAAATATTAACATTCGATAAAATAAATACGGGTCTCTACACTCTCTCACTCTTTCCACCACCAAAGCTCGAGACCCAAAGAACCTAACCCTCTCTCCATCTTCCTCATGTGCCATTGAGTTCGTAGCTTGTCCAGTTTGGCCCGGAGAGGAGTATTTTGGGCGTATTGCAAATTTTGAGTTCAAGGGTTCGCATGACCGATCTCTTTGCGTGTTTGCTCTCCGACTTCGAAGTAGGGATTTCTTACTCTTTCTATATGCCTATGAGTTGATTATGTGCTTTGATCATGCTTGAAATTGTGGTTTGATTGTTGAGAATAGTTTCAAAAATCTGTAGAAAATTTGCTCAAACTGAGCTGATACCGATACCATTTTGCTTGTTATCGATACCTTTGTGTTTCAAAACCCAGAAAAATCACTTGTTATTGATACATTTTGTCCTTGTTATCGATACCCCTGCGTCTGGAGCACTTTTTGGTCAAATGGTATCGATACCATTTGGCTAGGTATCGATACCTTTGGCTTAGGGACAGTTTTTCAGCTTTGTTCTAAACTTCACCTTTTTGACCTCCGATCACTTCTAACACCTCTAAAACACTTTTAAACCATCTCTAAGCTTGGTTGCTCGTCCTTCGATGATTCATTGATTGTTTCCTTTCCCAAGACACTCGTAAAACGTAACTTTGATAACGTTGGAGATGAATAAAATATCGTAAGGTTGCTTAGGAGTACCGTAGGCAATGCGAGGTGTTCTGATGAGTGTATTTGGTAGGTGTGAGCTGGTCTAGCAATCCGAAGGGTAACTTAGTAACTCGTCCCCTCATGAGTCGTCTCGTTGAACCTATTCATCTTGCATCCTTAATATTGGTACAAGCGGGTCGTATGTCATAGAGTTACTATGGATTTGTAAGTTACTTAGAGTATGGTGGCATTGGGGGAATATAAGGGGTGGATGTGAGTGTGTGTAGTGGTCCAAATGATGTTAAGGTGATATGATAACTTGTGTCCTCACGACTCGCCAAATCTTTCAATTCTTTTGGCACTCTTCCTATGAGGTTCAAGCGTAGAAGCAAACGGATATAGTATTGTAGGGTTGTATATTTATTGGGCTTAGTATATTATGTAGGATGCGGATATGTAAATTAACGAAAATGCATGAACATGTGTATTTGTAGAGGTATATAATGGTTGGTTGAAGTTTTGTGGTACAACCGATAGATTGATGATGAAGTAAATTATGTAATGATGACGATTATGAAAGTGTGAGAGGTGACCCAAGTGATTATTATTGAGGGAATAGACTCGGGGTGACTCTACGCTCGAGGGAAATAGACCCGAGGTGACCCAAGTGATTATTATTGAGGGAATAGACTCGGGGTGACCCTACGCTCGAGGGAAATAGACCCGAGGTGACCCAAGTGATTATCGATGGGAAATACCTGATTAAAGGAAAGGAAAGGAAAGGAAAAAGGATCTTTAACAAGAAATACTCCGGTATTCAGCCCGAATCAACGAAGCTCGACCTACTATGGTCGTGAGTTTTCTTTGAATTGTTTTGAAATAAAAAAGGGAATGTTTTGTAATAAAGGGATTTGATGATGACAAATGTGGACACGAGAAAGATTGTAGTACCCTACAAAGAATAACAATATGATTTGAAATTGGTTATAGACTAATATGGATTGGCGTGAGTTTATTAATGTAACTAGTTCGAGAAGTAAACGGTCGGTGACATCCATGTGAAGTCTAGAACCCTTTGACTATAGCGTGCAGTTCATTGGTAATCATTCGTACTTTGGGTGTATCTGTCAATATTCACTCACTCATGGTGCATGATTCATCGCATATCCATATAGTTTGAGCATAGAATTCTCTACTGGGCTAGTGTAGCTCAACCTATTATCATTTCAGGTACACTCCAAGGATCTTGACGCGAAGCGCATTGTGTGCATGCTTGACTTCATATCTTTTGAAAGCGGTCATTGAAGAGTAGTTCTATCACCTTTTGTATGATCTCTTGAAAAGATGCAAATGTAAATTCATTTGAACTCTCTTGACTTTAGATATTATGTAATCTCTAATTTTACAGTCTTTGAGAAAATATGAAATTTGGGCCGTAGTGCCAATGTTGTAAAACTTTAAACTTGGGAATTTGATTTGTAAATGATCATTCGGGAACTCTCTTTGGGTCCAGTTTTGGTTAATCCAATTAGCATCCAACCAAGGGGTTTGATAGAGTAAAGTTAGGATTATAGGAAGGTATTCTACTGAAATAGAAAAGGAAAGAAGAAAAGATTTGAAAGAATATAAATTAGGAGTTTGGCAGGGCAGAGTAAATCGTGGAATCTGAGAATAATAAGTATTCGAGTAAGACAAAAAAAAGAAATTGGTTACACTACAATACTCTTAAGAATCCTTTATGGTTTGGATTTCAATAAATATACTACTACGAGTAGTATATTAGCAAGAAAAGATTACCTTATAATATGAAATCCATAATTATAATTATGTATAATATATTATTTGTATATAATAGTTCAAAACAGTCTAGTTCAATTCTAAACACAGATCTTTAATTGAAAATCAGTAACTGAACTAAAATTAACAGTTCTTATTTTTTTGGAACCATAACCTGATCAATGAACTACAGAACCAGACCAAATAGGACTGTTCGATCCAGATCAGACCGATTTTGCGATTCGGATGATTTTCTTGAGCACCCCTACCGTCGATGGTTAGGGGTCTACTGTATGGGCCAGCTTACACGTACCTCGACTAATCTCTAGCCCAGTTCGATTAACAAGAAATTATTTTCTTGCGGATTGATCACCCCAAGAATCAAACCCTGATCCATTATATGTGCGGAGCAAACACACCCACCAAGCGGGCCAACCCTTCGGCTCATATTAGTGCCTTCCGATGATAATTAAGAAACCGTTCGGCTAAATAAGCCAAGTGGCTTATTTTTTTGTCCTTATTCAAAAAAAATTCGTATTTGTTAGTTTTGCGTTAATTTTTTGGGGATTATTGCATCTCCATGATGAGAGGAATCAAAAAAGTAAAAAATTTTGATCGAAATCCAATTTTTTTTAATAAAGCCGAAAAAATTGGCTTATTGGCTTATTTTTGTATTTATTTCAAAAAATAGGTTTTGATTGAAATTTTTTACTTTTTAGATTCCTCTCATCATGGAGATGCAATAATCTCCAAAAAATTGACGCAAAACTTAAAAATACAAAAAAAAAATTGAATAAAAACAAAAAAATAAACTACTTAGCTTATTTAGCCGAACAACCGAAGTGGTAGTCAGGGATTGGGGGTAATGTACTGCCAAAAGAAAGACGCTACCACTTTTTCTTCAGCAAAACACCTCTTTATTATCACCTTTCCACTATACGAATTCCAAACTTGCTACAATTACTTTTTCTTAACCTCACCCTTTCTTTTTGCTAATTATAAACGGTTCCTCTATAGTCAGCCTAGTGGGCTGACGGTGGTGTCCTCCACGCGCCCAAAAAGGGCTGTACTTCCGCCCAATTTCAAAGCATTGCCAGCCTTTTCTTTCCATGTGATTGACTGATGTGATTTGTTAAGGCAAATTGACCCCATTACCCCTTTTCCCCATCTGAGATGCACCTCCTTTTTTACTACTCCAACGACCAATGGTTCATTAATTTTTTTTCCACAGCTTCAGTGTTCATGAGTTATTTATTAAAATATTATTTTTATCTTTAAAATTCTCATAATTAAGTTTCTATTCTTTATTTGAGATTCTGTAGAGCAAATACTTGATTATAACAGCCTTATAAACAAAACTTAATCATAATCCTTTAAAATAAAATGATCATAAAAATAAGATATTCGCCTCGGGTCAAACGGATTAAAAATTGGGGCATTTAATTTTTTAATACTATACAAAAGTCTAAAAAATTAAGTGCTCCAATTTTTATTCCATTTGAATGGGTGCGAAGATCTTATTTTTTTGATCATTTTATCTTAAAGGGTCGTAATTAATTTTTGTCTCTAGGACTATCATAATCAAGTATTTGCTCTACAGGGTCCCAAATAAAGAACAAATACTTAATTATGAGAGCCCTACAGACTAAAATTAATTATGACCCTTTAAGATAAAATGACCAAAAAATAAAATTTTCGCACCGATTCAAACGAACTTAAAATTGGAGCACTTAATACAGTCTAAGAAAAATTAAACAAACAAAAAATGTAAATTTTAATTGATGATAAATAGTGTTGATGTAGTTATGAAAAAAAAGAAGTTAATAGTTAAACCAAAAATATGTACTGTTCATAAGGTAGTTTATATTTATTACTCCCTCCGTCACTAAATAAGTGTCTGGCACGCAAACCTAGGCCTTTAAAAAATGCATTTACTTTGTTAAAAAAATCAATTTTTTTCACAAATCAATAGATGGCAATGGGTTCTATTAGATTGTGGAAAAAAATTAGATTTTTTAACGAAAATCATGCATATTTTGTAAAGCCTAGTTTTGTGCGCCGGACACTTATTTAGGGACGGAGAGAGTAGTGTACATGCTCTTAAGCACGCAGCCTGAAATGGTAAAGGAAACTATAGCAGTAAAGTAAAAAAAAGAAGAAGTAGGGTAAGTTACTTTTTGTGGGAAAGTGTGCGTGATTTTGTGGGAAAAATAACCACATTCTCTTTTTTGTTAGGGGAATTTGCACTTACACCCCTTGTACTATCACCGATTTGCACATACACCCCCATACTCTAAATTTAGGCACTTACACCCCTTGTACTTTAGACTGAAGTGCAGCTGTTAAAAATTCCGTTAAAATGGATGGAAAAGCTATTGGCGGGAGATTTCCCTCCAAAATGAGGAAAAAAATGTCCAAACTAACCCTGATAGCCATTTATAAGCTCTGTCAAACTCTCATTCCCAAAAACAGAGCATCCAAACCCTTCTCTTCTCCTAATCCACTCTCTCTCTAGTCTATTATTATCAATAAAAAACAGCAACATCTAGCACTATATCTCATGTCTAATTAGTCCCAAAACATCTGCAAATGTAGCAACACAAACACCCAGCAGCACAGAAAAAAAATGGACTTACACTGTCCAAATCCACAACATAAATGGCCAGCAAAAAAAAAAAAAACATACTTCAAATGCAGATATTCAATACCAGGTAGTTCAAACTGAGATCTTTTCTTAAACAAAAGTCACACAGAGTTACAAACTGACTTCAAACAGAGTTTCCAAAATAGAGTTCACAGCAGCATCAAGGGATTGTTTTGCATATTTCTTAGGTTGACTTCTGTTTGTGAACTCTGTTTGAAGTCAATTTGTAACATAGAGACTTTTGTTTAAGAAAAGAGCTTAGTTTGGTATTGAATATCTGCATTTGAAGTATGTTTTTTTTTTTTTGGTCATTGCTGGCCATTTATGTTGTGGATTTGGATAGTGTAAGTACATTTTTTTTACTGTGCTGCTAGGTGTTTGTGTTGCTACATTTGCAGATGTTTTTGGGCTGATTAGACATAAATGTTTTTTCTGTTGATAATAATAGACTAGAGAGAGAGTGGGTTAGGGGAAGAGAGGGGTTTGGATGCTCTGTTTTTGGGAATGAGAGTTTGACAGAGCTTATAAATGACTATTAGGGTTAGTTTGGACATTTTTTTCCTCATTTTGGAGGGAAATCTCCCGCCAATAGCTTTTCCATCCATTTTAACGGAATTTTTAACAGTTGCACTTCAGTCCAAAGTACAAGGGGTGTAAGTGCCTAAATTTGGAGTACAGGGGGTGTATGTGCAAATCGGTGATAGTACAAGGGGTGTAAGTGCAAATTCCCCTTTTTGTTATTTACACGGAATGGTGGGTTATTTCTGTCATTTTGTGAGTAAACCTTTTACCTGCAAAAGCTCTCAGAAAACGTATAAAATTTAAGAGGTGAAGGACCCATTTATAATCAGCCCTGAGGGCTTACGGTAGATTTTGCCAATTATAAGAGGCCTACTTGGAGGAGGGATGACCGGCTATAACAATCTCTTCTGGACGTGATTATAACTGTTAGAACATGTGTGAACGTTGAGTCCCACATCGGATAAACAGAAAAAGAGTTGGACCTTAATATACAATTGGATGGCTCACCACTTACAAGGCTTAGCCTTTTAAGTGGATATGGGTCATTCAGTGTATATTGGGCCCAAGTAATGTGGTGGACTCTTTGCCGTTTCTCCCATACAAATTGGGCCTTGAGCACGCAGTGGCGGGTCGATGCATCGGACGACCTCCCAACAAATGGTATCAGAGCCGATGGCTGATGATCTATGGGAAGACTCTCAGCGCACCATTGAATGGGTTTGCACAGAAAACACTCGTGGAGCGGTATAAAATCCAAAGGTGACTCCCGATGAAGCAAGGTGGCTCGATGTTGGAGTGCTGTATTGGATGGCTCATTGTCGATGGAGTTTGACTCGTCGGAGAGCACGGTGCTATCGAATTAATGAGCACATTGGCTCTCAATGGAGTTCTCGTGGGGGAGCATAGTGCCGGTGACTAGGCACGTTGGCTTCCAATTGAGATGACTCTGAATCGATTGAGTGGGTGCAGAATAAGCCCAGTTCAGGAGATAGGGTTGAGAGTAGTAGATCAGAATCAAGGGGGAGCTTGGATGCAAAGAGAGGTTAAGGCCCAATGTTCGGTTCACACATGAGGGGGAGATTTGTTAGAACATGTGTGAACGTTGAGTCCCACATCGGATAAACAGAAAAAGAGTTGGACCTTAATATACAATTGGATGGCTCACCACTTACAAGGCTTAGCCTTTTAAGTGGATATGGGTCATTCAGTGTATATTGGGCCCAAGTAATGTGGTGGACTCTTTGCCGTTTCTCCCATACAAATTGGGCCTTGAGCACGCAGTGGCGGGTCGATGCATCGGACGACCTCCCAACAATAACAACTTCAAACCCACAGATGTCTCGTGCGAAAACAATAGCCCATGGTTTTCATAGGGACTCCAAACTTGCAGACGTCTCGTGTGAGAACAATAGCATCACTGCCTTGCAAGAGGCCGGGCAAGGCTCAAGAGCGCATCGTCGATCTGCACGCCTCAAACATATGGCCTCCTGGACTCAAACCACTGGGATTGGAAATAAGCATTTATCACTAGGCTTCCACCCGGTGGTAAAAACCAACTCACCTTTTGTCATTAACATCTCCCCCTATCTAAGAATGCAGTTGTGGTAATGACTTCGGTGTCTCCCTCTGATTTGGAGACACCGTAATTATGGCATAACAAAACCATTGTAAGCATAACCGAAACCCATTAGGAGAATGACAAAACCATAATGAGGCATAACAAAACCAGTAACTTGCATAACCGAATGGACGGACCAGATTTTGCCACATCAGAAGTTTGACCAAAATTGACCGGTCAAAGCGGTAACTCCAGCCGATAAAAAGTCGATGTATAACGGAAACCATTAAAGGGCATAACAAGAAACCCGGAAAGGCATAATACAGGAATTGATTGGCATAACAAAGGGTATAATATTTCCTAAACGGGTATAACATAAACCCCAAGTAGTCATAACAAAACCATTAAATGGCGTAACTGTTGAGTTATGCCAACATTGGAATAACGGAAACCAGTGAAAAGCATAACCAATAACCACGGTTGGCATAACGAAAACCATACAAGGCATAACTAATAACAGAACCACAAAATAGCATAACAGAAACCCCTGAAAGGCATGACCAGAACCACATGTCCAGCATAACAGTAATTATTATTTTTTATTCTAAAATGTTCAACCCCGGGTTAAGTGGAAAAAATGGGAAAATTTTTAAAATGTATACGTGTTTTGCGATTATGTTGACCAGTAAAATGTAACGGACCTCAATAAATCATTAATTTTAATAATCAAGGTCGTTGATTCAGTTGTTATTGGTTATTTGGTTGTTTTTGGAAATTCTGGGCTCCATCCAGTTTATTTTGGTTTATGAAGCTCTTCGATTTGTACAAAAATTCAACATAAGAATGATAACTTATGTTCGATAAAGCTTGTAACGAAAAGCCATTTACTTTATTTTTGGCAGGAATGATGTAATCTCTTGTACGCACGAGATAGACGGTTTTGATTTTGAAGAAATAGATAAAGTGGTCATCGAGTTGTGAACTATAGGACTTTAATACCTACGTAAGCATATAATGTATTCCGATCATGTGGTTGCTGACATCCGATTATCATAGAAGTTGGTGACAAACACATAATTGATAAGATGTGCAATGTTAACGGTTTAGATCGGTCATCAGGAAAAACTATTGAACACTTTCCTTTTAAATTTATTTGTTGAACCTTATTGTTCATAAACAAAGGTAATGTGCTTTAGTGTAATGTACAATACTCATACGATCGCAACACAATGACAACGATCGATACCGTTCATATTATTTTGCTTGGTCTTTTAAGTGGTCTTGTAAATATTATGGTCTAACTTGTTTAGAATACACCTTTATTGGGACGTAGATTCATTATTAAAATGACATTTTACATCCGATCAAGTATGTATTGATAAGAGATTTAATTCATTTTTGGCAAAAGTATTCAAATCTTTGTTACGTAAAATATAGACGGTCCCGATTCGAAAAAAAAAGCCGAGGCGGTCGAAGATTGGTGCAGTATGGGACTTTAACGCTTTTGGAAACACCAAATGTGTTCCGATTATGTGGTTGCCGACATCTGATTATCACCAAATTCGGTGACAATGATTAAATCAACAATATGTTGAATCTCATCGGTTTAGATCGAGCATTTGAACCAATGCGAAGATCAAGGCAAAAAACGCTGCCGTTTTGTGTGCACGGAGAATGCACCCACCAAAACTTATATATTAAAAGCTTCTCATACTAGAACAGATGATTGACATGGAGCAGTGGTCATGTAAGTTGCTCAAATTCCAAGTGACCAGGTTCGGTTCCTTAGCTACTGTGTTCTTGTGACTTAAATCAAATTTCAGAATTTTGTCCTTATTTGAATTTTTTTCGCATTTGTAAGTTTCGCGCCAAACTTTTGTGAGATACTGATTCGTCTCGACGAGATGAATCGGAAAAGTAAATTTTTTTTACTTTTACCCAAGTATTTGAGAAATAACCACTTTTTCGCCAAAAAGTCGATTTTTGCGCTAAAAATTGGTTATTTTTCAAAATATTTGGGTAAAAGTAAAAAAAAATTACTTTTCCGATTCCTCTCATTGAGACGAATCAATACCCTACAGTGTAAATTTTTTTTACTTGTACGTCCGATTATCCGATTAAGTATCACAACCCAATAACATAACACCACGTGTTCATGTTGATAGGGCCGGCCCTCAGGTAAGCCCAACAAGTCTTCAGGTGTTCAACCCAACCTCCAAGTATGTAATAAAATATTAAGCACCATTTGCTTAGAAATGTTCTTTGGTTCAGCGGAAAAGTTGTATGTCTCAATGGTTCACACCCAGGTTCAAGTCACAGGGCGTGGGATTTCCCTTTGTCGTTTTTAATTTGTTTTTTTATCTCTCTCCATAGGACATCTTCTTCTTCTTTTTTTTTAAAAACGGTTTAAAATACTTTTTTTTTGGTAAACGGATTTTGAGATTTCAAAAATGTTTTTTACACAAAATCTAAATTTAAAAAACTATATTTATAGTTTTTAAATTTTCAAAACTGTTTGTGTAAATACAGTTCCTTTAAAAATTTTAAGTGAACAAAGTGTGTGTTTTTTAAAAACTATTTTTTGTTTCAAAAAAATGTTTTTTTTACACAACAGTTTTTTTTTTGAATTTTTTTTATACAATTGTTTTGTTTTTTCTTCAAAAACTGTTTAATAAACTATTTTTTTCAAATAAATATGCGTGAATTGAAGGGAAAAAATTTGGAGGGCCCGTTGGTTTTCATTATGGGCAAAAAATAACCCATGTAGAATTTGATATTGCTAACTTTAGCAATCTCTAAATGGATAATCAAAATCTAATGTGACATATTTTGATTATTCACATTTGCTTATTCTACTGTAGATAGTCTTAGGCTCCATTCTTTTATCCTTAACATAAATTTAAACTTAATTTGAGAATTTTGTCCTTATTTGAATTTTGCGCCAAACTTTTGTCGGCTATTGATTCGTCTCGACGAGAGGAATCGAAAAAGTAAAATTTCTTTACTTTTATCCAAGTATTTTGAGAAATAATTACTTTTTAGCGCAAAAAATGATTATTTCTCAAAATACTTGGGTACAAGTTACATAGATCTCACTAACCACCACATCACCTTTGGCGGACCCATATTCATACATGGTCGAAAATGATTGGTTCGTTGCACCACATCAGCAGAATAATGTGGTATCACCGTTGTATTTAATTTTTTTTCCATAAACTGAACCCATCGCAGAAGGTCCTCCAAATACAAAAGAAAATTGGATCCCAAGATCCAATCGTCGAACCCAAAAAACGAAAGATAAAGACACATGATTACTACTAACAATCAAAGGAGAGGCCCAGATCCAAATCGGAAATGATTTGAAACTTCAATTTCGATTTCCCCTTTTTCAAGCTCAGGCACAAGGATTGTCAACAACGACCACATCCGGATCATAGCTCCTAAACACCAAGTAACCGGCCGACAGCCCCGCCACAACGGCGACAAACATGCCGTCATTGAACGACTTGACGGCGAGCATCAGCATGTACCCGATCGCCGAGTCGACCCCGAACATCACGGCTCCCAACAGCCTGACGGGAATCCTCGCGCCTCCTCCGCCACCGCCGAGCTTGCAATCGAGGAGAGGCGTTGTGGTCGTGGGTGCGGTTGAGGAGGAGGAGGAAAGGGGTTGTTGCTTTAGGGAGATAAGAGATGGAGATGAACGTGGGAGATGGAGATGAACCAGGTTAAATGGGAAGAGATGAATGTGGGAGATGGAGATGATGGAGATAAACGTGCAGATGGATGGACTTTTAAACTTGAGAATGTGAGATGTAGAGAATAATATTCTCAACCGTGGTTAAGGGACTGGGGTTGGAGTGAGAGTAAGAAGGAAATTTTTTTTTTACCGGTTCTTTAGGTGACAAGTTTGTTATGTTATACCTTCGGTTACACATTATATGGTTTTGGTTATGCTTTCAGTGGTTTTAGTTATGCTTCCAGTGGTTTTAGTCATGCCATTTCTTACGGTGTCTCCAAAACAGAGGGAGACACCGAAGCGTTACCCTGCAGTTGTATATACTGATTTGCGAGCTCACCCTTATTTGTATTTTAATTACTTAAGGAAGAACTAAAAAGTTTTTTTTGAATGGCAAAAAAAAGAAAAGAAAAGAAAAGAGATTTCATTAATATTTCAAGATGATACAAAAGAAAATAAGATGGCATCAAAACGAAAGAAGCATCTTAACAAGGTTGGCACCTAACCAAACGACAATCATATAGGAGTAAGTTAAAACAAAAGCCCAGTTGAAACAGTCGAATTTTTTTTTTCCTTTTTTGACTCATAAAAAAAAAACCACATTAAAGAACGAGGATCCTTATTAAAGAACCCACAAAGTAGGTGACACCACGAATTCCAACGGTCTTATGCTTCCAATCACAATCGAAAGTAAATTAAAAAGCTCCTAAAGCAAGGACACAAATTTATTCCAATGATACAAAAATAAAACTCAACTGTATTACTTAAACCATATCTCATCTCTAACCCGTCAAGTCTTACTGCCCTCCCATCCAGCCATCTCCGTGGCCGGCGGCCAACCCAGACTCCCAGACCCTCCCAACGAAGGTTTTAAAATAACGGAATTGATCACGCAACGGTAACGGTCGTGACGTATCTATATCAAGAATATCGAACGATTGTAGTGATTGTGAATTTGTAGTGGGTGTCCAGTCATAGGGACAATTTAATAACCGATCGAGTAATTGCCGTCTCTTATTAGCCAGTATGAAATGGTCTTTGGCTACTCTAATACTAATACACAATGTGTGACACTATCACTACACAAATATCTATCTATCATGTATCAGCCATTACTGAAAGATTTTCTTTCATTGACGTTTAAATCTTTGTAACCATTCGCAATAAATTAAAAAATATCCTTTTTGCTGTTGACAAAAAAAAATGTTTTTAATAGGTCACAACATTGATTAAAATATGAAGCTCAAGTTTAAAATAGTCCAAATGCACATATTGCTAATGATATAGAAAGCTTGAGAATCTCTACATCGATTCCCATTACGTATCGATCACTTGATCATACTCTTCCTATCGTTACATCACAACTGGTAACGTTACGTATCCAGCACTGCTATATATTTAATAAAACCTTGCATAAGAGTGACAATGGTGGTGAGTGGAGTGGTGTCTTAATTCTTAGGTTTAAAATTAAAAGATGGCATTATTATTTCTTAGGTTTTAACCTACACCCATGGTTCCTCTGCACACTAACCTATCCCTACGAAATGACAGTGGTTTAAATAGGTCGTCTATTAGTGTGCCTGGTCTTCTTCGTGTAGTGCCCAGCCCGATCGAGTTACAAATCGTGTCACATCGTGCATGCCATTCTTTGTCGTGCCATCCTCTGCATGTCTATGTTGTGTGTTGTAACTTACACATGTCACTACCCATGTGTCTTTTACCCACAAGTAAAACAAAAGACTCAAATACTTACAATTTTGCTGACATAAGTAACTGAAAAATGACTTCTCAAACTTGTTCAACTTATTTAATTAATTGAACGAAGAGCTAATCTATACAATGTCGAAAAAATGTGATCAATCAATCATTACTTAATCTATATATAAATTGAAATAACACTTGGTGTCCGTGCTTGTGCACCTATGTTGTGTTTGTGCCCCTGCCACGTGCCTCAAAGTGACCGTCTAACCCGATACACCTCAAAGATTTGTCAGCCAAAAAGTGGTTGTACCGAGGGAGGAATAATATATGGGCATTTAGTGGCTCTCAAATAAGAGAAATGGTGAGTTTACGCTATTGTCTGAACGGTATTTTTAGTATTTTCGGTACTTTAGTTCATTTAGTGGCTCACTTTATTTTATTGTCTAAATGGTATTTTTAGTGAAAACAAGTAGTATCGTCTATCTAAACACAAAAAGTATAGCGTAAACTCACGTACCCTAAGACGATGAGGTATGTAACAGAGGCGTTGATATCGAGAATTGAAGGCTGGACAGAAAGTTTATTGAACCAAGCCGGGAGAGAGGTTATTATATATATATGCTCAAGTCTATTGTGCGCGTTGTCTCTTTAATTCCACGCATGTTATGTCTTGTGTAAAGTTGCCGGACAGAGAGTATTTGTGATGAGATGAAGAGGCAGCACATGGCTAATCTGTGGTGGGGCGGTAGGAGAGGCCAAAAAAAGATGCATTGGTTGTCATGGGATAGATTATGCGAGAAAAAGGAGGGGGGAGGGCTGGGTTTTAGAGATCCGGCATGTTTTCAACTTGGCTTTGCAAGCTAATTAAACAGGGATGGCGTCTTTTACTTAAAGAAGGCACACTGCTCCAGCGCGTGCTTAAGGCGAAATATTTTCCGTCCTCTTCCTTTTTGGAAGCATTGCCAGCTTCGAATCCGTCGTGGACTTGGCAAAGCATTCTGAAAGGGAGGAGGGTGTTGGTGGAAGGAATTAGGTGGAGGATCGGTAATGGGAGGAGGGTAAGGGGTGATCAAGATCCATGGATTCCAAGGCCCAATGGTTTTTGTCCTATTAACGCCACGGAAGGAAGAGGGATGAGAGCTTGTGATCTTATAGATACAGATCAGGATGCAGCTTTGGTTCATGCTATTCCTCTCTCGAGTTCAGATGTGGAGGACCGTTGGATTTGGCACTATTAGTCGCAAGGGATGTATACGGTTAGCTCGGGGTATGAGACTGCCCTCATGCTTAAAAGGAAAGGGCGGAACTCAGGAGGGGGAGGTGGGCAATTGAGCAAGAGGGAAGCTGATAAAAAAAAAGTGAGGAACAAAGTATGGGCACTTCCTACTCCAAACAAGATTAAACATTTTATCTGGAAATGTATCAATGGTACTGTACTTCCAATTAGAGAGAATTTGTTCAGGAGGAGAGTGACAACGAAAATGTTGTGTCTGAATTGGAAGGCTTCTAATAAGTTTGACTAGAAGCCTTACTTTTTTTAGAGGCTGAGCTTGAGAGAATCAATAGGACCCGGGAGGCCTCAAATCTCACACACCCACCCACCCAATCAAACTAGGTGCATAAGAGAATCAGAACTCACCTGGGATAACTTTTCCAGCATATCCTTCACAAACTTTGTACAACGGTAACAACAGTTGATATGTGTATTCTTGGACGTCACCAATTTGTGAAGAAACCTTTCCGGGATTGATGATTTTTTGTGAGATCAACTCAAAAATATTGAAAACGATTTTCATCTTCATATAGATGGGCAAAGAAATCAGAAATTCGCACAAATGCACTCAATTAGGCACCAAAGTCATAATAGTACTTAGGAGAACTGTTGGAATGTGTCCCACATCGCCTGGACATGCCCCGTTTGTGCTGGTTATAAGGTCTCAGTTTCCCTCTTCTTAACACCTGGGTTTTAAGGAGTAGTGTGGGCTGGGCTTTTCAACTTGGTATCAAAGCTTGGTTGGGCCTTTGTTTAGTGGACCGTTGTCCGGTTGCCATGTGTTGTGGTCCAGGAGGGTGTGTTGGAATGTGTCCCACATCGCCTGGACATGCCCCGTTTGGGCTTTTCAACTTGGTATCAGAGCTTGGTTGGGCCTTTGTTTGGTGGACCGTTGTCCGGTTACCATGTGTTGTGGTCCAGGAGGGTGTGTTGGAATGTGTCCCACATCGCCTGGACATGCCCCGTTTGTGCTGGTTATAAGGACTGGGCTTTTCAACTAGAACAGGCCCACCTGAACACCCTCCATCTGAAGGGCAATCTTTCCCATTCTCTTGAGCAAGTAATAGACCAGCAAAGAGTGACGATCGCCATTTTCTTCCACACTTTGATTATCATAACCAAATGTAAGGGATGCAAGCATACTTCTTCCTTTTAATGAATCAAGCAACTGGAAAGCTTCAAGGAAACGACTGTGCTCATGGTGTTCAAGGGTTGACCAGATACTGTTGCCACCAACCGATTTGTTTGGTACAAACAAAGAGTGCAGAGCACAAGTCGTGAAGGTGAGGTTTCGTGTAATTAGGGTGCTGGCTGCATCGTCGATTAGTGGGGGCCTTTAGTTGGCAGCAGAGAGAAACAACTATGAGAAAAAGCCTACTTGGTGTGTCGTGTCATAAGAAAAAATTTGATTTGCCAATAATTCATGATTCATGATAAGGTGATGGCCATTGGAAAATTTGCACAACCATAATCAACCAACTAAACCTTCTAAGATGCCACCCCAACATGCAGACCACGGCATATTTATGAGAGCAGGCACTCAAAGAATCATTCTCAATTGAGTTCTAAAACTCTTTGACCTTCCCATTGCAACTAGCTGACGGCAAATCTAACTCTATCAACTATACGGTTCCACTACCAATTAAGACCACCTCCTATTAGAGCCCAAGCCCACGCCCCCAACCAGGCTTTGAAGAATTATGTTTCGCATGTTGTGAATATTTGAGCATACAATACACAGACGTACTCATTAACCATGCACATCCATACAGATGTAATAAAAAGGTTTATACCTCAAGATGCCCTACTAGGCACAAACCATGAAATTGACGCACAGTTTCTTCTCCAACAAAACTAATGAGTAGTATGTCTCTTTCCAAGAGCAATCTGTAGCTTCAACAGAGAGACCCAGCTGCCTATTTTTCAAAACATTGACAGCCAACTGGAAAATGCTAGCTTGTCATTACATGTAGCACATGATTGATATATTCTTCCTTAAAATCTTCCCCCGTTACTTCGACCAGTAATCCCAGGACCTATACATAACAGAGTTTTAAAGCCACAAAACAAATAAAAGCCCTATAAAGTAACCCTTCAAACAAAGAAAGCAAAGTCAACATGCATCAGGTGCACTTCTTCATTGTACAATAAATTTAGGTAGAGGTATCAAATGGGTGAATTTTAGCGAGTTGAAAACTTGAAATGAGTCACGGGTTGAATGAGGGTTGATAGTGACCGGGTTGAATGTGAGTAGGTCAAATACAGATCTCCCTCTCAATTTCAAAATCATAACTATTCCTCAACAGGTAATATACTTAGCAAAAACTAATAATAATTCAAAAGCCAATTCAAACTAAAATTACAAAAGGGTTGATTTACTAAAAGCCTATTTTCTGGCTGCTACTAACTTCACTTTTTGAAGTTTTTTGGACAATTTTCCAACATTGGTATACCTTTTTTTGACATCTTGTTAACATTTTATGGATTAATGGGTTCGTCACGAGAGAGGAATCTAAAAAGTAGAAATTTATGGACCAGACTTGAAAAAGGTTCAATTCAGACAAAAATAAGATTAAGAGAAAATTTCTTTTATATCCCTTCGACTTTGACCAAAAATTCATTTTGGTCCTTCACCTTTCAATTTCGGCATAAAAATACTTCGACTTTCCAATTTTTTTCAATGTCATCCTTTAGGGATATATACATATATACACGAAAAATAGGATGTTTGGATCAAGCATCCTATACACATCGGATGCCGTTGATTCTCACATTAGCCCCCTCATTTTTATTTTTTAGAATTTTTGGACGGCTCGGATCTGCCGTCTGGTGGCCGAAGACGGCCCGGCGCGGCAGTCGGTTGGACTCAAAGAAAACGGATTCCTTCTAAAGGATGACATTGAAAAAAATTGGAAAATCGAAGTATTTTTATGCCGAAATTGAAAGGTGAAGGACCAAAATGAATTTTTGGTCAAAGTCAAAGGGATATAAAAGAAATTTTCCCTAAGATTAAAGACTGCTATTTTGGCTTATTTTCATCTCTAACGAACTTTTTTTAGCATTCGGTCAAAATTTTACTTTCGGCATTTCTCTAGTCAAAATGATCTAATAACCAAAAGTCAACTCAAAACTATAACAAGTTCATAAAAGACGAAAATAAATCTTTTCAATAACTTAAGCCAACCAACTCAGACCACATTTTGGGTATTAAAACCATAGGCCAAATAATCCCCACGTTCCACATTAAAAAAAATGTAAATAATAAGCCCAACTTCCTACACTTGTCACAAACAAATAATGCATATAAAACTGAGCAGAAACTAATTCACAAAAGGAGTATACCTTGTGTGCCAATGGCCCAAACCATTACCAACCCATTTAGAAATTAGAACCCATTATATATCGGTTTGTCAAACCCAACTGAACCAAATAAAAAAGGGGAATTTAGAGGCCGGCCCTTTTTTCTTGGTTCGGACTTCAAATAGTCCTGACCAAAATATTTTTTCTTTCCTTCAGTCCTTTTTCTTGACTTTTCATGCAATTTTACTATTTTACCCATTCTTCTTAATTTTTTGTGTACATGTCTATTTTTAATAAAATTTATATTTTTAGAATTAATTTCTGACCCATATTATTTAGGACAAAAATACCCTTGGCTATGTGGGCTATGAGAACTGCCAATTCTCATAGTCAGTTCTATGAGAACTGCTCAGTTCTTATAGAAAACTGGCTATGTGACCCATATTATTTCGGATAAAAATACCCTTAGTTATGTGGGCTATGAGAATTGCCAATTCTCATAGTCAGTTCTATGAGAACTGCTCAGTTCTCATAGAAAACTGGTTATGTGATCCATATTATTTCAGACAAAAATACCCTTGGCTATGTGAGCTATGAGAACTGCCAATTTTCATCATGGACAATAACATATCTCATAGAAAAAAACACAGTTTTCATAGAAAAAATACAGTTCTCATAGACCGTTCTCATGTGAAATGGCTATGTGAACTGGAAAATACACCGTACAAATAGCCTCACCACACACTAAAATACACTGTTCTCATAAAAAATACATAGTTCTCATAGAAAAATACACAGTTCTCATAGATAATCATCATAGACAATAACAATTCTCATAGAAAAAAACACAGTTTTTATAGAAAAAACATAGTTCTCATAGACCATTCTCATGCGAAATGGCTATGTGAACTGAAAAATACACCATTCAAATAGCCTCACCACACACTAAAATACACAGTTCTTATAGAAAAAATACATAGTTCTCATAGAAAAATACACAGTTCTCATAGACAATCATCATGGACAATAACAGTTCTCATAGAAAAAAACACAGTTCTTATAAAAAAACACAGTTCTCATAGAAAAATTCACAGTTCTCATAGACAGTTCTCATGAACAACACACAGTTCTCATAGAAAAATACACAGTTCTTATAGAAAATACACACAAAACAAAACTTCTAACCTTGAAATTAGTGAGAGATTAAAGTCCTAACCTTGAAATTAAATTACAGCTTCACCATTTGCACAACAACAGCTTCAACATTTTTAGTATTAAAATTTTCTCCTTTTTGAAATTAATCTTGAAATTGGTGTGCAAATGGAGAGCAAAAGCTGTTGTTTTGACGCGGATCAAAAAAAAAAAATGCATGTTCGACAAAATGCAAATTTCAGGGGCGACCAAAAAAAATGTTCAGAAATTAATGTTTCCTACTACTCCTCAACAAATGCACCGACACGGCGGTGACCGCTTGTTCACGAATCGAAGAATGAGCGTTCAGATCTAGCAAATGAATCAAGTAAGAGACGTTGCCTTCCTTGGAAACCACGGTCGCGATTTTCTCCTCGTTTTCCAGAAGCTGGAGGAGAGATTCCATATTTCCATGGCTTTCTTTTCAAACTCGACGCCGCCGATCTGTAACATGGTGAAGAGGTCTTGGATGAAGAATCCTAGGACTTCTTTGTCGGAGCTGGGGGGAGGTGGCGTTGGAGTGGCGGAGGACGCCGGATCTGAGGAACCACCGCCGGCGCCGTGCTCGTCCTCGTCCATCAGATCGAGGTGGCGTTGGAGTGGCGGAGGACGCCGGATCTGAGGAACCACCGCCGGCGCCGTCCTCGTCCTCGTCCATCAGATCGTCGTCCTCCGGCTTGAAGTCCATTGCTTCCACATCCCCCCCCTCTCTCTCTACAAGGTGGGTTAAAAGGAGTAGAATAGAGAGAGGGTGAGGGTGAGGGGCACAAAAGTCAGTACGCAATAGATCCGAGCCTTCCAGCTTCGGTAAAATATTTCAGGGTTGGGATCAAACCAAACCCAAAAAGCGGGACCGGCCTCTAATTTTCTAAATAAAAAATACAGGCAAGTTGGGCGGGTTATAAGTGTCGATATGGATGGGTAACTGGGTTTTGGTTGAGATCGCCACCTCTAAACTTAAGCATCCAAATTAAAGGAAGATTTGGTTCATTTTTTTCCAGAAATTTCAAAGACAAAAAATGCTTGTCACATTATATAGTTTGTAAATTGCTTTACCTGGGCTGCAGCACTCCGCACCTGCTGCTCTCCACCTGAGTACCAAGAGAGACTAAACTCGAGAATTGAAGGAATTAAATTCTTACTCACATGACCAATCAGAAGCTTTACAGCAGCACCGGTCATGGAACGAATGTTGTTGTCATTATCATTAGCCAAACAAAGCACCAAATGCATAAATATGGTATTCAAATGCTCATCTAGAATGTGTTTTGGGAACTTGATTACAAATGCATGAAGCATTTCAAGCACAGTTTCTCTTCCCGCAGAGTGTGCATACTTGCAAGAATGCTAAATCATTGTAAGAGAAATTAAACTACAAAGACATAAATGTTATTTATGTAGTAACAATTATATCCTTGCCTCATATTTGAAAGCACGAAACCAAGATGTTCCAGAAAATGTTTCTTGCCAAGAAAATATTTGCATAAGAATTGCATCAGTATTTCAATGCATGTCTTGCGAATTGATTCTACTTCACTTGTTAGTTGTTACCATCAGTATTGCAACCCGAGAGACAAGATCATCTATATCTCATGGAATACGAGCTCGCGCATTACACCTTTAAAAGTGAAAGAGCAACAGATGAGGGATTACTTTCAGATCAATAAATAGAGGACATTGGATCAACACATGCCATTGATCTTCGGAAAGAGTAATCTGAGTGTTATGCAAAAGCACTGCTAGCAACCTTAGACATGATTGCATCATAGGGCTAATATTAATTGAGCCATGAGCTATGACCAATAGAGAGGTCCTTATCTTGTCAGCTTGTGATTTAAGGGCTGGTAAAAGCCTCCCCACAAGTGGAGCAAGGTACCTGAGCGCGTCAGATATGATATCATCATACTTGGAGAGGTCAAGCACTCGGTGAGCAATCTGACAAAAGGATCCCACATTTTCAATTGTTGTTCATCCTTTTTGTGAAGTTTTGTATTCTTCATGTGATTGTGCAGCAATCCAAGAGCAAATACTCTTACAAGATGCGAGGATTGCGAGGAGTCAACTAACCTGCCCGATGTAATTATTTTGCTGATGACCTCATTTCCAGATTGCTTACTTGTATTTAAAACAGAGAAACTTTTATTTCTGCCAGTTTCATAAGCAATGCCATCTTCAATGAGGGTATACAAAAAGACAAAGAGGTCAGACTGATCTACTGATGGATTGCACTCAATACCAGCAGCTATGTTGTTTAACATAGATTCCAATTTGGATTCCACTTTCAAGGTCAGATGCTTCTGCAGACGAGTGGTAACATGTAAAAGCAGCTTCGCCACATATGTTTTGAACGTGGTATTTTGGGCATATATAATATGAGGGTTTCAAAAGACTTGAGCTTTCTAGTCTCTTTCATTTTCAAAGCAATCTTTTCCCCCTCTTTTTCTTCTGAAACATCTCCAAAAATGTCAATCTCCACCACGGAAAGAAGATCTTCCAGCCAATAGTCCAACTTCCCACCAATGGGATTCACAACAAACTTCGACAAAATGAAATTTAGAGTATACCCCAATAAATGCAACTCATATCCTAGCTTCAAGGTGGCACTCAAGACTTTGACAATGAACTGCAAGTACTCCAACCCTAGCTCCTTCAAACAAGCAACCAAAGCAGCCCTGGCTTCGTCACGAATACTTTCCAAACGATTCTTGAGGAAGTTTGATAACTGATGGATGATACTTGGAAGCTATAACTCCATGACATCACCAGGAAGCAACTTTAGTAGTTTAAGTGCTACAAGACTGATGTGGACATTGACATTATCAGAATCACACGTCAACAATTTTTGTATCTTTTGGAGCACGTTTTTCTAGAGACATTCTTGTATCTCACTAACTTCACCTGAACTAGAACATCTGCCCAAGATAGTTGTAGAAGTCAGTCCCCTGGTACCAAGCTTGGATGCCTCCACTACACAATCATTGACTTCTTGACCAGAATGGGTATCCACAAAATGAAGTGGTCCAGAACAGAGTATATTATAATACAGAAAGACTAAGGGTACAGCAAAATCGTACAGATTTTGCGTACAGATTTTTTGTGGGGCCCACAACGGGTCCCACACAAATGATCCGACTCGTTCATTAAATGTAAAACAGTTTTTCAGGGGCCCCCGCGAAAAATCAGTTCAATCCGATACTTATAGATACTCGATCCAATCATCTAACTTTTGATTTAGATTCCCGGATAATAAAACATTATATGATTGGATCGAGCATCTATAAGTATCGGATTGAACTGATTTTTTGCGGGGGCCCTTGAAAAACTATTTTACATTTAATGAACGTGTCGGATCATTTGTGTGTGACCCGTAGTGGGCCCCACAAAAAATCTGTACGCAAAATCTGTACGATTTTGCTGTACCCTTAGACTTTCTGATTATAATAAGAATGTGTGGAACCGCCCTTTCAATGTGGATGATCTTGTCCTTCGGTAGATAGTCCAGAAGAAGCATTTAAAGAAGTTCATGCCGAAGTGGGAAGGTCCATTCCGGGTAGTTAAAAAGGTTGGCTACGGTTCATATGAACTCGCCGAGATGGATGGAACGGCGATTCCGAACCACTGGAACGCCCAGCTACTTCGAAAGTTTTACGCTTAAGATGTCTTTTGGCTTTTCGCCTCGGCTATGTGTTAAGCCTTCAGTTTTTTATTCAGTTTGCTTTGTTTGAATAAGTTATCACAAGTTTGTTTTGTTTAAAGTACGTGATCTGTTACCCTCGGTGGTATTATTATGCTCATTGAGACCTGAAACGCCGAGGCACGTCTTTTCAGATTCTGTTCGGCAAAGACTTTGCATGCCATATCCTGAAGGGGGCATTCCCAGTATCTGCCGATCCTTTGATCCGGCGGAACCAACCTCGGTGGTGTGTTTCCTCCGGATCAGGGGCTGGGTACGGCGAGCTGGGACGGATAATTGTTAGAGAGACTATTGTTAAACCATGTGCATGAAGTGCAATAAACGTGGTCTTAACATGCATGAAGTGCAATTAGAATGAAACATAACAGAATACTTGAACTTTCAATATAACGAAGGTTGGTCCATTACAAAAACAGGGGCTCGGCTCAACAAGATATTTTTTGCCGACCCCAAATCCTAAAACTTGTGGAAAAGAAATTCTAAGCTACGGTGGAGCCGTCCGTAGGCTTCGGCGGCTCCACGGTGGTAGGGTTGGACTGCTCGGTGGGTGTGGCGGGCTTGGCCGTGGTAGAATCTGGGTTCTCAGCAGGGTTCGGCGGCGTGTCGGTGGTTAAGTTAGGTTGCTCTGATGGATGCAGGTGCCCCGGCAGATCCACAGGCGGCACTACTGGAGGTTCCCTTCGGTGATCAGCCTCGGGGATCTCGGCGTAGTCAAGGCCAACCTGGTATCCTCGGAGAAAGGAGGGGGCATGAGTGTCGTTGATTCCTTTCAGCACCCCATCCTTGAAAGCCTTTGTAACGAGGCTCTCCACCTGCTTCTGGTAGTAGTCGCCGGTCTCGTTGTAACCGGTGTCACCGGCATCTTCCAACATCTTCGGCAGTTCGTCCACCATTTTCTGCTTCTCCTCCATGAGCCGGTCGCGCTCGGCCACGATTTCCTTAAGTTGCAGCAGCAGGCGGTCCCTCTCTTTGAGCCCATCTGAGGCTTCGAGGAGTTTTGCTTCCAATTCCTCGACCTTGTCGCCGGCCTCTTTCACCTCCTTCCTCATCGCCTGCAGATCTCCTCTTTGGGTCTTTTTGGTTTCAAGTAAGACGTCCATGTCATTAAAGGCTTTACTGGCGCATTGCCCGGCCTGCACCAAGAGAAGAAAGAGTTAGCATCTGAAAAGGGCAGTAAACTTGAAGGGAAATTCAACTTTCAAAGATTAGGTTGGAAATCCGTACCTTGGCGAGAAAAAGGCACAGTTCGGCCATGTTCTTGGCCTTGGCTGATTGCAGCTTCTCCATGTCCTTGGGGAGGGCCAGCCCCTTTAAAAGGGGAATGGCCAGAAGTGGATTCTCCTCCAGGCTGTCGCCGGTGGAGATCACGTGTCCGTCAGGGCACACCAGGTTTGGAACAAAGGGCTCCGAGGATGCACCTTCAAGATGGCCGGTGTTGAGGACCTGCGCATCCCCTTCGAAAATTCTGGCCTTCTTAGAGATCCTGTGGCCCTCCCCCTCGGCGTTTTTGCTTTTCTCTCTTCGGCGAGAGAGGCTGGGTACCGCAGCAGCGGCGGCGGTGGGCTGCTCCTGGGGCTCCGTCTTGTCGGAGGGGGCTTTCTCTTCTCTCAGTGGCAGTCCGGAGGATGAAAGGTCCTAGGTCAGATGCTGCATCTGCAGTGCCTGCCCGGCAACGGTGGCCATGTCGACTGTTTTCCTCACCATTTTCTCCTTGTCCTTATGGTGAGCGAATCCGGCGTAGGTTGGTGTGTAGCCGAGGAGGGTCGGCGCGTCTCGGTTTGGACACCAAAGCAAGGCAATCAAGTTAGACCACCTGCCTGTGATGAAGAGTCCCTTGTTCGGTGCGGAGCAATCTGCAAGTAGAAAAGATCAATATGATGTACAAAGGTAAATATGGAGTCAGTACAGAAAGGGAGGTGTATACCAGGCTTGTCCCCATGGCCGGGGAACCCTCGCACTCGAGGAATTTTGTAGGGCCTCTCGATTGCCGAATCTTTCCTGGTTGGAAACGTGTCATCAAGTTTTGGGTTGATGGGACCCCACTCAAAGTTGCCGGACACCTTGACCAAGGCGTTCCCCCACTTCTCGGTGTCGTAGAGGCGATCCACAAGGTGGTCAAAGTGCTGGCGGGTGGTGAGATAGTACTTGTCGTATTTTGGGTTCCTTGACACAACGTACATTAGCATCAAGTCCCCCAGGGTGAATGGCAGGTCGTTGATCTCGGCTAACCTTATCGCCGAGCAAAGGATGCGCCAGGTGTTCACCGCAACCTGGATCGGTGCAAGGTGGTAGTCCGACAGGAAGTAACGGAGGAAGGGGCTCATTGGGAATTTTACCCCTCCCTCAGTAATGGCAAATAATGGAAGGATGATGAAGTCCTCGCCGAAGGTGATCCTGTCGCCGGTCACCCTTTCCACCGTTACGTCGTCTGGGATTTGGTACTTCACCCTGAAGTTTTCGGTGAAGCCCCCCGGTCCATCACCGTAGAAGTGTTCGTACGGCATGGGACCGAGCTCAGTTGGCGGTGGGAGAATGAGGTTAATATCCCTCGGCTTGGGGGGTTCGGCACCTCCTGCTTCAGAAGAGCTCGGTGGAGGTCCGGTTGATGTGGATGTACTAGCTTGGGCCCCGGTGGCCGTTCTGTCCACGTTGGTCTCCTCCGGGACGGAGCCTTGCGTGTCGTCCTCGGCGGACACGCCGGGGGAGTCACTCCGCCCGTAAAGTATGTCCCTGGAAGACCTGTCGTCAGCCTGAAGGGGGATGTGGATGCCGGGGATGATTGGACCTCCGGCCCGTCGGGCAAAGTTGCTTGAGCTTTCATTGAAGCTCTTATACCCTCTGCCGAGCTCCTGGATGGTCTCTTGGAGGTCTGGATAAGCTTCGGGGTTGATGCTCGGCGAGTATGAGTTGGGATCCATCATGCTGAAGACCTAAACAGAATAAGAAATAGAAGGGGTGGTGAGAATTCCTACTTCAGCATGGCTACTCATGTACATCTAAATCCCTGCCAAGGGCGGGGTCCTCTGGGATCCTCCTCGGCGGAAGTCGTGAGTTCTTATCAAGTGATGAAATTGGCACGGCGGAGGACCGTCGTTGTTGGCGGTCCAGACGGCGGGCTACGGCCGCGGGCGGCCATGGGAGATCTACACTATTTAAGTGAAGAGTGTTCTTTGTGCCAACATGGGGCTGTGAGAGGGGTGTTGCATTTTTTGAAATACTCAAAGAATCAGAAAGGGCAGCAGAGTTACCTGAGAATGCTGGGACTGGGTGGCGGTGAGTGGCGGAGCAGCGGAGGCGATCGAAATGGTAGCAGCAGTTGGAGTTGCAGAGCAAAGGAGGCGAGAGCAGAAAGTGGTTTTCTGTCCCGCCTCCCCGCTTATATAGCGGATGGAATGGCTGGGTGGAACCCTAAGCGTCGAAACGCGAGAACCGAAGCGTCGCCGTTCCGCCCACTCTCGTCACGCCACGTGGAAAGCCTGCCCCGTTCCGTACCGGCGTCGTCTCCCATTTCACCACGTGGCATCCCACGCCGTTTGGGTTTCCTAATGGACCGTTCGATCTCTGGCTCCCAACGGTCCCATCAGCCCCCGTTTGCTGCGGATACATCATTACCCCAAGATTCGAGAAGGCTTTTCACTAATCCTCACTGGACCGGCGGCGTATGCTCGGTACGTTTGCCTCAGGACGCCCTCTGTAGTAAGTTTTTCTTATGTGGTCAACCCCTCCCACCTTTCGCAAGGGAGGAAGAGGTTGAGGGGCTATTGTGGAGGGCGTGGTCCGGCGGAGGGACCAAGGCAGTGGCCACGTCGCACCTATTCGCCAAGCCAGTGAATCTACCACCCATGAGTCGGCGGTCTGGGTCGGTAGCTGGTCCAAGTCCAGCCGGGCCTGGTTAAGTTAACCGTGGTGTTGACCTGTGGGAGGGAACGGTTTGGTTCGGCGTACTTATTAGTCAGTATGATCCGGTTCGGCGGTTCCCCGCCGAGTGGGTTGGAGGTTGCCCCTGTTGAAGCAATCAGTGCCGTACCAGCAGTCCGGCAGAACCTGTACTCGCCGGGCCTCCGGTCCCCTAACTTGAAGAGGAAGTTGGGAAGAGGTGGGCAGGAGGAGGCAACCTCGCGTCTTATCCAATCCCTTATATTTAGGAGCGGAATATGGGGGATTGGATAGGTTCAAGATTGGGATGTCTATCTGGGTCCGAGGTAGGTAGGCTCATCATACAACGTGTGGTAGTCTTATGGGAGTTGGACTCTGCACTCCCTTTGGCTATAAAAGGAGGTATTCCCCTCTAGAATAAGGTAACACTTTCTCAAACCCTAAATACACTTCGATATTTCCTCTCCTGTTACTGACTAGAGCGTCGGAGTGCCTGCCCCGGACCACCACGCTCCGGGTTTGGGCACTAACGCGGTTGCTTCGTGTGCAAGGTTAACCCATTTTCGTCCAAGCCACGACCATCCAGGCCACAAGGTCCAACCGGAGAGAGCCTGCCACCACATTCTGCTTGACTGATTTCAGAGTCATCTCTCAAAAGCATCTCATAAGAAATGCATAGTAAGACTTCCTTTCCATGTTACCAGATATAGATTCAAGAGCCTCTAAACAGGCACTCCTAACATTTTCATCCTTCCCATTTTATAATTCAAATACCATGTTCAAGAAGAGAGGAACTAATACTTCATTGGTGATAACCTGAAAGCACACAGCATCATTGCGATATAAGTCCAATGACGCTAATATATATAATGGTTTATTTAAACGAATCTCTACTAATACTTTATTGGTGATAACATGAAAGCACACAGCATCATTGCGTTATAAGTACAATGACACTAATATTTTAGTTTATTTAAACAAAACGAATCTCTACTAATAATTGGTGATAACCTGAAAGCACACAGCATCATTGCATTATAAGTACAATGACACTAATATAATGGTTTATTTAAATGAATTACTCTATGTATTACCTATGACAAATTGACTGAGTTGATAAAGTTTATAAAGCGTGACAAAGCCCTTGCTCTCCTGTAAAGATAAAGTTGAACACATGATACAAATTAGCATAGTGCCGCGGGCAAATGCTCTTTTTGCTATTTGAACATGACAAACAATGGGTAAATGGGGATGAAGTCAGTTCTGAAGGACCAAAATAAGGTCTCCTGAGAATAAACAGCCTGTTTCCAGCTTCGAACAAAAATAGTCGAAGGACTGGTGTTTACTTTAATGAAAATATTTGTTTTCGTAATGTGCCATTAACAGTTTTGAGTTGTGACTTGAGACAACATATTTCAGCTCTCTTAAATTTAACAGAAATTATTTTTCTCCCAAACCATAGGTACAACAACATTTACCCAAACAATAGGTACTACAACATTTAGCACACTAAAAGGGCATAAATGGCACTTCCTCAACAATATACTAACAATTTGTGCGAAATGGCTCAAAGAACTGACCTGCAAGTGCATAATATTTTTAAAGAAATCTAGTTCTGCATCTTCACTGCACAGAGCTCTAAATGATGTAAGGCTTGGCACATTTGGAAGCTTCAACACCATTTCCCGTAATAGATCGATCCATACCTTAAACCGAACCCATATAAGGGGGCACAAGCTAACATTTATTCGGAAAATTACCTTTGAAAGTACGAGATGATAAAAGTTTGATTAAACAAACAAAATGTATAAACTTTGTGTTTATAGGCTCATCCAAGACGGAGAAAAAAGAAAAGATATGAGGAGATAGCTAAAATCTCTAAAGAAGTGGCTGTGGTGACATTATAAAACCTCTTTTTTTTTTACAGTGTATGCAAAACTAGTTAAAGAACATGCAATATTTAGTCGCCTCAATGTAACTTTCACTCTCTGAATTCAGGTTATACTTCTGTGCATATGTAAAACTAGACGAGCACGCATGACTTCCTTGCATATCTTTTACTATTTTTTCAATTCATAATTACCTTCACTTATAACATCAAAATTGAGTTTGAAATGGCAAATTACAGAAGAAAAAAAAAGAGAGAAGGAAAGGACAAGGAAAAATAGATAAAATCAAACTAAATAGAACAAAAAAGTCACCGATTTTTCCCAAAATTAAAACGTAAAAAAAGGGAAGTGAATGGCGAGAAATAGAGGGGGAGAGAGAGTGTGAGTGAGTGAAATTGTAGTAGACCCCTTATTTTGGTTATGGACTAAAAGTGACCATTGTGAAACTCAACATTGTTAAGCTTAATGATAGGTGCGTTAATGTGCCCATTTACACCCCCTAATTTACTATTGTTATGTCCGTTTATTATATTATTTGGAGTTTGATACTCGTTTTCTTTATTTCAGGACCTACGGAGCCGTTGGATAACATTTGAAGCTAAATCGATATAAAAATAATTAACGACGCAAAGCGAGCTCGAAGTCATGCTTGGAGAATGTTATACTTGCCGATCAAATTAATTAAGAGGTTGGACCAAGCTTATAATGGATGGTTCAGCCAATAAACTTTTGGGCTTTGCACGTGCATATGATGAGGGCCCGCTGAATTCCTTTTATTGGGCGAGAGGTTTACAACAGCAAGTATAAAAAAGAAGCAAGGTTTGGTTTTTAGGGGATCTTTCGAGAGAAAACAGAGAGAGAGGCACCGAGCAGCAGAATACAAAGTCACGGCTTAGAAGAGAATCCACAATGCGCGGCTAAATTTGTCGGCTAGGGTAACGAGGAAATTTTCTCCGAGTAATGTAATCGTTTGATTTTTAGGGTTTTATTCAACAATGAATTGTATGACTTGGGATGATTCATAGTTTTTATGAAAGAACCGATTTTTCCTATTTATCTATTGTGTTTGTATTCCGGATATCAAGCACTGTCATACAATAGTTTTCAATTATCCAGGATAGTCTCTGAGATGGGTTATACTGCGTTAGATGGGTCGTGCCGTTGGTTAAATTCAATGAGACGATCCGCGCTATGTTGAGATAGCCTTTACGGTGTACGAGTCCTGTGAATCCTCTTGACGATTTTCGATAGGGATTGCAAGCCCTAGCGACAATCTTATTTATTATGTTGAATAATTACCCTAGACTTTATTACGATTATATTGTAAGGGGAATGTGGAATCAAAACCCTAGTCCTTTCTCTCTTCTGTCTTCGAAACTTTAATTGCTTGTTAGTTTAATTATAGTCTACTCAAATCAAATCACAAATCCAACTTCTCTTTACTTTCTAAATTAAATTAGAAATTAATTGAAACTACTACAACTCAGCTTTTTACTCCCTGCGGACGATCCTGGACTTGACCACTGTTCTTCGGAATACTAGTTAATTCCTTGGTTTTATAAATTATATTTTTGGTACGAAAACGACAGACCAAATTTTGGCGCCGTTGCCGGGGAGTTAAAACACGGTTGCGTATTTTCGATTTGTTTTTAGTTTAATTCTTTGTTTTATTTAATTTTTGTTTTCTCTTTCCTGTTAGTCAGTTTCAGCTTTGCCAGGTTCTCGAACATCACAAGGATTGCGAAGTTGAATTTATTGGTGGCCAGGCGGATCAAAGCGATTTCGTTTACCCACTGTGAGTTCTCTTTTCGATTACTCTATTGTTGGATTGCTGAAACGGTAGTGGAATTAGGGTTTTTGGGATATTTATGCATCGATATCGGTCGCTATCACCTGAGACAGCATCTGATACTGATCCTGAATTTGACAAAACCCTTCGATCTTTTAGGAATTCTCTTAAAGCAAATCGTGAACGCCCAATTGCTCGTAATATAAACTTTAACGTAATGGGTGACCAAACAGGAGCAAACGATGGGGAAGAGGGCTCCCCATTGGTGGAGTATTTTATTCCAAATGAGTATGAGTCCACTTCGTGCATAGTTATGCCCGCGGTAAGAGCCAACCAATACGAGATAAGGCCGGGCACTTTACAGATGTTGCCCTCATTTTATGGGAAACCAAACGAGGATCCTTATGATCACTTGGACCAATTCATGGAAATGAGCAAAATTATTTGCATTCGTGACTTTGATAAGGATGCATTGAAATTACTCCTTTTCCCATTCTCATTGAAGGATAAGGCCAAACAGTGGTTGAACTCCTTACCAGCAAACTCCATCACCTCTTGGACTCAGATGTGCGAAGAGTTCCTAAAGAAATATTTCTCCATTGGTAAGACAACCCTTCATAGACAAGAGATCACCGGATTTACCCAACACGATGGGGAACAGTTTCATGAATCTTGGGAGAGATTCATTGACCTTCTTAGGACATGTCCACACCACGCTATCCCCAAGTGGCAGCTTGTTCAGTCTTTTTTACCAGGGTTTGGCGGAACCACACCGCCAACTGGTTGATTCTTCTAGTGGTGGGATCTTCCTGCATAAGAATGTGAATGATGCATGGAAGTTGTATGAAAACCTTAGTGAAAACTCTCAGCACCGTGCATCTTCCCTCAGACATTCAAGAGGGGCAGCATCTAGTTCATCCAAACAGAGAGGGGTCTATGAGGTTCAACCCTCTAATGACCTTACACATCAAGTAGCTGCCTTGACCCAAACATTGAAAGAATTAATCACTTCGGGTCAACATCCTCTCCCTGTGGGACATCATCCGCCCACTTTTCAGGAGGCGTGTGGGATTTGTGCTAGTCCCATGCATTACATCACTGATTGTCCCTCTGCCTCCCAATATCCAGAGTTTGTGCAGGAGCAAATTAGTGTTGCACAAGGGTTCTCCAAGCCAGGCTACGACCCATTTTCTCCAACATACAATGCTGGCTGGAAAGATCACCCAAACTTTTCTTGGAGGACGCAAAATCAAGGCAGTCCCTCCTCTTTGCAACAGAGACCGCACAACCAAAGTGGTTTCAACCAACCAAGGCCCAATTACCCAAGCACTTTTAATCAAGCGGCTTCCCAAAGGGCACCACAGCCCTTCCAACAAGCACCTCCTCATTCTCAGGCGTCCCAGCCTCAACGGTCTCCCAATTATGATGAGACCATGTTACAAGGGATGCAAACCGTGATCCAAAAACTGCAGGGATTAGAGAGTACCAGCCAACAATGTAATTCCAATACTCAATCCATAGCGCGGTTAGAATCCCAAATCGGCCAATTAGCCAATGCATTTAGCAAGAGAGAGGAGGGTAAGCTTCCCAACCAACCTGTTTCTAATCCTAGGGGTCAATTCCAAGTGGACCACCAACAAGTTCCTAACCATAACAAGGAGCAAGCTCAAGCAATCATAGCCCTTCGAAGTGGCCGGGTTATAGAAACTAGGCCCACAGAGGACACTCCAAAAGAGCAAGATGCTCATTCTTCTTCCTCTAGGCAAAAGGGCAAGGACAAGGTCCTTAAAGAGAAGGGGGTAACTCCTCTTGATACTCATACCACTTCACCTACCTCTCATTCTACCAATTTTGCTGTGGTACCACCTGGGATGCCACGTGTTCCTTTTCCAGCGGCCCTTAACTCTCCTTTTCCATATTCCAATAAGGCTGCTGCTATGGAAGATATGATTGAGACTTTCAAGCAAGTCAAGATTAATCTTCCTCTCATTGAGGCTATTCGACAAGTCCCTTCCTATGCTAAATTTCTTAAAGACCTTTGCACCCAAAAGCGTAAAAGCCGAACCAATGTTACACAAAAGGTCCTTCTAGCTGAGGGTGTCTCCTCAGTGTTCCACACCTCTACAGCCCCTAAGCTTCCCGACCCAGGGACCCTTACCATTTCGTGTATCATAGGTGACCATCTCATAGAAAGGGCGCTTCTGGATCTTTGTGCGAGTGTCAATCTTATGCCATACTCTGTGTATGAGCGATTCAGGTTAGGGGAGTTGAAACCCACATCCATAACCTTGCAGTTAGCTGATCGATCAGTGAGAATTCCGAGAGGTGTCATAGAGGATGTTTTGGTCAAAGTTGACCAATTTTTCTTTCCTGCAGACTTTATCGTCATTGATACAGAAAGAGGCCAAATATCTAAGCAGACCACTCCGGTCATACCTGGCCGACCTTTCTTGGCTACGGCTAACGCTAGTATCAATGTTAGGGCCGGGGTGATGGACGTATCATTTGGTAATATGAATGTGAAGCTTAACATATACAATCCTTCTAGGGACCCTCCATCAGATGCAGACTGCTTTGCAATTGACGTACTTGATAACAATGTAGTTGAGGATCCTTTGATAGCATGTTTAGCGCATTTTGATTTTCAGGATTTTGACATTGATAAGTCCATAGAGGAAGTTAACTCTTTACTTGATTCCACACACCTCATGGATATCTCCTCTTGGGAAACCAAAGTTGAGCTTGCACCCACTTTTATCAGTGCACCGGTCACTTGTCCTGTAGGGTCCTTATTGGAGCTTGATTTGCAACCATCGAAATCTATTGTCCCGTATGTAGATGTGGTTAATACTATCACCATCAATCAGGAAAAGGTAGCCTATATTCAAAATTGGGAGGTCGGTGGTTCGTGCATAGAGGTTTATTGTCCAAAGGGCAAATAGAGAATGATAAGGTGAGTTGTTCAGTTTTGATTCCTAGGGTTACTTTTGTGATCTTGCCTTTCAAGCACACTTTTCCTTGGTATGATGATTTTATTTGTATGGCGACTAGGGGAACAATTTTGCATCGATTTTTTGATCAGTTGCTTGTCATTCTTGAAGTAGAGTCAAATGATACCTTTTGGGATGATCCATCTCTTATAAATTATAAAAAGAGGCTTAAAGTTGTCTATTCATTATTATGCAGTGGATAGTTTTTGTCTTGGTGGGGTGTTTTTGTGAGTCTTTATTATTGTTTCTTAGCTTAGTGTGTTTTCTACTAGCCTGTATTCTTACTATTATTATTATTATTATTTTCATTTTCATTTTCATTTTATGTTTTATATTTTATCTGTGTGGGACTAACAAAGTGCAGGTTTACGCTCCAAGTTGGGGGATGACTCCCACCTTTCCTTATACCTTGACTTTTGTTGCTCCTAAGCGAGGTGATATCTCTCCTTTCTTTCTCCTGCTAGTCTTTTATTTTATTTTTTCTATGGTTGAGTTGTCACTGAGGACAGTGTCGTTTTAAGTTGGGGGATGGATCACTTTGTTTTTTGTTAGAGTTATAAAATCCAAAACAAAAAAAAAAACTTGTTGGACCCTTTTTATGGTTGAGATTGCAATGTTCACTTGTTGGTTGCTAGTGTTGAGAATTGTTGAGCATTACTTGGATATTTATGTTGCATGGTAGTTCTTTTTGCTAGCTTGATGATAGGAATTTACCTTGGCATACGCTCTTAGCATCTTTGCACTGCACGTTTCTTGGACCTTGATTGCTTGTGAGTTGTAACTTGAGTGCTTTCAATGGCTAGATTAGTGGAGACTTATGCACATGTGAGCTTTAGTGCCTTACTTTCCTTTGGAGTGGTATCGCATAAACTCTTTGTTTGTCGTAAAAAAAGAGATCAATCATTGTCGATCTCATTATCTTTGTCGTCAAGTATTGAGACTTAATGCATGCCTATTATTTCATCTTTTGGGAATGAAAAGTTACATGGTTGTATTGCCCCTAGGAGATGATAATAGGCCATTTTTGTGCTTTGAGCCGGTTCGTTTCTTTCGACACACTTACCCCTTGTTAGCCACGTTGAACCTCTTGCATAAGCCTTTTTCTTGTTGCGCTCCACCATCTATATTGTGTCTTGAGAATGGCAAATATATGTGAAGGTTAATTTTTAAAGAAAATGGAGAAAGTGTAGTTGAGAAAGATGTGCTTGAAATGTGGTATGTTCTTCCCCATGGCTAAAAAGAAAAAAAAATTGAGAAAATTGCAAAAGAAAAAGAAAAATAGAACTTGAATGAAAAAAAAAAAAAAGAAGGGGAAGACACCCATGCATTTGTTTGAAGAAAGAAACGTGTGAACTTCATTGTGGAATTGTGTGAAGGGTGAAAAATTAGAGAGATGTGGCAGAGTTGAAAAGAATGATCAGAGGGTGCACATTATTACTTGCCCTATGTTGTTTTGGCCTATTCTCAGACGCTTGCTTATGATTTATCCTAACTTTTGAAGCAATTTTCCTTACCCAACGTTATAACCGAATAAAAGTCCTATTTGATCTTAGGGGCAATGGGTTGTGGATCGATGGATAGAAATAATTTCAATGCTTGACATTCCATTCATGAGATCTTGTGTCCACTTTAAAAAGTTTTTTTTTTCGTGTCTAAGTGTGCAGGGTACTTTGGTTCCATATTGCATAACGTCCGCCTGCACACATTGAGAGTTTATTAAATGCACCTTGTTTCGAGCGCTTTCTTTTGTTGAGTGCATGACATGGTGAGAATTGAAGTCGAGACTCGGTCCAGAGAGAGTACTTGATTGTGGTTCACTGGTGGTCAAGGTCTTTGCTCACACACGCTAAGTTTGGGTGCCATGATTTATTTCTATGTTTTGATAGCCTCTAGAACTATTATTGCATATGCTATATTCTTGGCATTGGTATTTTGATGAGTGCATTGCAATTTTTGGGTTCCAAGTGAAAGGATCCGCAGTGTTTTGTGGGTGATCACTGCAGAAAACCCTCACGAGACTACACTCGTCCTACCGGGGCCACCCGGAGGTTTAAAAGAACTATCCAATGCATTTAAATTAGTTGTTCGATTCTTTTCTTCGCTAGGGACTAGCAAAGTGTAAGTTGGGGGATGTGATAGGTGCGTTAATGTGCCCATTTACACCCCCTAATTTACTCTTGTTATGTCCGTTTATTATATTATTTGGAGTTTGATACTCGTTTTCTTTATTTCAAGACCTACGGAGTCGTTGGATAACATTTGAAGCTAAATCGATATAAAAATAATTAACGACGCAAAGCGAGCTCGAAGTCATGCTTGGAGAATGTTATACTTGCCGATCAAATTAATTAAGAGGTTGGACCAAGCTTATAATGGATGGTTCAGCCAATAAACTTTTGGGCTTTGCACGTGCATATGATGAGGGCCCACTGAATTCCTTTTATTGGGCGAGAGGTTTACAACAGCAAGTATAAAAAAGAAGCAAGGTTTGGTTTTTAGGGGATCTTTCGAGAGAAAACAGAGAGAGAGGCACCGAGCAGCAGAATACAAAGTCACGGCTTAGAAGAGAATCCACAATGCGCGGCTAAATTTGTCGGCTAGGGTAACGAGGAAACTTTCTCCGAGTAATGTAATCATTTGATTTTTAGGGTTTTATTCAACAATAAATTGTATGACTTGGGATGATTCATAGTTTTTATGAAAGAACCGATTTTTCCTATTTATCTATTGTGTTTGTATTCCGGATATCAAGCACTGTCATACAATAGTTTTCAATTATCCAGGATAGTCTCTGAGATGGGTTATACTGCGTTAGATGGGTCGTGCCGTTGGTTAAATTCAATGAGACGATCTGCGCTATGTTGAGATAGCCTTTACGGTGTACGAGTCCTGTGAATCTTCTTGACGATTTTCGATAGGGATTGCAAGCCCTAGCGACAATCTTATTTATTATGTTGAATAATTACCCTAGACTTTATTACGATTATATTGTAAGGGGAATGTGGAATCAAAACCCTAGTCATTTCTCTCTTATGTCTTCGAAACTTTAATTGCTTGTTAGTTTAATTATAGTCTACTCAAATCAAATCACAAATCCAACTTCTCTTTACTTTCTAAATTAAATTAGAAATTAATTGAAACTACTACAACTCAGCTTTTTACTCCCTGCGGACGATCCTGGACTTGACCACTGTTCTTCGGAATACTAGTTAATTCCTTGGTTTTATAAATTATATTTTTGGTACGAAAACGACAGACCACTTAACAACCTCTTAAGTGAATAATCAAAAGCTGATGTGTCAACTTTTGATTATCATTTTTTGATTATACCACTGTGGATGGCCTTAGAGCATCCACAATGTAATAATCAAAATTGGATAACCAAAAGTTGCCACATCATCTTTTGATTATTCATTTAGAGGTTGTTAAAATTAGCAATATCAAGTCTCACATTGTTTACTTTTTGTCTATAATCAAAATTGGTTGGCAAAAATTTAAATCTAACGGTCAGTTTTTTTTCTTCTCAATCTAATGGTCAACATTGAATGGCATTCTAGTAAAATAAGTGAAAATGAAGAGCATTTTGTTAGGATTCATAAAGTAATCAATATTGTTAAATGCACAAAACCATTAGTCAAAGTGGGGAGTGTTTCACCTACCAATAAAACATTTGCTTTATGGAGAGTGAGTTTTACTCTCCCACGGTGAGTGTACTTGATTGAAAAGATGTGGGGTCCAATAATTTGGTTATCGGCAAAAGGTTGCTAGTTTTGATTATCCAAATACCAAAATTTGATAAGTTGCAAAGAGGTTGTTAAGCTTGGTTATTACAATATGAGCATTTTTTTGAGCACACATTGCTAACTTTAGCAACCTTTTGGTTTTGATTATTACATTGTGGATGCTCTTAGCAACTCATCAAATTTTGGTCATTGGATAATCAAAATTAGTAATCTTATGTCAATAATCAAATTTAGTTGTCCTCACATTTTCTCAATCAAGTACACCATCATTACACAAAAACTCTCACTCTTCTATTTTCAACGTGTTTCTAAAAAAATACTTTAAAAAACAGTTTTTTTTTTTTTTTTGCAAAAACAGTTTATTTCAAAACAGTTTTTTTATTAAAACTTTCTTTTATTCAAAAATTATTATTTTAAAAACTTTTTCCCGAAAACTGTTTTTTTTTAAAATCAAAGTTTCAAAAAACTAATTTTCTTTTTCTAATAACTTGTTTTTATTAGTTTGAAAACTATTTTTAAAAAAATTATTTTCTATGTCACAATTTCTAGATTTTTATAAGTTGAAAATGTGATGTGGTAAGTTTTGGTTATTCAATTTTGATTGTACTATTGTGGACCTCTACATTACTAACCTTAACAACCCCTTAAATGGATAACCAAAAGATAATTAATAATGTGACAACTTTTGATTATCCACTGTTGATTATTCTATTGTGGATGCTCTTAGTAACATTTTGAATTTGATTAGTCCACTACGGATGCTCTTCTAGCACTACCTCTCTTTTTTTATTAAAAAAAAAAAAACAGAATAATTCATAGGGTAAATTACACTGACCTCCCCTGAGATTTCCGACAAATACACTGACATCCCCTCTAATTCTAGCAAGTAAGCACCACTCTCGAGAATCAATTGATGAAGGTCAAGTACAACGTAAGTTAATTTTGCAAGTCAGCAGAACAAATCGTTGATATACACACTCGCGCGATCTGGCTCTGGCTAAAGGAAAATTTCTTCACTTCAGGGAGCTACTTGGAGTTATGAGGGAGGAATGTTAGGGGTTGTTTGGCCTAATAAGCTAAATGGTTTTTTTTTTTTATTATCCTTATTCATTTTTTTTTCGCATTTGTTAGTTTTTTGTCAATATTTTTGAGGAATATTGCTTGGTCATGACGAGAGGAATCTAAAAAGTAAAAAATTACGATCGATACACAATTTTTTTGAATAAAGACAAAAATAAGCCAATAAGCCAATTTTTTCGTCTTTTTTATTAAAAAAAAAAATTTGGGTTTATAAGCCAACATAGTGTGTGCTATCCAAGAAGTGCTTAAAATGATGGGCCTCTATTTTTGCTTAACCCCAGTTGGGCTTATGTTGTGCTTGGTCCAAATTAGAATTAGTTTACGCAATAGGACAAGTAATCCAAGTGTTCAAATGTTTGGAAGTACCAGGAGAGAAAAATTAGAGAAATATTTCAGCCCCTATTTTGCTCTTCCTCCCTTTATTCTTCTGCAGAAAATTTCTAATCGTATTGGTGTTGAATTAAGAGCATCTTCAACTCATGACTTCAAATTAGAGATGTCAAATTTTTCGAAGGCTTGTGTGCTATTTAGCCTATTTTGAGATCAACAAATCCCATATCCAACCTTGTTGTCAAATTCCAAATATTAAAGTACAAAATCTATTTTTTAAGTTCCAAAATATATAAATAGATTTGGCATGAGGAGTCAAATTTGAAGCAAATGGTGTGGAGCCAAATCCACGTTGGATTTGACACTCCACTTGGCATCAAGGCGGGATCAAAGAATAATGCGCAAAATTATCATTTTTACTCCACCTACATATATAGGATTTGAAGTCATGGGTTGGAGATGCTTTATAATCACCCCGAACGATTGGGGAGAAGTACACGACTTTTGCCCCCTAGCTAATTGATTGAGCTTTATTTTACCTTTCTCTACAAATCGGAGGGGTGTATGTTGGCACCACACCGATGTCTAACTTTCTCTTGCAAACCATTGATCATGTATGCCGGAAACTGGTTCATCGATAACAACCAACCAAATCATTACATAATTGAGAATACTATTAGCTAGTGACATCCTTTACACAACAGATGTTCCAAAGTCTGTATCACTATCTCCCTTTTCTTTCGGGAACACAATGTCTAGGTTGTAAAGGACAGGGACCAAAGTGAGGGAACACAAGAAAACAAGGACAGGTCCGAAAATCCAAAGCACAAAGGGGAGTGCCGAGTAGAAGAACCTGTTCCCCACAGTGTTGAGAGTAAAGCTTTTCTCCAGCAGATCCGATATGTACTCCGGGGTTATCATGTCGTTGCACGTCGGCAGGCCTTGCGGGCAATTGATGAGGAAGTTGACTTGGTTCACGAACCTAATCGAGAGGGAGTGGCAAATGAACGAGAAGAGGAAGATGAGGAGGAGCGTCACGTATTTCAAGGCCACCATGAACTCCCCGTGGGCCCCGTAGACCGCGTCGTTGATCGGCTTTTTCACGCTGTATGTGCTGCTTATGACAGCGGCTAGACCTGAGGACAGAAGGATCGATGTCGTGGCCATCAGCGTCGATCCCATGATAGTGTTCCGGAGCGTCTGGACGGCTAAGATGTTCTTCTTGTCATTGTCCTGCATTGCATATATGGCCAATCAAATTAACAATACTGTACAAGATCCAAAAAAAAATTAAAATTACTGTAAATATGGAAATGACAATATGTTGTAGTCATATACACATCTATATCTATATTACAATACATAACGTTTTTATAAAATGTCTCTCTCACAACTGTTTTACGTGGCACATTGAAGGGCTCTGATTATATAAAGGGTTTGAGGGCTAAAGGGACATTGAAACAAATGCATCATTACCTAAAGAATTTGGCTTGTATGCAATCTAGTTTTGGACTGCAGAGATGCAATTTAAGTGATCGCAACCGTCGGATAGTGTTTTTAACGGCCGAGATTCCTTAGAAAAGTTTTTTTAAAATCTGAACCGTTAAATGCAAAAATGAATGGCTGAGTTGCAACTGCAGGAACTCACTGCAGTTGGACTGCAAAGAAGCCGCGTCTTTACCTAAAGTGTACATCCAAACTAGGTTGAAACATATATACCCCTCGACCAATCATATGCACTAGGACATGACCCACCACCAAAAATTATAGAATTTTAAATTATTTAGTACTAAGGAATCTATGTACAACTCTAAAGATTCTTTGCAATTTAGGGCATTCATATACGCAAAATTAGATATTTCGTGAACGTCTAAGTTTATTTTTTATAGAGACCTAGACAGATCATTTTAAACAAAATGAGCGACTCGGACTATTTTTGTGGAACCCAAGAAGTGTGCAAAATTTGTATGTACGTTCTGTAATGAATGTACATACTCATATTCTTTTTGGACATTGTTGTGGCTTTGTATGCGTTTTAGTGATGTACACTGTGAAAGACAAGAATTCTCATATTCATAAGCGCACAATTACCCATCAGGTGGCATAATTTAGGAATCTACAAATTATTGTTGGCGCGACTGCTGGCTTTTTAGACTTTAGTGCTCAATAATTGTGACCAAAAGCCAAATGCAAACGTGCAAAAGCGTCATTTCCTACAACAGAAAGTTCAGTATTATCTTTCTATTATTTTCTAATATATATAAAAAGGGAGAAATCTTTTTGGTGCTAACAACTTTTGCAGAACTAACTAGGCTTATTTCAGTTGGTCAAGACTCTCATATTTCATTATGATATTTCGAGTCTCCCTATCCGTGTGTGGGTGTTCGTTCGTTGGAATTATTTCTCCCGCTTATAATTGGATTGGGTTTATATATAGTGGTTGAGTTGTTGGGCTGAGTTTTCTCGTGGACTATCACACAATTCATGTAGCATCTCGTGATTTGTACTTCATTGGCTGAACCAGCTACCCAACAGTACTCATAATTACGCACTCCCGAGTCCTGTCCTACTCGCACATTCCAATATTCACACTTGTGGCCAACTTGTAGTACATATAGAGGCAGAATTGATTCTTATATATAGTTTTCTACTACTATTGGCACTCCTCTTTTAAAATTTTATTTATGCAAATTTACCCCATTATATTTTAATGTGTAAAAACGTGAGTTAGTAAAACAAACTAAGCATGATAAATTCACATAAATAAAGGCAGAAAGAGTACCATAAGAAAGGGAAGATTTTGAAAATCATTACCTATATATCGTTATATTCAGATTGAGCAGCTTATTTTAACTACTTACTTACGCAATTCACTTTTGGAGTGCGTTTATAAAAAAGAAAAAGAAAAAAGGAAGTGGAGTCTAAATATATAGTTTCCCTAAGTAGAGATAAACATTCAATATATTTGGCTACATTAATTACGGTAATCTCGCGTTGCAAGAATGACTTATATTTAGCAAGCGTGTGACTGGAGGCAATATACCAATTTCGGCAAACTAAACCAAATAGCGGTGTTTTCTCTCTACGAATATTATTGCACTAAATGCCCTCCGAAGTTGTGATTAGCGCCGGCTCAAGGTTGTGTTCTTTTATACTTAACTTATTCTTTTAATTCAGTCCATTCTTTTAATCACGACAACTACAATTGCGTAGCTTGAATTTTTCTTGGCAAAAAAACACTTAAAAAGAAAGTATTTTGCCAGGATTCAAACTCAGGACATTCATTATGGCATGAAATCGTCTTACCGCTAAACTAACAAAGGCACTTGTTTTACACTACGAACAAATAATATATATATATATATATATATATATATATACTTATTTGAAAAGGGGGCCCTATTTTGAGCCCAAAATTTGGAAGCCCCAGACCACGGCCTCTTCGCCTTGCCTAGAAGTTGTAGTGCGCAAAAGCAAAATTAAACCACTCACTCAAGATTTCATTTAATGATCCGAACCACTCATTTAATGAAGTTTGTCCTTCAACACAAAATCGGATCCATTGAACATTTATAGTAGAGGTGGCAAACGGGCGGGTTGAAACGGGTCGCGGGTTAAATATGGCGGGTCAAATATGGGTCGAAAAGTAAACGGGTTGGAACGGGTCGGGTTGAATATGGGTCAAGCCAAACCTCAACCCGTCTGACCCGACCCGTTTTTCTCTTCTTCTTTTTTTTTTAAAAAATAATAATAATAATAATAATACTTCCCTTATATCGAAACTCAGACTTGTTAAACAAAAATACCATATCTATGAACCTTTCATAATCAATAAGAAAAAAAATCCCAAGTCATGCCTTAAAAAAATCCCTTTTTTTTTTTTGTCTGTATTCAATTTTTTTTGTATTTTCTTGTTTTGCGACAAACTTTTTATCCCTATTAATTGATCTCGACGAGAGAATCGAAAAAATAATTTGGGTGAAATGGAAAATTTGGGTCGATCACGTGTTCCCAGCACAAACCCCTGTGGGAAAAGGCTGGTATATACGAATCAATAATGGGTTTGGTATACTCGATCACAAATGGATGGATGGAGAGAGAGAGAGAATATTTTGATCGGCAAAATATGTAATCCATTTTGAGTGTGGGGTTCTCGGCATCATTTTTCACAGGTTGACTGTTTACATGGGATTACAAAACAGAAAATGCGGGGGCAATGAGGAAGAAAAATGAAAAATATGAGAGTGTGGGTCTTTTAAGTCCAACCCATATTGAACCCATTTTTAACCCATCTAAACCCATGTAAATATGGGTTTATATGGGTTGAACCCATACCAACCCATTATACAATATGGGCGGATTGGGTTGGGTTATAAGTGGGCCCGGATTTGGGCGGGTTAAGAAATATGGGTTGAGATTGCCACATCTAATTTATAGCAATATTGAGATAAATTCCATTTTTGGTATCCACACTCTTTTTTTTTGTTTTTTAGTGTTGAAAATGGATGTAAATTTTTTTGGTAAGAGACAAAAAAAGGGAGTGTGAAAGTCAATTCCCTAAATTAATTTTTCTTGTAGTTCATTCCATCTGCTGCTACTCATTGATGATTTTCTGTGAATCTTTGATCTATAGTGCTGTGCCTCTGGGATGCCCACTAATGTTTCATATGGAATTAATGCTTGGTGCTGTGCCTCAGGAATGCTTGGTGCATGCCTTCGGGATGCCCACTCATGTTTCATCTGGTGCTTATGTTTTGTCTCGTGGCTAGCCTTAATAATTAGGCTCATTCAATTTTTCATTGGATGTAACTTTATTTTCTTTTCCTTCCTTTTGACCTCTCTTACTGTGTCTCATCCTTTGTGGCCTGTATTTTGGTTCAATCATCGATGTACATTTTGTCGAGTTTTTAATAAAATTGTGTTGTCTATCAAAAAAATAAAAATAAAAGTGCACTACAATACCGCAATGCGTTAACGCACTTCATGGACCCCGAGTCCCTCAAATCATGTCCCATTAATGTTATTCTCCAAATTTGAAGGTCCATATATGAAACTTTTGGAGAATCATTTTTCCAAAGATGGAGGTCGATTTCAAACAAAATGGATTTGATTTTTGTTAAAGAAATCTTATGTTCATCAAATTAGATTTTTATCGTTGAAAACATATATGTCGCTAATACCAATACTGAACATTTTTAATCAACATTTAATAAATTGAACGGAAATTTCTAGAGGAAAGATTTAGAGATGTGAATATATATAGTGAATGTGGATCGGAGTTTGCGTGAGTTAAAATTCTATAAACTTACTCGTTTGTGGAAACTACAAAATTCTATATACGTACTTTTTAAGTAAAACAAAAATTTTTGAGTCTCTAAAATGGAGAACAAATGAGAGGTGCATTCGAGATGCTCTAATCCGTTAACTCGTACTGTAAGTAAAATCAATATTGGGATGTGTGGTAGTACTATTGTAGAATCAACAAGACTGATGAGTTCCCACTGGTAAACCCACTCGCGAGTGATTCCAAGCGATCGCTTGGAAACGGTTATGAAATAGCAGTATCTGTTTTTTTTTTTTTTTGATAGGCAAAAATTTTATTAAAAACGGGAAGAGGGAAAAGGGAAATCCAACAAAAAGTTGAACAGTACACCACATAGGTCAAATAGCAGTATCTGTTTGAGTTTCTGTTGAGATGATCATGATGTATAAAGAGGTAGAGGAAGAATTGATGAACATATGTACTTAACAATTAAAATAAACAACATTAATTAGCTAAAGGCATGAGACTTACCTTCATGATTGCAGAGACCCATAACTTGCGGCCGGTGGCATTGGTTCCGATTATTGTTGTGAGCGGTTGGGTTCGAACCATATGCCATAACCACACATGGTAACCCAACATCACCGCGAACCCTAAGGGCACCAGTATCACGTCTAAATAGCACTTCTTCCATTCCATCTCTCTCTCTCTCTCTCTCTCTGTGTGGTGATAATTGCTTTAACGTCCTTTGGTGACTCTTCAAAATGGAGTATATATAGAGGAAAGAGAATGCATGTATATGGACTCGTTTTAATGCAACGTGCAACTTCATGAGAGAAAAACAAGCTCTTCCACTTTCCTTTTTTTAATAACTAAGTGTTTGGGTCAGTTTAATTACGTGCACCTCAATTAATTTTAGGGAATCAAACCCACCGTCCACTAACGGAGAACCCATTTAAAACTGGTCTCAAAAGAGTTGATAGAACCAGAGATCTTAGAGATGGAGCAAGCTCTTACGTCTCAGGCCTCGACGATTAGGCCAAACCGTTTGGGTTAAAGCTCTTCCACTTTCCTACTAAATTTTGGGAGGCAAAACAAGCCTAATCATGTGATAAGTTTGTCTCGATATAGTATTCCGTTATTGTTTAGTGTCTTTTCCATAGTGCTAAGCAACTCAGGACAAGAGATAAAGTAATATAAGAGATAAAAAAATGAAAGAAGGTTGATTATGAAAAAAAAAAAAAAAACGTCATCGTAAATTAGGTCTGTCCACACATATGCGTAGGGTCCATAATTTTGGTATAGTGGCACTTGCAATCAATGTTTTAAAAATCGTTAGGCGCTGGTTGGGCGAAAATGGAGCACCTAGTTAGCACCTGGTCGCCGACTATTCGGCCTCATAGCGCGTAAGCAGGGACTAGGCGTCGACTATTCGGTTGCCTAAATCTAAGCGTTGGACCACCGCCTAGTACCTAGATAGAGACTAGTTGATCATTTAGGCGGCCGACTTTTAGAACAATGCTTGTAATTGACGGAAACGATAGATATATGAGTTTAAAAATAGTATCAATGGATGTGGAACCGCAACCGGGTTGTGCATACTAATAAATTAATCTAGGGAAAAAAGTATTTATCAACTTTTCCTTGATTTTTTTTTGTTTTGAATTTGGTATATTTCAAATAAGCTTTCGACACCTAGCCAAAATGGTGGGAGTTAAGTTGGTCTTGGCTTTTTTGTGGGATGTTTAATTGGTTGATGCGTTCTTATGACGTTGCTGAAGTGAATTCTTGCCAAATATAAGAATGTGTTTGTTGTTTGTCTCTTTTTCGGTAATGCAGGTGTTCTCGGACCAGTTTGCTTATACTTACAATGAATTCGTATAGCCACTCTCGAGGGCATTGCAATTACATGCGTGCGGATCGAGAGGAGCAAAAATCTAATTAAAAAGTCTTGTTGTTCTGCCTTAATTCGCCTTTGCCATTAGGCTTTTTCCACTTTGATTCTAGGGCTGCCTTTTGTCTTTTTTGGTTCTTCTCTTCTTAATTTGCTTAATATTCAATAAATCATTTTTGTAAACCTCAAAAATGGTATAATTAAAGAAACCGAGTGAAGAACCAACGGTATTTAGTATTTACCCTCCTAGCTAGCTCTATCACTTTTTTTTTTTTGCCACAACCATAACAGATGATATTATTGATCTAAGAAACAGATGATATTATCGATCTAAGAAACAGTACATTAAGAGAAAACTTCATCCCCAAACAAGGGATCAAGAAATCAAACAGGAGGAGACTCAGTCCAAAGACTACACCCAACTCCAACTAAACCCATCGCTCTAAACAGTCGGAGCACTGCAAAAAATAACCAAAAACACCCACACAGGGGTGGTAGAAGCCCCACAAACGGGGAGAAATCCCACATAGGGACACCAAAGAAAGAAAACAAAAAAAGAGAAAAACCGATGACGAAACCGAACGGAGTCTGCCGTATCGGAGCAGAAACGTCATCCACCAACCTAGATCTCCCACTTCGGCAGGGAGGACGCCTCCGGCGATCACGATCTGCAAGGCACTCCTCCAAAAGCCGTCGGACTACATGGTGGAGGAGGGGCGGCGAATGGTGGTTTGGGGTGGAGGAGGCGAATGGTGGTTTGGGGGAGGAGGAGGATGGGGATGAAGGGGGAAGGAGAGAAAACCTCCGAAATCTAAGATCGGGAGATGAAAAAACACCATGAGGAGGAGAAATCCCTCCCCTCCCGTCACCCATTGGGGCGTAAAACCCTGGGGGGAAGGAGAAGATGCGGAACGGCAACTTCTTTAGGGATAGAGAGAGATCGAGACAGAGAGAGAAATCCTAGCTAGCTCTAACACTTGAACCATCCAAACACAAAATTTTACCCTACACTACTACTGCTCTTCGATGTGAACAATGACTATTTTATGAGTTGCTTCTTAAAATTAAATTATCGGATTTAAAAATTAGTTCTAAATTTCTCCTCAAATCCTCATACACAATTTCATCTATAGCGATGCACCACACATTTTTGTCATCGAATCACATGAAAATCTTGAAAGATCAAAAGATTACCACGCCATCTAATTGTCGAATATGGACTACAACGCTGATACGTACAAAATTAGGTAGAGAAGATTTAAGCTTTCAATTATTGTTTTTTTCCTTCCCGTATTGAGTGCCTTTACAATTTGTCCCTACGAAAGAAATACTATACGAAAAGTTCAATTATTGTTTTTTTCCTTCCCGTATTGAGTGCCTTTACAATTTGTCCCTACGAAAAGTAAAACCTAATGCTGACTAAAAAAATAGAAAATAAGGCAAAATTCTATGAACTTCATTTTTTTTGGTAAACAAACGATTCATTAAAACAAGAAAAACAAAATTCTATGAACTTCATAAATAATAATTCATATAGTTTTTTTTTTTTTAATTTATCCAGTTCTACAAGCAAAACTTACCCTAAAAAGATGACAAACCAATGCACTTTCCTTCCCTTATTTTTCTTGTTTGCTAAAGAATGGCATCCTTTGTAACAACATCGAGGACCTTTTTTTTTTGGGGGTTTGGAGAGATAAGAGGTGGGCAACAGGCAAACATGCACGCCATTTTCGTGTCATGAGTCACTCATTAAACAGAATGAGTTTAGATTAGATCCCAACGTTGCCTTTCTTTTAATCCCGATCGAGGAGTTTGGCCAAGTAAGTATGAGAAAACAATTAAACGGCTTGCCTCCAAGAGGTCGGAAGTTTCGAATTTTACGGAAGCCAAACATTCTAAACCCTGGAGCTACTAAAAGTTTGGCCAATCGTTAACTTCAAGGCCCTATAATTAATCGAGGTGCGCGTAAAGTGACCTAGGCCTCCAAAAGAAACATATTGCCTTTCTTTTGATTGGATAATGCATTTCCGTCTCCAACTGGGATCTCCCACGTGAAGTGGCGGCAAAACGCATAGTGCGCTCTTACTCCGCAATAGTGCCATACGCGTGTAGAGGGGTGTTTGGGAGCTCCAATTCTTGGCTTTTTGCATTTTTTTATTGAATTTTTGGCTTTTTTTAATTATGATTAGAATGTGTTTTGAATTTGATAATTGAGAAATATGTACAGAATGCATTTTGTATCAGAAGTAAATGTTTGCGAGATATGTTCAGAATACATTCTATGAGTTTTTTTTGTTAACGAAAATGGAAAAAGTCAAAAAGCCCATCTTCCACTACTTTTGCCTTTTGTTACCAAAATAAAAAACTCATTTTCTGAGAATGGGTTTTGAAATGGGAAACCCAAACACTCAAAATGTGAAAAACAGAAAATGAAAAGGCAAAAAGTTGGTAACCAAATACCCCTGAGTGATGTTTTAGTTGGATTATTAAAATTTATACAGTCTCGACCAAATTTTGATTTTATCTTTTTTTTTTATTTGGAATAGAAGTGGAGTTTGAATGTAATAGAAATTTAAATGAGTAGGTTTTCTGATTGCACTCAAAATTAATTAGGTACGTTCTTATCGTATTTTTGCCCTGCTTGGTAGTTCCTTGGCAGTTTTTTTTTTGGGACGTTTTGTTGGATGAAAAGAGATTGCTGTAATGACCACTATGTACTCGGAACCGCTGTAATGACCCCTATGTACTCGGGTTTCATTTTCTTCTATCTTATTTTTGATGGTTTTTATGAAATCTCATTCGGAGCTAGTGTTTGCTACCTCCATAGACCTCATCCAAAATGTTTGATGCTTCTTAGAGCTTCTTTAGCGATATCCCACCTATCTTTTCTTGTTTTTTCTTAGCGAAATTAAGTCTTTTGTTAAGTGAGCGAAGTTTCCTCAGTGATCCCTCGATTAGAGCTGGGAAGGATTTAGGTGAGGCACGTGGGGTCATGTGCCCCCACTTATTAATGTTATATATTTACTATAATTTTGCAAGTGTCCTACTACATTTAGCATACACACATATATCTCTCAAAAATAAAAGGGAGGTGATAATGCCAAAATCATATTTGTTGCTGCCAAAACTCACACTAAATATATCCTTTAAATGACCTATTTGTCCTCGTATGTCCTAACCCCTCATTCAAAGCCAGCACCCCTTCTTTTCTAACGTTTCTTCTATCTACGTCTTTTGGTTTTTTGCTCTTCTTCCTCCCTTGTTGCTCTGTCACGGTGTCAACCCATTCCCTACTCGTGCTATACCATTAAAGCCCTCCTCGAGCTTGAGACCGAGAAATCCTGAGCGAGTCGTCAATATTAATTTAGGAATACCCCTATCTAGATGTTGGCCCACTTCAAAAAATCCCCGGTGGCCTCCGCCATTGAAGCCCTTCTTAAGCTTGAGCACTACCCTTAATCCGAATGTTGATGACCAACTTTATTTCGAATCTTAGTCCCGTTCAAGAAACAACTTTGTCAAGGGTTAGATCACAAATTGTAGGATTTACTAATTATCTAATTGAAGCTGTTTTCAGAGCTCGAATAACTTTGTTGTTATTTGAAGAACCCGGAATATGTGAGAGAACGAATGTCATTCTCCATTGCAGATTTGAGTGGGTTTAATAGAGATGTGGGTTTCGTTCAAATTCGAATCGACGAAAGGTCATGAAACAGGGTTTTGCAAGTAAAGATAGGAACTTGCAATTTGAATTGATTTGCTGGTACATAAATGAGGAGAATAAAATCCGGGGTTTTTGGAGTTCAGTTGCAAGTAGATAAATGAACAGAGATTTGAATTGGGGATGGAGGAACAAACTACAAAGGACGAAGCAACAACAGAAATTGATACAGTGCTGGCATTGAATGGGTCAGGATTTGGGAGGACAAAAAAGTCATTTAGTGGTACATTTCGATTTCACTTTTGGCAGTAACAAAATGAGTTTTGGCACTAACAAATTGGGTTTTGGCATTATCATTTCCCAAATAAAAATGTATAATTAATTCCAAGCTTCAACTTTTGTTTTTTGGTTCATTTATGTTGATTGTTTTATAAATTGTTTGTCTATAATTGGAGCTTTATTTCTTGATTCTCTTTATTTATAACAGTCATGGAGAAGTATTTTAAAATTAAGTCAGTAATAAAACCATTTCGATCACTCTAAAGACTTATTGATGTCAATGTAGAACACAATCTAAAAGTTTTGTTTATTATTGTGTGCTCATTTTTGAATCTTTTCATAAACAAATATGCATTATAAATCCTATATTCAGCAACGATTGTCTTAATTTAGCATGATCTTATTCTAGTTGATTAGGAGAAATAATTCTCACGATTAATAAGGTGCCCCTACTAGGCTAGATATCTAGATTTGTCCCTGGATTGGAGCTTTGACTTAATGTCAAGGGCGGAACATTTAAATAGAGGTGGGTTGTAGCCCAGGTCAAGTTAAAAAATCAAAAAAAAAATTATATGTAAATTTTAGCCCATCTCATTTTATTTTTATAGCCCAACCCATCTTTAATAATTATCTTCATTGAAAGAGAATTTGTTGAAGATATTGATTCAAATTCGATAATAAATAATACTCTCTATATCAACATAGGGGCACAACTTCAGTAGGGTACAACTTCAATAGTACATATTTTTTTACTTTTTTTGTTTATTTTTAAACATTTACGTATTTTAGTATAATTAGTTTGTTGGACATTAATTATAAAACTCTTTTGGGTTCACACACACACACATATTAGTTTATTGAATTTTTTATTAGCTCAGGACTGATTAAATTCTTGATTCCGCCATTGCTTCATGTCTTTCCTTTTTTAGTATTTTTGGCCTATCAATACGGGTAAACACATGATGCTTGGCTAAGGCAACCGATTTGGGGGTCATATTCTGACTCATCAAGCATGTTATTTGAAATTATTAATTGAGATGTATATTCTTTATTACACTCATGTAAGGCTTAGAGGTTTGCGAAAGTGTACTAATATATAAACATACACTCTTGCATATATCTTGATCAAGCATGTAATTTGAAATTATTAATTGAGATGTATATTCTTTATTACACTCATGTAAGGCTTAGAGGTTTGCGAAAGTGTACTAATATATAAACATACACTCTTGCATATATATAAACATACACTCTTGTTATTTGAAAAATATTTAAAATATTTTGTATAAATTAGCATAATTACGAAAGTGTACTAATATATAAACATACACTCTTGCATATATCTTGAAAATACACATATAAAATTAGTTTCATGCCTGAATTTCATCATATGGTGCATTTATATTTGTCGTTTACGAGCTGTTTGTCTATTTGGAGCTATTCTTTCTTGATTCTCTTTATTTTTAACCGTCTGGGAGAAAATTTTAAAATAAAGTCATTAACAAAACTAGCTCGATCATTCTAAAACATTATAAACTTTTGTAGTAATTAGTAATGCATGTCTTAATTTTTTAAGATTTTACTATGGTTGACTAAAAAATGAATTTTTGCCACTATGATTAACAGGTGCCCCCATTAGGGTATCCACAATGCTATAATAAAAAATTGATAACCGAAAGTTGCCACATCAGCTTTTGATTATTCATTTAAGAGATTGTTAAGGTTAGCAATGTATGTAGATGTCTACAATGACATAATTAAAATTAGATAACCAAAATTTGTCAAATCATCTTTTCAAACTACAAAAAACTAAAAATTGTGAATAGTAGAAATAGTTTTTCTAAAAATAATTTTGAAACTAATAAAAACTATTTACTAAAACTAGAAAATAGTTTTTGAAACTTTCTTTTGGAAAAAAAAAACTGTTTTCGAAAAAAAAAAATTTAGTAAAATATTTTTTTTCGAAAATAAAGAGAGATCTAGAGGAGAAGGGAAGAGAGATAGAATATTTTTGTATAATTATTGGTGTATTTGATTGAGAATATGTAGGTCTATTAAATTTGGTTATTGTTAAAATGTTGCTAGTTTTGGTTATCCAAAACTCAAAATTTGATTATTTCTTAGGAGGTTGTTAAGTTTAATTATAGTATTGTGAGCTATATTTTGAACTAACATTGTTAACTTTAAAAACCTTTTATTTTTTATGAGATTAAATTCTTTACACGCCAGTGTAAACATTTGTTTCCTTCAAATCAATTATATTACGCCACGTCGCCATGTTTTATTGATTGGGACCACTATTTTTGCAACATGACGCAATATAATTAATTTGGAGTAAACAAATGTACATTTACACGGCCGGCGGTGTAAAGAATTTATTCTCATTTTTTATTATAGCATTGTGGATACTCTTAGACTATATTTTTGAATCCGTCTCTGTATATAGCTAGTGTAAATTATTAGCTACATGCATTAAAAGACAAGTTGAAGCCAACATTACTATTTTAAATGGAATGAAACCGAAGAAAGCACTAACCTAGTTTGGAAATCTTCTTATAATGCATCAAGGAAGCTAATAATGAAAATTTCCGAAACAGTTTTTTTTTTTTTTTCCCGCGACAAAATCAGTTGAAAGATGGTCAAAAAAGTAGTGGCCAAATCAACAGAGTTGCTTTTTGTTTTCGTAGTCAGATTACACACAAGTCCCCCACTCATGCTTTCTAGTGCTCCCATGACCTATCTATCTATTAATATAGGAGTATTAAACAATGACAACCTCATGTATCTAGGGTGAGTTTCCGTAAACACCCATTTTTCTCCCATGTCTCCTAAGATAGAGTAGAATATAATTAACAAATGACAAAAAAAAAAACAAATAAAACAATGACAACCTCATGTATCTAGGGTGAGTTTCCGTTATTTTTTTGTAATAAAATTAATGCAAAATATAACTTGTTTCTAGTAAAATACCAACCGGGAGATTTGGTGATAGATCCACTATAGTGATTTCATAAGCCCACAAGTCCACCTATTAGTTTTGTAATCTCACAAATCCACTACCTAAATTCAAGGGTATCCTATAAAAGTGTCTAAAACCCTAAACTCTATGAAAGTAAAAAAACCACTAAAACCCTATAATAAAAAAGTGCACCCTAAAATCTTATGAAAATGCCTAAATTAACCCTAGGGTACCCTACCTTAGAAAGTGGACTGGGCATATTATGAACTTTTTAAATTGGACTTGACACCTTACAAAACCAATAAGTGGACTTGTGGGCTTATGAAATTCACATAATGGACCTAAGACCAATTTTTTAATAACGAAAAATACCTTTAGGCTCTTTAGATAGAGCCGGCCCATGGGTAAACCTCACAAGACCTTAGGTTTGGGCAACCCCCCGCCATGGGGCAACCGAAAAAAAAATGTAAACCCAATGTGACCTTGATTTTATTTATTTATACTTGTATGTCCTTTTATTTTCTATGACTTAATAGTAAGTGGGCAACCAAGCTTGGGGTCGGGTTTGGGCACCCCAAACATCGGGTTAGCACTGCCTTTAGATAAGAGAAATGGTTTGTCTTTAATAGAGAGTATTTTTGGAGTCCCCCTTCCAGAACCCATTATAAGTACTTATTTTTTAAGAAGACAATTTCAAACTCAAAATAATGTGTTTATGCAAATAATTTTTCTAGCAATATGGATTTTGTTTGATAGATCTCATTGAGATCTTTTGAACGATGCAAAAAAAAAATTGAAAAATTATTTTTTATTTACATTATTTTTAAATTTAAAAATGTGAAATAAGTACTTATTTTTTAAGATGGTATTCTAGAACCGGGAAACACTGAAGATATCAATAGCGTGAATTCACCTTGAAATAATTGATGTGAAAGACGTGTTACCTTTAGAAAAGCTCCTATTATTTTGGGATACGCACCCCAGCTAGCACACCAGTTGTTTTAGTGCTTTGCACTTGAAGTATTATTTTTCCAATATCAGGTGGGAGAATTTAGGTGAAGCTGATATGCTGAGTACGAATGAGGTATTCCAAATTCTGTTTAGTCATTAGTGTGTTTAAATTATGTAGAAACTCTAAAATTACAAACACATAGCAACACAAACACCATGAGTGTGTGCATAAAAGAGTACGCATGTGTATACAAGTGTTTGTGTGTACAAGTGCATGTACACAGTGGCAGACACAAAATTCATGATGTCGGCGTCACGCAGTGGCAGACACAAAATTCATGATGTCGGGGTCACCAGATCACATGTTTTCACAAAACCAACAGCCAAAAAATAAAATAAAATACCCTTATCTATTAATAACACACACTTGAGGGAACTATATTTTTTTTTATAATTTTTACAAACAAAACCTAAACTATAGTAGAAATTAATAATGGAATAATTGGGAGGTGTGCAGAGGCACGGGCCCCCACTTGCACCCCTTTAGGATCGTCCCTGAGTGTACGCGTTGGTGGCTTCGGCTATGATGCTTCCAAGTGATATGGGAGCATGATGCTCTCACTAGTTATTATATGGTATGTATAGTTATATAACGTAATAAGTGTAGCCATATAATATAGGAAGTGTAGCCATATAGTGTAGTCATAGTCATACACCATAATAAATGTAGTCATACAACAAAGTAAGTGTTACTTTAGTTTATGTGGAAAGTATTATTGCAATTTTGGTGGAAAAAATCACAAAACTACCTCGTTTTTAGCAAAATTCACCATACTTTTTTGGGTAGTTTGATTTAACGGCTATGATTTACCTAATTTTGCAATCTAAGGGTTCATATTCAATGGGAGCACCATGCTCCCACCCATACCACTTGGGAGCATGGTAGAAGTTTTGAGTGGACTTGGGTATACGAGAAAATTTTCAATGCAATGGTTATTTGGACTTGTATCGGGCGGCTAAATGAACCAAACAGATAGAGCTCAGCTCGAGCTTGGCTTGACTTTTGACTCGTTCAAACAAAGTATAAGCCCATTCTCAATCACTTTTTACTATATATATGTATTTGTAAATTCTAGCCAATCCTAAGCATATGGGTGTTTGATTTGATAAGCTCGTGAACATGAGGTAATTCGTAATTATTTCAAAGATTTGAGTAAATCAATAAATCTCCCAAATATGTAAGATCTTTTCTTTCATTGACATCTTTTCACCAATCAAGTATAGTGAAAAAGGCTGAATATTTAATATTTTTATGCAGGTTATAGCTTTTTGTTTTCCAACTTTTCACATTTTAGAACGTCACAAGCTAAGCTCGAGCTTGACAGCTCAAAATTTCACAAGTTTAACCTAGGCTTGAAAACCTCAAGATTCACTTGCATATTTCTCAAGTCAAACCAAGCTTATTACAACCACAAAACTTCAAATATGAGTTAAGTTTGAACAATTAGTCCTGAAAAATTATCAAGCGCGCTTAAGACTTGAACACATGTAATAAGAAGTTGAACCAAACCTGAGTAGTGTGTTTGGCTTGTTTAACACACCTACTTGTACATAGAGTATGAAGAATAATCGAGTGAATACTACTATACTAGAAGGCAGCAGATCAGAGGGTTATTTACCTTTTTTTTTTTTTGAAAAGAAGCAGATCAGTGGGTGGAAGTAACCTTGAGGCTGTTTTTGCGGGAACAGTTGGCTTGATTATTTTTTGGCTTTGTGCTCTTTTCATGTAAGCCGAGAGAATATGGGTGTAATTGAATAAAGGGGAAACTTTCAAAATACTCCCTAACTTTGACCTTACTATCTAATTGACACTCAAATATTGTGAAACTTCAATTAGACTCTTAATCTATTGAGGTGTTATTCAATTACCCATAAAATTCATAAAATTTGTGGAAATTAGAACCGGAACCATTAACGTAAATTCATTGACCAAACCATTTAACACGGTTTTCTTTTTATAGATTAGATGTCCGAACCAGTTTACATGCATCTTGACTAATCTTAGGGGGCTCAACTCTACCACCCACATGCGGGAAGTCCAATTAAAGCCGGAGCAATAGCTCTGTATGGATTGGCTTCAAAGGAGTTGATAGCGCCTGTGAGGTTTCGAACCTGAGATCTTATGAGAGAGCAAACCTCTAAGTCCCAGGCCTTGACCACCAATCCAATCCCTTGGGCTAAACGGTTTCTAAACCAAACCACATTATTGAAAAATCGAACGAAACCATTTTGTTTGGAGTGGTTTGAACTAAATTCGGGTTTTGACGAGTTTTTTGCTCACCGCATTGACACTTTACCATTGAGCACTATAAAATTATATCTCATCCATTGCTCAGTGATACAGTGTCACCTATGCATGTTGTGTAAAGTGTTTTGTAAGTGGTATACGTCAACTTTTAATATTTTTAAGTAGGTGTGTAGAGAAAGTGGGTGTACAATAGCAGGGTATATCTGGCCCGTCCCAAAATAATCGGGCTCGAGTTGACCCGATCCAAGCTCATCGGGTTCCCACAATTTCGGATAGGCCGCCTCGCTCCATGTTAAAAAATATAGGCCCAGGCCGTAACATATCCCGGGCTTGGGGTCTTGCTATTTAGGGCTTTATTTTCCCTCTAGAAATTTCATTTGTAGGAGTAAAATCAATATTTGAGTGTCATTATTTTAAATACTGAAAAATGAAGGGCGTTTTTAATTACATGAATCACATAAAAATTATTTTTAAGGCTTCAACACAATGTTCGTATAATATGATTGAATAATTACTCTGGGCAAAAAAATTAAATAAAAATACTTACTCCATTTCTATTAAATAAACCAGGAATGAAAATAAAAATACTTACGAAATTTTCACCCCTAGGATTGTACAAAACCTCTAGCCCAAGCCTTTTTTTTTTCTTAATTCCGAAGTGCCAAAAAAAAGTATTCCAAAGCTCGAAATCCTGAAAAAGCCATTCGAATTAGGGATGATATCGATTCGGTTCGGTTGGTTTTTCGCTAGTTTTTCCACCAAACCGAACTATTTGGTTTATTAAAATCTGAAACTAACACAGTCAGGATGGTGTTAGTTAATGGGGTTTGGTCTGATCAGTTTATTGATTTGAGATTTCACAGACAAAAAGAAGATCAAACTTGAATGCTTAGAGCATCCACAGTGGAATAAGCAAAACAAAAAATTGTTAAAATTAGCAATGTTGGATCAAAAAAATGCTTACATTGGAATAACCAAACCTAGCAATCTCTTAACAACTCATCAAATTTTGACTCTTCAATAATCAAAGCTAGCAATATTTTGTCAATAATCAAATTTTATCTCTCAATCAAGTACACCTACATTACACAAAAACCTTCTCTCTCTTCCATTCTCTCTCTCTCAACAATGTTTTCAAAAAATAATTTTAAAAAACTGTAACTTTCAGATTTTTTTTCAGAAACTTTTTTTTTGCAAAAAACAAATTTTTCAAAAATTTAAACTGTAAGTAAATAAAGTGTGTTTTTCAAAAAACCGTTTTTTACACAAAATCTGTTTTTAAAAAACTATATTTATAGTTTTTAAAATTTCAAAACTATTTGTGTAAATACAATTCTTTCAAAATATTTACAGTTCTTAAGTGAACAAAGCGTGTGTTTTTTGAAAAACTATTTTTTGTTTTGGAAAACTATTTTTTTTGAACTGTTTCTAACATAAACTGTTTTTTTTTCCTTCCAAAACCGCTTTTTCAAAAAATATGTGTGAAATGAAGGGAAAAAGTTTGGAGGGCCCATTGGTTTTGATTATAGGCAAAAAATAACCAATGTGGGATTTGACATTGCTAACTTTAGAAACCTCTAAATGGATAATCAAAATCTGACGTGGCATGTTTTGATTATTCACATTTGCTTATTCCACTGCTGATGAGTGAAACCACGAGGGCTCAACCACCGACGCACCTAATTTTCTTAACTTTTCGATTCTTTCGTTATTTTTAAGTTTTTTTTTTTACTTTTACCCAAATATTTTAGAAAATAACCACTTTTAAGTAAAAAAAATTCAAAATTTCTTAATTACTTAAAAGTGGTTATTTTTCCAAAATATTTGGGAAAAAGTAATTTTTTTTTTAACTTTTCCGATTCATCTCGTTGAGACGAATCAATAATTCACAAAAGTTTGGCATAAAACGAATAATGGCGATTTTTTTTAATAAGAACAAAATGTTCTAAAAGAAAAAATTCTTAACGAAATGGGATCAGAACATCTCCAACCCATCTCTCACTCTTTCTCCATTTTGGAGACTCAAAAAATATATTCTATTTAAAAAGTAATTTTAGAGAATCAACAACTCTAACCCAATTCTCTATTTTCACCTCCAAAACTCCCAACAATTCTTCCTCCATTTATTGTTCGATATTGTTTTTTTCCCTCCTTTCATTAGATGCATGTTTTTTTTTTCTCATTTCAACTCATTATTCAAACCAATATAATGATAGGATAATGTAAATGAGAAAAAATAATATTATGAGTTCAAATGGTTTGAATTCACATTTGATGTAATTTCAAAATGCATTTACATATACTTAATATTAGACTCATTTTGAAGGTATTACTATTGTCTTTCCAATAATACCAATTTTGTAGAAAAATGATGCGTAATGTAAAAATTATATGTAATTTTAGCAAAAAAAAAAAAGTAAACAGAATATTAGGGAAGGAAAGAAATGGAGATGTGTCTCCATTTGAGAGATGATCCAAATATGGAGAATGAGAATTGAGTCTTTAAAATAAAGATTCCAAATGGAGATGGATTGAAGGGTATGAATTCCCTAAAATGAAGTTTTGGTACCCAAATAGAGATGGGTTGTAGATGCTCTCAGAGATCGTCACCGATGGTCAACATATATTTGGTCAATATTTCGTCACCAATGGTCAACACATTTGATCTATTCTAAACCGTTGGCGTTGGGTGCACGCAAAGTATCCATAATTTTCCTTTCCTTTTTTAATCAATAGTGTTCCCCAGTCTTCGGAGGATTTTATATAGATATATACGACCAAATCAAAAGCCCTAGTCAGTCGTCGTCACAACACAACCCCTTCCCAAATTCCTCTCTCTCCTCGTCCCAATGTCGTCCGACACACAAAACCCTCCCAATCCCAAAGAAGAAGAAGAAGAAGAAGAAGAACAGCAACCAGAAGCCGCCAACAACGACAACAACAATGCCGGCTCCATCAGCAAAAAAGCCGCCAAGAAAGAAGCCGCCAAGCAGCAAAAACTCCACTCCAAGGCCGCCGCCGCCTCCCTCTCCTCCGCAACCTCTCCCGACCCCCTCGCGGCCCACTACGGCGACGTCCCCTTGGAGGAGCTCCAGTCGAAGGCCGTCACGGGCCGCCAGTGGACTGAGGTGGGGTCGCTGACGGAGGAGCTCAGGGACCGGACGGTGCTCGTGCGGGGCCGGGTCCAGACGGTCCGCGCCGTCAGCAAGAAGATGGCGTTTCTGATTGTTAGGGAGAAGGGGTTGACGGTGCAGTGCGTGCTGTCGGTTTGTCCGGACGTGGTTAGCCTTGGGATGGTGAAGTTTGCCACGGGGTTGAGTAGGGAGTCGTATGTTGATGTTGAGGGGACTGTTTATGTGCCCGATAGCCCCATCAAAGGTGCTTCTCAGCAGGTATAAAAAAATAAATTACGCAGCAATGTTAAGGCTTTGTTCTTCCTAAATTATAGGTTTGGTGTTTGTTCTTTCTGAGTTTTTGTCAGATTTACGCTCAAATTTGAAATTACTCCTTTATTGTCTCGACGAAAGGAGTTTAAAAATACTCTCTCCATCCCATAAATTAGTCCCTTGCAATTTTCGAACTTAAAAATAATATATTTACTAAAATAAATTTTCAATTTATTTTACACTGTTCAAAAGACCGATCTATCGCACAAGATTCATATTGCACAAAAAAATTATTTGAATACCTTGAAGCTTAAAAATTGCACCTAGTTTCCTGGGGACCAACTTTATGAGACCGAGGGAGTAAAAATTACGACCTGAGCGCAAAAAAGTTGCTAAACATTAAAAAGATTGACAGGGGGTTTTATTGTCGTCTAAACAAGAAACTATGAGAAGTAAATAATACCTGAGAAAATACCAGACCAACTGATTTAGGAAGAACAAGGCCTTATGGTTCCACAATTGTGTTCTGCATAGTGTACTGAGAATCGACACAAGACGCCCCACCTATTATTTGTATAGTGCTATATGCATTGTGTCGATCAGTTTACTCAAACTCTGGGTGGTATGCAGATGCAGTATGCTCTCTTCACTTGGCATTTTACATTTGTATGTAAACAGAGTGAAATCTGTGGTTCACATTTTGCAGTCAATTCTACGAATCATTGTGTAGTACAAGGACTTGTGGCAAGAAAACTTATAGGCTTTCTGCACAGAAATACTTTTGTGGGTTCTAGCGAATAACTATTTTATTTTGTGGTGCTACGATATTTTGTGGTTGGAATTTTGAATGCCCGTTTTAGGTTGTGTTACCGCCTTGCTGGGTAAGAAAAAAGGTTTACAATTGTATGTGCAAGTTTATGATTGATCTTACTTACACTAGTTTAGAAGGCTTTAAGGGATTTCTTTAAAACATCCATTTAAATATGTGGCGCAATTTTGGTTTTTTGTTTCTGTGTACATATGGTGCATGACGTTGGGAAATGATATGAGATTTGTGTTAGGATCCAGATGATATATACTTAATAGGACACATTAATGGTATAAATAAATGCATTTATCTTAACTTGAGTTACATTTATATACGTTGATGTCTATATATTTGTGCTTGTACACCCTGAGGAATCCTCTATCAAAGCCCCAACTCCATACCTGTCTTCTTCTTGGGATAATTACTATTTGGTTGAAGCACGACTCCCAATGCTGACATGTAGAAGAGCTACCTTTTTGACTTTTTTCACTTCACCTAGTGCGTGTTCTTGCAAACTACAGTCAGGATCTCAATGTTATTTTTTGTTTACACTAGTTTAGAACGCTTAGGGATTTTCTTAGCAAATTTGAATTCTGGATGATGTTTAGATACTCATTGGCTTCCGGCACAATTTTTGGGTTTTTTTCTTCTTGTGATGGGTTAAATCTGGAAAATGACTTGTGATATCTGTTTGGATATTGACATAAGTAGTTAAAACTTAGAAGAAACTATTTTGGCATTGCAGGTGGAAATTCAAGTGAGGAAGGTTTACTGCGTCAGCAAGGCAGTGCCTACCTTACCTATTAACATCGAGGATGCTGCACGTAGTGAAGTTGAAATTGACAAGGCTTTGCAGGTATATCGGTTTTGCATTATCTTTCACACGTAACTTATCGAGTGCTTGTAGTTGATGAAGGCTACATATTAAATCGTATCGTTATGTTTGTGGGGTATCAATAACAAGCTTTGTGATTTTGATGAATTGTACTCATGTGCTTACTGGCTTCTAAACTGTTTGTCAATTTTGTTTTTCGATGGGTGTAGGCTGGAGAACAGCTTGTTCGTGTCAATCAGGATACTCGTCTAAATTTTAGGGTTCTTGACCTGCGCACACCTAGTAATCAAGGGATTTTTCGCATTCAATGCCAAGTTGAAAATGTAAGTTACTAGGCTTTGTTTGGTTACCCGTTTTGTTTTAGTTTTAGTTTTGTTTTCAATCATTACTCTATTTTTTTTTTCAATCATTACCCTATTTTTTCAATTATTACTTTCCCATCTCTCTCTATCTCTCTCCAATCATTACCCCTATCTTCAATCATTACTCTATTTCTCTCTCCACCCACTACCAAAACTAAACTAAACTAAACTCTCAACCAAACACAACGTAAGTTTTCCCTGTGGTTTATATTCTTCACAGTGCATCCATCCCTCCGTCTTCTCATTTTTGTTGAAATCTATAGCACGGTTTCTTGGAATGTTTATCAATATTGTTGCAAGCAAAGAAGGGTATATGAAGCAAGTCATCCTTTTGACGGTGATTAAGAAATTATTGCCAGTGGCTGTTGGATCAGGTGATAAAAAAGTGGCCCCAACTTTAAAAACAAGAATAGATGAATGAAGTATGGATTTAAAAAAAAAAATTCCTGTACAATCTGTTAAGGAAAAGTTCCAGTACAATCTGTATCAAATGAATAATTTGTTGAAGTGGACTCAAGTGTAGTAATTATATTAATAGAGGACACTCAATACTTTCTTGTGCACTTACTCATAAAGGATCACAATGCAACATGTATCGAACACATGACTAGTTGGAGTGATTTTAGAGATGGAGATTTGTAGATTATTGACTCCCACACAGTCCAAAGAGGCTAGATGAGGCATAACAAAATATTGCTTTCCTTCACACCAGTGTTCAAGAACTTAATAGTGAGCACTCTCTTTAAACATGGAAACATTTACTGTTAACAAAGTATCAAATAGCATGGTAAACCTTCAAAGATTATGTGGATACTTTCCGATGACAGTGATAAAACAAACTACGACATTGGTTTTTGGATAATGAACTATTTTTTATTGATGTTACTTTATTTACCCTTGGGTTATGACAATTGGCTTTCTGCCCCCTTCTTGGACGGAAATGGAATCATGATTTTTACACGGGTGGCGAGCTTATATAACTTGGTTGGAAATGAAATTAATTATAGAGCACACTCCTTACCAAGATGGGAGCTTTTGTTCGATCCATGTATAGGAACACAAATATTTTTCACTTGGCTTTATTTTTTTTTTTGGTGCAACGGAATAGATTAGATTAAAACGACAAAGTTTCAAACAAAGTTACAACAGAAATAAACATACAACTAGAAACTGACATTGGCACAACTACTAGTCCCTAAGATGACCAATGCCCATGGCATCTTCTAAAACGAAGAGTCTAACCGACGGAGGTGTCTCCTCTGTTACCACCAAATCTGAATCTTGTTCAGCCCCAAGATGGGCCAAATTATCTGCACTTTGGTTGGCTTGTCTGTAGATGTGGCCAACTGGCCAAGCGTTGACTGAGTGTGAGTCATGAGAACTCTGGAGTCTTCAATGAGTGCTTGCTGGGATGTCCTGCTGGGGGGCCTTCCATGATCAATTTGACCGCCATTTGAGAATCTGTCTCAATGCTCACATTGCTAAGACCTTTCTCTAGCATTATGGTTAAACCCCTGTAGATACCCCATATTTCAGTCTCCAAAACCGAGCTGCTCTCCAATTTGCCTTAGTATCCCAGAATCCAGATGCCTCTATGGTCACAAAAGAGCCCTCCAAATCCAGATTTCCTCGTGCTTTCATAGAGACAGCCATCTGTGTTGAGTTTCACACTTGCTGCTACAGAACAATTCCAACTAATTAGAGCAGTGTTTTTCACCCCTTGGAATAGAGGGGATTTGAATGCCTGAGAGATCTCTGTAGTGTAACTAACTGTGTAAGTAATGATTTTCTTATGGCTCACAAGAGTATGGCTGTCTAAGTTATCAAAACTTTTCCTGTTACGGTCTTTCCAAATCTGCTGAAGTATAACAGCAAAAAGGGTGGACCAAGAAATATCATTACCCACTGGAGATTTCCTTTTCACCTTGAGATTGGAGTTAATCCAATTCTGAGTAGGGCATTCAAACCGAGATCTATTCCAATAACGATTACAAAAACAATTCCATATATCCTTAGCCTTGCTACATTCGCGAAACATATGTGTTGTGTCCTCTGTGCTGGTATCACATCTAGGACACACATTTGAATGGGTTATTCCTCTATGTGCTCTGAGATAGTTTGTAGTAGCCTGTCATGTAGTATAAGCCAGATAAAACCTTTCAATTTTTGGGGAATTTTGAGTTTCCATATCCTCCTCCAACCGTTGGTATCTGTAAGCAGCTGCCACAGTAAACTTCCCATCCTGAGAACCCACCCAATGAGGGTGATCAGATGGGTTAGCATAGAGGGGAAGGTGATTCTGATGTCCTCCATAGTTTGTTGAGATAGAATATTTTGGATAGTAGTAAAATTCCAAGCCCCATTACCATCAATTATTTCTTTCACCTTCATATTAGAGTTAGTATGAGAACCAGGATACTGGCTACCCAAAGGCCTAGTACCACACCACCAGTCATGCCAAAGGCTCACCCCCGAGCCATCTCCTATAGTCCACTTCGTGCCCTCAGAGAGTAAATCCTTAGTGTGAATAATACCTTTCCAAGTATGGGAAGCATTCCTCTTGACAGGCCAGTCCAGGAGTGTATTATTCCTAAGGTATATCTCTCAGGGTAGAAGCCCAAAGACCATTGGAGTTAGTGATCAAACCCCAACCAAGCTTGGCTAGGAGGGATTTGTTTTGATTGCGAGCCTTTTTTAAGCCAAGCCCTCCCTTATCCTTACTCTTACAGACTTGATTCCAATTGATAAGATGAATCCTTTTTCTTGTGGGGGTGTCACCCCAAAGAAAGTTTCTATTCAACCTGTCAATTTTCTCACACACCGAGATAGGAATCTCCATGGTTTGTCTAGTATAGGTAGGGATAATAGACGTAACAGATTGAATATAGGTCGCCTTACCCGTAAATTTAGAGTGTTGGACTTCCAAGTGGTCAATCTCCTCTGAACTTTCTCAATCACATCATTGAAATGATTTTTAGTAGCTCTAGAATGTAAAAGGGGAATACCCAAGTACTTTCCCAGATCAGAGGTGAGAGGTATCCCTCTCAAAACACTGAATCTTCTAGCCTTTCTTCTAGGTACGTTGTTGGAGACAAACATTTTAGATTTACCAAAGTTTATGGATTGGCCAGATAAGGCACAGAATTCAGTGAGAACTTCTAATATAGATATGCAAGTGCTTTTAGAAGCTTCACCGAAAAGAAAAAGATCGTCAGCAAAGAAAAGATGAGTGAGGGGTGGCATTTCTGGACACAGCCATGCCTTTCCACTTCCCATTCTCCACCTTATTATTAATCAAATGAGACAGTCTTTCCATACAAAGAACAAACAGGTATGGGGATAGAGGATCTCCTTGCCTGAGTCCCCTTTGTGGTGAAAATTCAGGGAGGGGTTCACCATTCCAGATAATAGAAGTGGAAACATTAGAGAGACAGTTCATAATAAGATCAATCCAAAGGTCACTAAAATTAAAGTATTGCAAAGTATCCTTAAGGAATTTCCAGGTGATCTTATCATAAGCTTTTTCCAAATCTATTTTAAAAATCATACCACCTTTCCTGCCCTCTTAGCATGTAAAGAGTGTAAAATCTCCTGGGTTATCACAATATTTTCATTAGTGGATCACCCCGGAATGAAGCTACTTTGAAAAGGACTAATGATTTTATGCAGAAAAAGTCTGAGTCTAGTAACAAGAATCTTGGTGATACCCTTGTACATGACATTACAGAGACTAATAGGTCTTAACATTTTAACATTTTCAGGATTCTCAGTTTTGGGAATGAGAGCAATCAGAGTTTTGACTGTTTTGTTCATCTCTTTAGGCACTGACCTGGTATCGAAACAGTTTTTAATAAAATCACAGATGTTGTTACAAACTGTGTCCCAAAATTTATGGTAGAAGATAGCCTGTATCCCATCGGGTCCAGGGGCTTTATAAGCTGGAATGTACTTCATGTTACTCCAAATCTCAGAATTAGATAAAGGTTTATCCAGAATAGTATTATCAGCACTAGACAAACAATTATGAGGAAGCCTATGGAGGTTTTGGTTAACAGTGACATCCATGCCTTTGAAGAGAGAATTGAAGTAATCTTGAACCATAGACTTAAGAGTACAAGGGTCATCAACCCAGACATTGTTGAAATCTTTAAGCATGGCAACATGGGATTTCTTCCACAAACAATCGTGGAAAGATAAAAGAATCTGGTATTTTTATCCCCATGAGTGATCCATTTAATACGAGATTTTTGATTCCGGTGAATTTCCTCTTGAGCCAAAATGTTGTTATACTCAGAAATAAGATCTTTCTCTAGAACCTGAAGATTATGGGAAAATTTATTCTGTTGGGATTTTCGAATACCTTCGATTCTGGAAAGTGTCCATCTCTTCTTTCTAAAAATATTACCAAAAACAGTTTTATTCCAGTGATTAGCAGCAAAAGTGAAGTTTTTAATACAGTCACTTAATATTATTCCCAGCCCAAGCCTTGCAGACAAGCTCAGGGAAGGACGGGTCAAGCATCCAGGCTGCTTCAAGTCTAAAAGGTTTGCTCCTAGGGACGTGATTAGGCATGCCAAAAACACAAATAAGAATAGGGGAGTGATCAGAGTAAGTACGAGGTAAGTTTTGGGCCATACCTTCAGGAAAAAGAGCTCTCCATTCAGCATTGCATAGCGCTCGATCAAGCCTTTTCTGAGTGTTAGCTAGACCTTGACGGCCTTTTGTCCATGTAAATTTCTGGCCCGAGCTACCCTTATCCATAAGATTGCAATTATTAACCCTATCCATGAATTTCCTGTTCCTGTTAGCATCCATCTCAGGAGATGTACCCTGTCTTTCAGAAGAATTCACAGTGTCATTCAAGTCTCCAGCAACAAGCCAAGGGGTTTGAACAGACCCTGCAAATGACTCCATATCATCCCATAAACTTTCTCTAGATCTCGGATTTGGGCTAGCGTACACCGCAGAGAGGAGCCACTCCTCGAAAGGGTCTTTACTAATCGTAGCATGAATTACTTGGTTAGTTATGTGGGTAGTGGTAACTTTAACTTGGCCTGGATCCCAAAGGAGCCATATGCCACCAGCTTTTCCTATAGGATCCACATAAGAAGCGGATGTGAAGCCCTTATTGTTGAAAAACATACCCATAGAGCTAATAATACAGAATTTTGTCTCCACGAGAGCCACTACGTCAGGATGATATGTATTCACGAGTTCAGAAAATGTGTTTCTAAAGGTGTTGTTACCTGCTCCTCTGCAATTCCATACCAGGGTGTTAAAACACGAATTCATCGTGTCTTCTTCTAGTGGAAACTCTGGGTGTTTGTTAAGAATGCTGTTGAGTCTGGCAATATTCTGCTCCTGCATTCGTCTGGGATCCATCAATGCCCAGTGAAGATTGTCCCCCTCCAAGCTGGCTCTCTGATTCAGGCGGATCCGAAGGTTGACGTCCTTGGTCCACCAAGCTACTCCGACTAGGAGAGTTGCTTCTCTCTCGGGTTCGAGTGACGCCCACACATCCGAGTTGCTGATTCTGAACCTCTCTGGATCTAGCACGTTCATGGTAGGTTTTGACGTTAAGATCGACTGTGTCGGGAGGAACAGGTTGGGGTTGATTAAACGCAGAGTTCTGGACTTGTGGTGAGTCTGGTCTAGGTGAGGCATTTGATTGAACAGATTGAGAATTAGGGTTTCCCACTATCTTGTTTACAGATCTAGGGGAGTTTTGATTCCCTGCATTTCCCCCTTTGTCTTGCATCACTACATCTGTTTGATTTGGGAGCTTTCTTTAATAAAGGGTTGTACTCAAACTTGTGACCTGAACTAGAGGCTGTACCCTTGTCTTTGGATGGTGGCGGAGCACTAGATTTTGTGTTGATCTCCTGGTTTTACTGATGCCCTTCTGTGGGGCAGCTTGGGTTTTATTTGCTTCTGTGGGATTTTTGTTTGACCCAACCCTTGCATCTCTTGGTCTGTCTTGGTGGCCAGCATTAGGAAATGCTTGGGCTTTGGCTGAACCTTGCTTTTGGGCCTCATATTGACCTCCCATATTATTATGTTGAATGTTTCTCTGTGGTCCAGGAGCATTGAGCGCATTCGGCCTGGGCTTCTTGTTTTTATTCCGTGAAACTACCATCCACTCTCCATAGCCTATTTCCTCATGCCCATCATCAGTTATCCCGTTAAACTTAACAGCTTTACTGTCAGGTGAAGCAGAGTTTGCAGAGTCCCCAACAGTTTGATTACCAATCTCACCGTTCTTCTCCGGCGCTGGTGACGGTGACAGGTTGCAAGCCTCCCTCCGGTGTCCAACCCTGCCACAAGAAAAGCAAATTAAGTGAACATGTTCATACTCAATAAGATAATCATACTTACGCACTGCCACGGAAACTTCCAATGGCTGGCTTAAATCTAACTCAACACACACACGAGGATAACTTGCTCTCAATCCCTCAATAGTGTTAATGTCCACTTTTAGAGGTTTCCCTAACTTCTCAGCAACTTCAATGAGGCTCTCCTCATCATAATACTCATACGGTAGAAATGGAAATTGCATCCAGACAGCTGTTTTGATCGCATTGGCCATATCTGCTTTAAAATCCGGTTCCCATTTCCTCACCGTGAGTAGTGATCTTGGTCCTGTATAAACCTTGTTGTAATCTGATTTTGATTCAAACCGTATTAGGTAGAAACCCAGCCCTAGGTCAACTGGATTAAAGAGCCCTTCAAGACTCCACAAATGTGTAATTCTGTCCATAAGGGCTTTAAAACCAATATTTTTGCCTAGCAATTTGATGATGAGACATCCCTTATGCTGTTGTCTGATTCTCTTGAGATGTTCTTTAGAGAATTCCACTTTGATTCTGGATTTTGTCTTCGGTGGATCTAGGTCCATCCCCTCCTCGTCGCTATCTGCATCTAACCCAAGTGTATTACGCTCCAGATTTTCGTTGGAACCTGTCCTTGATTTGAGAAGCGCAGAGACGAACGATCTTACCTTCTCCACAGGTTTGGAAGTAGTTGTTTTCCGCAAGTTAGAGTTACCTTCCACGGTTTCCATCGGAGAGGGTCCTGGTGGTGGAACCGAGGATGGTGGAATCCCCAAATTTTCTTGATTGGGGAGAGTATTCTCTGATTCCATGAGACTGGTTTCCACAATGACTGTATTGCCGAGGTGATCACTTGGCTTTATTAATTGGTCTTGTTGATGAACTCACATATCTAGCCCAAGCATGATATCTTGAAAAGAACTCATACACTTATGGTGGACTTGGCCCATATTTTTACTCCCTAAAATGATTGTAATTTTAAAGTGCATATCTATGCTATATTATGTTCGTAATATATGTACACGTTCCTTTCACCCTCCCAACCTTGGGAGCTTCTATATTCCCCTGCTCCTTCTCCCGCTCCGTGCAACTATGGTTGGAACTGCTACCGTAATTTTCTCTATCTCCCATTTTGGCAATATTAAGCAGACATCCTAGAACGTAAAACAAAGGGAAAGAGAAGATTAATCACTCTTCTGGAATCATCATTATTCATAACTGTGAGACTACCACTTCTCTCTGTTTGGCATCCCCATGATGGCCATGAATGATCACCACAGTAGCCACCACACCCTGCGCTTAACCCCATTTTCACCTTCTTTACCTTTGGTGTATTTGTAGTTGCTTTCAACTGTTGTATATTTGAAGGGAGAAGAAAAGGAGAACTTAAGATCACAAAATGGCTTATTGGCATTCAATAATGGCTGTGGATCTTTGCCCATTGGTTTCTTTATCTTCAAGGTTACCATGTAGGCATTACCAAATCGTTTATATAGGCTTGACTGTACCATTTAACTCACTGCAGTTGTGGACCATTCATTGGTTTTCTACCCCCTGTTTATTTGTTGACAATGATTGTGTATGCATTCTTTTTGTTTGATGTGTACTAGCCTTTTTCCAAAACAAGGTTGTTTTTCCACATAATTATTGCCTTCTCGTTTGTAATTGCTCGATGTTCTTATTGTGGTTGCTATCAATTTAAAGCAGTAGCAGTGCAGGCTATTTTGGCACAAGTTTTTCATCTTTATTATTGTAGTCTTACACTCTTGTGTATATGACACGTATGTTTTGTTACAGCTGTACAGACCAATTTGCCTTTTTCTTTCATTGTTGTTTTACACTTAGACCACATGGTGTGATTAGTGGCCTGGTTTGTAATTCAGTTTAAGCTGTTCTACAGATATTCAGGCAGTTCTTGCTATCTGAAGGCTTTGTGGGGATTCATACCCCAAAGTTGATAGCAGGCTCTAGTGAGGGCGGCTCAGCTGTTTTCAGGCTGGACTACAAAGGGCAACCTGCATGTCTAGCTCAGTCACCTCAGCTTCACAAGCAAATGGCAATTTGTGGTGATTTTGGCCGTGTTTTTGAGGTAGGTCCTGTTTTCAGAGCAGAGGATTCCTTTACCCACAGGCACTTGTGCGAGTTTACGGGTCTTGATGTTGAGATGGAGATCAAGGAGCACTATTCTGAGGTATTTGAGTTGTTGGCTTATGCGTGTAAGAATTAGCAAAGGTTATAACATGTGTGATGTTAAGATGCCTAGCTTTTTCATGCAGGTTATGGACATCGTGGACCGCTTGTTTGTTGCACTGTTTGATAGTTTGAATGAAAGATGCCAGAAAGAGCTTGAAGCCATTGGAAAACAATATCCATTTGAGCCTTTAAAGGTCTGTGAACCATTATCAATGTGTTGCAGACACTGATGTTATTATATGCCTGCATGCTAGAAAGCTAATATAAACGATTTTAATATTCCTATCAAGTGGGTATACTCGTTTTTTGCACGAATAACTTCTATATGGGAGTTGTATCCATATCGGACGGATACCGATTCTCCTCCCATACTCATGGATGCATATCCCAGAAGCATCCACTGTAAAAAAATAATTTTTTTATACTATTGAAGTATCAGATCTCTTTGGATAGTCTTGGTCATGCATTTGAACTTTATGAAATTAAGATTGTGGCACTTCTTGCGTAGTAGTGGAGTAAATGGTTAGGAAATAGGAATACAGATAATGTTAATGTCTAATACTTCACTTTTCAGAGAGAGGAAGATATATTAAGATGAAAATTTTATCAATATTTTTAATTGTTTTTAATTCATTCATTGTGGCATGCATGTGTTCATAAAATCTGATTTCAACAAGTAAGCGTGTAAACTTGTGTACAACACTTTTGCATACGAAGAGCACAGAATGGTTCTCACCATACTTGCATTATACATACTGTAATGGTAAAATATTGTAATGACAGTTTGTAGTCTAATGTATTTGAGCTATACCCATTTTCTAGTTTTTCCTAGTTCACGTACAGCTGTATCCGTATTGTATTCGTATCCTGAAAATCCATGCTTCATAGCTATACACTTGTTTGTGCTGACTATTGAGATTGATTGGCTGTACAGTACTTGAGAAAGACCTTACGGCTTACTTTTCAAGAGGGGGTCCAATTGCTAAAGGTAAGAGTTCTCATCCTTCTTCTCCAATGAAAACCAGTGTGGCAGGTTGTAAGTCATTTTCTCCTTTCTGCAGGGAATGTTCTCCATCTTTATATTAAAAAAAAAAAATACTACATATTATCTGCATAGAGAAAGTGAATTAAATCTCACATGTGGGATGAACAAAAATACACCTCTATAAAAGTAGTGCATTTTCTCAAAAATGCTGGGCTAGGAACAAAAATGCACACAAACTTGCCCGGCCAACAGAAGGGAAATAAAAAATATAAAGAAGAAAAATCTACGGAAGCCACTATGACCGAAAGATTCGTTGTACGACTAGCTAAATTGATTGAGTTTGGACTGGTTGAAGTTTAGTTAGAGAATGCAACTTAGAAGGAAGTGCGATGCTCATTTTTTGGGTAGTCTATACTAACCGATTAGTTCAAGTGCCCGTGTTTATTCCTTTGGCTGGAGAGAAATGCTTGAGTTTTGGGATGTGGATATTGCGGCTCATCTTCTTTTTGGGCAGCTATATCTCACTCTTATAAGGGATTCCTTTTTCTTTTTTTTTTTGAGCAACGGATTGGAGAGCAGTATATGATTTGTTATGTTGCGCTTTTTCCCCTACTTGTTTATAGGTGGACTTGTTGTCCTTAATCTGTTATACTTTCTTTCTTGTTTCACATATTTCTTTTGTTGCTCATCCAAACATAAAAAAAATAAAAATAAATATAGCCTAATGAGATGCAGATTCCTTGGCTCTCTTCTCACTGGTGGATAAGTTGATGGCCAGCTTTGAATATGAATAATTAAAAAAAATATGTATACGGGCGGCATTCCCTTAATGCCTTCTTTCTAATACAATTGCTTACTTATCAAAAAAAAAAAAAATGAATAATTAAAAAATATAACTTAGATGGTTGGGGTTGTCTAGGATTCTATCTGGATTCCCAGCTTTGAATATGAAGGATATTTCTTTAAGAGGTTGGCATGGATACAGGATATGGGCTGGCAAGGCAAGGTAAACAACATGCCAGGACCTGAAAATTACTGAGGAACACAAGAATCTTGTTTGAATCTATTTACTGTTCAGTTGACAAATTTAGTTTTCACGGAGAGTTCAAGTTATTTTGCATGAACTTAAACTTGGTCCAAATCCATGCTTTATTGTCACTGTATCTCTGTTCTTACGAAAATTGGCTCCGAATTTGGAAACCAATGATGTACTCTGTTTCGTCTTCCTATTGTTCTCTTGAATCTCTTGGGAAAGGTTTCATGTCACTGGTCAAGGTGACATGGACTGGAATATGCTAAAGTAGTTGCTTTTAACTCTTGGTCTTTACTTTCCAACCTTGAAGTACTGCAAAAAGAGAAGATATTCTAGTAACTCTAGACAGCAAAAATGCAACATCAAGCTGAAACAAATTTCTTAATCAAGATATATCTAAATAGCTTTCTTTGTATTGAAATTTCTCTGATGCTCGCTACAGTCCATAATAAATTCATCCTTGCTGCATTCAGCATTTTGGAACTGTAATTCTCAGATTATATGTTTCTACAGGAAGCTGGTATTGAAATCGATCCTCTAGGGGACCTGAACACAGAATCTGAGAGAAAGCTGGGGCAACTTGTTTTGGAGAAGTGAGCTATATTTTACTTACCTACATTTCACTTGTTTTCCTTACTTTCCCGTCCTTATTTTTTTCTTTCTAGTACCTCTATGGCTCTATCCGAGATTGGTATCCTGTAAATCAGTAATCAATGAACTGGACTTCTTCTGAAAATAGGTATGGCACTGAGTTCTATATACTTCACCGATATCCATTGGCCGTTCGACCATTCTATACCATGCCTTGCAGTGATGATCCAACTTACAGTACTTCATTTGACGTATTCATTCGAGGTAAGCATTCAATTATGGCATGTTTTCATGGAATTATAAGCAATTTGTAATATGTTCTCTTTTCTTGCAATTAAAGAACTAGAACGTTGATTGTTGCATGAGGGGAACAAGAACTCCTAAAATATCCCAGCATGACCACGGGACGTGGATACGACACGATACATGCACTTTGACTTGACCTTTGAAAAAGGAGTAACACTGCTCATAATTGTGAAAATAATAATATCAGTTTTGTTTTTCTGTTTACTTTACGAGTACATTAGTATATATCTTTCTAATTAGTTTTGGAATATACATTCTACTATTGGGGAAATAGTATGAAATAAAGTCTTTAACATATGCATTTACATAATCTCTATTACTAAAGCTATTAGAAGTTTTAGGCTTTTAGATTTCTAAAGTAAAATGGGCAGAGGAGGGACTATATTTGTAAATCTTCACTATTTTATGTTATCATTGGATCTTATGTTATTTGCTCCAAAATCCAAATGGACAATGTGCTTCAGAGTTCAGCCTTCATGTGTATGTAACGATGGACTTTAAGTGTCCAGTGCGGGTATGGTTTTGCAGTTAAAAATATACTATATTAGAACACCTGTTTGACACGTGCCTCAATAGTGTTGAGTGCCTTCATCCAACGAGTGAGACAAATCAACTACTTAGAAGTGTCAGTTTTCTTTAGGAGGACGCTGAATTGTGATTTTATTATTTTTTGTTTGAACTGCAGAAAATTGACACTGAACTATGATGTTGAATAGTTGTCTTGTAAATAGGAACATACCTTCAAAATTCTTGTTGATCCATATGTACGGCTTAAGAAGCACTGATACGGACACAAGACACAGAGACGTTTTTTTTTTTCTTTCTTTCAAGAATTGTGATGTGGACACGGAGACACATTGAATCGTGTATTCGTATACATCACTCTGTATACATATAAGATAATGACATCATTTCCACCAAATAAGGATGAGAAGCATAAATTGCGTTTAGCTTTATTAAGATAAAAACAATAATCACTAAGAAAGTATTAATACACTAAGCATCTATGGCAATTTTGACCCTGGCCTAACTTTTTGTTGTATTCTGACCTCTTAATGTGTCCCCTCTTCGACTTCTCAGTGTGTCAACAAGGTGTAGTAGCCAGCCCTAGTGTGTCAAACACACTTACATTTGTGTAAATATCTAAACGTTGTCAACACCTGTCCAAAATGTAGTATACATGTCTGACATGGGTCAAACATATCTATACATGTAAGGCCGATAGACATGTCTATACATCTTAGTGAATGCCCCCTTTGTGGCACTGACATGGACACAAACATGACTCTGGCACTCCATGTTTGCCAAAAAATGGACACACTGCATTGGCAGCTTATCATGAAACATATCCATGTACTTTTCTCATATCCTGGATGTTGTAGTAAAAATAGAAGAGAATAAATAAATAATCCCATAAAAGTCCCAAACATGCCTTTATTCTCATATGTTGTTACATCTTTCAAGTTTTTCATGAGTTATTACATCATTCCCAAGAGTTCTCCAATAAAAAAAATTTCATTATCCACATTGGTATTTATGATTTACCAACTATCATCTATTGTGTGAAAAGAACCCTTCTCCATGCTTTAACTGGAGCCTTTTATTTGATTTGACACCTCCAACTTGTCCCCCGAGTGTTCATCATCCATGGTGTACTAGATTGTCCCTGGAGTGTCCAAATGGAACAAGAAAAAGTCGAGACCAAATAAACACTTCCGTTCGAGTGTCGGATACCTGTGCGTGGAGTATACATGTCCGAAACTGGACGTATCTCTAGCGAGATGTACGTGTTTCATATCACGCCCCCAACACCACCCATAAGAACTACTGCTTGATTGGCCAGTAGCTCTTGCTACTAAGAACCTTTTTCAAATCATAACGGTGATTGTCTGTATGGTATATGCAATAGTAGAAAGACAGCAATGTTGTCGATAAAAAAGAAAAGAAATACAGCAATGTTGGGATTGCTGACGATGAGCCTAAATTCACTGTAGCCCATTAGCATGCATCTCAATATTGATGTGTATACACGTTCATGCACGCACACAAGCTTCATCATAGCCATAACCATGAAGGCCATTCCTAGAAGATGAGTGACAAGGGCCTCAGGTGCATGTGCCATAGTGTAACCCATCTGCAGTCTTGCAACATTTTACACTTTACTTTCAAAGTTTGGGAAATTTTTTTTACTCTCTGCACGATTCTCAATAAGTTTATCTATCTCTCTCCACTCATTAGATCAAAAAAAATTCTCAAAACTCCAAACCAAACAAAGTGTTTGTTCTTTTAGTAATCATCTTTTGCCTCTTAGCATTCTAACGACTTCATTGCCATTTCCTTTGACTTTAGGGGAGGAGATAATTTCAGGAGCTCAGCGGGTCCACCTACCTGATTTGTTGACAACACGTGCCGAAGCTTGCGGGATAGATGTCAAAACAATATCAACATATGTGGATTCTTTCCGGTATTTTCTTAATTGACCGTTTTTGACCTTCACATTTTTTGGCCTTTTCTAGTTGCTCTTGTTTTTGCAAGAAATTGGCCCCTTGCATCTGCTCGTTTTGTGAATACTCTCTATGTGTGTCTATCTGCATGCGTGGCCTCTGTTTGTGTATTGAAACCTATCATTGTTCTTGCTAATCAAAGCCCTTGTTTTTGGACATCAGATTTTTTTATTTTCTAATTTTTCGGTTGGCTTACCTGCAGCTACCTGATGTTGGAAGTTCGATTTTCTTATTTTGAAAATTTATCTTCCCTAAACTTCAAAAATTCAGTTTGGTTTCGTTCATGTTTTAGATTTATGGTCTGATCCTAGCCACAAAAGTTCCGTGAAGAAAAGTCAGTAAGAATGTGCAAACCCCTTATAGTTTTTGTTGCATGCCACTGCGTACAATTCATTTTCATATTTGACTTTTTTGAGACAGCTTTTGGAACAGAATGGTAGTAAGACATACATTTGTTAAGAGTGAGCTTAATTTATCTACAGCATTTTCTTTAACTTCTACCAATAGATCTTACAAGTTTTGCCAGGCCAATATTCAATATTGTTAACTTCTTTCTTTTGTTCAGTACTAAGACTCTTCTCACGGTTAAAAGTTGTCATTGTCATCATCGGTCTCATTGTGATGATAATAATGTGTTGTCGTCATCATAGTTTTTCTTTTATTGATATTGTTATTTGATTGTCATGATGAGCCAAGAGTATCAAAACATTTTCCACAGTTGGTTATGCTCATTCAATCGTACATGCAAATTTCGTTTGCTAGATTACAAATACCTCTGGCAGCCCTTGATCTAAATATATCCCAAATTCCCAGTTTTTGTTATACTGTGGCTAACTGGGTATTTATTAGTACTGTACTTGCGCAATTTGTAAGCTATTTTACTGTATGTTTTCTTGCGGAAGTACTCTTGGCTAGCAAAATATGATTTGGCCAGCTTAGGACATCCAAGCTGATAACATTAAAACAAGCGAAATCTGATTCACTATCGTTATGCTGCAGGTATGGTGCACCTCCACATGGTGGTTTTGGGGTGGGACTGGAGCGCGTAGTAATGCTCTTTTGTGCCCTCAACAACATCCGCAAAACTTCACTGTTCCCTCGTGACCCTCTCAGGATTGCTCCATAACATTCCATGCCCAGTGAATATGCAATTTTGTTTCATAACTTTACTGCTGCGGCTGTTTCCTCTAGGCGTTGAGTTCTCCGAAACATTTGTATAAAGTGAAGACACAGTTGTGCAGGGAAAGAGCAGTTTATGTACATTCAACAATTGTTCACCAAATTAGCAGTTTAACTATTATTTTTAAAAACCCATGTTAGAAAACTCATTTTCCGTTTGCATGGAGCGTATGAATTATTAGTAATGTGGTTCCGGGTTTTTTATTTTTCGGTTGTTTTGGGCTTGGGTCTAAATTAGTGGAAGTGGAAAATCCATAAAAAGAGATACCATACACCTTGAAAGCAACAAATAGGATTAAAGAGAATTTTTTGGACATGTCGCTTGTCCTTAGTGAACAAGCACCTTTTTTGCTGCATCTTCAACAACGTAACCGACGTAATAGAATGAAAAATTTAGATGTTGATAATTAGCCTAGATGCAATTTGTCACTTTTTGGTGCCTTAAGTAGGTAAATCATTAATGAGACCTCATATTGTCTCACAAAAATATTTGTTTGTCACATTTTTTTTACACGAATGTCTAACATTAAGTAAAAATTTACCCTTACAATACCTTCAATTAAATACCCATGAAATGTTTTTTTTAAGATGCGCACTAGGTTCACAATAAGATGATTTGATCTACTTGTAATTTGTAGGCCTCCTCTGGGATCAAAATAAGATGATTTGATCTGCTTGTAATTTGTAGGCCTCCTTGATATTAAATTTGTAGGCCTTCTTGATATTATCACTATTAAAAAGAATGATTTTGATAAGATGTCAATAGGTATCAAAATAACTCATATTTTTTTGAATATTTTTTGTGTTTAATTACCTATTAAGATTTTTACCGTGAATCCTCTTCTAAAGCAAACCATGTTATCTGAGTATTGATGCTCGATTTTTAGTATACCAATCGATATCCGCAATTCTAAAGTGATACATGACGCACGATTTGATAATCCGAACTGCTCGAATTGTAGGGCATGTTTAGAAGAGCATTAAAAGAATATAGGACGGTAAGCCAAGGCACGTCGTGAAAATACGAAATTACCCCTCATAGGATTACCCTTGTAGTTTGAATGGAAGGATATGGTTGTCATTTCGCCTTGTTTGAAAATGAAAGATCTAAAAGAATGTAGGATGGCAAGCCAAGCCACATTGTGAAATTACTGATTTGATGAACACATTTCAATTCTTGAAAGAAAGAAAGAAAAAAGTCTCCGTGTCTTGTGTCCGTATCTGTGATTTAAATAGCATGCCATGATGCATTGCGTGGAGTTTCGAGGGTCTAGTGCTACAAGGGGTAGGGCGATGGCGACTGACCCAAAGGCGCAGACATGGCGCCGTAGCGCGCTATTTGGTTTTCTACAGATAGGCTTCTTGTTTCGATCACAGCCCTCCATCCCTCCATCTATTATGGTGCGTGATGCACCGAATCAGTCCCTATTCCCTAATATCAACGTCTAGGTCAAAGTACATACAGATCGACTTCTTCTTCTTCCCTTCTTCTCGAGTTCTCTGTTCGACATCCCAGGACCCAGACGACTTCTTCTCGAATCTCGACTTCTCAAGGTATGTCCTCTCTCTCTCTCTCTCTCTCTTCCTCTTCTTCTTCTTCTTCTTCTTCCTTCTTCTTCTCGACAGTCGAAAGAGTCAGTCTCTGTTTTTTTTGTTTTTTTCTAGACGTCTTCTGTTTTTTTTTTTTGCTGGTCAAATTTTAAATTTTTTTTTACTAGGGTTTCTGTTTAACTGTTGAAATGTTTGATGACATTTGAATGTTTTTATAAGTGTTTGTTTGTGTTGAAATCTTGTTCTAATAAATTGCGCCTTGTAACAAGATTTTTTTTAAATTTTTTGCCCCTCGTCGAAAAGGGGCGCGCCACAGGACCTTTGTGCTATGGTGCGCCATTCGCGATTTAAAACACTGGTTTTGGTGAATAGTGGTGTGCGATATCCATGTGATGTTACCACGAATTAGAAATCAATGTGTTCTTTGGATCATGCTTCATCTGTTGCGGGTATTTGGTTTGTTTTCGTTCTCGATTGATCTGTCTATCGTGCTATCTTGCGTCAATTTAGTGAAGCAAGTTTCATAGGGGTTAACTTTTTCTAGGGCTATATATATCGTAAAGGATTTGGTCAAGGCCTCAGTCCTAGGGTTTTGCTTCCTCCTACTTCTCAGTTTCGAAGCATATTAGGTGCTAGTGCTACCAAATCTTGTGGGACTAGCCATACGTGACTGTCTTGGTTTTAGTTGGGCGGCAAAACTAGCCATTCTCAATTGCATGTTAGCACAGACGACAATAAGGATACCAACCAAACTCTTTCTGTTAATTCTTACATCGGTTGTGGTAATGGGTCGACTGATCCAGAAGTTGTGCTGTTAATTCTTTCTCTTTATGTTTTCTTCGACATTGGTGTATATCTATTATGCCCCAAGTGTTAATAGTAAAATAAGGGTTTGCATGTGTACATAGGTGTATGCATAAATGTATATGTAAGTGGGTTGGGAATATGCTTGATTGGATTATGGTTGATGTGTTTGGTGAACTATTATAATCTTTCTCTTAACTTGTATACAGTTTGTGTTGATTAGAGGAGGTTATAATGCAGCAATTAATAAACCAAGAAGTTGTTTGGATATATTAATGCCCATCTTGTGTTCGATGAAATGCTGGTTGATAGAATAGTATTTGATGAGGATAACCTGGCTTCATTGTGTGATATTTTACCTACATAATGGACTTTAGGGCATGTACATAATGGAATTTTTAGTTATGCGGCTTATGCCACCTCTTGTTGATAGATGTTATCATAATCGGGCATTTATAGGAAATATGTATCTTTCAAATTGATCAAGTAGATATGAATGTGTTCCATTGAATATTGAGTTGGGTGCTCTTTGATTATTGTTAAAATGTTATTTTTGTTGTGAATGGTGTTTTGATAGTGAAAGTTAACCGTTGATAGAAACAACGAATGTAAAGTGATAATGGATTGATCGAAATGGTACACGATATGAAAATGAATATTAACATGGATTTGTGTTTTAGCGAAATGTCGGAATGAGTTTTTTTTCTTAAAAAAAATAAATATTGAGAAGGGTATATAACAAGTGAAATTCGTAAGGTGTACATTTGGGGACTTTGATGTGTTAATAGGGGTATAATAAAATATGTTCGCACTGGAGCTAATTCAAAATTCCTTAGCCCTTATGAGTGAGTTCTTCTTTGGCGTTTTGATTTAGAATAGAATGGCTACAGGCCTACAGTAAGACACTTTGTTTTTCATGAATAAAGATGAGAAATCTATCTTTTGGATTCGATAACTCTGTAAATGGGGACCTACTTAGTTTTTCGAGTATCATGCTTACTTAATCTTGTCCATATATTTAGCTTGCATTCCTATGGGCTTTGGCTCATGTGTTGTGACCATCTCAGGACCATAAGAGGATTCAAGAACTTAAAGAGGAAGGATTTATGGTTGATGACTCCTTTTTGTAGTATTTTGATGTAAACATTCAACTTATATTCTTTTGTAAGGCGATAAGGTCAAACTTAGCACTTTACCTATGAAATTTGTAATCTTGAACTTGGGACTCATGGTATTTAGATGTTATGATCGAGCCATGTGTATTCGAACTTTTTTAATTTTTTAAGCATTGATTATGTAATCTAAATATGAAGCTTGGTGTATATGTTGAAACTCTGTAGACATGGTGTATGTTCAAATGTTTGAGATAAAGTAACATGGTTCATATATCATTTCCCCCCTCCCCCCCCCTCCCCCCCCCTCCCTGAAGAACAGGCAATTCCAAACGATCGACAGTGCGTTGTTGTTCCTACTCCAGTCAGAAGACCCGTTCTCTTACTGCAAGCTCTTGAAGTGCTTTGTTGTTGTCTTCGACAATGCCCCTCTTCTCTCTTCGTTTTATCCCGACCGTCGTTCGTCCCAACATGAGGTCTCTCCTAATCCTCTCTATTTTTGGTTGTACACAATATGGCATGATTGGTTACGGGATAATTGTTGCGGCGTTTAATTTTATTTATTTTTAGATACTTTATTCCACTATTCTGTGCACGATTTGGATATAGATAGCAGGGTTGTATAGATCGGTAAAAATTACATATGGACAAGACGAAAACATATGAAAAACACGGTATATCCTTGTGCATTGGCCTATGTGTTCCAAATGAAAGAGATGATCTTTGGCCCCTTTACTTTCTGCACATGTTTCATGTTAAGCATCTAGAGAAAATATGAAAATATTGAGGGTGTCATAGGTGAGGCAGATGCTGATATAGCATGTTTAGGGTTTGATGTGGATAACATTTGTTGTCCAGTTCACAGGTTCATAAGGTTCATACAACTGGCTAGGTTGTGTTGTATTTATTTATTCTCTCCGAGTTGGTTTACTCATGATTTATTGTTTCTTTTTTTCTCTGTGTTTGCTTGAGCAAGGGTATGTTAAGAATATATATACTACCAAATTGTGCTGTAGGAGCGGCCCTCATTGACTACTAGATAGGTTATCTGTTTGACCTTGCATTTACGTGTAACCAAAGATGGGTCTAGCTTCGGTTTAAGAGTGAAGGTGCTTATAATTCTTTATCTGGATTCTGTCCTTGTGGGAGGTGTCTAATTTTCAGGAAACTAGTCATAGATACAGTTATGCACCTGGATAGGAAGTTCTACTAATTTCGATGCATTCATTATCCCCCAGGTGACCAAACAACGGTTACACCCCTTCTTTCTAAACTCTGCTTGATGACACGATCTATGACTAGGGAAGGAATCAGTCTCCTGAAACTTTGCCCTCCATGTACTTTACTTGAAGTGGGCAAGGTCAGAACATTTCATCCAAGTCTTTTTTATCCATAATCAAATAAGATAATTGATCCTGGCCCACCATACCTATCATGTATAGAATGCTTAGTCGGTATGCTGTAGTATTATGTGCATGAGATACACCAACTACTTCATATTGTTTGGGTCTGTTCCTTGTGTAAATGATTCACATTGACTTAGTGATCTGATTTCTTGGGTATTGCATTTGTCTTGTGTGGAAATTGATGTAGGATTCTTGATTCTATTTGAAAGTATCTGTGATTTAATGCTGCAGGCACTGGAAGCGACAAAGCTGGTGTTAGATATAATTAGCAATAAAAGAACTGATGCACAGTTCTTAGAGAGGATGATGCTAGAGATTGAAGGGCGGACCCGAACTAGCCATTCTCAATTGCATGTTAGCACAGATGACGATAAGGATACCAACCAAACTCTTTCTGTTAATTCTTACATTGGTTGTGCTAATGGGTCGACTGATCCAAAAGTTGTGCTGGTTAAAACACAAGAAACTGATCTTTTGGTGGAGTTGCTTGGGAAAAATTTATGACAGGTGGCCAATTTTTTTTAATATGTTCATATTCCTTTAATTTCTTTTCTCATCTCTCCTTAATCTAATAAAGTTTACGCAACTCTTGGGTTTTTCTTATTGCATGATATACATACCTATGTGTATTCTTCACATATTTTAATGAATTTATGTAGAGAAGCAACTTGTCAACGTGTGTGTGTGTGGCGGGTTTGGAGGATTGGGTGGGATCGAAATCGTTTACATGGTAAACTAACCCAACTTGGATGAGGTAGGTTAGGTTGGGTTCAATTTGACAGGGTCCAGTCTAGAAAATCTATCAAGCCTTTTAGGTTATCTCGTATGTGGATTGTGTGGCAGATAATTAGGTTTGGCTAATTTATTTCTGAAGTACGATTGGATTTTATTGCCACATAAAGCGGCTACAGAAAGGATGTAAAGTCATTTAAGTTACAATTTCGAGTCTTGTAATAAATGTGGTAATGTCTTCCTTGCATGAATATGCTACATGATTTCTAATGGAATAACTTGTTCACGGGTTGACTGGCGGGTAAGTTCAATTTTTTAGCCCGTTGAAGTTTGACAACCAATGTATCTACGTGTGGGTTGTTATTGGTGAACCCCATGCCATAGTGTAATTATTGAATCAAACCCCATTCAGTCAGGGTGGGTTTGGTTGAGGTGATGGGTTTGGGTTGGAAATGCCACCTCTAGTAAGCTATAGTAGTCTTAAAGTAGGCAGGTAAAATATTGTAGTAGTAAAACATCTACATCTATGGTTTTGGGCCTTTAAATAAACAAGATCTTTAACTTCAATAGATGATTGAGGTAAGAACAATCCATGCCCAGTGGGCCATAAAGAAATTACAGAATTAAATAAGTCTCTAAAGTTGAGAGGCTTATGCAAATATTGTCATTTATAAAGATTCATAATTGGATTTTTTCTCTAATATAGGTTCAAAGTGATGGAGGATCTGAGATTTGCGGACTATATGGAAGCTAGCACAAACTAAAGGTGATCTCTCAATGTGCTCCGAGGCCCTTCTAAAGCAAGTTATGTTATGCCCTACCATTTCTTTTTCCAAATAATTATTATTTTTATAAAAATTCGGCATTTATGGTACGATTCTATTTAACTATTTTGTGCACATTAGAGGTATAATTGTCCTTATTATGGATTTGAGGGTGTAAGCCTAATTAATTTATGCAATTAGTGGTGTACCATAATTAATTACTTTAGGTAATCAATTGGCTAGAAGTAAGGGTTTTGTGAGTTATGGGTAATTTTATAAAGTTACTCTGAAGGAGATATTTACGACATACTAAGGTTATATATTGATAGAATATTGAAAGGCTTTGGGAGAGAGAGCATCAGCCATAGTCTTAGGGTTCTTTGGAGCCGATCTTACACCACAGTTTTTGAACTATTTCTCGATCTTCCATCGGGGTACATAATATTATTCTTGTTTGTTTCCTTTGGAGCAGTAACATTTTTAGAGGGGATCAAGTTATTGGGTTGCATGTTTTGGTATTTAATCTACTTAGGAAAATCTGTGATTTTGGTGTAGGATGGTAATGTGTGTGTGTGTGTGTGTGTGTGAGAGAGAGAGAGAGAGAGAGAGAGAGAGAGAGTGGAGTGCTTGTTGTTTTGGAGATGTGTGTGTATGCGTGACTATACGTGGTCAGTTGGGGAAGTGTGCATTTTTGATTTCTGCTTCTGTCACGTCCTCCATTTTCGACATAAAATATAAAGAGTTTCATAAACAAATACCTCACAATAAACCGTACGACACCAAAATATCATTAACTTCCCATACCACACTCCAAGTCCAAGTGTTCAAAATATTACATCTAAGGCACGACGGCCCCGAATCAGATTAGACAACAACGGTCAAGAGTTTAGAGTTTACAAAATGTCCCATAGACAATTGAGTTATCACGTAAGTTACAAATACATCTTCAAAAGGAATTTACAAAGATGCCTAAGTAACTCTACAATGTTAGCTTTTCAAAACGTGTCCAACATCCAAGCACTCCAATCATGCTCGTTACCGCCCAGAGTTAGTACCTGAAAAGAAATAAGGCTTGAGCTACACTAGCCTAGTAGAAATGCTACGCAGACAATATATGCAAGAGAAATGCGAAAGTGATAATACGACATGAACAATGGGTAGCCCAAGCAACTGACAATCGAAACGGTTCAACAATCCGACAAACAAGCCAAGAGACTCAGAGTACATCTCAACCATTAACCGTTTTCATATCTCGCGTGTCCAAGCCATCTCGCGTTACATGTCATGAGCCGAAGCTCCTGCCGGGCTATTCATGGGACCCCGATATCCCCTGCCAAGCACCCACCTCAAAGGTTGGGCCTCGAATAATCAATACGAGCATTAGCTCCTGCCAGGCTATTTATGGGACCCTGATATCCCCTGCCAAGCACCCACCCGTCGATGGGCCTTGAGTGTTCACGCGTTGTGTCAACGAAGTTCACGTGTCTCAAATTTCATAACGTCTCGTTCCATTTCAAGTTCATACGATGATTAAGACAACTTTCATCGAACGGAAGTAAGGAAGTGCCAAGAACGCACAAAGAGCTCAACAAGGGTATTCAACAATGCTTAGGAGTGTTTTAGAAATACTTAGAACGAGTTGAAAGTGATCGGGGGTCAAAACAATGGGTTTCGGAACAAAACAGTAAAATCTGGTGATAAGCTCACCGTATCGATACGGCGAAAATCCGTATCGATACGGGATGACTACGAATCTGTCCAGTTTGTTCCGTATCGATACGGGTTAAGGGCCGTATCGATACGGGAGGCTTACGAGCAGTTTTTCTGCAGATTTTCAGAGATTCAACAACAATCGCAACAACAACTATGGATACGATTTCAAGCAAGGGAAACACTTCTATTTCATGTATTGAGAGGTAGAATCCCTACCTCGAAGCCGAAGAACGAAACCCAAGAAGACACGAGCCCTAGCTCTCCGGAAACTTTGATTCGAACGGGATACGACTCCACCGAGCTCCAATCGGTGGGATACGGACCACAATACGCGTAGAGGTCGAAAGATTGAAGGTTATTTTGGTGGGTTTTTGAGTGGTTTTGGTGGGAGAGCAAGAGAGAGAGAGAAAACCGTGAGAGAGGGAGAGACCGGGAGAGAGACGTGAGAGTGGATGAGGGAAAAATGATTCAATGCTCTCTCATCTCCCCTATATATACTCATATATCCACAAATCACACATTACACTCTTTCACATTCAACTCCACCACTTTAACCCCAAATCACATAAAGCCAAACATTCCGTTTTCCTTTTCCGAAAACTATGCGTTTAATAAATATCAACTTTGGATAAAATAAATACGGGTCTCTACAGCTTCTATATAGTATACACAAAGAATCTAGTTTTATTGTAAAATATAAAGAGACGGTGAAGTGTTCTTAGTGATGTGTGTGTATGTGTGGCTGTACGTGGTGAGTTAGGGTAGTGTGTGTGTTTGACTTCTGCTTGTATATAGTATACACAAAGAATCTAGTTTTATTGTAGATTATAAATGTAGTGTTGTTGGTTGGATGTTTTTAAAAGGAACATGAGGCTTTGGAACTTGGAAGTGGTTTTTGGTACGTGGATCAAACTACTTGGAGATCAGAGTTTTAGGTTTGGTAGTTGACTGGGGACTTAATTACTTTTAGGGTAGCCCTAAGTTGCTCTAGATAGTATTATATTTGAAACAGTTAGTGATTTCATATGGTTAATTATGTACAGGTTAGTCTCTTGTTGCGTGTAGGTATTCCATGTCTATATAATGATCATCAATGTTACGCCTTACCTTTTATTTTTCCTAATAATTTTTTTTGCTAAAAATTCGGCATTTATAGTACGATACTATGTAACTATTTTGTGCACATTAGAGGGATAATTGTCATTATTATGAATTTGAGGGTACAAGTCTAATTAATTTTAGTAATTAGTGGTGTACTATAACTAAGTACTTCAGGTAATCAATCTGCTAGAAGTAAGGGTTTTGTGAGTTATGGGTAGTTTAATAAAGTTATTTTCAAGGAAATATTCACAAACATACTGGGGTTATATTGTGATAGAATGTTGAGAGGAGGCTTTGCGAGAGAGTGCGTCAGCCATAGTCTTAGGGTTCTTCGGAGCCGATATTACAGCTCGATTTTCGAATTCGTTCCCAATCTTCCGTAGGGGTACATAATATTATTCTTGTTTGTTTCCTACCTTTGGAGCAGTAACATTTTTTTGAGGGGATCAAGTTACTGGGTTGCATGTTTTGGTATTTAATTTACTTGGGAGAATCTGTGGTTTTGGTGGGGAGAGAGAGAGAGAGAGAGAGGAGTGTTGGTGGTTTTGGTGATGTGTATGTATGCTTGGTTGTACGTGGTGAGTTGGGGTAGTTTGCGTTTTTGACTTGCACTTATGTATAGTATACACAATGAATCTTGTTTTATTGTAGAGTATTAAGGGACGGTGAAGCTTTGGTGGTTTTGGTGATGTGTGTGGCTGTACATGGTGAGTTGGGGTAGTGTGTGTTTGACTTTTGGTTGTATATAGTATACACAAAATCTAGTTTTTTATTTATTTATGTATAAATCTAGTGTGGTTGGTTGGATGTTTTTAAGAGGGACAAGAGGCTTTGGAACTTTGAAGTGGTTTTTGGTACGTGGATACTTGAGAGTTGATTTAGTTTTAAGGATAGTTAATTACTTTTAGGGTAGCCTTAAGTTGCTCTAGGTAGTATTATATTTGAAACAGTTACTGATTTCATATGGTTCGTTATGTACAGGTTAGTCTCTTGTTGCGTATCAGTATTCCATGTCTACATGATGATCGTCAATGTTACGACCTACCTTTTCTTTTTCCAATAATTATTTTTTCTAAAAATTCGGCATTTATTGTACGATGCAATTTAACTATTTTGTGCAAAATAAAGGTATAATTGTCATTATTATGGATTTGAGGGTATAAATTTAATTAATTTATGTAATTAGTGGTGTACCATAATTAATTACTTTAGGTAATCAATCGGCTAGAAGTAAGGGTATAAGTCTAATTAATTTATGTAATTGTGTGTTATGGGTAGTTTTATAAAGTTACTCCCAAAGAAATATTCACAACATACTATGGTTATATTTTGATAGAATATTGAGAGGCTTTGGGAGAGAGAGCATCTGCAATAGTCTTAGGGTTCTTTGGAGGTGACGTTACACCACGATTTTCAAACTCGTTACCAATCTTTCGTCGGGGTACGTAATATTATTCTTGTTTATTTTCTTACCTTCGAAGTATAACATTTTTATAGGGGATCATGTTATTGGGTTGAATGTTTTGGTATTTAATTTACTTAGGAGAATCTGTGATTTTGGTGGAGAGAGAGAGGAGTGGTGGTATTTTTGGCGATGTGCGTATGCGTGGCTGTACGTGGTGAGTTGGGGTAGTGTGCGTTTTTTTATTTCTGCTTGTATATAGTATACACAAAGAATTTTGTTTTATTGAAGATTATGAAGAGACAGTGAAGTGTTGGTGGTTTTAGTGGTGTGTGTATGTGTGGCTGTACGTGGTGAGTTGGGGTAGTGTGTGTGTTTGACTTTTGCTTGTATATATTGTACCCAAAGAATCTAGTTTTATCAACTAAACCAAAGCAAACCAAACCAACCTGAGCCTTATGTCCCAAATATTTGGGGTCAGCTATATGAATCATTTTTCTCCATTGAGTTCTGTCGAGGGCCACTTGTTCACCCAAACCTACTATACTCAAATCTTTGCCCACCACAGCATCTAATGTCTGATTAGGTCTACGCTTCCCTGTAACATTGCTACCCAAAGCTATCCTATCCGCTCTTTTTACTCCTGCATCTTCTGGTTTAAAGAATCTAGTTTTATTGTAGATTATAAATGTAGTGTTGTTGGTTGGATGTTTTTAAAAGGAACATGAGTCTTTGGAACTTGGAAGTGGTGTTTGGTACGTGGATCAAACTACTAGGAGATAAAAGTTTTAGGTTTGGTAGTTGACTAGGGACTTGGGAGTTGATTTAGTTTTAAGGATTGTTAATTACTTTTTGGGTAGCTGTAAGTTGCTCTAGGTGGTATTATACTTGAACAGTTAGTGATTTCATATGGTTCGTTATGTACAGGTTAGTCTCTTGTTGCGTGTAAGTATTCCATGTCTATATAATGATCATCAATGTTACGCCCTACCTTTTATTTTTCCTAATAACTATTTTTGCTAAAAATTCGGCATTTATTGTACGGTCCTATGTAACTATTTTGTGCACAATAGAGGTCTAATTGTCATTATTATGAATTTGAGGGTACAAGTCTAATTAATTTTAGTAATTAGTGGTGTACTATAGCTAAGTACTTCAGGTAATCAATCGGCTAGAAGTAAGGGTTTTATGAGTTATGGGTAGTTTAATAAAGTTACTCTCAAGGAAATATTCACAAACATTCTGGAGTTATATTGTGATAGAATGTTGAGAGGAGAATTTGCGAGTGAGAACGTCAGCCATAGTGTTAGGGTTTTTCGGAGCCGATATTACAGCACGGTTTTCGAACTCGTTCCCGATCTTCCATAGGGGTACATAATATTATTCTTGTTTATTTCCTAGCTTAGGAGTAGTAACATTTTTTGAGGGGATCAAGTTAATGGGTCGCATGTTTTGTTTTTTAATTTACTTGGGAGAATCTGTAATTTTGGAGCGGAGAGAGAGAGAGAGAGGGAGAGGAGTGTTGGTGATGTGTATGTATGCATAGCTGTACGTGGTGTGTTGGGGTAGTTTGCGTTTTTGACTTATGCTTATGTATAGTATACATAAGCATAAGAGACGGTGAAGCTTTGGTGGTTTTGGTGATGTGTGTGGATGTGGGGCTTTACATGGTGAATTGGGGTAGTGTGTGTGTTTGACTTTTGCTTGTATATAGCATACACAGTGAATCTAGTTTTTTTTTTTTTTTAAATTTTAAATCTAATGTGGTTGGTTGGATGTTTTTAAAAGAAACATGAGGCTTTGTAACTTGGAAGTGATTTTTGGTACGTGGATACTTGAGAGTTGATTTAGTTTAAGGATGGTTAATTACATTTAAGGGTAGCCCTAAGTTGCTCTAGATAGTATTTTATTTGAAACAATTAGTGATTTTATATGGTTCGTTATGTATAGGTTAGTCTCTTGTTGCGTGTCAATATTCCATGTCTACAAGATAATCATCAATTGAACGATCTACATTTTCTTTTTCCGAATAATTATTTTTTCTAAAAATTCGGCATTTATAGTACGATGCAATTTAACTATTTTGTGCAAAATAGAGGTATAATTGTCATTATTATAGATTTGTGGGTGTAATTCTAATTAATTTATGTAATTAGTGTTGTACCATAATTAATTACTTTAGGTAATCATTCGGCTAGAAGTAAGGGTTTTGTAAGTTATGGATAGTTTTATAAAGTTACTCTCAAGGAGATATTCGTAACATACTAGGGTTATATTTTGATAGAATATTGAGAGGCTTTGGGAGAGAGAGAATCAACCATATTCTTAGGTTTCTTTGGAGGCGACCTTACACCACGATTTTCGAACTCGTTCCCGATCTATCGTAGGGGTACGTAATATTATTTTTGTTTATTTCCTTACTTTGGAGGTAAATTTTTTTATAGGGGATCAAGTTAATGGGTTGCATGTTTTGGTATTTAATTTACTTGGGGGAATAAGTGAGTTTGGTGGAGGATGGTAATGAGAGTGAGAGAGAGAGAGAGAGAGAGAGAGAGAGAGAGAGAGAGAGGAGTGGTGGTATTTTAGGAGATATGTGTGTATGCGTGGCAGTACATGGTGAGTTGGGGTATTCTGTGTTTTTTACTTCTGCTTGTATATATAGTATCCTCAAAGAATCTTGTTTTCTTGTAGATTATGAAGAGACAGTGAAGTGTTGGTGGTTTTAGTGGTGTGTCTATGTTTGGCTGTACATGGTGAGTTGGGGTAGTGTGTGTTTGACTAATGCTTGTATATAGTATACACAAAGAATCTAGTTTTATTGTAGATTATAAATGTAGTGTTGTTGGTTTGATGTTTTTAAAAGGAACATGAGGCTTTGGAACTTGGAAGTGGTGTTTGGTACGTGGATCAAACTACTTGGAGATAAGAGTTTTAGGTTTGGTTGTTGACTAGAGACTTTAGAGTTGATTTAGTTATTAGGATTGGTAATTACCTTTTAGGTAGCTGTAAGTTGCTCAAGGCGGTATTATACTTGAAACAGTTAGTGATTTTTTTGTGTTTCGTTATGTACAGGTTAGTTTCTTGTTATGTGTAAGTATTCCATGTCTATATAATGATCATCAATGTTACGCCCTACCTTTTATTTTTCCTAAAAATTCGGCATCTATAGTACGATCCTATGTAACTTTTTTGTGCACATTAGAGGTATAATTGTCATTATTTTGAATTTGAGGGTATTAGTCTAATTAATTTTAGTAATTAGTGGCGTACTATAACTAAGTACTTCAGGTAATCAATCGACTAGAAGTAAGGATTTTGTGAGTTATGGGTAGTTTAATAAAGTTATTCTCAAGGAAATTTTCAAAAACATACTGGGGTTATATTTTGATAGAATGTTGAGAGAAGGCTTTGCGAGAGAGCGCGTCAATCGTAGTCTTAGGGTTCTTTGGAGCCGATATTACAGCATGATTTTCGAACGTGTCACCGATCTTCCGTTGGGGTACATAATATTATTCTTGTTAGTTTCTGAGCATTGGAGCAGTAATATTTTTTGAGTGGATCAAGTTATTGAATTGCATGTTTTGGTATTTAATTTACTTGGGAGAATCTGTAATTTTGGATCAAGTTAGTCTCTTGTTGCGTGTAAGTATTTCATGTCTATATAATGATCATCATTGTTACGCCCAACCTTTTACTTTTCCTAATAATTATTTTTGCTAAAAATTCGGCATCTATAGTACCATCCTATGTAACTATTTTGTACACATTAGAGGTATAATTGTCATTATTATGAATTTGAGGGTATACGGCTAATTAATTTTAGTAATTAGTGGTGTACTATAACTAAGTACTTCAGGTAATCAATCGGCTAGAAGTAAGGGTTTTGTTAGTTATTGGTAGTTTAATAAAGTTACTCTCTAGGAAATATTCATAAACATACTGGTGTTATATTGTGAAAGAATGTTGAGAGGAGGCTTTGCGAGATAGAGCGTCAGCCATAGTCTTGGGGTTCTTTGGAGTCGATATTACAGCACGATTTTCGAACTCGTTCCCGATCTTTTGTAGGGGTACGTAATATTATTTTTGTTTGTTTACTAGTTTTGGAGTAGTAACATTTTTTGAGGGGATCAAGTTATTGGGTTGCATGTTTTGGTATTTAATTTACTTGGGATAATCTGGGATTTTGGTGGGGGGAGAGAGAGAGAGAGAGAGAGAGAGAGAGAGAGAGAGAAGTGTTGGATTTGTTTATGTATGCATGTCTGTACGTGGTGAGTTGGGTACTTTACGTTTTTTACTTCTGCCTATGTATAGTATACACAATGAATCTAGTTTTATTTTAGAGTATTTTGAGACGGTGAAGCTTTGGTGGTTTTGGTGATGTGTTTGTTTGTGTGGCCGTACTGGGTGAGTTGGGGTAGTGTGTGTGTTTGACTTCTACTTGTATATAGTATACACAAAGAATCAAATTTCTTTTTCAAGTATAAATCTTGTGTGGTTGGTTTGATGTTTTTAAAAGGAACATGAGGCTTTGGATCTTGGAAGTGGTTTTTTGTACGTAGATACTTGAGGGTTGATTTAGTTTTAAGGATAGTTAATTACTTTTAGGGTAGCCCTAAGTTGCTCTAGATAGTGTTATATTTGAAACAGTTAGTGATTTCATATGGTTCGTTTTGTATAGGTTAGGCTCTTGTTATGTGTCAGTATTCCATGTCAACATGATGATCGTCAATGTTACGTCCTACCTTTTCTGTTTCGAAATAATTTTTATTTCGAAAAATTCGACATTTTATAGTTTGATGCAATATAACTATTTTGTGCAAAATAGATGTATAATTGTTATTATTATAGATTTGAGGGTACAAGTCTATTAAATTTATGTAATTAGTGGTGTACCATAATTAATTACTTTAGGTAATCAATCGGCTAGAAGTAAGGGTTTTGTGAGTAATGGGTAGTTTTATAAAGTTACTCTCAAGGAGATATTAACAACAAACTATGGTTATATTTTGATAGAATATTGAAAGGCTTTGGGAGAGAGAGCATCAACCATAGTCTTAGGGTTCTTTGGAGGCGACCTTACACCACGATTTTCGAACAGATTCTCGATCCTTCGTAGGGGTTCGTAATATTATTCTTGTTTATTTGCTTACTTTAGAGGTATAACATTTTTATAGAGGATCAAGTTAATGGGTTGGATGTTTTGGTGTTTAATTTACTTGGGAGAATCCGTGATTTTGGTAGAGGATGGTAATGAGAGAGAGAGAGAGAGAGAGAGAGAGGAGTGGTGGTATTTTGGAGATGTGTGTGTATGCGTGGCTGTTCATGGTGAGTTGGGGTAGTGTGCGATTTTGATTTCTGCTTGTATATTGTATACATAAAGAATCTTGTTTTATTGTAGATTATGAAGGGACAATGAAGTGTTGGTGGTTTTAGTGGTGTGTGTATGTGTGGTTGTACGAGGTGAGTTGGGGTAGTTTCTGTGTTTGACTTGTGCTTGTATATAGCTTACCCAAAGAATCTAGTTTTATTGTAGATTATAAATGTAGTGTTGTTGGTTGGATGTTTTTAAAAGGAACATGAGGCTTTGTAACTTGGTAGTGGTTTTTGGTACGTGGATCGAACAACTTGGAGATAAGAGTTTTAGGTTTGGTTGTTGACTAGAGACTTTAGAGTTGATTTAGTTTCAAGGATTGGTAATTACCTTTTAGGTAGATGTAAGTTGCTCAATGCGGTATTATACTTGGAACAGTTAATGATTTTTTGTTTTTCGTTATGTACAGGTTAGTTTCTTGTTGTGTGTAAGTATTCTTTGTCTATATAATGATCATCAATGTTACGCCCTACCTTTTATTTTTCCTAAAAATTCGGCATCCATAGTACGATCCTATGTAACTATTTTGTGCACATTAAAGGTATAATTGTCATTATTATGAATTTGAGGGAATTAGTCTAATTAATTTTAGTAATTAGTGGTGTACTATAACTAAGTACTTCAGGTAATCAATCGGCTAGAAGTAAGGGTTTTGTGAGTTATGGGTATTTTAATAAAGTTATTCTCAAGGAAATTTTCACAAACGCACTGGGGTTATATTGTGATAGAATGTTGAGAGGAGGCTTTGCGAGAGAGCGCGTCAGTTGTATTCTTAGGGTTCTTTGGAGCCGATATTACATCATGATTTTCGAACTTGTCCCCGATCTTCAGTAGGGGTACATAATATTATTCTTGTTTGTTTCCGAGCATTGGAGCAGTAACATTTTTTGAGGGGATCAAGTTATTGAGTTGCATGTTTTGGTATTTAATTTACTTGGGAGAATCTGTAATTTTGGAGCGGAGAGAAAAAGAAGGGGGGGGGGGGGGGTGAGAGGTGTGTTGGTGATGTGTATGTTTGCATGGCTGTATGTGGTAAGTTGGGGTAGTTTGCATTTTTTGACTTCTGCTTGTGTGTAGTATACACAATGAATCTTGTTTTATTTTAGATTGTTAAAAGACGATGAAGCTTTGGTGGTTTTGGTGATGTGTGTATGTGTGGTTGTACATGGTGAGTTGGGGTAGTATGTGTGTTTGACTTCTGCTTGTATATAGTATACACAAGGAATCTAATTTTTTTTTTAAAGTATAAATCTATGGTGGTTGGTTGGATGTTTTAAAAGGAACATGAGGCTTTGGAACTTGGAAGTGGTTTTTGGTATGTGGATACTTGAGAGTTGATTTAGTTTTTAGGTTAGTTAATTACTTTTTGGGTAGCCTTAAGTTACTCTAGATAGTATTATATTTGAAACAGTTAGTGATTTCATATGGTTCGTTATGTACAGGCTAGTCTCTTTTTGTGTCAATATTCCATGTCTACATGATGATAATGTTACGACCGACCTTTTCTTTTTCCGAATACTTGTTTTTTCTAAAAATTCAGAATTTATAGTATGGTGCAATTTAACCATTTTGTGCAAAATAGAGGTATAATTGTCATTATTATGGATTTGAGGGTACAAATCTAATTAGTTTAAGTAATTAGTGGTGTACCATAATTAATAACTTTAGGTAATCAATCGGCTAGAAGTAATGGTTGTGTGTTATGGGTGGTTTTATAAATTTACTCTCAATGAGAAATTCACAACATACTATGGTTATATTTTGATAGAATATTGAGAGGCTTTGAGAGAGAGAGAGAGCATCTGCCATAGTCTTAGGGTTCATTGGAGGCGACCTTACACCACGATTTTTGAACTCGTTCCCGATCTTTCGTAGGGGTAAGTAATATTATTCTTGTTTATTTCCTTACTTTGGGGGTATAACATTTTTATAGGGGATCAAATTATTGGGTTGCATGTTTTGGTATTTAATTTACTTGGGAGAATTTGTGATTTTGGTGGAGGATGGTAAAGAGAGAGAGAGAGAGAGAGGAGTGGTGGTATTTTTGGAGACGCGTGTGTATGCGTGGCTGTACGTGGTGAGTTGGGTTAGTATTCGTTTTTGACTTCTACTTATATATAGTATACACAAAGAATCTTGTTTTACTGTAAATTATGAAGGGACAGTGAAGTGTTGGTGGTTATTTGGCGTGTCTATGTTTGGTTGTACGTGGTGAGTTGGAGTAGTGTGTGTTTGACTTATTCTTGTATATTGTATACACAAAGAATCTAGTTTTGTTGTAGATTATAAATGTAGTGTTGTCGGTTGGATGTTTTTAAAAGGAACATGAGGCTTTGGAACTTGGAAGTGGTTTTTGGTACGTGGATCAAATTACTTGGAGATAAGAGTTTTAGGTTTGGTAGTTGACTATGGACTTGAGAGTTGATTTAGTTTTAAGGATAGTTAATTACTTTTTGGGTACCTGTAAGTTGCTCTATTTGGTATTATACTTGAAACAGTTAGTGATTTCATATGGTTCATTATGTACAGGTTAGTCTCTTGTTGCGTGTAAGAATTCCATGTCTATATAATGATCATCAATGTTACGCCCTACATTTTACTTTTCCTAATAATTTTTTTTGCTAAAAATTCGGTATCTATAGTATAGTCCTTTGTTACTATTTTGTACACATTAGAGGCATAATTGTCATTATTATGAATTTGAGGGTACACGTCTAATTAATTTTAGTAATTAGTGGTGTATTATAACTATGTACTCATTCCCGATCATCCGTAGGGGTACATAATATTATTCTTCTTTGTTTCCCAGATTTGAAGCAGTAACATTTTTTGTGGGGATCAAGTTATCGGGTTGCATGTTTTGGTATTTAATTTACTTGGAAGAATCAATGATTTTGGTGGATGATGGTAATGAGAGAGAGAGAGAGAGGAATGGAGGTATTTTTGGAGATGTGTGTGTTTGCGTGGTTATACGTGGTGAGTTAGGGTAGTGTGCGTTTTTGACTTTTGCTTATGTATAGTATACTCAAAGAATCTTGTTTTATTGTAGATTATGAAGGGACAATGAAGTGTTGGTAGTTTTAGTGGTGTGTGTATGTTTGGCTGTACGTGGTGAGTTGGGGTTGTGTGTTTGTTTAACCTATGCTTGTATATAGTATACACAAAGAATATAGTTTTATTGTAGACTATAAATGTAGTGTTGTTGGTTGGATGTTTTTAAAAGGAACATGAGGCTTTGGAATTTGGTAGTGGTTTTTGGTGCGTGGATCAAATAACTTGGAGATAAGAGTTTTAGGTTTTGTTGTTGACTAGGGACTTGAGAGTCGATATTGTCTTAAGGATAGCTAATTACTTTTTTGGGTAGCTCTAAGATGCTCTTGGTAGTATTATATTTGAAACAGTTAGTGATTTCGTATGATTCGTTATATACAGGTTAGTCTCTTGTTGCGTGTAAGTATTCCATGTTTCTATAATGATCATCAAAGTTACGCCCAACCTTTTACTTTTCCTAATAATTTTTTTTGCTAAAAATTCGGCATCTATAGTATCGTCCTATGTAACTATTTTGTACACATTAGAGGTATAATTGTCATTATTATGAATTTGAGGGTACACGTCTAATTAATTTTAGTAATTAGTGGTGTACTATAACTAAGTACTTCAGGTAATCAATCGGCTAGAAGTAATGGTTTTGTTAGTTATTGATAGTTTAATAAAGTTACTCTCTAGGAAATATTCACAAACATACTGGTGTTATATTGTGAAAGAATGTTGAGAGGAGGCTTTGCGAGATAGGGCGTCAGCCATAGTCTTGGGGTTCTTTGGAGTCGATATTACAACACGATTTTCGAACTTGTTCCCGATCTTTTGTAGGGGTACGTAATATTATTTTTGTAAGTTTCCTAATTTTGGAGTAGTAACATTTTTTGAGGGGATCAAGTTATTGGGTTGCATGTTTTGGTATTTAATTTACTTGGAATAATCTGGGATTTTGGTGGGGGAGAGAGAGAAAGAGTGGAGTGTTGGCGTTGTGTATGTATGCATGTCTGTACGTGGTGAGTTGGGTACTTTGCGTTTTTGACTTCTGCCTATATATATTATACACAATGAATCTAGTTTTATAGTAGAGTATTATGAGACGGTGAAGCTTTGGTGGTTTTGGTGATGTGTGTGTTTGTGTGGCCGTACGTGGTAAGTTGGGGTAGTGTGTGTGTTTGACTTCTACTTGTATATAGTATACACAAAGAATCAAATTTCTTTTTTGAGTATAAATCTTGTGTGGTTTTTTTGATGTTTTTAAAAGGAACACGAGGCTTTGGATCTTGGAAGTGGTTTTTGGTACGTAGATATTTGATAGTTGATTTAGTTTTAAGGATAGTTAATTACTTTTAGGGTAGGCCTAAGTTGCTCTAAATAGTGTCATATTTGAAACAGTTAGTGATTTCATATGGTTCGTTTTGTATAGGTTAGGCTGTTGTTACGTGTCAAGTATTCCATGTCAACATGATCATCGTCAATGTTACGTCCTACCTTTTCTGTTTCCAAATAATTATTATTTCTAAAAATTCGGCATTTATAATTTGATGCAATATAACTATTTTTTGCAAAATAGATGTATAATTGTTATTATTATAGATTTGAGGGTACAAGTCTATTTAATTTATGTAATTAGTGGTGTACCATAATTAATTACTTTAGGTAATCAATCGGCTAGAAGTAAGGGTTTTGTGAGTTATGGGTAGTTTTATAAAGTTACTCTCAAGGAGATATTCACAACTTACAATGGTTATATTTTGATAGAATATTGAAAGGCTTTGGGAGAGAGAGCATCAGCCATAGTCTTAGGGTTCTTTTGAGGCGACATTACACCACGATTTTCGAACAGGTTCTCAATCCTTCGTAGGGGTTTGTAATATTATTCTTGTTTTTTTGCTTACTTTGGAGGTATAACATTTTTATAGAGGATCAAGTTAATGGGTTGGATGTTTTGGTATTTAATTTTGTTGGGAGAATCCGTGATTTTGGTAAAGGACGGTAATGAGAGAGAATGAGAGAGAGAGATAGAGAGAGAGAGAGAGAGAGAGAGAGAGAGAGAGAGAGGAATGGTGGTATTTTTGGAGATGTGTGTATGCGTGACTGTACATGGTGAGTTGGGGTGGTGTGTGATTTCGACTTCTGCTTGTATTTAGTATACACAAAGAATCTTATTTTATTGTAGATTATGAAGGGACAATAAAGTGTTGGTGGTTTTAATGGTTTGTGTATGTGTGGCTGTACGAGGTGAGTTGGGGTAGTGTGTGTGTTTGACTTGTGCATGTATATAGCTTACACAAAAAATTTAGTTTTATTGTAGATTATAAATATAGTGTTGTTGGTTTGATGTTTTTAAAAAAAACATGGGGCTTTGGAACTTGGAAGTGGTGTTTGGTACGTGGATCAAACTCCTTGGAGATAAGAGTTTTAGGTTTGGTAGTTGACTAGGGACTTCAGAGTTGATTTAATTTTAAGGATAGTTAATTCCTTTTCGGGTAGCTGTAAGTTGCTCTAGGTGGTATTATAATTGAAACAGTTAGTGATTTCATAAAGCTCATTACGTACAGATTAGTCTCTTGTTGCGTGTAATTATTCCATGTCTATATAATGATCATCAATGTTATGCCTTACCTTTTATTTTTCCTAATAATTATTTTTGCTAAAAATTTGGCGTCTGTAGGACAGTCCTATGTGACTATTTGGTGCACATTAGAGGTATAATTGTCATTATTATGATTTTTAGGGTACAAGTCTAATTAATTTTAGTAATTAGTGTTGAACTATAACTAAGTATTTCAGGTAATCAATCGGCTAAAAGTAAGGGTTTTGTGAGTAATTGGTAGTTTGATAAAGTTACTCTCAAGGAAATATTCACAAATATACCGGGGTTTTATTGTGATAGAATGTTGAGAAGAGGCTTTGCAAGAGAGAGCGTCAGCCATAGTCTTTGGGTTCTTTGGAGCCGATATTACAGCACGATTTTCGAACTCGTTCCCGATCTTCTGTAGGGGTACATTATATTATTCTTGTTTGTTTTCTAGCTTTGGAGCAGTAACATTTTTTGAGGGGATCAAGTTATTGGGTTGCATGTTTTGGTATTTATTTTACTTGGGAGAATCAGTGATTTTGTGGAGGATGGTATTGAGAGAGAGAGATAAGTAGTGGTGGTATTTTTTGAGATGTGTGTGTATGCTTGGCTGTTCGTGGTGAGTTGGGGTAGTGTGCGTTTTTTACTTCTGCTTGTATATAGTATTTACAAAGAATCTTGTTTTATTTTAGATTATGAAGGGACAGTGAAGTGTTGGTGGTTTTAATGATGTGTGTATGTGTGGCTGTACGTGGAGAGTTTGGGTAGTGTGTGTGTTTAACCTTTACTTGTGTATAGTATACACAAAGAATATTGTTTTATTGTGGATTATAAATCTAGTGTTGTTGGTTTGATGTTTTTTAAAGGAACATGTGGCTTTGGAATTTGGTGGTGGTTTTTGGTACGTGGATTAAACTACTTGTAGATAAGAGTTTTAGGTTTGGTAGTTGACTAGGGCCTAGCGAGTTGATTTAGTTTTTAGGATAGCTAATTACTTTTTTGGGAAGCTCTAAGTTGCTCTAGGTGCTATTTTAATTGAAACAATTAATGTTTTCTTATGGTTCGTTATGTACAGGTTAGTCTCTTGTTACGTGTAAGTATTCCATGTATATATAATGATCATCAATGTTACGACCTACCTTTTATTTTTCCTAATAATTATTTTTGCTAAAAATTCGGCATCTATAGTACGGTCCTATGTAACTATTTTGTGCACATTAGAGGTATAAGTGTCATTATTATGAATTTGAGGTATATGTCTAATTAATTTTAGTAGTAAGTGGTGTACTGTAACTAAGTAATTCAGGTAATCAATCGGTAATAAGGTTTTGTGAGTTATGGGTAGTTTAATAAAGTTATTCTGAAGGAAATATTCACAAACATACTGGGGTTATATTGTGATAAAATGTTGAGAGGAGGCTTTGCGAGGGAGAGCGTCAGCCATATTATCATTGTTCTTTGGAGCCGATATTACTGCACGATTTTAAAACTCGTTCCCGATCTTCTGTAGGGGTACATAATATTATTCTTGTTTGTTTCCTAGCTTTGGAGCAGTAGATTTTTTTGAGGGGATCAAGTTATTGGGTTGCATGTTTTGGTATTTAATTTACTTGGGAGAATCGTTTATTTTGATGGAGGATGGTAATGAGATAGAGAGGGAGAGATAGAGGTAGAGAGAGGGGGTGGGAGAGACGGAGAGGATTGTTAGTGATGTGTTTGTATGCAAGGCTGTACGTGGTGAGTTGGGGTAGTTTGCGTTTTTATTTCTGCTTATGTATAGTATACACAATGAATCTAGTTTTATTGTGGAGTATGAAGAGATGGTGAAGCTTTGGTGGTTTTGGTGATGTGTGTGTTTCTGTGGTCGTACATGGTGAGTTGGGGTAATATGTGTGTTTGACTTCTGCTTGTATTTTGTACACATAAAGAATCTAGTTATTTTTTTTATAGTATAAATCTATTGTGGTTGGTCGGATGTTTTTAAAAGGAACAAGAGGCTTTGGATCTTGGAAGTGGTTTTTGGTACGTGGATACTTGACAGTTGATTTTCTTTTAAGGATAGTTAATTACTTTTAGGGTAGCACTAAGTTGCTCTAGATGGTATTGTATTTGAAACAGATAGTGATTTCATATGGTTTGTTATGTACGGGTGAGGTTAGTCTCTTGTTGCATGTCAGTATTCCGTGTCTACATGATGGTCTTCAATGTTTTGACCTACCTTTTCTTTTTCCAAATAATTATTTTTTCTAAAAATTCGGCTTTTGTAGTATGATGAAATTTTAATATTTTGTGCAAAATAGAGGTATAATTGTTATTGTAATGGATTTAAGGGTACAAGTCTATTTAATTTATGTAATTAGTGGTGTACCGTAATTCATTACTTTTGGTAATCAATCGGCTAGAAGTAAGGGTTTTGTGAGTCATTGGTAGTTTTATAAAGTTACTCTCAAGGAGATATTCACAACATACTATGGTTATATTTTCATAGAATATTGAGAGGCTTTGGGAGAGAAAGCATCAACCGTAGTCCTTGGGTTCTTTGTGGGTGACCTTACACCACGATTTTTGAACTCGTTCCCGATCTTTCGTAGGGGTGCGTAATATTATAATTGTTTATTTCCTTACTTTGGAGGTATAACATTTTTATAGAGGATTAAGTTATTGGGTTGGATGTTTTGGTATTTTATTTACTTCGGAGAATTAGTGAATTTGGTGGAGGTAAGGAATGTGAGAGAGAGAGAGAGAGAGAGAGAGAGAGAGGGAGAGAGAGAGAAGTGTTGGTATTTTTGGAGATGTGTATGCGTGGCTGTACGTGATGAGTTGGGGTAGTGTGCGTTTTTTATTTCTGCTTGTATATAGTATACACAATGAATCTTGTTTTATTGTAGACTATGAAGGGGCAGTGAAGTGTTGGTGGTTTTAGTGGCGTGTGTATGTTTGGCTATATATGATGAGTTGGGGTAGTGTGTGTGTTTGACTTATGCTTGTATGTTGTATACTCAAAAAATCTAGTTTTATTGTAGATTATAAATATAGTGTTGTTGGTTGGATGCTTTTAAAAGGAACGTGTGGCTTTAGAACTTGGAAGTGGTTTTTGGTACGTGGATCAAACTACTTGGAGATAAGAGTTTTAGGTTTGGTAGTTGACTAGAGACTTGAGAGTTGATTTAGTTTTAAGGATAGTTAATTACTTTTTGGGTAGCTGTAAGTTGCTCTTGGTGGTATTATAGTTGAAACAGTTAGTGATTTCATATGGTTCTTTACGTACAGGTTAGTCTCTTGTTGCGTGTAAGTATTCCTTGTATATATAATGATCATCAATGTTACGCTCTACCTTTTATTTTTCCTAATAATTATTTTTTGCCAAAAATTCGGCTTCTATAGTACGGTTCTATGTAACTATTTTGTGCACGTTAGAGGTATAATTGTCATTATTATGAATTTGAGGGTACAAGTCTAATTAATTTTAGTAATTCGTGGTGTACTATAACTAAGTACTTCAGGTAACCTATCGGCTAGAAGAAAGGGTTTTGTGAGTTAAGGGTAGTTTAATAAAATTACTATCAAGGAAATATTCACAAATATACTGGGGTTATATTGTGATAGAATGTTGAGAGGAGGCTTTTTGAGAGGGCGTCAGCCATAGTCTTAGGGTTCTTTGGAGCCGATATTACAGCACGATTTTCGAACTCGTTCCCGATCTTCCTTAGGGGTACATAATATTATTCTTGTTTTTTTCCTAGCTTTGGAGCAGTAACATTTTTTGAGGGGATCAAATTATTGGGTTGCATGTTTTGGTTTTTAATTTACTTTGGAGAATCAGTGATTTTGGTGGAGGATGGTAATGAGATATAGAGAGAGAGGAGTGGTGGTATTTTTGGAAATGTTTATGTATGCGTGGTTGTACGTGGTGAGTTGTGGTAGTGTGCGTTTTTAACTTCTGCTTGTTTGTAGTATACACAAATAATCTAGTTTTATTGTAGATTATAATTGTAGTGTTGTTTGTTGGATGTTTTTAAAAGAAACGTGAGGCTTTAGAACTTGGAAATGGTGTTTGGTACGTGTATCACACTACTTGGAGGTAAGAGTTTTAGGTTTGGTAGTTGACTAGAGACTTGGGAGTTGATTTAGTGTTTAGGATAGTTAATTACTTTTTGGGTAGCTGTAAGTTGCTCTAGGATGTATTATATTAGAAACAGTTAGTGATTTCATATGGTTTGTTATGTACCGGTTGGTCTCTTGTTACGTGTAAGTATTCCATGCCTATATAATGATCATTAATGTTACGTCCTACCTTTTATTTTTCCTAATAATTACTTTTGCTAAAAATTCGGTGTCTATCGTATTGTCCTATGTAACTATTTTGTGCACATTAGAGGTATAATTGTCATTATTATGAATTTGAGGGTACGAGTCTAATTAATTTTACTCACTCCGTCCGTTTTTAAGTGTTCTGTTTCGTAACTCCAACTTACTAAAAAGACATCATTATACCTTTCATATCAACTTTTTCCTCCACTTTTCCTACTTACTCGCCATCATTACACTTTTACTCCTAACTTTTCAAAATAGAATATACTTTTAAGGACAAAATAGATAATGCACCAACTTTTACCCACTAACTTTACAAAATGGACATTTATTAAGCGACGGCCCAAAATAAAATACAGGACTCTAAATAAGGGATGGGGGAGTAGTAATTAGTGGTGTACTATAACTAAGTACTTCAGGTAATCAATCGGCTAGATGTAAGGGTTTGTGAGTTATGGGTAGTTTAATAAAGTTACTCTCAAAGATATATTCAAAAACATACTGGGGTTATAGTGTGATAGAATGTTGAGAGAAGGCTTTGAGAGAGAGTGAGCGTCCGCCATAGTCTTAGGTTTCTTTGGAGCCGATATTACAGCAAGATTTTCAAACTCGTTCCCGGTCTTCCTTAGGGGTACATAATATTATTCTTGTTTGTTTCCTAGCTTTGGAGCTGTAACATTTTTTTGAGGGGATCAATTTATTGGGTTGCATATTTTGGTATTTAATTTGCTTGGGAGAATTAGTGATTTTGGTGGAGGATGGTAATGAGAGAGAGTGAGTGAGAGAGGAGTGGTGGAGAGAGAGAGAGAGAGAGAAAGAGAGAGGAGTGTTGGTGATGTGTATGTATGCATGGCTGTACGTGGTGAGTTTGGGTAGTTTGCGTTTTTGACTTCTGCTTATGTATAGTGTACATAATGAATCTAGTTTTATTGTAGTGAATTAAGATACGGTGAAGCTTTGGTGGTTTGGGTGATGTGTGTGTATGTGTGGCCGTACATGGTGAGTTGGGGTAGTGTGTGTGTTTGACTTCTGCTTGCATATAGTATATACAAAGAATCTAGTTTTTTTTAAAGTTTAAATCTAGTGTGGTTGGTTAATTGTTTTTAAAAGGAATATGAGGCATTGGATCTTGGAAGTGGTTTTTCATAGGTGGATACTAGAGAGTTGATTTAGTTTTAAGGATAATTTATTATTTTTAGGGTAGCCTTAAGTTGCTCTAGATTCTATTATATTTCAAACAGTTAGGGATTTCCTATGATTCGTTATGTACAGGTTAGTCTCTTGTTGCGTGTCAGTATTACATGTCGACGTGATGATCATCAATGTTACGACCTACCTTTTCTTTTTCCAAATAATTATTTTTTCTAAAAATTCTTCATTGGTAGTATGATGCAATATAACTATTTTGTGCAAAATAGAGGTATAATTGTCATTATTGTGGATTTGAGGGTACAAGTCTAATAAATTTATGTAATTAGTGGTGTACCATAATTAATAACTTTAGGGAATCAATCGGCTAGAAGTTAGGGTTTTGTGAGTTATGGACAGTTTTATAAAGTTACTCTCGAGGAGATATTCACAACATACTTTGGTTATATTTTGATAGAATATTGAGAGGCTTTGGGAGAGAGAGCATTAGCCATTGTCTTAGGGTTTTTTCGAGGCGACCTTACACCACGATTTTCGAACTCGTTCCCGATCTTTCGTAGGGGTGCGAAATATTATTCTTGTTTATTTCTTTACTTTGGAGGTACAACATTTTTATGGAGGATCAACTTATTGGGTTGAATGTTTTGGTATTTAATTTACTTGGGAGAATCAGTGATTTTGGTGGAGGATGGTAATGGGAGAGAGAGAGAGAGAGAGAGAGAGAGAGAGAGAGAGAGGGGATGAGTGGTGGTATTTTTGGAGATGTGTGCGTATGCGTGTTTGTATGTGGTGAGTTAGGGTAGTGTGTGTTTTTGACTTTGGCATGTATTGACAAAGAATATTGTTTTATTGTACATTATGATGGGACAGTGAAGTGCTGGTAGTGTTATTGGTGTGTGTATGATTGGCTGTACGTGTTGAGTTTGGGTAGTGTGTGTGTTTGACTTATGCTTGTATATAGTATACACAAATAATCTAGTTTTATTGTAGATTATAAATGTAGTGTTGTTGGTTGGATGTTTTTAAATGGAACATGAATTTTTGGAACTTGGAAGTGGTATTTGGTATTTAGATTAAACTGCTTGGAGATAAGAGTTTTTGGTTTGGTAGTTGACTAGGGACTTGAGAGTTGATTTAGTTTTAAGGATAGTTAATTACTTTTTGAGTAGCTGTAAGTTTGTTTACGTGGTATTATACTTGAAACAATTAGAGATTTCAAATGATTCGTTATGTACAGGTTAGTGTCTTGTTGCGTGTAAGTATTCCATGTCTATATAATGATCATCAATGTTACGCCCTACCTTTTATTTTTCCTAATAATTATTTTTGCTAAAAATTCGGCATCTATAGTACGGTCCTGTGTAACTATTTTGTGCACATTAGAGGTATAATTGTCATTATTATGAATTTGAGGGTAAATGTCTAATTAATTTTAGTAATTAGTGGTTTACTATAACTAAGTACTTCAGGTAATCATTCGGCTAGATGTAAGGTTTTGTGTGTTTTGGATAGTTTAATAAAGTCTCTCAAGGAAATATTCACAAATATACTGGGGTTATATTGTGATAGAACGTTGAGAGGATTCTTTGCGAGAGAGAGCGTCAGCCATAGTCTTAGGGTTCTTTGGAGCCGATATTACAGCACGATTTTCAAACTCGTTTTCGATCTTTGTAGGGGTACATAATATTATTCTTGTTTGTTTACTGGATTTGGAGCAGTAACATTTTTTGAGGGGATAAAGCTATTGGGTTGCGTGTTTTGGTATTTAATTTACTTGGGAGAATCTGTGATTTTGGTGGAGAGAGAGAAAGAGGGAGATGAGTGTTTGTGGTGTGTATGTATGCGTGGCTCTACGTGGTGAGTTGGGGTAGTGTGTTTTTGACTTATGCTTGTATATAGTATAGAAAAAGAATCTTGTTTTAGTGTACACAATGAATCTAGTTTTATTGTAGACTATTAAGAGACGATGAAGCTTTGGTGGTTTTGGTGATGTGTGTGTATGTGTGGCCGTACATGGTGAGTTGGGGTAGTGTGTGTTTTTGACTTCTGCTTGTATATAGTATACACAAAGAATAGGTTTTTCTTTAACGTATAAATCTAGTGTGGTTGGTTGGATGTTTTTTATAGGAACATGAGGCTTTAGATCTTGGAAGTGGTTTTTGGTACGTGGATACTTGAGATTTGATTTAGTTTTTAGGATTGTTAATTACTTTTAGGGTAGCCCTAAGTAGCTCTAGATAGTATTATATTTGAAACAGTTAGTGATTTCAAATGGTTCGTTATGTACAGGTTAGTCTCTTGTTGCGTGTCAGTATTACATGTCGACGCGATGATCATCAATGTTACGACCTACCTTTTCTTATTCCGAATAATAATTTTTTCTAAAAATTCGGCATTTATAGTACAATATTTAACTATTTTGTGCAAAATAGAGGTATAATTGTTATTATTATGGATTTGAGGGTACAAGTCTATTTCAATTATGTAATTAGTGGTGTACCATACTTAATTACTTTAGGTAATCAATCGGCTAGAAGTAAGGGTTTTGTGAGTTTTGGGTTGTTATAAAGTTACTCTCAAGTAGATGTTCACAACATACAATGGTAATATTTTGATAGAATATTGAGAAGCTTTGAGAGATAGAGCATCAGCCATAGTCTTAGGGTTCTTTGGAGGCGACCTTACACCACGATTTTCGAACTCGTTCTCGATCTTTCATAGGGGTACGTGATATTATTCTTGTTTATTTCCTTACTTTGGAGGCATAACATTTTTATAGGGGATGAAGTTATTGGGTTACGTGTTTTGGTATTTAATTTACTTGGGAGAATCAGTGATTTTGGTAGAGGATGGTAATGAGAGAGAGAGAGGGAGGGGGGGGGGAGTTGTGGTATTTTTTGAGATGTGTGTGTATGCGTGGCTATACGTGGTGAGTTGGGGTAGTGTGTGTTTTTGACTTCTGTTTGTATATAGTATAGAAAAAGAATCTTGTAAACTATGGATTATGAAGGGACAGTGAAGTCTTGGTGGTTTTAGTGGTGTCTGTACGTGGGTAGATGGGGTAGTGTGTGTGTTTGACTTATGCTTGTATATAGTATTAGGAAAATATCTAGTTTTAGTGTTGATTATCATTGTAGTGTTGTTGGTTGTATGTTTTTAAAGGAACATGAGGCTTTGGAACTTGGAAGTTGTTTTTGGTACGTGGATCAAACTACTCGAAGATAAGAGTTTTAGGTTTGGTAGCTGACTAGGGAATTGAGAGTTGATTTAATATTACGGATAGTTAATTACTTTTTGGGTAATTGTAAGTTGCTTTAGAGTGGGTATTATACTTGAAACAGTTAGTGATTTCATTTTGTTCGTTATGTACATGTTAGTCTCTTGTTGCGTGTCAGTATTCCATGTCTACATGATGATCATCAATCTTACGACCTTTTTTTTCTATTACCAAATAATTGTTTTTTCCAAAACTTCGGCATTTATAGTACGATGCAAATTTTCCATTTTGTGCAAAATAGTGGTATAATTGTCATTACTATGGATTTGAGGGTACAAGTCTAATTAATTTAAGTAATTAGTGGTGTACCATAATTAATAACTTTAGGTAATCAATCGGCTAGAAGTAATGGTTTTGTGTGTTATAGGTAGTTTTATAAATTTACTCTCAATGAGAAATTCACAACATACTATGGTTATATTTTGATAGAATATTGAGAGGCTTTGAGAGAGAGAGAGAGAGAGAGCATCTGCTATAGTCTTAGTGTTCTTTGGACGCGATCTTACACCACGATTTTCGAACTCTTTCCTTATCTTTCGTAAGGTACATAATATTATTCTTGTCCATTTCCTTACTTTGGAGGTATAACATTTTTATTGGAAATCAAGTTATTGGGTTGCATGTTTTGGTATTTAATTTACTTGGGAGAATTAGTGATTTTGGTGGAGGATGGTAATGAGAGAGAGAGAGAGAGGGAGAGAGGGAGAGGAGTGTTAGTGATGTGTATGTATGCATGGCTGTACGTGGTGAGTTGGGGTAGTTTACATTTTTGACTTTTGCATATGTATATTATATACAATGAATCTAGTTCTATTGTAGAGTATTAAGAGACGGTGAAGCTTTGGAGGTTTTGGTGATGTGTGTGTTTGTTTGGTCGTACATGGTCAGTTGGGATAGTGTGTGTGTTTGACTCCTGCTTGTATATATTATACACAAAAAATCTAGTTTTTTTTTAAATTATAAATCTAGTTTGGTTGGTTGGATGTTTTTGAAAGGAACATGAGGCTTTGGATCTTAGAAGTGATTTAATTTTAAGGATAGTTAATTACTTGAGAGTTGATTTAATTTTAAGGATAGTTAATTACTTTTAGGGTAGCCCTAAGTTGCTCTAGATAGTATTATATTTGAAACAGTTAGAGATTTCAAGTGGTTCGTTATGTACAGCTGTGGTTAGTCTCTTGTTGCGTGTTTGTATTTCATGTCTACATGATGATCATCAATGTAACGACCTACCTTTTCTTTTTTCAAATATTTAATTTTTCTAAAAATTCGGCATTTATAGTACGATGTAATTTAACTATTTTGTGCAAATTAGAGGTATAATTGTTATTATTATGGATTTGAGGGTACAAGTCCATTTAATTTATGTAATTAGTGTTGTACCTTTATTAATTACTTTAGCTAATCAATCGGATGGAAGTAAGGGTTTTGCGAGTTATGGGTAGTTTTGTAAAGTTACTCTGAAGGTGATGTTCACAACATAATATGGTTATATTTTAATAGAATATTGGGAGGCTTTAGGAGAGAGAGCATCAGCCAAAGTCTTAGGGTTGTTTTTGAGGCAACCTTTCACCACGATTTTCGAACTCATTCCCGATCTTTCGTAGGGGTACGTTATACTCCCTCCGTTCCAAATTAATAGTCCGGTTCGGTCTCCCATGCAATTTTTAAATTGTTAATATCTTTCAATCTATAATGTCTTTAAAGATTTTAAAAACTTTGTATAATAGAACTAATTGAGATCTATCATATGAGATCCATATTGAACATAAAATTCATTATAGATTGAAAGATATTAACAATTTAAAAGTTGCATGGGAGACCGAACCGGACTATTAATTTGGAACGGAGGGAGTATTATTCTTGTTTATTTCCTTACTTTGGAGGTATAACATTTTTTCAGAGGATCAAGTTATTGGGTTGTATGTTTTGGTATTTAATTTACTTGGGAGAATTAGTGATTTTGGTGGAGGATGGTAATGAGAGAGAGAGAGGAGTGGTGGTATTTTTGGAGACGTGTGTATGCGTGGCTGTTCGTGGTGAGTTAAGGTAGTGTGCGTTTTTGATTTCTACTTTGGTACTTGGAAGTGTTTTTTGGTATGTGGATCAAACTACTTGGAGATTAGAGTTTTTGGTTTGGTAGTTGACTAGCGACTTGAGAGTTGATTTAGTTTTCGGACAGTTATTTACTTTTTGGGTTGCTTTACGTTGCTCTAGGTGATATTATAAACAGTTAGTGATTTCATATGGTTCGTTACGTACAGGTTTGTTGCGTGTAAGTATTCCATGTCTATATAGTGATCATCAATGTTACGCCCTACCTCTTATTTTTCCTAATAATTATTTTTGCTAATAGTTCGGCATCTATAGTACGGTCCTATGTAACTATTTTGTGCACATTAGAGGTATAACTGTCATTATTATGAATTTGAGTGTACAAGCCTAATTAATTATAGTAATTAGTGCTGTACTATAACTAATTACTTCAGGTAATCAATCGACTAGATGTAAGGGTTTTGTGAGTTATGGGTAGTTTAATAATGTAACTCTCAAGGAACTATTCACAAACATATTGGGGTTATATTGTGATAGAATGTTGAGTGGAGGCTTTGCGAGAGATAGCGTCTGCCATAGTCTTAGGATTCTTTGGAGCCGATATTACGTAACGATTTTCGAACAAGTTCCTGATATTCCTTTGGGGTACGTAATATTATTCTTGTTTTTTCCCTACCTTTGGAGCAGTAACATATTTTGAGGGGATCAAGTTATTGGGTTGCATGTTTTGGAATTTATTTTACTTGGGAGATTCAGTGATTTTGGTGGAGGATGGTATTGAGAGAGAAAGAGAGAAAGAGGGTGTGATAGAGTAGTGGTGGTATTTTTGCAGATTTGTGTGTATGCGTGGCTATATATGGTGAGCTGGGGTATTGTGCGTTTTTGACTTATGCTTGTATGTAGTGTACACAAAGAATCTTGTTTTGTTGTAGATTATGAAGCAACAATGAAGTGTTGGTGGTTTTAGTGGTGTTTGTAAGTGTGGTTGTACGTGGTGAGTTCGGGTAGTGTGTGTTTAACCTATGCTTGTATATAGTATACATTTAGTATCTTGTTTTTTTTTGTAGATTATAAATGTTGTGTTGTTGGTTGGATGTTTTCAAAAGGAACATGAGGCTATGGATCTTGGAAGTGGTTTTCGGTACGTGGATACTTAAGGGTTGATTTAGTTTTAAGGATAGTTAATTACTTTTAGGGTAGCCCTAAGTTGCTCTAGATAGTATTATATTTTTGAAACAGTTAGTTATTTCATAAGGTTCGTTATGTACAGGTGAGGTTAGTCTCTTGTTGCGTGTCAGTATTCCATGTCTAAAAAATGATCATCAATGTTACAATCTACCGTTTCTTTTTCCAAATAATTATTTTTTCTAAAAATTTGGCATTTATAATATGATGAAATTTAACAATTTTGTGCAAAAAGGAGGTTTAATTGTTATTATTATGGATTTGGGGATACAAGTCTATTTAATTTATGTAATTAATGGTGTACCATAATTAATTACTTTAGGTAATCAATTGGCTAGAAGTAAGGATTTTGTGAGTTTTGGGTAGTTTTATAATGTTACTCTCAAGGAGATATTCACAACATACTATGGTTATATTTTGATAGAATATTGAGAGGCTTTGGGAGAGAGCATCGGCCATAGTCTTAGGGTTCTTTTGAGGCGACCTTACACCACGATTTTCGAACTCGTTCCCGATCTTTCGTAAGAATATGTAATATTATTCTTGTTTATTTCCTTACATTGGAGATATAACATTTTTTTAGATAATCAAGTTATTAGGTTGGATGTTTTGGTATTTAAATTAATTAAGAGAATTTGTGATTTTGGTGGAGGAAGGTAATGTGAGAGAGAGAGAGAGGAGTGGTGGTATTTTTGGAGATGTGAGTATGCGTGGCTGTTCGTGGTGAGTTAGGGTAGTGTGCGTTTTTGACTTCGGCTTGTATATAGTATACACAAAGAATCTTGTTTTATTGTAGATTATGACGGGACAGTGAAGTGTTGGTGGTTTTAGTGGTGTGTGTATATTTTGCTGTACGTGATGAGTTGGGGTAGTGTGTGTTTTTGACTTATGCTTGTATGTTGTATACACAAGTAATCTAGTTTTATTGTAGATTATATTTGTTGTGTTGTCGGTTGGATGTTTGTAAATGGAACATCAGGCTTTGGTACTTGGAAGTGTTTTTTGGTATGTGGATCAAACTACTTAGAGATAAGAGTTTTAGGTTTGGTAGTTGACTAGCGACTTGAGAGTTTATTTAGTTTTAGGACAGTTATTTACTTTTTGGGTAGCTGTACGTTGCTCTAGGTGATATTATAAACAGTTAGTGATTTCATATGGTCCGTTTCGTACAGGTTTGTTGCGTGTAAGTATTCCATGTCTATATAGTGCTCACCAATGCTACGCCCTACCTCTTATTTTTCCTAATAATTATTTTTGCTAAAACTTGGCATCTATAATACGGTCCTATGTAACTATTTTGTGAACATTAGAGGTATAATTGTCATTATTATGAATTTGATGGTACAAGTCTAATTAATTATAGTAATTAGTGGTGTACTATAACTAATTGCTTCAGGTAATCAATCGGCTAGATGTAAGGGTTTTGTGAGTTATGAGTAGTTTAATAATGTAACTCTCAAGCAACTATTCCAAAACATATTGGGGTTATATTGTGATAGAATGTTGAGGGGAGGCTTTGAGAGAGATAGCGTCTGCCATAGTCTTAGGGTTCTTTGGGGCCGATATTACATAACGATTTTCGAACAAAATCCCGATCTTCCTTTGGGGTACGTAATATTATTCTTGTTTTTTTTCCTACCTTTGGAGCAGTAACATTTTTTGAGGGGATCAAGTTATTGGGTTGAATGTTTTGGAATTTATTTTACTTAGATGATTCAGTGATTTTGGTGGCGGATGGTAATGGGAGAGAGAGAGATAGAGGGTGTGATAGAGTAGTGGTGGTATTTTTGCAGATGTGTGTGTATGCGTGGCTATACGTGGTGAGTTGGGGTATTGTGCATTTTTTTCTTCTGCTTGTATATATTATACACAAAGAATCTAGTTTTGTTGTAGATTATGAAGGAACAATGAAGTGTTGGTGGTTTTAGTGGTGTTTGTAATTGTGGCTTTACGTGGTGAGTTGGGGTAGTGTATGTGTTTAACCTATGCTTGTATATAGTATACACTTAGTATCTAGTTTTTTTTGTAGATTATAAATGTTGTGTTGTTTGTTGGACGTTTATAAAAGGAACATGAGGCTATTGATCTTGGAAGTGGTTTTTAGTATATGGATACTTAAGAGTTGATTTAGTTTTAAGGATAGTTAATTACTTTTAGGGTAGCCCTAAGTTGCTCTAGATAGTATTATATTTGAAACAGTTAGTGATTTCACAAGGTTCGTTATGTACAGGTGAGGTTAGTCTCTTGTTGCGTGTCAGTATTCCATGTCTAAAAAATGATCATCAATGTTACAATCTACCATTTCTTTTTCCAAATAATTATTTTTTCTAAAAATTCGGCATTTATAATATGATGCAATTTAACAATTTTGTGCAAAATAGAGGTTTAATTGTTATTATTATGGATTTGGGGATACAAGTCTATTTAATTTACGTAATTAATGGTGTACCTTAATTAATTACTTTAGGTAATCAATTGTCTAGAAGTAAGGGTTTTGTGAGTTTTGGGTAGTTTTATAAAGTTACTCTCAAGGAGATATTCACAACATACTATGATTATATTTTGATAGAATATTGAGAGGCTTTGGGAGAGAGTATCCGCCATAGTCTTAGGGTTCTTTGGAGGCGAACTTACACCACGATTTTTGAACTCGTTCCCGATCTTTCGTAGGAATATGTAATATTATTCTTGTTTTTTTCCTTACATTGGAGATATAACATTTTTGTAGAGAATCAAGTTATTGGGTTGGATGTTTTGGTATTTAAATTAATTCAGAGAATTAGTGATTTTGGTGGAGGAAGGTAATGTGAGAGAGAGAGGAGTGGTGGTATTTTTGGAGATGTGTGTATGCGTGGCTGGTCGTGGTTAGTTAGGGTAGTGTGCGTTTTTTACTTCTGCTTGTATATAGTATACACAAAGAGTCTTGTTAGATTCTAGATTATGACGGGACAGTGAAGTGTTGGTGGTTTTAGTGGTGTGTGTATATTTGGCTGTACATGATGAGTTGGGGTAGTGTGTGTGTTTGACTTATGCTTGTATGATGTATGCACAAGTAATCTAGTTTTGTTGTAGATTATATTTGTTGTGTTGTTGGTTGGATGTTTGTAAATGGAACATCAGGCTTTGGTACTTGGAAGTGTTTTTTGGTATGTGAATCAAACTACTTGGAGATAAGAGTTTTAGGTTTGGTAGTTGACTAACGACTTGAGAGTTGATTTAGTTTTAGGACAGTTATTTACTTTTTGGGTGGCTGTACGTTGCTCTAGGTGATATTATAAACAGTTAGTGATTTCATGTGGTTCGTTACATACAGGTTTGTTGCGTGTAAGTATTCCATGTCTATATAGTGATCATCAATGTTACGCCCTACCTCTTATTTTTCCTAATAATTATTTTTGCTAAAAGTTCGGCATCTATAGTACGGTCCTATGTAACTATTTTGTGCACATTAGAGGTATAATTGTCATTATTGTGAATTTGAGGGTGCAAGTCTAATTAATTATAGTAATTAGTGGTGTACTATAACTAAGTATTTCAGGTAATCAATCGGCTAGATGTATGGGTTTTGTGAGTTATGGGTAGTTTAATAATGTAAGTCTCAAGAAACTATTCACTAACATATTGGGGTTATATTGTGATAGAATGTTGAGGAGAGGCTTTGCGAGAGATAGCGTCTGCCATAGTCTTAGGGTTCTTTGGAACCGATATTACGTAACGATTTTTGAACAAGTTCCCGATATTCTTTATGGGTACGTAATATTATTATTGTTTTTTTCCTACCTTTGGAGCTGTAACATTTTTTGAGGGTATCAAGTTATAGGGTTGCATTTTTTGGAATTTATTTTTCTTGGGAGATTCAGTTATTTTGGTGGAGGATGGAAATGAGAGGTAGAGAGATAGAGGGTGTGATAGAGTAGTGGTGGTATTTTTGCAGATTTGTGTGTATGCGTGGCTATATGTGGTGAGTTGGGGTATTGTGCGTTTTTGACTTATGGTTGTATATAGTGTACACAAATAATCTTGTTTTGTAGCAGATTATGAAGGAACAATGAAGTGTTGGTGGTTTTAGTGGTGTTTGTAAGTGTGACTGTACGTGGTGAGTTGGGGTAGTGTGTGTGTTTAACCTTCGCTTGTATATAGTATACACTTAGTATCTAGTTTTTTTGTAGATTATAAATGTTGTGTTGTTGGTTGGATGTTTTTAAAAGGAACATGAGGCTATGGATCTTGGAAGTGGTTTTTGGTACGTGGATACTTGAGAGTTGATTTAGTTTTAAGGATAGTTAATTACTTTTAGGGTAGCCCTAAGTTGCTCTAGATAGTATTATATTTGAAACAGTTAGTGATTTCATAAGGTTCGTTATGTACAGGTGAGGTAGTCTCTTGTTGCGTATCAGTATTCCATGTCTAAAAAATGATCATCAATGTTACAAACTACCATTTCTTTTTCCAAATAATTATTTTTTCTAAAAATTCGGCATTTATAATATGATGCAATTTAACAATTTTGTGCAAAATAGAAGTTTAATTGTTATTATTATGGATTTGGGGATACAAGTCTATTTAATTTATGTAATTAATGGTGTACCATAATTAATTACTTTAGGTAATCAATTGGCTAGAAGTAAGGGTTTGTGAGTTTTGGGTAGTTTTATAATGTTACTTTCAAGGAGATATTCACAACACACTATGGTTATATTTTAATAGAATATTGAGAGGCTTTGGGAGAGGGCATCAGCCATAGTCTTAGGGTTCTTTGGAGGCGACGTTACACCACGATTTTCGAACTCGTTCCCGATCTTTCGTAGGAGTATGTAATATTATTCTTGTTTATTTCCTTACATTGGAAATATAACATTTTTGTAGAGAATCAAGTTATTGGGTTGGATGTTTTGGTATTTAAATTAATTCAGAGAATTAGTGATTTTGGTAGAGGAAGGTAATGTGAGAGCGAGAGAGAGAGGAGTGGTGGTATTTTTGGAGATGTGTGTATGCGTGACTGTTCGTGGTGAGTTAGGGTTGTGTGCGTTTTTGACTTCTGCTTGTATATAGTATAAAAAAAGAATCTTGTTTAATTGTAGATTATGACGGAACAGTGAAGTGTTGGTGGTTTTAGTGGTGTGTGTATATTTGGCTGTACGTGATGAGTTGGGGTAGTGTATGTGTTTGACTTATGCTAGTATGTTGTATACACAAGTAATCTAATTTTATTGTAGATTATAATTGTAGTGTTATTGGTTGGAAGTTTTTAAATGGAACATCAGGCTTTGGTACTTGGAAGTGTTTTTTGGTATGTGGATCAAACTACTTGGAGATTAGAGTTTTTGGTTTGGTAGTTGACTAGCGACTTGAGAGTTGATTTAGTTTAGGACAGTTATTTACTTTTTGGGTAGCTGTACGTTGCTCTAGGTGATATTTTAAACAGTTAGTGATTTCATATGGTTCGTTACGTATAGGTTTGTTGCGTGTAAGTATTCCATGTCTATATAGTGATCATCAATGTTACGCCCTACCTCTTATTTTTCCTAATAATTATTTTTGCTAAAAGTTCGGCTTCTATAGTACGGTCCTATGTAACTATTTTGTGCACATTAGAGGTATAATTGTCATTATTATGAATTTGAGGGTACAAGTCTAATTAATTATAGTAATTAGTGGTGTACTATAACTAAGTACTTCAGGTAATCAATCGGCTAGATATAAGGATTTTGTGAGTTATGAGTAGTTTAATAATGTAACTCTCAAGGAACTATTCGCTAGCATATTGGGGTTATATTGTGATAGAATGTTGAGGGGATGCTTTGCGAGAGATAGCGTCTGCCATAATCTTAGGGTTCTTTGGAGTCGATATTACGTAACAATTTTCGAACAAGTTCCCGATGTTCTTTAGGGGTACGTAATATTGTTCTTATTTTTTTCCTACCTTTGGAGCTGTAACATTTTTTGAGGGGATCAAGTTATTCGGTTGCATGTTTTGGAATTTATTTTTCTTGGGAGATTCAGTGATTTTTGTGGAGGATGGAAATGAGAGATAGAGAGATAGAGGGTGTGATAGAATAGTGGTGGTATTTTTGCAGATTTGTGTGTATGCGTGGCTATACGTGGTGAGTTGGGGTATTGTGCTTTTTTGGCTACTGCTTGTATATAGTGTACATAAAGAATCTTGTTTTGTTGGTAGATTATGAAGGAACAATGAAGTGTTGGTGGTTTTAGTGGTGTTTGTAAGTGTGGCTGTACGTGGTGAGTTGGGGTAGTGTGTGTGTTTAACCTATGCTTGTATATAGTATACACTTAGTATCTAGTTTTTTTTGTAGATTGTAAATGTTGTGTTGTTGGTTGGAAGAGTTTAAAAGGAACATGAGGCTATGGATCTTGGAAGTGGTTTTTGGTACGTGGATACTTAAGAGTTGATTTAGTTTTAAGGATAGTTAATTACTTTTAGGGTAGCCCTAAGTTGCTCTAGATAGTATTATATTTGAAACAGTTAGTGATTTCATAAGGTTCGTTATGTACATGTGAGGTTAGTCTCTTGTTGCGTGTCAGTATTCCATGTCTAAAAAATGATCATCAATGATACAATCTACCCTTTCTTTTTCCAAATAATTATTTTTTCTAAAAATTCGGCATTTATAATATGATGCAATTTAACAATTTTTTGCAAAATAGAGGTTTAATTGTTATTATTATGGATTTGGGGATACAAGTCTATTTAATTTATGTAATTAATGGTGTACCATAATTAATTACTTTCAGTAATCAATTGGCTAGAAGTAAGGGTTTGTGAGTTTTGGGTAGTTTTATAATGTTACTCTCAAGGAGATATTCACAACACACTATGGTTATATTTTAATAGATTATTGAGAGGCTTTGGGAGAGAGCATCAGCCATAGTCTTAGGGTTCTTTGGAGGCGACGTTACACCACGATTTTCGAACTCGTTCCCGATCTTTCGTAGGAGTATGTAATATTATTCTTGTTTATTTCCTTACATTGGAGATATAACATTTTTGTAGAGAATAAAGTTATTGGGTTGGATGTTTTGGTATTTAAATTAATTCAGAGAATTAGTGATTTTGGTGGAGGAAGGTAATGTGAGAGCGAGAGAGAAAGGAGTGGTGGTATTTTTGGAGATGTGTGTATGCGTGGCTGTTCGTGGTGAGTTAGGGTAGTGTGAGTTTTTTACTTCTGCTTGTATATAGTATACACAAAGAATCTTGTTTTATTGTAGATTATGACGGGACAGTGAAGTGTTGGTGGTTTTAGTGGTGTGTGTATATTTGGCTGTACGTGTTGAGTTGGGGTAGTGTGTATGTTTGACTTATGCTACGATGTTGTATACACAAGTAATCTAGTTTTATTGTAGATTATAATTGTAGTATTGTTGGTTGGAAGTTTTTAAATGGAACATCAGACTTTGGTACTTGGAAGTGTTTTTTGGTATGTGTATCAAACTACTTGGAGATTAGAGTTTTTGGTTTGGTAGTTGACTAGCGACTTGAGAGTTGATTTAGTTTAGGACAGTTATTTACTTTTTGGGTAGCTGTACGTTGCTCTAGGTGATATTATAAACAGTTAGTGTTTTCATATGGTTCGTTACGTAGAGGTTTGTTGCGTGTAAGTATTCCATGTCTATATAGTGATCATCAATATTACGCCCTACCTCTTATTTTTCCTAATAATTATTTTTGCAAAAAGTTCGGCATCTATAGTACGGTCCTATGTAACTATTTTGTGCACATTAGAGGTATAATTGTCATTATTATGAATTTGAGGGTACAAGTCTAATTAATTATAGGAATTAGTGGTGTACTATAACTAAGTACTTCAGGTAATCAATCGGCTAGATGTAAGGGTTTTATGAGTTATGGGTAGTTTAATAATGTAACTCTCAAGGAACTATTCAAAAACATATTGGGGTTATATTGTGATAGAATGTTGAGGGGAGGCTTTGCGAGATATAGCGTCTGCCACAGTCTGAGGGTTCTTTGGAGCCGATATTACTTAACGATTTTCGAACAAGTTCCCGATATTCTTCAGGGGTACGTAATATTATTCTTGTTTTTTTCCTACCTTTGGAGCAGTAACATTTTTTGAGGGGATCAAGTTATTGGGTTGCATGTTTTGGTATTTATTTTTCTTGGGAGATTCAGTGATTTTGGTGGAGGATGGAAATGAGAGATAAAGAGATAGAGGGTGTGATAGAGTAGTGGTGGTTTTTTTTTTGCAGATTTGTGTGTATGTGTGGCTATACGTGGTGAGTTGGGATATTGTGTGTTTTTGACTTCTGCATGTATATAGTGTACACAAAGAATCTTGTTTTGTTGGTAGATATTGAAGGAACAACGAAGTGTTGGTGGTTTTAGTGGTGTTTGTTAGTGTGGCTGTACGTGGTGAGTTGGGGTAGTGTGTGTGTTTAACCTATGCTTGTTTATAGTATACACTTAGTATCTAGTTTTTTTTGTAGATTATAAATGTTGTGTTGTTGGTTGGAAGTTTTTAAAAAGAACAGGAGGCTATGGATCTTGGAAGTGGTTTTTGGTACGTGGATACTTAAGAGTTGATTTAGTTTTAAGGATAGTTAATTACTTTTAGGGTAGCCCTAAGTTGCTCTAGATAGTATTATATTTGAAACAGTTAGTGATTTCATAAGGTTCGTTATGTACAGGTGAGGTTAGTCTCTTGTTGCGTGTCAGTATTACATGTCTAAAAAATGATCATCAATGTTACAATCTACCATTTCTTTTTCCAAATAATTATTTTTTTCTAAAAATTCGGTATTTATAATATGATGCAATTTAACAATTTTGTGCAAAATAGAGGTTTAATTGTTATTATTATGGATTTGGGGATACAAGTCTATTTAATTTATGTAATTAATGGTGTACCATAGTTAATTACTCTCGGTAATCAATTGGCTAGAAGTAAGGGTTTGTGAGTTTTGGGTAGTTTTATAATGTTACTCTCAAGGAGATATTCACAACATACTATGGTTATATTTTGATAGAATATTGAGAGGCTTTGGGAGAGAGCATCAGCCATAGTCTTAGGGTTCTTTGGAGGCGACCTTACACCACGATTTTCGAACTCGTTCTCGAGGAGTATGTAATATTATTCTTGTTTATTTCCTTACATTGGAGATATAACATTTTTGTAGAGAATCAAGTTATTGGGTTGGATGATTTGGTATTTAAATTAATTCAGAGAATTAGTGATTTTGGTGGAGGAAGGTAATGTGTGAGAGAGAGACAGAGATAGGAGTGGTGGTATTTTTGGAGATGTGTGTATGCGTGGCTGTTCGTGGTGAGTTAGGGTAGTGTGCGTTTTTTACTTCTGCTTGTATATAGTATACACAAAGAATCTTGTTTTATTGTAGATTATGACGGGACAGTGAAGTGTTGGTGGTTTTAGTGGTGTGTGTATATTTGGCTGTACGTGATGAGTTGGGTTAGTGTGTGTGTTTGACTTATGCTTGTATGTTGTGTACACAAGTAATCTAGTTTTGTTGTTGATTATAATTGTAGTGTTGTTGGTTGGATGTTTTTAAATGGAACATCAGGCTTTGGTACTTGGAAGTGTTTTTTGGTATGTGGATCAAACTACTTAGAGATAAGAGTTTTAGGTTTGGTAGTTGACTAGGGACTTAAGAGTCGATTTTGTTTTAACGATAGCTAATTAGTTTTTTGGGTAGCTCTAAGTTGCTCTAGGTGGTATTATACTTGAAACAGTTAGTGATTTCGTTTGGTTCGTTATGTACATGTTAGTATCTTTTTGCGTGTCAGTATTCCATGTCTATATAATTATCATCATTGTTACGCCCTACTTTTTACTTTTCCGAATAATTATATTTGCTAAAAATTCGGCATCAATGTTACTAGTTCAGATAATCATTTGGCTAGAAGTAAGGGTTTTGTGAGTTGTGGGTAGTTTAATATAGTTACTCTTAAAGAAATATTTATAAACATACTGGGTTATATTGTGATAGAATGTTGAGAGGAGGCTTTGCGAGAGAGCGTTAGCCATAGTATCTGGGTTCTTTGGAGACGATTTTACATCACGATTTTCAAACTCGTTCCTGATCTTCCGTAGGGGTACATAATATTATTCTTGTTTGTTTCCTAGCTTTGGAGCAGTAACATTTTTTGAGGGGATCAAGTTATTGGGTTGCATGTTTTGGTATTTAATTTACTTGGGAGAATCATTGATTTTGGTGTAGGATAATGAGATAGAGAGAGAAAGTGAGAGGGAGAGAGCGAGAGAGGGGGGAGGGAGAGATGTGTTAGTGTTGTGTATGTATGCATAGTTGTACTTGGTGAGTTGGTGTAGGTTGTGTTTTTGACTTCTGCTTATGTATAGTATACCCAATGAATCTAGTTTAATTGTAGAGTATTAAGAGATGGTGAAGCTTTTGTGGTTTTGGTGATGTGTTTGTTTCTGTGGCCGTACATGGTGAGTTGGAGTAGTGTGTGTGTTTGACTTCTGCTTGTACATAACATACACAAAGAATCTTGTATTTTTTAAGTATAAATCTAGTGTGGTTATTGGATGTTTTTAAGAGGAACATGAGGCTTTGGATCTTGGAAGTGGTTTTTGGAACGTGGATACTTAAGAGTTGATTTAGTTTTAAGGATAGTTAATTACTTTTAGGGTATCCCTAAGTTGCTCTAGATAATATTATATTTGAAATAGTTAGTGATTTCATAAGGTTCGTTATGTACAGGTGAGGTTAGTCTCTTGTTTTGTGTCAGTATTCCATGACTAAAAAATGATCATCAATGTTACAACCTACCATTTCTTTTTCCAAATAATTATTTTTTCTAAAAATTCGGCATTTATAATACGATGCAATTTAACAATTTTGTGCAAAATAGAGGTTTAATTGTTATTATAATGGATTTGGGGATACTAGTTTATTTAATTTATGTAATTAGGGGTGTAACATAATTAATTACTTTAGGTAATCAATTGGCTAGAAGTAAGGGTTTTGTGAGTTCTGGGTAGTTTTATAAAGTTACTCTCAAGGAGATATTCACAACGTACTATGGTTATATTTTGATAGAATATTGAGAGGCTTTTGGAGAGAGCATCAACCATAGTCTTAGGGTTCTTTGGAGGCGACCTTACACCATGATTTTCGAACTCGTTCCCGATCTTTCGTAGGTGTATGTAATATTATTCTTGTTTATTTCCGTACATTGGAGATATAACATTTCTGTAGAGAATCAAGTTATTTGGTCGGATGTTTTGGTATTTAAATTAATTCAGAGAATTAGTGATTTTGGTGGAGGAAGGTAATGTGAGAGAGAGAGAGAGAGAGGGGAGTGGTATTTTTGGAGATGTGTGTATGCGTGGCTGTTTGTGGTGAGTTACGGTAGTGTGGGTTTTTGACTTCTGCTTTGGTACTTGGAAGTGTTTTTTGGTATGTTGATCAAACTACTTGGAGATAAAAGTTTTAGGTTTGGTAGTTGACTAGCGACTTGAGAGTTGATTTAGTTTTCGGACATTTATTTACTTTTTGGGTTATTGTACGTTGCTCTAGGTGATATTATAAACAGTTAGTGATTTCTTATGGTTCGTTACGTACAGGTTTGTTGCGTGTAAGTATTCCATGTCTATATAGTGATCATCAATGTTACGCCCTACCTCTTATTTTTCCTAATAATTATTTTTGCCAAAAGTTCGGCATCTATAGTACGGTCCTATGTAACTATTTTGTGCACATTAGACGTATAATTGTCATTATGATGAATTTGAGGGTACAAATATAATTAATTATAGTAATTAGTGGTGTACTATAACTAAGTACTTCAGGTAATCAATCGGCTAGATGTAAGGGTTTTGTGAGTTATTGGTACTTTAATAATGTTACTCTCAAGGAACTATTCACAAACATATTGGGGTTATATTGTGATAGAATTTTGAGGGGTGGCTTTGCGAGAGGTAGCGTCTGCCATAGTCTTAGGGTTCTTTGGAGCCGATATTACGTAACGATTTTCGAACAAGTTCCTGATATTCCTTTGAGGTACGTAATATTATTCTTGTTTTTTCCCTACCTTTGGAGTAGTAACATTTTTTGAGGGGATCAAGTTGTTGGTTGGATGTTTTTAAATAGAACATCAGGCTTTGGTACTTGAAAGTGTTTTTTGTTACGTGGATCAAACTACTTGGAGATAAGAGTTTTAGGTTTGGTAGTTGACTAGCGACTTGAGAGTTGATTTAGTTTAGGACAGTTATTTACTTTTTGGGTAGCTGTACGTTGCTCTATGTGATATTATAAACAGTTAGTGATTTCATATGGTTCGTTACGTACAGGTTTGTTGCATGTAAGTATTTCATGTCTATATAGTGATCATCAATGTTACGCCCTACCTCTTATTTTCCTAATAATTATTTTTGCTAAAAGTTCAGCATCTATAGTACGGTCCTATGTAACTTTTTTGTGCACATTAGAGGTATAATTGTAATTATTATGAATTTGAGTGTACTATTACTAAGTACTTCAGGTAATCAATCGGCTAGATGTAAGGGTTTTGTGAGTTATGGGTAGTTTAATATTGTAACTCTCAAGGAACTATTCACAAACATATTGGGGTTATATTGTGATAGAATGTTGAGCGGAGGCTTTGCGAGAGATAGCGTCTGCCATAGTCTTAGGGTTCTTTGGAGCTGATATTACATAACGATTGTCGAACAAGTTCCCGATCTTCCTTAGGGGTACGTAATATTATTCTTGTTTTTTTCCTACCTTAGGAGCAGTAACATTTTTTTAGGGGATCTAGTTATTGGGTTGCATGTTTTGGAAATTTATTTTACTTAGGAGATTCAGTCATTTTGATGGAGGATGGAAAAGAGAGAGAGAGAGAGAGAGAGAGGGTGTGATAGAGTAGTTGTGGTATTTTTGCTGATGTGTGTGTATGCGTGGCTATACGTGGTGAGTTGGGGTATTGTGCGTTTTTTACTTCTGCTTGTATATAGTGTACACAAAGAATCTTGTTTTGTTGTAGAATATGAAGGAACAATGACGCGTTGGTGGTTTTAGTGGTGTTTGTAAGTTTGGCTGTACGTGGTGAGTTGGGGTAGTGTGTGTGTTTAACCTATGCTTGTATATAGTATACACTTAGTATCTAGTTTTTTTGTAGATTATAAATGTTGTCTTGTTGGTTGGAAGTTTTTAAAAGGAACATGAGGCTATGGATCTTGGGTACATGGATACTTAAGAGTTGTGTAGACACCCCAATCTGGGCTTCCAGATTAGTTACTTACGGTTTTTGATTCCCCGATGATGAAATGGATCAAGAACACCCCGGGAATGTCGAGTGTTTGAGCTTTGAGTGTTTGAATAACCCTTGAACCTAACCTAATCTTAAGCCACTTCCAAAGGCCAAAAACCCTATTGATGTGTGCCATCGCGCGACAGTTTGGAAACTTCGCGCGACGGTCAACCGGAGCATTGACCAGCGCGCCAGGGCTTATTGTTGCGCGATAGTTTGGAACCATCGCGCGACGGTCAAAACCTGTCCCCATCACCTTTATTCAGCTGGGTAGCTTAATCACCAAGTAATCCCCAGCAAGCCTCGTGGCTGGCTGACCTCCATTCTTTGGACCAGACCTGCCTTTCCATTAGTGGAAGGTGCTAAGCCTATAAAAACCCTCCTTTGTTCATCTTTCAAGAGGTTAACAAATTTTGGCAATCAAAGGGTCTTTGCTTTGTACTCTTTTAAGCTAATAAAAGAGATACAAAGACACCCTAAGAACAAAGCTTGTTCTTCCTCCCCATTTTCACATTTCAATCAAACCTCAAACTCAACCTCAAACTCAAACCTCTAACCCAACCTCAAGCTCAAAGCTCAAACATGTAGAGACTCGCAATTATGTTTTAATTTCGGAAATCGATTATTTCGTTAAGTAGTTGTATTGTTAGTAAAATCGCTCGTACGTTGTGGGGTGTACGGAGATACGTATCCGGATGTGTATCGGACTCTCGGAGGATGGTAAAATGTTAGTTTTGATGTTGTATTGATGTTTGGAAGTGTTGGTACCAAGTCGGGTTTGTTACGGTGTCCGTGGAAAAAATTTCTTTTTTCTGCCCTTCATGAACCGGTACAGCTTTTCCCCGTACCGGTACATGGTGTCCAGAAGTTGTGCTTTCTGACAGTTTGAAGGTTCATGAACCGGTATAGCTTTTCCCCGTACCGGTACATGCTCTATTTTCTGCACTTTTTCAGCACGCTTTTTGGACCACTATAAATACCTCCTTTTTGTCATTTCTCACTCCAAACCCACGAAAAACACTTGGAAACACCCCCCTCTCACCTACCCAACTCCAATCTCACCAAAGATCCTTGATTTCAAGTTCAAATCTTCAAGATCCAAGGGTTTTCTTCCTCAAAATCACAAGATTCTTGCATTTGGTGAACCAAGGGTGAGTTCTATGTACTTGTTCTCACTCCTAGAGGCTTACCCACGTTTTTCTCTCTCTCCTCTCAATTATTGGTTGATCTTTGTTTGTTCTTCGTGTTTATGGACTTTATTCACTCTAGATCTTGTACCCAAGCTCGGGTGAGGCTTGTTTTTGAAGGATTCAAGTGTTTGGCTCTCGATAGACCTAGGGTTTTGCTCAAAACCCACTTTGGTAGGGATTTCTCTCATTCTCTACATGTTCTAAGTTGACTAAGTATGCTTTGGGTGTTTGAATGCTACTTTATTGTTGAATAGAGTGAATGTGGCTTGGTGATTGCATATTCCATTGAAGATGGACATAATAGTCTTGATTGTTATGGTTCATGAGCTTGTTGTAACGTATTTGATAATGTCAGCGTGCGTTAAATGTGGATGAGGCACCGATTTTGATTGTGGTGATAATAGAGTCGTTGTTGTGAGATGAATATGGAGTATATCGTGACGCAAGGGGTGGAGACACTAGAATCGCAAGGGGTGGGTTATAATGTGACGCAAGGGGTGGAAACACAACTCGCAAGGGGTGGAAATGAGTTGGAGGTCGAGTGTGCGCGTGTGTGTGTGAATGTGTGTGGGATTTGGCATATTACTTGAAAAGATATTGACGTGCATTATTTGGACCGTGTTAGTTAATTCAAATCATCGCATTCATGCTTGCCATCTTATTACATATAGATTTTGTAGAGAATTTCCTACTGGGCTCTAGTAGCTCAACAAAATCCTTCTTTTCAGGTTTAAACGCCGGTCAGTAGTAAGCATGTTTCAAGCATAGTGGTATGAAGACCCCTTTTGGAAGCTAAATATATCTTAGTTACGTAACCATCTTTGTAATGACTCCTTTTGATTAAAGATGGCTCTGTAACTAATCTTGCACTTGTACTATCTTTTGGTAACGGTTTGTAATAATCTAAACGTTCCGTACTTGTAATTAGATTAGTATGGGCCGGAGTGCCAAGGTTGTATTTCTTTTAAACTTGGGGACTTGATTTGTAATTGAACAGGTGGGAACTCTCTTTTGGGGTATTATTTACTTAATGCGAGGATCGTTTATTGAAATGGTTTAATTATTTGTGTTGAAAATTGAGGGCGTGACAAATTGGTATCAGAGCGTCTAGGTTTAGAATACCTAGAGACCGTGGGGAGACTTCAAGTCTCATGGGTTCAAAATGTCACGAAATTTTCATAACATGTGTGTGCTTGTGTGCATCGATATTACTTGACTTAGGTGGCATAGCTTTTCAATACAGTAGAGTGGTGTAGAGTTGTTTTTGACCCGTGTTGGGATAGTCGGAGGTTTTGACCTCATTAAATGATTTTGTTATTGATGAACTCTCTCTTTCTTATAATTGTTGTAAGACACCTTTCATATGAGCAGGAAAGCTATGAAGGATTATGGTGATTGTGTGTGGTGCCGAGGCCGATATGTGAAAGCTGTTATTTGTTAGTACATAATAGAAGTGTTAGACTGTTAGTAAGACTTGTGAGCTAAGTGTTTGATGTGTTTTGTTTGAATTGCGCAGATTACAAGTTGAGTTTTAAATATATTTAGTAAATATTATGAGATGTGAGGTGCATTGAGTGTAAACATACAAAGGGTAGTATGTTTGTTAGGATCGAAGAAGGAAGAAGAAAAGATAATGCATGTTGAGGTGTGACAGGAACCATAGTTTGTCTAGGAATTAAGTGCGATATATCATAGCTAGAGGGTTGAACTAGTGAGTGATTTGAATATGTTAGAAGGGATGATATTTTGTTGTGGTAGTGATTGTGGTTTATTATCGTTATGGTAGTCATTGAAGTAGTGATTTCAAGTAAAGGTAAGACAAGTTGAGCTTTCGTTGAGAGTTGGAAGTATTTGAGGTTGACATAGGAAGATGAGAGTTATAGGTAGGGTGTCTAGATACAGTATGTGTCTTCTGGACACCCAGGCGACTACCGATGAGATCCAGTTGGAAGAGGCGTTTGATCACCGCCCCTTCTAGATGGAAGTCTCGGAAAGTCAATTGGACACTAGGATTATGTATAGGGGCTAGATCTCTAGGCTTGAGAAAAGCTATAATGTTGTAGTCGTCATTACTAAGGTGAATGTCGTGTTGGTGTCGTTATGGTAGATTGATAGAAAATGGTGATAGCATTGTGTGGTGAAAAGAGTAATAATAATAATAAAAACAATAGATAGAACGAGAGACAAGGCTTGAGGTGTACTATATCGATGTGACTTGAGACGAGTGATTGATGTCAGTGTGTAGTGAAAGACCTGTCTGAAATGAGGGCAATATGAATGAGGACTGTTGCGAATTGAAAGATTGGAGTGTACTAGAGATTGTATGTGAGGTGAAATTGGCGACGTAGACTAGACTAATGACAGTATAGGATGCATTGAGGTATGCCATTGAGGTGATAGATTTGTGAGGGACTAGGGCTTAAATAGTGGTAGTGATAGCAGTGTTGGTGCTGGGAATGGTGTGGTTGATATTATTGAGGTTGAATGCAACTGTGGTAAATATCTTTGAGGAAAAATTGATGTCTTTATAATTACATAGTTAAGAGGAGAAGTTTGTGAGCTGTGAAACTTGTGGTGAGCGGAACTATTAGGAGTTATAGGTGCGAGAAAATTAATTCCTAAGTGATGAGGTACTTGGAGTCTTAGAACATAATGAGAAGTATGGACTTGTGTTTGAAATCCCAGAGTTCTGTGGGTATTTAGGGAATCTTTTTTTTTTATCAACTGGTTTGTATTGGTGACTAGATATTAGCATAGAGATATTCGAGATTAATGGATGTTTGTTGGTGCAGCCATGGCACCTATTATGTGTAACTATTTGAGTAATGAGATATTGTCATGTTGTATTGCTGTCGAGTCATGGATTTGATTAAGTGTTAAAGAGTACATATGTTTGGTGTGTATATTATATTTGCAGTAATGCTTAAAGTTGTGAGTATATTGAATACCTAGCTTAACTAGAGCAACCGAATGTGAGTATTCGAGATTGATGGGCGAAGGGAAGACATGAAAGGTATTGCGAGGATGAGATGAAATTATTACTACTGGGCTTGCTAGAACAAGGGAATTGTGATGTAATGGATACTGAGTGAGTTTGTTGATATGTGGATAAATTTAGCGTTGTGTAAGTCAGCAATTCGTACGAATAGTTTGTTGATATACTTCATGTACGAAACTTGTCGTTGTTTAGCATTAGCATGCATGTTTAATTTGATGTGTAATCCCGATGAGTGCGATTTGCCTTAATGTATGGTGCGGAGTAGACACTGATGGGTATGTGGGTACGAATAGAGGATTCTCAATTAGAATCTGGCATATGCCTCTGTTATCTTTTGTGTGAAACGATTAGAAGGTTAGATATGGAAGGTATCAGCAGGTTGTCAACCTATAGTTGGAAATTTATTAGAACAAATTTTAAAGTGCCCTGTGTTGAGTTATATAGCAAAGATGTAATTCCATAGAAACGAGTTTGGGTTTTCAAAAGTAGAAACCAGTAATAATTTTGAGAGGGCTAAGGAAAGTGGAGTAGTGTTAGACTTTTGATGGTATTCGAATGTTAGAAGAAAAAAAAATTGGCATTTGAGGTTTATGTAGAATTTATATGAGAGTTGTATGGGTAATAGAGATGTGAAATGGAGGTAATGACTGACAGTTTTGTGTTATAAGTGTATTGATGTACTGATGGAGGTTAATTGTGTCCTTATGAGGGGGAGGTAAGTGTCACAAGGCAAGGGTCAATTGAGAAATGTTAAGGGAAATGGTGTTACAATCGGTTAATGGTAATATTAATATTGTGAATCAGTTGTGAGGTATGTTTATTCTTGATGTCGAGAGATAGACCAATATCTTGAAGCGTAAAAGGCTTGACTGTGGTGAGTGGATGTCTATAATTATTCCAAGGGTGATGAGGCATTAAGTGGTTTAAGGATTCGAGGCTTATTAGTTTTGTTTCAATGGAGATTATTAAGATTCTTTGGATTGGTGAGTGAAGTCATTCGTTGATTGATGTTGGTTAGGAAAGATAGAACTTGGAGTTTAGAATTTGAGTTTTTATGAGCAGTTTAATTTGTCCTTTTAGGAAGTTCGAGGAGTACTTGGTGGAATAAGGCGCATGGAACGAAAATGTAGAATTCGAAATTTGGGAAAATGTGAGGTTATTATCTGTCGGGTTGCGGTCTGACTGTCATGATTGGTGTTTGGGGACTAGGATTCTTGTACAGATGTTGGGATTTGAGGATGTGATAAAAATGATAGAGGTTCAAGACGGAGTGTTGAGTGGTAGAACCATACCGGAAGAGAGAGTTTTGTGGAGTAATCAGGATAAGAAAAGTCTACGTAGAAAAGAGTGGATGATGTGATGATTATGAGGTTGCAATATGAGATTTGATATTATGGGTGGTGGCTCGATTGGAGTGGGGTTAGCAAATTTTGAGGACGATTCAAATTTTAGAAGATATACTTCGGGCTTGTGTTATGGAGTTTTCGGGGTAGTTAGGAAGATCACTTGTTGTTAGTCGAATTCGCTTACAATAATAGTTACCAATCTAGTATCGAGATGGCACCGTATGAGGCTTTGTATGGGAGACCGTGTCGATCACCCGTTTGTTGGACTGAGTTGGGCGAGGCTACATTGGTTGGGCCGGAATTGATTCAAGAGACTTCCGAAAGCATGAGAGCGATTCGCCTACGTCTTCTTGAAGCACAAAAGAGAACCACCGAGCAAGTCAAAGTGATTCGTCAACGATTGTTAACCGCGCAAAGTAGGCAAAAGAGTTACGCTGATCGCCGTAGCCGACTGTTATCTTTCGAAGTGGGGGATCACGTGTTTCTTAAGGTATCGCCACGTCGGGGACTATCTCGTTTTGGGCAAAAAGGGAAGCTTTCACCGCATTTCATTGGACCATTCGACATTATCGAGAAGATTGGGGAAGTTGCGTATCGATTGGCCTTGCCACCGAGGTTATCGGGAGTTCACGATGTATTTCACATATCAAAGTTGCGAAAGTACGAACCGGATCCATCTCATGTCTTAGAGTGGTCCGAAATAGAGTTGGAAGCTGATGCGTCTTATGAGGAGGAGCCGATACGTATTCTAGATTCACGTGACCAAGTATTGAGGGGCAAGACTATTCCGTTAGTGCGAGTTATGTGGAGTCATCTCGGGAAGGAAGAGTCGACATGGGAGAGGGAAGACGAGGTTAGGGAGAAGTATCCGCATCTATTTTCAAGTTGAATCAATGTAAATCCCGAATTTTGATTTTATGAATGTTAGTTTGATTGTTTCATGACATGTGTTGTGGTATAGGCATGATTACTTGATGCATAAGTATGATTGACTTGAATTGTAAATTTCGGGACGAAATTTCTTTAAGGAGGATAGATTGTAGAGACTCGCAATTATGTTTTAATTTCGGAAATCGATTATTTCGTTAAGTAGTTGTATTGTTAGTAAAATCGCTCGTACGTTGTGGGGTGTACGGAGATACGTATCCGGATGTGTATCAGACTCTCGGAGGATGGTAAAATGTTAGTTTTGATGTTGTATTGATGTTTGGAAGTGTTGGTACCAAGTCGGGTTTGTTACGGTGTCCGTGGAAAAAATTTCTTTTTTCTGCCCTTCATGAACCGGTACAGCTTTTCCCCGTACCGGTACATGGTGTCCAGAAGTTGTGCTTTCTGACAGTTTGAAGGTTCATGAACCGGTACAGCTTTTCCCCGTACCGGTACATGCTCTGTTTTCTGCACTTTTTCAGCACGCTTTTTGGACCACTATAAATACCTCCTTTTTGTCATTTCTCACTCCAAACCCACGAAAAACACTTGGAAACACCCCCCTCTCACCTACCCAACTCCAATCTCACCAAAGATCCTTGATTTCAAGTTCAAATCTTCAAGATCCAAGGGTTTTCTTCCTCAAAATCACAAGATTCTTGCATTTGGTGAACCAAGGGTGAGTTCTATGTACTTGTTCTCACTCCTAGAGGCTTACCCACGTTTTTCTCTCTCTCCTCTCAATTATTGGTTGATCTTTGTTTGTTCTTCGTGTTTATGGACTTTATTCACTCTAGATCTTGTACCCAAGCTCGGGTGATGCTTGTTTTTGAAGGATTCAAGTGTTTGGCTCTCGATAGACCTAGGGTTTTGCTCAAAACCCACTTTGGTAGGGATTTCTCTCATTCTCTACATGTTCTAAGTTGACTAAGTATGCTTTGGGTGTTTGAATGCTACTTTATTGTTGAATAGAGTGAATGTGGCTTGGTGATTGCATATTCCATTGAAGATGGACATAATAGTCTTGATTGTTATGGTTCATGAGCTTGTTGTAACGTATTTGATAATGTCAGCGTGCGTTAAATGTGGATGAGGCACCGATTTTGATTGTGGTGATAATAGAGTCGTTGTTGTGAGATGAATATGGAGTATATCGTGACGCAAGGGGTGGAGACACTAGAATCGCAAGGGGTGGGTTATAATGTGACGCAAGGGGTGAAAACACAACTCGCAAGGGGTGGAAATGAGTTGGAGGTCGAGTGTGCGCGTGTGTGTGTGAATGTGTGTGGGATTTGGCATATTACTTGAAAAGATATTGACGTGCATTGTTTGGACCGTGTTAGTTAATTCAAATCATCGCATTCATGCTTGCCATCTTATTACATATAGATTTTGTAGAGAATTTCCTACTGGGCTCTAGTAGCTCAACAAAATCCTTCTTTTCAGGTTTAAACGCCGGTCAGTAGCAAGCATGTTTCAAGCATAGTGGTATGAAGACCCCTTTTGGAAGCTAAATATATCTTAGTTACGTAACCATCTTTGTAATGACTCATTTTGATTAAAGATGGCTCTGTAACTAATCTTGCACTTGTACTATCTTTTGGTAACGGTTTGTAATAATCTAAACGTTCCGTACTTGTAATTAGATTAGTATGGGCCGGAGTGCCAAGGTTGTATTTCTTTTAAACTTGGGGACTTGATTTGTAATTGAACAGGTGGGAACTCTCTTTTGGGGTATTATTTACTTAATGCGAGGATCGTTTATTGAAATGGTTTAATTATTTGTGTTGAAAATTGAGGGCGTGACAAAACACTTTTCAAACCTCAAAATTCAAAGGTATATCTTACCTTTGTTCTGCTCTCTGTTCTGATCCCTGAGGGGGGCTGGCAGGGTCAAGGCTGGTAATCAATACCAGTCCTGGCCCTAAAGCTAGCAAGGTTTCAAAAGCCGTGGCCTAGCAAACCCTCGCGCGATGGTCCCACTCACTCGCGCGATAGTCCTGTTTGCACGAGATTGGACCACGTGGGGAAGGGGTGCTGGTCATTTCTTATTTTTGGTTATTGCCATAGCTGTTGTGTAGTTTATTTTGGTATTAAGTCACTGTGAAGCATGCTAATAACCAGTTTACAGCTTTCTTTAGCTTAAAAATGCCAGCTTTGCACTTCAATATTCATTTCTGTTCAGTTTGGAATGCCCTTGGGATCCCCTGAATCTGTCTCAGGACCCCAAGCATGTAAAGCAATTCCTGGAAGTCCAGTCAGGAGTGTCGCGCGAGGTTTACTCTCTGTCGCGCGACAGTTCTCAGATTTCCATGAATGGCCCTTGCATGGGCAACTTGGCCCTTGGCCTCTGTTTTGATACCCCAACTGTTTAGGGGTTGTGTTTCATCTTATTTGGCTCCTGCTTAGAGTATTGTGTAATAATTAGCATTTTACAGTCTTTCAATACACTGCTTGGTTTGCTTCCTGGGTGTGCACTGGTCCTTCCAGAGCCCAGAAGGGGATGATTTTGGGACTGTGGTGAGATGACAACACTCGCGCGAGAGTCAGCGTGTCTCGCGCGATGATTGACTTGCATGCAGATCTGTTCAGGCATGCAAGTTGATCATCGTGCAGGGCAAATCTGCCCCGAGCCTGTTTTGGCATCTGATCGCTGTTTCAAGATCATTCCGTTTATTATTCATCATGCTACTCATCCATGCCATCTATCACATCCTGCAAACATGTTACAGTTTTAATCCCCGATTAACTGTTCCCCCGCCCTAATTGGCTAAAATTGATTAATAAAAGAAGAATCGCAACGTTTTCAAAATGCCTAAGTAGAGACCGATCTCCGGATTGGGCGAGAGGGGTGCCATCAAACCCTTCCCCTCTCGTAACCTGGCTCCCGAACCCAGATATGGTTATGACGGACTGGTTCCTTAACTTTTTCAAATCAAACAGCGCGGCAGGTGCTTCGAAATACGGTTCCTTGAGTGTCGGACCTTCAAAACTCAAGTGGCGACTCTGTATTTTTGAGCGCTTGCCATCTGCGCTCGCGCTCCCTCGATCCGGGCCCCTTGCATTTTTGGAAACCGGAATTTCCAGGGCGTGCTGCCCACAAGTTGATTTAGTTTTAAGGATAGTTAATTACTTTTTGGGTAACCCTAAGTTGCTCTAGATAGTATTATATTTGAAACAGTTAGTGATTTCATAAGGTTCGTTATGTACATGTGAGGTTTGTCTCTTGTTGCGTGTCAGTATTCCATGTCTAAAAAACGATCATCAATGTTACAATCTATCATTTCTTTTTCCAAATAATTATTTTTTCTAAAAATTCGGCATTTATAATATGATGCAATTTAACAATTTTGTGCAAAATAGAGGTTTAATTTTTATTATTATGTATTTGGGGATACAAGTCTATTTAATTTATGTAATTGGTTGTGTACCATAATTAATTACTTTAGGTAATCAATTGGCTAGAAGTAAGGATTTTGTGAGTTTTGGGTTGTTTTATAAATTTACTCTCAAGGAGATATTCACAACATACTATAGTTATATTTTGATAGAATATTGTGAGGCTTAGGGAGAGAGCATCAGCCATAGTCTTAGGGTTCTTTGGAGGCGACCTTACACCACGATTTTCGAACTCGTTCCCGATCTTTTCGTAGGAGTATGTAATATTATTCTTGTTTATTTCCTTATATTGGAGATATAACATTTTTGTAGAGAATCAAGTTATTGGATTGGATGTTTTGTTATTTAAATTAATTCAGAGGATTAGTGATTTTGGTGGAGAGAGAGAGAGAGAGAGAGAGAGAGAGAGAGAGAGAGAGAGAGGAGTGGTGGTATTTTTGGAGATGTGTGTATGCGTGGCTGTTCGTTGTGAGTTATGGTAGTGTGCGTTTTTGACTTCTGCTTGTATATAGTATACACAAAGAATCTTGTTTTATTGTAGATTATGACGGGATAGTGAAGTGTTGGTGATTTTAGTGGTGTGTGTATATTTGGCTATACGTGATGAGTTGGGGTAGTGTGTGTGTTTGACTTATGCTTGTATATTGTATACACAAGTAATCTAGTTTTGTTGTAGATTATAATTGTAGTGTTGTTGGTTGGATGTTTTTAAATGGAACTTCAGGCTTTGGTACTTGGAAGTGTTTTTTGGTATGTGGATCAAACTACTTAGAGATAAGATTTTTAGGTTTGGTAGTTGACTAGGGACTTAAGAGTCGATTTTGTTTTAAGGATAGCTAATTAGTTTTTTTGGGTAGCTCTAAGTTGCTCTAGGTGGTATTATACTTTAAACAGTTAGTGATTTCGTTTGGTTCGTTATGTACAGGTTAGTATCTTTTTGCGTGTCAGTATTCCATTTCTATATAATTATCATCAATGTTACGCCCTACTTTTTACTTTTCCTAATAATTATATTTGCTAAAAATTCGGCATCAATGTTACTAGTTCAGATAATCATTTGGCTAGAAGTAAGGGTTTAATGAGTTATGGGTAGTTTAATAAAGTTACTCTTAATGAAATATTTATAAACATACTGGGTTATATTGTGATAGAATGTTGAGAGGAGGCTTTGCGAGAGAGCGTCAGCCATAGTATCTGGGTTCTTTGGAGACGATTTTACGTCACAATTTTTGAACTCGTTCCTGATCTTCCGTAGGGGTACATAATATTATTCTTGTTTGTTTCCTAGATTTGGAGCAGTAACATTTTTTGAGGGGATCAAGTTATTGGGTTGCATGTTTTGGTATTTAATTTACTTAGGAGAATCATTGATTTTGGTGTAGGATAATGAGATAGAGAGAGATAGTGAGAGGGAGAGAGCGAGAGAGGGGGGAGGGAGAGATGTGTTAGTGTTGTGTATGTATGCATAGTTGTACTTGGTGAGTTGGTGTAGGTTGTGTTTTTGACTTATGCTTATGTATAGTATACACAATGAATCTAGTTTAATTGTAGAGTATTAAGAGATGGTGAAGCTTTTGTGGTTTTGGTGATGTGTTTGTTTCTGTGGCCGTACATGGTGAGTTGGAGTAGTGTGTATGTTTGACTTCTGCTTGTACATAATATACACAAAGAATCTTGTATTTTTTAAGTATAAATCTAGTGTGGCTATTGGATGTTTTTAAGAGGAACATGAGGCTTCGGATCTTGGAAGTGGTTTTTGGTACGTGGATACTTAAGAGTTGATTTAGTTTTAAGGATAGTTAATTACTTTTAGGGTAGCCCTAAGTTGCTCTAGATAATATTATATTTGAAATAGTTAGTAATTTCATAAGGTTCGTTATGTACAGGTGAGGTTAGTCTCTTGTTGCGTGTCAGTATTCCATGTCTAAAAAATGATCATCAATGTTACAATCTACCATTTCTTTTTCCAAATAATTATTTTTTCTAAAAATTCGGCATTTATAATACGATGCAATTTAACAATTTTGTGCAAAATAGAGGTTTAATTGTTATTATAATGGATTTGGGGATACTAGTCTATTTAATTTATGTAATTAGGGGTGTAACATAATTAATTACTTTAGGTAATCAATTGGCTAGAAGTAAAGGTTTTGTGAGTTCTGGGTAGTTTTATAAAGTTACTCTCAAGGAGATATTCACAACATACTATGGTTACATTTTGATAGAATATTGAGAGGCTTTTGGAGAGAGCATCAACCATAGTCTTAGGGTTCTTTGGAGGCGACCTTATACCATGATTTTCGAACTCGTTCCCGATCTTTCGTAGGTGTATGTAATATTATCTTGTTTATTTCTTTACATTGGAGATATAACATTTTTGTAGAGAATCAAGTTATTGGGTTGGATGTTTTGGTATTTAAATTAATTCAGAGAATTAGTGATTTTGGTGGAGGAAGGTAATGTGAGAGAGAGAGAAGGGAGTGGTGGTATTTTTGGAGATGTGTGTATGCGTGGCTGTTTGTGGTGAGTTACGGTAGTGTGCGTTTTTGACTTCTACTTTGGTACTTGGAAGTGTTTTTTGGTATGTGGATCAAATTACTTGGAGATAAATGTTATAGGTTTGGTAGTTGACTAGCGACTTGAGAGTTGATTTAGTTTTGGACAGTTATTTACTTTTTGGGTAATTGTACGTTGCTCTAGGTGATATTATAAACAGTTAGTGATTTCTTATGGTTCGTTACGTACAGGTTTGTTGCGTGTAAGTATTCCATGTCTGTATAGTGATCATCAATGTTACGCCCTACCTCTTATTTTTCTTAATTATTATTTTTGCTAAAAGTTCGGCATCTATAGTACGGTCCTATGTAACTATTTTGTGCACATTAGACGTATAATTGTCATTATGATGAATTTGAGGGTACAAATATAATTAATTATAGTAATTAGTGGTGTACTATAACTAAGTACTTCCGGTAATCAATCGGCTAGATGTAAGGGTTATGTGAGTTATGGGTAGTTTAATAATGTTACTCTCAAGGAACTATTCACAAACATATTGGGGTTATATTGTGATAGAATTTTGAGGGGAGGCTTTGCGAGAGATAGCGTCTGCCATAGTCTTAGGGTTCTTTGGAGCCGATATTACGTAACGATTTTCGAACAAGTTCCCGATATTCCTTTGAGGTACGTAATATTATTCTTGTTTTTTCCCTACCTTTCGAGTAGTAACATTTTTTGAGGGGATCAAGTTATTGGGTTGCATGTTTTTGAATATATTTTTCTTGTGGGATTCAGTGATTTTGGTGGAGGATGGTAATGAGAGAGAGAGATAGATAGAGGGTGTGATAGAGTTGTGGTGGTATTTTTTGCAGATGTGTGTGTATGCGTGGCTATATGTGGTGAGTTGGGGTATTGTGCGTTTTTGACTTATGCATGTATATAGTGTACTCAATGAATCTTGTTTTGTTGTAGATTATGAAGGAACAATGAAGTGTTGGTGGTTTTAGTGGTGTTTGAAAGTGTGGCTGTATGTGGTGAGTTGGGGTAGTGTTTGTGTTTAACCTATGCTTGTATATAGTATACACTTAGTATCTAGTTTTTGTGTAGATTATAAATGTTGTGTTGTTGGTTGGAAGTTTTTAAAAGGAACATGAGGCTATGGATCTTGGAAGTGGTTTTTGGTACGTGGATACTTAAGAGTTGATTTAGTTTTAAGGATAGTTAATTACTTTTAGGGTAGCCCTAAGTTGCTCTAGATAGTATTATATTTGAAACAGTTAGTGATTTCATAAGGTTCGTTATGTACAGGTGAGGTTAGTCTCTTGTTGCGTGTCAGTATTCTATGTCTAAAAAATGATCATGAATGTTACAATCTACCATTTTTTTTCCAAATAATTATTTTTTCTAAAAATTCAGCATTTATAATATGATGTAATTTAACAATTTTGTGCAAAATAGTGGTTTAATTGTTATTATTATGGATTTAGGGATACAAGTCTATTTAATTTATGTAATTAGTGGTGTACCATAATTAATTACTTTAGGTAATCAATTGGCTACTGGTTAGGGTTTTGTGTGTTTTGGGTAGTTTTATAAAGTTACTCTCAAGGAGATATTCACAACATACTTTGGTTATATTTTGATAGAATATTGAGAGGCTTTGGGAGAGAGCATCAGCCATAGTCTTTGGGTTCTTTGGAGGCGACCTTACACCCTGATTTTCGAACTCGTTCCCGATCTTTCGTAGGAGTATGTAATATTATTCTTGTTTATTTCCTTGCATTGGTGATATAACATTTTTGTAGAGAATCAAGTTATTGGGTTGGATGTTTTGGTATTTAAATTAATTCAGAGAATTAGTGATTTTGGTGGAGGAAGGTAATGTGAGAGAGAGAGAGAGAGAGAGAGAGAGAGAGAGAGAGAGACAGAGGAGTGGTGGTATTTTTGGAGATGTGTGTATGCGTGGATGTTCGTGGTAAGTTCGGGTAGTGTACGTTTTTGACTTCTGCTTGGATATAGTATACTCAAAGAATCTTGTTTTATTGTAGATTATGACGGGACAGTGAAATGTTATTGGTTTTAGTGGTGTGTGTATATTTGGCTGTACGTGATGAGTTGGGGTAGTGTGTGTGTTTGACTTATGCTTGTATGTTGTATACAAAAGTAATCTAGTTTTATTGTAGATTATAATTGTAGTGTTGTTGGTTGGATGTTTTTAAATAGAACATCAGGCTTTGGTACTTGAAAGTGTTTTTTGTTATGTGGATCAAACTACTTGGAGATAAAAGTTTTAGGTTTGGTAGTTGACTAGCGACTTGAGAGTTGATTTAGTTTAGGACAGTTATTTACTTTTTGGGTAGCTGTACGTTGCTCTAGGTGATATTATAAACAGTTAGTGATTTCATATGGTTCGTTACGTACAGGTTTGTTGCGTGTAAGTATTCCATGTCTATATATTGATCATCAATGTTACGCCCTACCTCTTATTTTCCTAATAATTATTTTTGCTAAAAGTTCGGCATCTATAGTACGGTCCTATGTAACTATTTTGTGCACATTAGAGGTATAATTGTAATTATTATGAATTTGAGGGTACAAGTCTAATTAATTATAGTAATTAGTGGTGTACTATTACTAAGTACTTCAGGTAATCAATCGGCTAGATGTAAGGGTTTTGTGAGTTATGGGTAGTTTAATATTGTAACTCTCAAGGAACTTTTCACAAACATATTGGGGTTATATTGTGATAGAATGTTGAGCGGAGGCTTTGCGAGAGATAGCGTCTGCCATAGTCTTAGGTTTCTTTGGAGCCGATATTACATAACGATTGTCGAACAAGTTCCCGATCTTCCTTAGGGGTACGTAATATTATTCTTGTTTTATTCCTACCTTCGGAGCAGTAACATTTTTTGAGGGGATCAAGTTATTGGGTTGCATGTTTTGGAAATTTATTTTACTTAGGAGATTCAGTCATTTTTTTTGGAGGATGGAAATGAGAGAGAGAGAGAGATAGAGGCTGTGATAGAGTAGTTGTGGTATTTTTGCTGATGTGTGTGTATGCGTGGCTATACGTGGTGAGTTGGGGTATTGTGCGTTTTTTACTTCTGCTTGTATATAGTGTACACAAAGAATCTTGTTTTGTTGTAGAATATGAAGGAACAATGAAGCGTTGATGGTTTTAGTGGTGTTTGTAAGTGTGGCTGTACGTTGTGAGTTGGGGTAGTGTGTGTGTTTAACCTATGCTTGTATATAGTATACACTTAGTATCTAACTTTTTTGTAGATTATAAATGTTGTGTTGTTGGTTGGAACTTTTTAAAAGGAACATGAGGCTATGGATCTTGGGTACATGGATACTTAAGAGTTGATTTAGTTTTAAGCATAGTTAATTACTTTTAGGGTAGCCCTAAGTTGCTCTAGATAGTATTATATTTGAAACAGTTAGTGATTTCATAATGTTCGTTATGTACAGTTGAGGTTAGTCTTTTGTTGCGTGTCAGTATTCCATGTCTAAAAAATGATCATCAATGTTACAATTTACCATTTCTTTTTCCAAAAAATTATTTTTTCTAAAAATTCGGCATTTATAATATGATGCAATTTAACATTTTTGTGCAAAATAGAGGTTTGATTGTTATTATTATGGATTTGGGGATACAAGTCTATTTAATTTATGTAATTAGTGGTGTACCATAATTAATTACTGTAGGTAATCAATTGGCTAGAAGTAAGGGTTTTGTGAGTTTTTGGTAGTTTTATAAAGTTACTCTCAAGGAGATATTCACATCATACTATGGTTATATTTGGATAGAATATTGAGAGGCTTTGAGAGATAGCATCAGCCATAGTCTTAGAGTTCTCTGGAGGCGACCTTACACCACAATTTTCGAACTCGTTCCCGATCTTTCGTAGGAGTATGTAATATTATTCTTGTTTATTTCCTTACATTGGAGATATAACATTTTTGTAGAGAATGAAGTTATTGGGTTGGATGTTTTGGTATTTAAATTAATTCAGAGAATTAGTGATTTTGGTGGAGGAAGGTAATGTGTGTGAGAGAGAGAGGAGTGGTGGTATTTTTGGAGATGTGTATGCATGGCTGTTCGTGGTGAGTTAGGGTAGTGTGCGTTTTTGACTTCTGCTTGTATATAGTATACACAAAGAATCTTGTTTTATTGTAGATTATGACGGGACAGTGAAGTGTTGGTGGTTTTAGTGGTGTGTGTATATTTGGCTGTACGTGATGAGTTGGGGTAGTGTGTGTGTTTGACTTATGCTAGTATGTTGTATACAGAAGTAATCTAGTTTTATTGTAGATTATAATTGTAGTGTTGTTGGTTGGAAGTTTTTAAATGGAACATCAGGCTTTGGTACTTGGAAGTGTTTTTTGGTATGTGGATCAAACTACTTGGAGATAAGAGTTTTAGGTTTGGTAGTTGACTAGCGACTTGAGAGTTGATTTAGTTTAGGACAGTTATTTACTTTTTGGGTAGCTGTACGTTGCTCTAGGTGATGTTATAAACAGTTAGTGATTTCATATGGTTCGTTACGTACAGGTTTGTTGCGTTTAAGTATTCCATGTCTATATATATTGATCATCAATGCTACGCCCTACCTCTTATTTTTCGAAATAATTATTTTTGCTGAAAGTTCGACATCTATGGTACGGTCCTATCTAACTATTTTTTGCAAATTAGAGGTAGAATTGTCATTATTATGAATTTGAGGGAACTAGTCTAATTAATTATAGTAATTAGTGGTGTACTTTAACTAAGTACTTCTGGTAATCAATCGGCTTGATGTAAGGGTTTTGTGAGTTATGGGTAGTTTAATAATGTAATTCACAAGGAACTATTAACAAACATATTGGGGTTATATTGTGATATAATGTTGAGGGGAGGATTTGCGAGAGATAGCGTTTGCCATAGTCTTAGGGTTCTTTGGAGCCGATATTACATAACGATTTTCGAAAAAGTTCCCGATCTTCCTTAGGGGTACGTAATATTATTCTTGTTTTTTTCCTAACTTTGGAGCAGTAACATTTTTTGAGGGGATCAGGTTATTGGATTGCATGTTTTGGAATTTAATTTACTTAGAAGATTCAGTGATTTTGGTGGAGGATGGTAATGAGAGAGATAGAGATAGAAGGTGTGATTTAGTAGTGGTGGTATTTTTGTAGATGTGTGTGTTTGCGTGGCTATACGAGGTGAGTTGGGGTATTATGCGTTTTTGACTTCTGCTTGTATATTGTGTACACAAAGAATCTTGTTTTGTTGTAGATTATGAAGGAACAATGAAGTGTTGGTGGTGTTAGTGGTGTTTTTAAGTGTGGCTGTACGTGGTGAGTTGGGGTAGTGTGTGTGTTTAACCTACGCTTGTATATAGTATACACTTAATATCTAGTTTTTTTTGTAGATTATAAATGTTGTGTTGTTGGTTGGAAGTAATTAAAAGGAATATGAGGCTATGGAAATTGGTAGTGGTTTTTGTTACGTGGATCAAACTACTTGGAGATAAGAGTTTTAGGTTTGGTAGTTGACTAGGGACTTGAGAGTCGATTTTGTTTTAAGGATAGCTAATTACTTTTTTGGGTAGCTCTAAGTTGCTCTAGGTGGTATTATTATACTTGAAACATTTAGTGATTTTGAATGGTTCGTTATATACAGGTTAGTATCTTGTTGCGTGTAAGTATTTCATGTCTATATAATGATCATTAATGTTACGCCCTACCTTTTACTTTTCCTAATGATTATTTTTGCTAAAAATTCGGAATCTATAGTACGGTCATATGAACTTTTTTGTGCACATTTGAGGTATAATTGTCATTATTTTGAATGTAAGGGTACATGTGTAATTAGTTTTAGTAATTAGTGTGTACTATGACTAAGTACTTCAGGTAATCAATCGGGTAGAAGTAAGGATTTTGTGAGTTATGGGTAGTTTAATAAAATTACTCTCAAGGAAATATTCATAAACATACTGGGGTTATATTGTGATAGAATGTTGAGAGGAGGCTTTGCGAGAGAGAGCGTCAGCCATAGTATTAGGGTTCTTTTGGAGACGATATTACAGCACGATTTTCGAACTTGTTCCTGATCTTCCGTAGGGGTACATAATATTATTCTTGTTTGTTTCCCAGCTTTGTAGCAGTAACATTTTTTGAGGGGATCAAGTTATTGGGTTGTATGTTTTGGTATTTAATTTACTTGGAAAAATCATTGATTTTAGTGGAGGATAATGAGATAGAGAGGGAGAGGGAGAGGGAGAGGGAGAGAGAGAGAGAGACATGGGGGAGGGAGAGTGGGAGAGGAGTGTTAGTGATGTGTATGTATGCAAAGTTGTATGTGGTGAGTTGGTGTAGGTTGTGTTTTTGACTTCTGCTTATGTATAGTATACACAATGAATCTAGTTTTATTGTAGAGTATTAAGAGATGGTGAAGCTTTGGTGGTTTTGGTCATGTGTGTATATCTGTGGCCGTACGTGGTGAGTTGGAGTAGTGTGTGTGTTTGACTTCTGGTTGTATATAATATACACAAAGAATCTTGTTTTTTTAAGTATAAATCTAGTGTGGTTAGTTGGATGTTTTTAAAAGGAACACGAGGCTTTGGATCTTTGAAGTGGTTTTTGGTACGTGGATACTTGAGGGTTGATTTAGTTTTAAGGATAGTTAATTACTTTTAGTGTAGCCCTAAGTTGCTCTAGATAGTATTATATTTGAAAGAGTTAGTGATTTCATAAGGTTCGTTATGTACAGGTGAGGTTAGTCTCTTCTGCGTGTCAATATTCCATGTCTAAAAAATGATCATTAATTTTACAATCTTCCTTTTCTTTTCCAAATAATTATTTTTTCTAAAAATTCAGCATTTATTGTACGATGCAATTTTACAATTTTGTGGAAAATAGATGTTCAATTTTTATTATTATGAATTTGAAGGTACAAGTCTATATAATTTATGTAATTAGTGGTATACCATAATTAATTACTTTAAGTAATCAATTGGCTAGAAGTAAGGGTTTTGTGAGTTATGGGTAGTTTTATAAAGTTACTCTCAATGAGATATTAACAACAAACTATGGTTATATTTTGATAGAATATTGAGAGGCTTTGGGAGAGAGAGCATCAGCCATAGTCTTCGGGTTCTTTGGGGGCGACCTTACACCACGATTTTCAAACTCGTTCCCGATCTTTCGTAGAAGTATGTAATATTATTCTTGTTTATTTCCTTACATTGGAAATATAACATTTTTATGGAGGATCAAGTTTTTGGGTTGGATGTTGTGGTATTTAAATTAATTCAGAGAATTAGTGATTTTGGTGGAGGAAGGTAATGTGAGAGAGAGAGAGAGAGGAGTGGTGGTTTTTTTGGAGATGTGTGTATGCATGGTTATACGTGGTGAGTTAGGGTAATGTTCATTTTTTACTTCTGATTGTATATAGTATACACAAAGAATCTTGTTTTATTGTAGATTATGACGGGACAGTGATGTGTTGGTAGTTTTAGTGGTGTGTGTATATTTGGCTGTACGTGATGAGTTGGGGTAGTGTGTGTGTTTGACTTATGCTTGTATGTTATATAAACAAATAATCTAGTTTTATTGTAGTTTATAATTGTAGTGTTGTTGGTTGGATGTTTTTAAATGGAACATGAGGCTTTGGAACTTGGTAGTGGTTTTTGGTATGTGGATCAAATTACTTGGAGATTAGAGTTTTAGGTTTGGTAGTTGACTAGCGACTTGAGAGTTGATTTAGTTTTAGGAGAGTTAATTACTTTTTGGGTAGCTATACGTTGCTCTTGGTGATATTATAAATAGTTTGTGATTTCTTATGGTTCGTTACGTACAGGTTTGTCGCGTGTAAGTATTCCATGTCTATATAGTGATCAACAATGTTACGCCCTACCTTTTATTTTTCCTAATAATTATTTTTGCTAAAAGTTCGTCATCTATAGTACGGTCCTATGTAACTATTTTGTGCACATTAGAGGTATAATTGTCATTATTATGAATTTGAGGGTACAAGTCTAATTAATTATAGTAATTAGTGGTGTACTATAACTAAGTACTTCTGGTAATCAATCGGCTAGATGTAAGGGTTTTGTGAGTTATGGGTAGTTTAATATTGTAACTCTCAAGGAACTATTCACAAACATATTGGGGTTATATTGTGATAGAATGTCGAGTGGAGGCTTTGCGAGAGATAGCGTCTGCCATAGTCTTAGGGTTCTTTTGAGCCGATATTACATAAAGATTTTCGAACAAGTCCCCGATCTTCCTTAGGGGTACGTAATTATTCTTGTTTTTTTCCTAACTTTGGAGCAGTAACATTTTTTGAGGGGATCAAGTTATTGGGTTGCGTGTTTTGGTATTTATTTTACTTGGGAGATTCAGTTATTTTGGTGGAGGATGGTAATGAGAAAGAGAGAGAGAGAGAGAGAGAGAGAGAGGAGTGGTGGTATTTTTTGGAGATGTGTGTGTATGCGTGGTTGTACGTGGCGAGTTAGGGAATTGTGCATTTTTTACTTCTGCTTGTATATAGTATACACAAAAAATCGGGTTTTATTGTAGATTATCAAGGGACAATGAAGTGTTGGTGGTTTTAGTGGTGTATGTATGTGTGGTTGTACGTGGTGACTTGGGAAAATGTGTGTGTTTGACTTATGCTTGTATAACGATTATAAATGTAGTGTTGTTGGTTGGTTGTTTTTAAAAGGAACGTGAGGCTTTGGAACTTGGAAGTAGTTTTTGGTACGTGGATTAAACTACTTGGATATAAGAGGTTTAAGTTTGGTAGTTGACTAGGGACTTGAGAGTTGATTTAGTTTTGAGGATTGTTAATTACTTTTTAGGTAGCTGTAAGTTGCTTTAGGTGGCATTATACTTGAAACAGTTAGTGATTTTATATAGTTCGTAATGTATAGGTTAGTCTATTGTTGCGTGTAAGTATTTCATGTCTATATAATGATCATCAATGTTATGCCCTACCTTTTGTTTTTCCTCATAATTATTTTTTCTAAAAATTCAGCATCTATGGTACGGTCCGATGTAACTATTTTGTGCACATTAGAGGTATAATTGTCATTATTATGAATTTGAGGGTACACGTCTAATTAATTTTAGTAATTAGTGGTATACTATAACTAATTACTTCAGGTAATCAATCGGCTGGAAGTAAGGGTTTTGTGAGTTATGGGTAGTTTAATAAAATTACTCTCAATGAAGTATTCACAAATATACTGGAGTTATATTGTGATAGATTGTTGAGAGGAGGCTTTGCGAGAGAGAGCGTCAGCCATGGTCTTAGGGTTCTTTGGAGCCGATATTAAAGCATGATTTTTGAACACGTTCCCGATCTTCCGTAGGGGTACATAATATTATTCTTGTTAGTTTCCTAGCTTTGGAGCAGTAGCATTTTTAGAGGTGATCATGTTATTGGGTTGCATGTTATGGTTTTTAATTTACTTGGGAGAACTGTGATTTTGGTGGAGGATGGTAATTAGAGAGAGTGAGGGGAATGGTGGTATATTTGGAGATGTGTGTGTATGAGTGGTTGTATGTGGTGAGTTGGGGTAGTGTGCGTTTTTGACTTATGCTTGTATATAGGGGGTGTATGGATGGCGCATTTTCCCATATTCCATTTTTCTATTTTGGCTGTTTGGCTGAAACTAGAAAAATGCGTTTTCTGAAAATGTATTTTCCATTTTGAGCTTTCTAAAACAAAAGCCAGAAAGTGGCTCAGAGGAACTTTTCCGTTTTTTGCATTTTCACATTGTGCACCCTTTTGTAAGAACCCCAAAACACCCCTAAGTATTTGCTTTTTATTTGGTACCATATGGTGCAGATACTTGATTATGAGCCCTAGAGACAAATTTAATTATGACTCTTTAAAATAATATGATCAGAATAATATGATATTCGCACCGGTTCAAACAAAGTGAAAATTAGAGCACTTAATATGGTTAAAAATCAAGTCCTCCAAATTTCAATCTGTTTGAACCGGCGCAAATATTTTGTTGGGCCGCTTTTCCACCATTTCTACTAAAATCAATTGGTGTTAGCAAAGACTTCAATTAAGTCTTTTATGATATTCGACATCGCATCCGCAAGTTTGTTTTTAGAGCGGTCGCAGGAGTGAAATTGTGTAACCAAATTCATGGGGCACTCCGGGCCTAACGGATTTTATTATTCTGATCATATTATTCTAAAGGGTTATAATTAATTTTTATATCTAAGGCTCCCAAAATCAAGTTTCAACTCCATAGAGTCCCAGATAAAGAGCAGATACGTAATAATGAGAGCCTAGAGACAAAAAATTGTTATGACATTTTAGAATAATAAGATCTTCACACCGGTTGAAACAGATTAAAAATTGGAGCACTTAATTTTTTAACTATGATTAAAAAATTAAAATTTAGTTGGAGACTTTCAATATAAACTAAGAATAATACAATTTCACAATACTGTAACTTTTATAAAAATGGTTAAACCATTGTTTATACACATTATATCACGTAATAAATAATCAAGGGTAACGTGGTAAAAAACTTAACTCATAATTCATTTTCATCACATATCTCCCAAACACTACTCTTGTTACAAAATGCATTCTGCACATATCTTCCAAACACTTTACCAGATTCAACATACATTCTAATTATAACCAAAAAAACCAAACAGTTGAAAATGAAAAGCCAAAAATTAAGCTCCCAAACACCCCCATAGTGTACACCTAGAATTTTGTTTTATTGTAGATTATGAAGAAATAGTGAAGTGTTGGTGGTTTTAGCGGTGTGTGTATATGTGGCTGTACGTGGTGACTTTGGGTAGTGTGTGTGTTTGACTTATGCTTGTATATAGTATACACTAAGAATCTTGTTTTATAGTAGATTATAAATGTAGTATTGTTGGTTGGATGTTTTAAAAGGAACATAAGGCTTTGGAACTTGGAAGTGGTGTTTGGTATGTGGATCAAATAATTGGAGATAAGAGTTTTAGGTTTGGTAATTGACAAGGGACTTGGGGTTGATTTAGTTTTAAGGATAGTTAATTACTTTTTGGGAAGTTGTAAGTTGTTCTATGTGGTATTATACTAGAAACAGTTAGTGATTTCATATGGTTCGTTCTGTACAAGTTAGTCTCTTGTTGCGTGTAAGTAAGTTGTTTGACTTATGCGTCTATATAATGATCATCAATGTTATGCCCTTACCTTTTATTTGTCCTTATAAT